>BSYO01000026.1:8013936-9213936 GCA_033239525.1 Nepenthes gracilis | reverse complement strand
AGGGACAGTACGAAGAGCGAAATGGGAATAATGATATTTGCTAAAATAATAATAATAATAATATACAAACAGATAGTTTAAATATATTTTATCAATTTTTTAATTATTCTTATTTAATATTAATGAAAACTTTACAATGAATAATAAATATATTAATTTTTTCAACCTTGGAAAACATATAATATTTATAAATTTAAAGTAGAATATTTTGTCAAATGGTTATATAAAAGACATGATAGGTTAAATATTCCAATGGTTGTATAATTTCTTGACAAATTTTATAAATATAGGCACAAGCCTTCAAATCTCATAAATAAAACCGAAATTGACCATACCTGCCGAAATAAGCAGAATATAAATGTTACATTCCAAATGTTTTCAATTTAGTTAGTTAATGTGTTATATAATTATATACATTTTTCATTAATAATACATTTGATGGGTATTATATCCGACAGTCCAAAAAAGTCAGCCCAATATAGTTTCGGGCCGAAAGCGCTTGCACGGCCCTTTTCAGCAAATATAGCCGAGACAATTTAATGACTCAGACGATTACCCAATTAACGATATCAGACGTTAGTTAAAATCGCTGTCGTGATAAAAACTAACTATTCGTCAGTTTTTTTAACGGTTAATTGTCGCCCACTTTCTATAAATATCTATCCTCTCCAACTAAATGAGACCACTAGAGACTTCTTAATAAAAGTACACAAAAACTAAAAAAACGTAAAGAACGTACACACTCTCTCAATTTAATATTCCACTTTAAGAGCGCAATTCCTCGGATATTATGAACTTTTTGCATCATCTATCTTTCTTTTTATTTAAAAGAGATATTGATTTAAGTGTCGAAAGATATACCGAAAAGTAAGTCCCACAAATCCTTTAACTATTATTTTGTGATTGCACAGGTTTTGATTAATGATGTACAGAAACTGAAGACGCCTTAATATCTAACGGATAAAACTTTCCTCCCTACAATAATCAAAATCTTCGAACGCAACAACATTATTATTTAAAAGTAAATTAATTATAGAAAAATAATTTAATTGTAGAATTATTTATTTCGGCCAAATCGACTTGAAACTTGTCAACAATTTGGATTTTAGACTTAGTTATCTTAACTGGATCAAAATTAAATTTGGTTAGGTATTATGATCGAGAAGTAATTAAAGAAAGGAATTTTGGTATATTATTTCTGGTAATGTTTGGCTAAGTGGAAGATTTTCTTCCAAGTTATTATAGCAACGTTTCTATTATTTCCTAGTGAGGGAAATAATAAACTCCCTTTTCGCGCACTTTTCTATTTAATCACGTTGAGTCTTCCATTTCCAACTATTGCATTCATTTGAGTAAAGTTAGGAGAGAAGACGAGCAGATGAGACAGTGGCTTGTGTGAAGTTAAGAGTCTTTACCTTTTTGAGGCAAGCAGACTTGTGTTTTTCCTTATTTACTTTTTTCTTGATCCCATTTTTGCCGTTCTTTTAATTTCAATCATGTAGGTTTATAGCAGAATAATATTTACGACCGATTAGAATAACTTTTATATGAGTAACATTCAAATTTGACAAGATATTTGATCGATGTTTGAAACGGCATTTGATCGCCGCTATTTCTTGCAATAGTATTTGAGTATCATTCAAACGCTGTTGTACTATTGTGTATATATGATTACTTACTTGATTTTTATAATAGTATGTTATATTTAATATATATTATACATGCTTTAAATCTACTACTTTGATTTATATTTATTATGTATTATACATTAATTTATACGTATTTTATGTAAAATCGTAAATTAAAAATAAAAGAATTATTGTCTTACATTTGATGGTCATTTGAACGTCAAGTAGTGGATTGAGGGATTTCATAACTTTGAATGGACCGATAGATTTTTATCGGAATTGACAAATTAACTAGTTACCATATGGCTTTAATAGTAAAAATAGCAACCTAATTGAGGAATTAGATTTGCTTTCTTGGAGATTTATACTCAACATAGAAAGTAGCTAGGCTATTGTTCGATCGCCAAAATTGAAGTTTGAATGTCACATAGGCATATTCGTAGTTGTATTAACTTTTGAGACCTAAGATCATGATTTCGATTGGATGTGGAGTGTTAGATGAATTTGTGGACTTTAGATAGAGGTGACCATTTGAGACACTATGTGCTCATATTGGTTCTTCGATTTTTTTTTCTATTCTTTTGGTCTCATTGGAGTTGCCCTTTGATTTGCATGAGCATACTTCTTGGTTCTCTATGGCTAAGTGAACGACGATGCATAAAAACTCTAAGATATTTAGCTAAATAGAAATCTATGAAATCTTAGAATAGTTTACATTTTTTTATACCTATTCTATTTTTAGTAATAGAGGTCGGTTAATTTTGTAATATTTCGAATCCCGATTGAATTATTTTAATATTAATTGTGATTTTCGGTATTTTGGATGTGGTGAAAATAAATTAAAATATTCTAAAATTTTGAGGAATGATTGGGATTTTGGAGCAACGCCCGAGGCATGCCTGTACTGTTGTTCGAAATCTGATTTGAAATTTAAAATTTAAGATTATATATATAATAATAATAATAATAATAATATATAAAAGTAAGTAAAAGAATGAAAAAATAAATAAGAAGAAAAGAGGGGAAAGGAGTCGGGGAGAGAGAAGAGAGAGGGGAAAAGGGCGGCTAGGGTTTTGCCATGCGAAGAAGAAGAAGGAGAAGGGAGGAAGCGGCGGCGACGACGACGCAAGAAATCGGCGGCGATGGTGGTCAGCGGTGGCATGGTGCGGCGGCGTGGCGTGGAGGCGTATCAGGTGCGGTGTGGGTTGACGAGGAGGGCGACGATGAAGTTGCGCGGAGATAAAGAGGGCCATGAACGACGCGCGCCGGGCCGGGTGGTGCCGAGGAGGTCGATGACGGCCATGTGAGGCTGTGTGGTGGTGGATCGGCGCCGAGAAGAGAGGCGTCGCGTGTGTGAGCGGTGGGAGAAATCGTGCGCGGAGAAGAACGGAGGAGAGAGGAGGCATTTGCGATGGCTGAGAGGGAGAGCTCGTCGGGGAGCGGGCGGGAATGAGGGTCGCGGGGGAAGGCGACGGCAGTTCGAGGCGGCGAGGGCAACGTGCGAGGCGCATCATGCGCAGAGAGGAGAGGGGGATGTGCGCACGGGGTGCGTGGGTAGGAGAGAGAAAGGCTCGATTGGAGTGTTTCGAGACATCCTTTCTTCAGATCTGCGGAGTATAATGTTAAAGTAAGTATCCTCTAGCCCTATTCTTGGTCTGATTTAATTTCTGATGTATTTTGACTACCGTGGGAGATTTTACTAACATGCATGTATTTTTATATACCCCCAATTTATCAATGGTGTACATGCATGTATATTTTATCAGTTGTGCGGTGGTTTTGTATTGGTATTTATAATTTGGAGGGATTTTGGACACCCGGACGATATATATATATGTATGTTTGTGTATCCGTATATTGTGGAACCATGAATCAGGCCTTGCACTAATCATGCATGCTGCCGGGGGCAGGATCACTACGGGACCATGGCGGTCCGAGACCGGAGGGGTCGTTTATGTGATCCGAGGCACGAGACATTTGGTACTGCTCCTGATGGGGAGGCTTAGTCCCGACGGGGACGTATATGATAGGCTACTTCCGCCGGATGGAAGGCTGAGGCTACTTCCGTCGGAAGGAAGGTTGAGATATTTGTAGCTGACCTGACCCACTATGTATTTAATTGAGAACCATCGTAAGAAATTGACGAAAAACTAATATATTTGGACGTCCTAATATATAACTAAAACTTGAGGTTGCACCCAAAGCCACGGGTGGTAAAACATAGTGAGCAAGTTCCTAATCTATGGGAGATAGAGTACATGGATGGCCTTGAGCATCGGCCTAATTAAGACCCGATATAGCCATGGTTACCGGACGAGGTAACCCTTCCTCAAGTTGGTATCATTGATCTTTTGGTTCTCCATTTCGCATGCTTTGTATTTCTCGCATTTAATTTGGGTGTCTTGTAATTTGAGATACGTGGTTTGGCCCACGGATGGGCGATAGAAATGTCTCATACGTGCTGATATGATAAACGCGGAACGTGTTTTGATTTATGTTTTAGTTCCGACGGTTTTCTCTTGATTTCTGCATTATGAGTTTTAGATCCGACGACGGTATGTGTGTCCACGTGGATGTGGTGACGGTCGCGATTATGTAATGTGACGTCGGATCATATGATATGATATCGTCTATGAGATTTTACCGGATCGTGATTTATATGATTTTGTCCCGGAGGGATGAGTTATTACGGACGACGATTTAGTACGAGACATCTCCTCGATTTTCGGGGATTTCACGGATATGGTGTTTTGTTTTACGTGATTGCTATGCGATATCCATATTCCTGATTTATGAGTATTGTTTTTATACGATGATACTTGTTGAGTTCTAGGCTCACGTTTTCATGTTTTATCCCTTCAGACTAATGGCATGGATACGCTTACAGGAGCTCGGACGTGATTGGGCTCGGATATTCCTTTTGGCGAGTGGAGATGTTATATTTCGTATATTTTTTATCTCGAGGATATGGTATGGTTATTATTTATGGTCGGATGATGGCCTTGATCATTGTATGTAAAATATTGAAGTTATAGTATTATGTCGATGAGTTGTTGTAAATTTGGATACCTCCCTTACGATCATGGTTAGCAGGTCGTGTATTATGTTTGTCCTGATTCTTATCTGATGAGATCTTATGCGGGTTTTATTTATATTGGGTCCTGCATGTGTTTGGATTGTCACACCCGGGTTGGGTTATTATGGTTGATGGAAATATATATTATTGATTTTATTTTGACCTACGAATATTGTGTTCCTGGGTCGTGACAAATTTTCAAGTAAAATACTCATAACCTTAAAACTATTGTATTGATTTGATATCTAGAAGATTATAAATGAGGGGATAAATGATATAAATATATGATTGGTATAGCCATTGGGAGGACTGTGAAGATAGTAATGATACCATAAAATACTAGAAACCCAAGGTACTTACATAACCAATGAGGAGCAAATACATAGTTATTGGTCATAGTGGAAAAAATAACATTCTTAGGGATTATCAATATTTCATGTTATTGTGACCTCATATTAAGTTTGATTTTTAAAAAATATAAGGAAAAACTTTAATATTACAGATATTTTAAAACCTTATTGTATTTATTGGAATCCAGTGGATATTTTTTAAAATATCTAGGTTGTTTATAGCGTGGACATTATAAATATTGTTTATTCACATTGTTAGTAATATATCTTATTTATTAACACCATTGATACTATAGCTTTATTGATATATGAAAATAATGATACTTTTTGCACATCATTTATTGTCTTGAAACTTGTTTTAACAGATGAACTTTCTTAGCAGCTTGATTTCCATTATTATTAATTTGGATCAAAGTTACTGTTTAGATTTTTGACTTACCATCACTATTTTTATCTTCCATAGTAGTAAAATATAGACGAGTGAATCTAGAGTTGGAGGGACAATTATAAACTTTAGCATCTTCAATTAGTTAGAGTTGTCATTATTTATTTCATATAGAAGAGACACATTCAATTTTATTTTGATAGTTTTTGGGGTTATGTTTCCCTCCTAGTTTTTTGATGTATTAGGTATTTTAAGACTTTAGTAGTCTTATTTGTAATTATACTATGAGATAGATATTGTTTTAATACTTACGATTATCAGTGTGGCTAGACCTAATCCACGGTCGTACAATGAGTCCTATTTGCAATGATAAATATCTGTTAGTCGTATTTTATGTTATCATATTCCATGATTGTACTGAATCGTTCATTGTCTTCGATATCGCATTACCCGAAAGATCTTCATCAAATTTCCATTTGAGGATCATCATCACACCTCTCCCAATGACCATGCCCACGTGAGCTCGAGCCTCGTTTCCAACACTATGACGCCCGCTATACGCCTGATATGCACACGAGCCCTATTTCCAATGACCATGAGCCTGTTGCTCACTCGCCATGCACATAAGTGCCAAAACCAATAAACCCCTGCTCGAAGCTCGCTCTCTTCTCACTCGAGCGTCTGGGAGGTTTCTCATGGAACCGGGTACACCCGTCGTGGACTCGAGCCGCGTTCAAACGCCACGACGCGCATTTTACCAATGGTTATATTTTTGAATTAGGTTATTGAGCCTCCCTATACATTCTTAACTTAATTCATTTCCCTATACCTCTTACTTGAGTATTTTGACGCCCATTTTTAGAACAAACTCAAATCTTCGTGGTTTAATATAGCTCCATTTGAGAAAATCAAAACTATATACTTGTACTCTCGTGTCAAGGTTCTTTTCTCAATTCTTACTTTATCCTTGTACCACTTCCTGCCCGTTTACCTTCGTTAGCAATACTAGCAGTGTGGAAAAGGAGTTCCTGTGGTACTCGACAATTCAAGTGGTTCGTGAGGAAAGATTAACGTGAATTCCGAAAGATATTCGATTCCGTTGTCGCGGGCAAATCCAAGGAGTTTCCTGGTAGGAATCATAAGACGGAAGTAAATTGGCTAGATTAGCTCGTCTGTACTACCCAACCTGTAGATTAATTTTCATAGTGTCTATCTTTCCTGACCATTGAAACCCGAAGGATTTTACTCGATAGATGTGGTTATCGAGATTTCTCTTCGTCATCAAACAGCACGTCTTTATTATTTATTGTGTTATTTTTTATACTTGTTATTGATTACATCATTTAGATATAATATTATTTACATATATTGAATATTTATATTTTTACTACTTTCATAAATTAAAAAGTGGTCGAAATAGTGTTGTAATTTGAAATGAAAAGTTTCCTTCAATATCAAAGGACAACATGTATATAAATATTAAAGAGATAATGAAAACTTTTAACAATAAATGAATAATAAAGTTAGATATACTTGTCTTGACTTAAATACTATTCAAATATAATATAAAATCACTTTAAAATCACCTTCCTCCATCTTTTCTCTTCTCTCTCTTATTCATCTTTCTTTCTCTCTCTATCTTGAACTCTCAATCAAAATGACCTAGAACACACATAAAATTCATTGTATAATCAAATCGGTGTACAAACACTGTTCAAAAGTCCATTAGGTGTTAAGACAAAATGTATGCACGCTCAAGTGTTATACATCTACACACAAGCACTATTGTGATGCCTGTTTTTTATTTGATAAAATTTGATATTATTTGTTATTTTAGGCTTATTGGATACTTTAAAATTAATTATATTTTTGTAAAATTTAAAAAAAATTTGAATATGCAAGGTAGCACTTGAAACATGCTTGAGTGGCGCCTAAACCGCCGTTTGTCGTGGGCTAGCACTCGAGGCATGTTCTAAGAGCTACACTTAAGTGCCGCTTTTTGAGCCCTGGTGCCCTATTTAAGGCATGGTTGAGGTACTGTGCGGGCATTCATACAAAAGAAGAAAGAGAAGAGAAAGAAGAAGAGATAAGAAGAAGAGAAGTTGTGGTTTAGAATATCTTTTTATCAGATTTGCTTGGTGTAAGGTTGAGATAAGTATTTATAAACTCTATCTTTGATTGTTTCAAGATTCGATAAAGTTTGTGTATATTTTAGAAGTTTAAAGTTCATTCATGCTATTTTTACTTACCCTATTTGTTTTCTTTAGTGCATATATGTATTTTTACTAATCGTCTAGGGGTTCTGTTTTAGATTTATAAATATTTAAGGATTTTATTATTTTATGAAAAAGTTGATAAATATTTAAAATCATATATTTATGTATTCTTATATTTATATAAAAATGAGTATGAAACCTACATGGGTCTTACATCAGTACTCATGTATTACAACATAGGGATCAAGGTCACTACTTCTGTTATCTAATATATGATTTGTTATCTATTCCTCTCTCGATGGGGAGAGCACCGTTTCCAACTGAAACTTATCTGTGAATTTCTTTTTGGCCTATAGGAAAAGACTCTATTTGTAATTGACCCACTTTGTTTATATTTTGTTGAGAACCATCGTAAGCAAATTAAATAAAAAGCTAATATATTTAGACGTTATAATATATATATACTAAACTTGAGAATTGCATTCAAAGTTATTGTTGTAAAATATAGTGAGTATCTTATTTATGGGAGGCGGGATATATAGATGACTCTATTTATAGGTCTAAATAGTATATGAATCTGGTTTGAGGTTACAAAGAGTATGTGTAACTCTTCTTCTAGTTAGCTTATTAGTCTTTGGTTCTTCGATTTCGTACATACTTTATATTTCTACATTGATTTATATTCAAATTTAGAATTGTGATTTGTAAGTTTGCCCATAAATAGGATTTTGTTAGCCTTATACATCTGGATATTGATTTGTTCCGAAACATCTTCCGAATTATATGTTTTTTTTCTGGCTTTTGTTTATTCATATGTGATTTGGATCCTGATTTATTTTATTTAATTTACACTTCGTATGTGTATGATATAATTTGGATTATGTGATTTGGTTATGAATTACAATTTGTTATAAGCATGTCCCGATAGTACTATATTTTAATTCGGATTATGATTTGAGTACGAAACTGCCATTATAATTTTTGATATTAGATTTTTAGATTTTTTATTTTAGTTATTTTGAATGTGTTTATTAGCCATCCCTATGATTTCGGAGTTTATTATTTATTAAATATGATAATGATACTTGTAAAATTTTAGTCTCATGTTTTTACTTTCTATCCCTTCGTATAAGTGGATTTGGATATATTATAAGAGTATGGACATAATCTAAGCACCACTCATCTATTTTGGTGAGTTTTAGCTTGTTTTGGTTTGGGTTTGTATTGATTGTATTTCGGATATTGACAGAGTGTAGGCCCATAATTATATATTGAGAATAGTTTGATTATGTATTTTAGATTTTATTGTTATGATTGGTTTATCACCTTCCTTACTATAATTGTAAAATAAGTTATTTATTATATTATCCAAATAACTGTCTATTGAAATTTTGTTATTAGTTTTGAGTTCTATTCATTATTATTATTAAATGATTAAATTTTATGATTTGTTTGTTGTCATGCCTAAGTTTGAAATTTGTTGATCATTGTGATATTAATTTTGAAATTCTAATTTTTATAAATCATAATTAATTGGACCTGTTATGGTCCGAGTTTGTGACTGCTATCCATTCTACTATGCCATGCACAAGCATGCCTTCACATATACGAGTGTTGCCAATTCTACTAAGCTACACATGAGCGCCCCCATTATGCATCATATCACTCACCAAGATATGAGTGAATATACCATTTAAGAACATGATATCACTCACCAAAATCTGAGTGATTTTAAGAATTAAATAGTTCAACTATTTAGTGTCATTTGACTAGATATTTTAGTAGAGACAGTTAGTCTAATGGTTATGCTGAGTGTTTGGATTAAATTAGAAATTTATTACATAAATTAATTAAATGATATATTAACTATTCGTTTGACTTAATCGTCTGGCTAAATTAATTTCAGTGGTTTATCTAACTATTCAATATGATTAAACGCTCAATTAGTTTAACTATCTAGTTTATTATTTAGATTTTTAGTGATTTGAATCTTCTATCCCATTTTTTCTGCCTTTTAAGCTACTCTCACACTTGATCATCCGGCCGCTCGAATACTCAACCATTCGATCAAAGTCCTTTTTTATTAGGGTTGAATTTTATTATTTGGATTTAGGCGTAATGAAATAGTTGACCATTCCTTTATTAGAGTGCATTATTTATGAACTTATTTCATTAACCGGTCGAGTTAATTTTATTTACACGGCACCCAACATATCATACCCTTCATCTCATACATATTTTTGTTTGAGGTCCTTAATGTCTTATTAGAAAAAATTACATTAGAGCTTTAGCCTATAAAATACGCTTTATTTGGTTAATCCAAATTGTTTAAAAGACGTAGTTAAAATATATTATTTTCACTAATCGTCTGTTTAAAATAATATGCTTATAATCGTGATTTAAAAATACCATTGCAAATCGTTTAGTTAATTAACTCCTATCATTTTGGTATCAGTTTTGATGCCACATCAATCTAGACATTAAAATATATGATAATTTTGTATTCTTAGTTAGAATTTCATCCTATTTTGGTCCACATTACAATCCAAACGACCGATAAAAAATAATTGAGGTAACGACATTTGTGTTTTTATTTCACAATCAACGGTTAAAAACGTACAGTAATTTGTAGTTTCTTTCTTTTTTTTTCCAAATGAAATTTTAATAACACTAAGCTCCCATTTGTTTGCCCTAAAATATTTATCCAATGGAAAATGTTTTCACACTTTTTGTAAAAAATATTTTTTAAAAATATAACTTTTTATTGAAATATTTTTCAATGTATGGCTTATATAATAAACTATTGAATATCACACAGATTAATCAATGATATTTAATATCAACTATTATTGATTGTAATAATTTTTTCGAGACGATTGTGATATTTCTCGATCAAAGAAATATTTAAATCCACCTACTATTGGTCCTTAATATGCTAGTATTTTGTTTCAATGGTAGGAATAGGAACATTGCTAGTTTATAGCATACAACTTAATTAGAGACGTCATCGGCTAACAATCATTGTTAAAAACAAGTTGGACAGGGTCAAGGCAAGTTGTCAAACGATAGATGTGGCAGCAAACCTAAGTCAAAATATACCGGTTGACAAACAATGGTGTCAACCAAAAGCATTATCGCCCAATAACTGAAAATTGGGTTGAGAATGTTGGTGGCTGGTGACTGATGGTGGAGGCTCAAGACATCACATCACGATCGGTGGCCAACGGCAGCCAATGTGTCATCCAAAAGATGATGTTAGCAACCGGAAGCATCATTAGCCGATGTCCAATAGCAAGTCAGGACATCATATGCTGCAATGGTAGTACCAGCTAAAACTTTCTTAATAAGCATTAGTGGTCATCATTAAAGAGTTAACTGAAAAACTTCTCACTTTAAAAAATTGAAATTATTTTTTAAAATTTAAGCCCTATTTTTCTTTAACATAGAAAATATTTTCTATTGATTTATTTCTTTTACTAATAAAATATCAAGAAAATGTGAAAAAAAAATATTTATATTTACATGCCAAATACTTAAAATTAATAAAATATTTTCTAATTAATTATTTTTTAGTATAAACCTAGTGTGACCCCGAAAGGGCAAGAGTTCGTTTTCACGAGCGAGAGTTGTTCTCATTCTAGATATGTCACGTGAAGATGGCATTGGGTTGTACGGTAAAATATACATGATGTCAAAAACTATAAAATAAGTACAGGTTAAAAATAAAAGTAAAAATTTCATAAAATTTCAGTAATTAATTATACTTAGCATAATATTCGTGTTAATTTAAAAAAAATAGTAGAATTGAGAATTCTAAACTAAAATAAATTAATAAAGAATTGAATAGTGATAACATTTTAAACATTATCACTTTTATTAATTAACACTCGTATCGGTACATACATTGCATATTTACCAAAACAGGGAAAACACATGGACTGTGTTGTTATCCATACTAATTAACACATAGTATGGAGGTTTGGTTTACATGCAGATATACATTGCGTTACAATATAATAATCATCAGTAGATTCATAAAATATAATTACTTCACAGGCACTCTTTTATCTTCCTTTATCTTTTGGTGAGCTGGTTAAATTGGGCAATCACAGTAGTGTCAGTGCGCACGTCGATGGTCTGCGCAAGTGCGGCT
Source organism: Nepenthes gracilis (assembly GCA_033239525.1). Taxonomy (NCBI): domain Eukaryota; kingdom Viridiplantae; phylum Streptophyta; class Magnoliopsida; order Caryophyllales; family Nepenthaceae; genus Nepenthes; species Nepenthes gracilis. The sequence goes on along the minus strand of BSYO01000026.1, from coordinate 9,202,128 downwards.
ACAGCTAGGGTAGGTGGTGCAACAGAAGCATGGGTCTCGTGTCTAGCCTTCTCCTGCAAAGCGTCCTCGTGCAACTGCAGTGCATACTCGAGGTTCCATAGCATGTCACCGATGCTCGCCCAATCAACGCCGTAATAAGCCAAGCACTTCACGGCAGCCTCGGTGAACTTCTTCAATAACTCAAGATCGATGGAGGCAACGAGGTAAGGATCGATGATTTTCTCAAGCATCCCGTTCGACTTCCATTTCATTGCCCACTCAGCCAAGTTCACCAAACCTCTTGGAAGCAAGGGATCGAGGGCTGAACTAATGCACAAAACCTCTAGCATCACGACCCCAAAGGAGTAAACGTCTGATTTATCAGTTAATTGTTGCTTTCTAAAGTACTCTGAGTCAAGGTACCTGAAGCTGCCCATCACGGCTGTGCTGACGTGGGCTGCGATCGAGCTCGGCCCGTCTTTTGAGAGCCCGAAATTAGCAATCTTGGCTACAAAGTTGTTGTCGAGGAGAATGTTGGTGGTCTTAATGTCACGGTGAATGATGCCCTGAGCTAAGTCAGTGTGGAGATAGTGAAGGCCTCTAGCAGCGCCAATACAAATTTCAAGCCCTTGCTTCCATGACAATGAGGGCAAGTTCTTGCCGTAAAGATGGTCTCTGAGTGGGCCATTGGACATGTACTCGTAAACTAAGATCATCTCGGAATCCTCGTCGCAAAACCCAATCAGGGAAACTAAGTGCTTGTGTCTTAGTTTGGGTAGCATCTGGATCTCAGTCATGAACTCGTCAATACCCTTGTCCGACTGTCGATTTCCGCACTTAACTGCTACCTGATTCCCAGCAACTATGCCCAAGTAAACATTCCCAAATCCTCCAACACCAATGATGGAGTTCGAATCGAAGTTCTTGGTTGATTCTTGGATCTCCATGAAGGTGAACAGCTGGCCAAACCCTGCCATCGAGAACATGCAGCTCCTCTGAGACCCGTACGAACTCTTATAAGCCTTGAGGGTCGAATCATTGGCCTGGAGAGGAAGCAACCAAGAAAAGAATCTATTCCCCCTCTCCCAACTCTGTGGCTTTTTGTGCCATTTCATTACCACAATTCCGTGACCAACAAAATGTGCTGAACATCATTACAATCCCCACCGCCGCCACGGCTTGCCCATGTCTACCGTTGGATTTCTTCCCATCACCTCCAAATTCATCGTCCAAGCTGCTAGTAGAATTATTTATCTTAAAAACCTTCAGCGCATTGAGGATTGCATTCCCACTACCAGTGTCCAATTTCATCAGCCCGATTTGAATTTTGACCGGCTCAAACATTGACGTTGAATTGACGACAATATCTTGGTAATTTGGGGTGGCTAATTGATTGACTATTGAGGACAAATTGAACCCTAAAATGGCAATTCTCTCATTAATGTAGACGTTGAAGTAGAGATCATTTCGGGCTTTGCTCACTATGTCATAAAAATACATCCTCACGAGATAAGAAAATGACTTATCGACGTTTAATTCCCACGTGATGTTGAAGCTCTGTTTCATGGTTTGTGAGTCAGCTATTTCGACAGCGGTGGAATAAATTGACATTGGTGCAACAATGGTGTTATGCCTGCTGGGTATTTGATCATGGAGCTCTGCACAAACACTTTCTTAGCCATGGCGGGTTGTTTGGGGTACAAATCATCCGGTACCTAAGTCGGCCCAATGCGTCATTCTTTGGTGTGACAAGTGCTCCGCCCATGTTGACCCGATAAATACTTTGATATGAGCTTTGGGTCAGAGGGCAAGGCTCCGTCACTTTTCAAACCGCTCCCAGTTGAGTGCATCGTTGGAGTATCTGTCTCAATTTGATCCGACATGAAAGATTAGGTGGCTCCCTAATTCATTCAACAACTTAGATCTATGGATGTATCAACCAGTTTGCCATCGTTGCCTACTGTTCGATCACCCAATTGCTCTTTTCCTGCTCCATCTAGTTTTGATAATGATAAATTTATACTTTTTTATTTATGGATTATTAGATGTACAATAATAAATTAATTTACTTTAAATTACGGTTATTAAATGCTAACTATTTTTGCCATGGGACAACATTTGTCATTCAAGCCAATTTATATTAGCCGTTTGGTTTAAAATAAAATCCAAAGAAAAAAAAATCTTCAATTTTAAAATAGTCATATGCTAGCCTTCCAGTGAACTCCTCATCATCCATTTTCTTTCAGTGAAGAGGAAAAACCAAGGCCAGAATATGACTATTTAAAATTGAAGAATTTTTTTTCTTTGGGCTTTATTTTACACCAAGCAGCTAATATAGATTGACTTGAATGACAAACGTCGTCCAATGGCTAAAAATAGTTAACATTTAATAATCATAATTTAATGTAAATTAATTTATTATTGTACATTTAATTATCCATAAATAGAAATGCGCAAATTTATCATTATCAAAACTAGACAGAGTAGGAAAAGAGCAACTGGGTGACCGAATAGCAGGTAACAATGGAAATCCAGTTGATGTGTCCATAAATTCGGGTTGCCATATGAATTAGGGGGTTATCTAATCTTCCATGTCAAGTCAAATTGAAACGGATCTGATCTCCATCTTTGGTAACTTTGGTCATGTATAACACAACTAAAAAAACAAGATGTGAGAGGATTGGCGAAACTTAATCATTGATTAATCCTTCAACGTTTAAATCAAAAATTTTTTTCCAAAGTATGGAAAGATGAATAAAGGATGCTAAGTATAGTAATGCATGGATTACGGGGAAAGAGTGGGAATGGAGGGTCTAGCTCCCGAGATTGCGCTTGATGGTGAATGGCATTAGGTTGGAGGGTAAGGCTCTATCACTCTTCAAACCGCTCCCAGTTGAGTACACCGTCGGAGCGTCTGCCTTAGTTTGACCCGACACGGAAGATCAGGTGGGTCCCTAATTCATACGATAATCCGGATCTACGAACGCATCAACCGGATTACCATCGTTGCGTACTGTTCAATCACCCAGTTGCTCTTTTCCTGCTTCATCTAGTTTTGATAATAATAAATTTGTGCATTTTTATTTATGGATTATTAGGTGTACAATAATAAATTAATTTACTTTAAATTACGGTTATTAAATGTTAATTATTTTTAGCCATGGGACAACATTTGTCATTCAAGCCAATCTATATTAGCTGTTTGGTTTAAAATAAAAGCCAAAGAAAAAAAATTCTTCAATTTTAAAATAGTCATATGCTAGCCTTCCCTTCTCTTTGCTGTGAACTCTGCATCATCCCTTTTCTTTGCATGAGGAGAAAAAACCAAGGCCAGCATATGACTATTTAAAAATTAAAGAATTTTTTTTCTTTGGCTTTTCTTTTAAACTAAACAGCTAATATAGATTGGCTTGAATGACAAATGTTGCCCCATGGCTAAAAATAGTTAACATTTAATAATCATAATTTAAAGTAAATTAATTTATTATGTACATCTAATTATCCATAAATAGAAAGGCGCAAATTTATCATCATCAAAACTAGATAGAGTAGGAAAAGAGCAACAGAGTGATCGAACAGCAGGCAACGATGGCTATCCGGTTGATGCATCCCTAAATCCGAGTTGTCGTATGAATTAGGAGCCTCCTAATCTTTCTGTGTCGGGTTAAATTAAGACGGATCTAATCTCCATCTCTAATAACTTTGATCATTTGCAACACAACTAAAAAACAAGTGGTGAAAAGATTGGCAAAACTTATTCTCCGATTTATCATTTGATGCTCAAATTAAAAAAATTTTCCAGAGTATAGAAAGATAAATAAAGAATGCTTAGTACGATAATGCATGGATGACGGGAAAAGAGGGGTAATGGAGGGCATGGGCCAGAGATTGTGCTTGACGGTGAATGGCTTTGGGTCAGAGGGCAAGGCTCTGTCACTCTTCAAACCGCTTCCAATTGAGCGCATCGTCGGAGCGTCTGCCTCAGTTTGACCAAACACGAAAGATCAGATGACTTCTAATTCATACAATAACCCAAATCTATGGACGCATCAACTAGATTACCATTGTTGCTTATTGTTCGATCACCCAGTTGCTCTTTTCCTGCTCCATTTAGTTTTGATAGCGATAAATTTGCGTATTTCTATTTATGGATTATTAGATGTACAATAATAAATTAATTTATTTAAATTACGGTTATTAAATGTTAACTATTTTTAGCCATGGGACAACGTTTGTCATTCGAGCCAATCTATATTAGCTGTTTGGTTTAAAATAAAACCTAAAGAAAAAAAAAATTCTTCAATTTTAAAATAGTAATATGCTGGCCTTCCCTTTTCTTTGCTGTGAACTCCTCATCATCCCTTTTCTTTGTGTGAGGAAGAAAAACCAAGGAAGAATGAAGATGGAAATCAAACATAGATCATCTCCATCGCGGTATGCCACCATCCTCGTCTTGGTTCTCATCTCCCTCTCACCTGTTCCGTCTACCGCTGCGAGCTCCGCCAACACCTCCACCATCACGACTCCTACCTTCACCAAACACGATAACTTCCTCATCGATTGCGGTGGCACCACCAAAGTTACCACCGAGGATGGTAGAGATTTTCAAACTGACGAAGAAGCACACGGCCTGCTCTCCACCAATGACAAATACTTGATTAATGATACATCTGCCAAAGTCCCCTCTCCAATCTTTTCAACTGCTAGGGTATTCCTCAGCGATGCCACGTACACTTTTTCTATAAAAGATTCCGGCTGGCATTGGGTTAGGCTCCATTTCTTGCCCTTGAAAAATGAAGTATTCAAGCTTGAAACGGCGACGTTTAGCATCTACACCGATGAGTTAACCCTCCTTCACAGCTTTACATTTGACACCAATACCACCGAGCCATTATCAAAAGAGTACCTAATTAATGTTAAAACGCAGCGTTTCTCAGTCAAATTAGTCCCTCAGAAGAAATCCGCCGCCTTCATCAACGCCATTGAGGTTGTCACTGCCCCTGAAAAGTTGATTGGTGACACGGGCCAGGCCCTTTTCCCCGTGGGCCAATACAATGGACTGACCTACAACTCATATCAAAGTGTTTATCGAGTCAACATGGGCGGAGCACTTGTCACCCCAGAGAATGACACATTGGGCCGGACTTGGGTACCCGACGAATTGTACCTCAAACAACCCACCATGGCTAAAAAAGTGTCTGTGCAGACCTCCGTGATCAAATACCCAGAAGGCGTAACACCATTGATTGCACCAGCATCGATTTATTCCACCGCAGTCGAAATGGCTGACTCACAAACCATGAAACAGAGCTTCAACATCACGTGGGTATTCAACGTCGATAAGTTATTTTCTTATCTTGTGAGGATGCATTTTTGTGACATAGTGAGTGAAGCCCTTAATGATCTCTACTTCAACGTCTACATTAATGAGAGAACTGCCATTTCGGGGCTCGATTTGTCTTCAATAACCAATCAATTAGCCACCCCAAATTATCAAGACATTATCGTCAATTCAACGTCAATGTCTGAGCAGCTCAAAATTCAAATCGGGCCGATGATATTGGACACCGGTAGTGGGAATGCAATTCTCAATGGGCTGGAGGTTTTCAAGATGAATAATTCTGCTAGCAGCTTGGATGGTGAATTTGGAGGTGACGGAAAGAAATCCAACGGTAGCAATGGGCATGCAGTGGCGGCAGTAGGGATTGCGATGATGTTCGGCGCCTTTGTCGGTCTCGGAACCGTGGTAATGAAATGGAACAAAAAGCCACAAAGTTGGGAGAGGAGGAATAGCTTCTCTTCCTGGTTGCTTCCTCTCCATGCCAATGATTCAACCCTTAGAGCCTGTAAGAGTTCGTACGGGTCTCAGAGGAGCAGCATGTTCTCGACGGGAGGATTTGGCCGACGGTTCACCTTCTCAGAGATTCAAGAATCAACCAAGAACTTCGATTCGAACTCCATCATTGGTGTTGGAGGATTTGGGAATGTTTACTTGGGCACAATTGATGGGAATCAGGTGGCAGTTAAGCGTGGAAATCGACAATCTGACCAGGGTATTAATGAGTTCATGACAGAGATCCAGATGCTATCCAAATTGAGACACAAGCACTTAGTTTCCCTAATTGGGTTCTGCGATGAGGATTTTGAGATGATCTTAGTTTACGAGTACATGTCCAATGGCCCGCTCAGAGACCATCTTTATGGCAAGAACTTGCCCTCATTGTCATGGAAGCAAAGGCTTGAGATCTGCATTGGCGCTGCCAGAGGCCTTCACTATCTCCACACCGGCTCAGCTCAGGGCATCATTCACCGTGACGTCAAGACCACCAACATTCTCCTCGACAACAACTTTGTAGCCAAGATGGCCGATTTTGGGCTCTCAAAAGATGGGCCGAGCTCGGTCGCAGCCCATGTCAGCACAGCCGTGAAGGGCAGCTTCGGGTACCTTGACCCAGAGTACTTCAGGAAGCAACAATTGACTGATAAATCAGACGTTTACTCCTTTGGAGTCGTCATGCTAGAGGTTTTGTGCGCTAGGTCAGCCCTCGATCCCCTGCTTCCGAGAGATCAAGTGAACTTGGCTGAGTGGGCGATGAAATGGAAGTCGAATGGGATGCTTGAGAAAATCATCGATCCTTTCCTCGTTGCCTCCATTGATCCTGAGTCGATGAAGAAGTTCATCGAGGCTGCTGAGAAGTGCCTAGCTGATTACGGCGTTGATAGGCCAAGCATTGGTGACGTGCTGTGGAACCTTGAGTATGCTCTGCAGCTGCACGAGGCTGCTTTGCAAGAGAAGGCCGAACACGAGACCCAAGCTTCCGCCGCACCACCTTCTCTAGCGGCAGCCACAGTTGCGCAGACCATCGACATGCACACTGACACTGCTATGATTTCCAAATTCAACCAACTCACCGGAAGATAAAAAGAGTGCCTCTGAAGTAATGGTATTTTATGAATCTATTGACTATTGCCATATTGTAACGTAACATATATTTGCAAGTAAACCAAACCTCCATGCTATGTGTTAATTAGTATGGACAACAACACAGTCCATGCATTTTTTCAGTTCTGACAAATATGGAATGTCTATGTCAGTACGAGTGCAAATTAATAAAAGTAATAATGTTTAAAATATTATCAATATTCAATTCTTTGTTAATTTATTCTTAAATTAAACTTTCTAATTTTGTTCTTTTTTTTAAATTAATACTAATATTCTCTTAAGTAAAATTAATTACTAAAATTTTGGAAAAATTTTTAATTTTATTTTTAACCTGTACTTTATATTATAGTTTTTGACGTCATGTATATTTACCGTACAAATCAATCTTCACGTGGCATATCTAGGAAGAGAATAATTCTTGCTCGTGGAAACGAACCCTTGCCCTTTCGGGGTCACACCGGAATTTATACTAAAAAATAATTTATTAGAAAATATTTTCTTAATTTTAAATATTTCACATGTAAATAAAAATATTTTTTCACATTTTCTTCATATTTTGTAGTAAAAGAAATAAATTAATAGAAAATATTTTCCAAGTAAAAGAAAATTAGGGCTTAAATTTTAAAAAATAATTTCATTTTTTTAAAATGAGAAGTTTTTTTGGAAACCGTCAACTCTTTAATGATGACCACTAATGCTCACTAAGAAAGTTTTAGTTGGTACTATCATTGTGGCATATGATGTCCTGACTTGCTATAGGACACTGGCTAATGATCCCTCTGGTTGCTAACATTGTCTTTTGGATGACGCATCGGCTACCGTTGGCCACCGATCATGATATAATGTCTTGAGCCTCCACTATCGATCACCAGCCACCAACATTCCCAACCCTATCTCTAGTTATTGGGCGGCAATGCTTTTGGTTGACACCATTGTTTGTCAACCAGCACATTTTGTATAGGATATCGATTCCAAAAATATGATAAATACGAATAATTCAGTAAATATAAATAAATCGATGTCAAAGGACATGGAAGAAATTAGATTGAACAACCCGAAATTCGAAATTGGCAAAATCGGAAACCAGCATTGTAATCCTTGAAAACGTAATCCGTAAATGAGATTCGAATTTTAAATTATGACAATCACAACATATTAAACTAATGCAATCAAAATTAGAATCCAAAAATGTAATAAATTGGGTTAGAAAGGTCGAAACGGGGTCTAGATGACCTGTGCACAAAGCAGGCTTGTTGCAAGTTTGACCTACGCCCGAGGTGCAACCCGAGCATGAAAACCGGGATGCCACACCCGAGACGCGCTCGATCGCGCTCGGCGCCTGGGCGGGCTAAATCGTTCGCTCGATGAGCACCCGATGGACGCTCGAGCGGCGCTCTAGCGGCAATATGCATATAAAAACTTGTTTGGGTTTATTACCGGTATTTTTCATGCGGTTATGAGAGAGAGGAGAGAGAGAGCGCACGAAGGAGAAAAGAGAGGAAGTGGAGATCAAGGCTTCCGAGTCCAAATCTGACTTAGAGTTAGTTGGAGAAGTGATAGATCGGGTCGAGACAATTGTACTCATACCCTTATCTCTCGTTTCTTTACACTTTTGTTTCATTTTTTCGGGTATACTTATTCCAATACCTGATTAAAGTTACATTTTGTATTACCCATGACTTAAGCATGCACATTTATGGATTTCAGGTCTGATTTGCTAATTTTGAATGTTATTTCGTACCGAAATCCTAACCCTGCACTCAGATGCTTTCACCCACCGATTTTTGAGATTTTTAGATAAATTGGCATTAGAAAATCATTACCCATACTTTGAGTATGTTAATTTATTAATTGGGTGTCATATTTGATAGTTTTATATGGGATTATACTCGTCGAAAATCCTAACCCATGCCCCCTTTGATTTTACCTGAATTGATTATAATTTAAGCATGATCTGACTTTAGAAATTCGTAACCCTAACTTTATGGATGCAAGTACTCCGAATATTTGATATTTATTTACATATATTTTGTATATATTATTTTACGGGTACCGAAAATATTATCGAACATGATTTGAGATATTTATCCACATGTATGGTATATTGTTACCTTGTATATACTCCAAAAATTATATTGTATGCGTTTATGAAAGGGTTTATCTTTTGAGAGTTCTAAAATCATATTTGACTCACGGTGGTAAGAATTTCTATTTTTTTATATTTAATGATGACCATGCATATAATTTATATCATGTGAAGACGTAAATTAGTAAGAATTATGCAAATTAGAAGAAGTATAAGAAGAAAATTTTATGATATGTTATGTTTGATGAACTGTTTTTCTAGAGTGAGAATAATATTTTATGAATAAGTATGAAATTCTATAAGAATAAGTAATTATGGAATTAGACTAAGGATTTGTATTTCAAAGGATAGAATTCCCTGACATCTCTTAGGATATTATTGTGAAAACATAAGGACTGCCTCTGAACCACAAGGGATGTGGTGGCATATGTGATATGACACTCTATATTGTGTTAACGGTATACCACTTACCATGAGGTGTTAAATTGCGTGGGTTTGTACTCTAAAATGTGTAAAAACAAACACATTCCTTTTCTCGTTCTATCACACCGTTAACTGGTAAGGCCTACTAATCTTGATCCGTAAAGAAAATAGAATTTCTGCATGCTTTAAAATCTAAAAAAAGAATAAGTAAAATAGAAAAGATGAATATATTTCGGAAAGTACATTTGATCATGTCTCATATATATGCATCCATACATATTGCTCTTATTCTCTTCCTTATTTATTTTAATATATTGTATATATTCTTTGATTATATTATACTTATTGAGTATTTGACTCACCCTTACTATTTTTCTTCCTTCAGATGATCACGAGCCTTTGTCTGATGGGGCAGGGCAGAGCTTAAGAGTTGGCTAAGCTACAAATCTTGGAGGAAAAACTTTGGGGATCTAGTTTCATAGTTCTATACCTTTCTCATATAGTTATTTTGTATATTGAGATAGATTTGTATATTTATATATATGTACGATGATGATGATACATCTGTAGTTTAGCTGCTATTGTGCTTGATGGATGTAGATACTTTTGTAGGTTGCTTATGGTTTGTATACAAGTACCTAGTAGTATCTCTCTATCCGACGTTGTATCCGAAAATACGACGTTGGAGCCACGAATATATTGTGGCCATATGGCTCCTGTGTTTTGGTTATGTTGTTGAAAAATTATATACTATACAAGGTTTTTTGCAGGTTGTATCAACTTGACGGCCGTTTTACTGTCAGAACTCTGCCAGATTCTGATTAGGAAAAAAGTGGTCCGTAGTAGTTGGTATTAGAGAAAGAAATACCTTATATTTGACTTGAATCTTATGCGGAAGTCTGGGATAGTATAGGCTAATTGAAATAAATAGATGAAGGCGTGGATGATTAAGGTAGACAGTATAATTCCAGTTATCTTAGTTTTAAAAATTTTGGTTAGAACTAAGTCAGGATCAATAGTTAGGAGTAACTGTCTAGTTGTGGTGCCCTAATTAGTGTTTTAATCAAGTTAAGATATTTCTCTTAGGCTTGGACTAAATCAAGATCAGTTAGTTATGTTCAACCTCCTAGCGTTTAGTGTCTTGACTAATATTCGAGCCAAGTTATAATCTAACCCATATCATTCTTGTTTCAGAAAGGCTATTAGTAGTTGATCATGCCGCCTAGATGGAGGTTTATGAGTGGAGGAGGCCAGCCGTGTGACCAAGAGGTTGCATATCCAGATTTACTAGGTATGATGGCGAGACTTGAAAGTCTTAGAGAATCTAATCCGGACAAAAATCGGGGGAAGAAGAAGTTGTTAGGAGGATACTCTGAAAATTAACTTAGGTAGATATTGATCCGAGGAAAGAAATTGAGATGTTGAATAACATGGAAAGTGAGATGGATAAGGTGGAATCAATGGCTTGATGTCAGGATAACTTGGAGTCGATTTCTGGTGCTAGTCAATCCAAGGATGTCGATTTAAAATCGATTTAATAATGATGATCAAGTGCACAAATTTTTGGGTAATTCAAATCTTGCAGAAGTTGATATATGGATCTTGAGATTTGAAATAGTGTTTGCGATGACCCAATGTCCGAGAGGAGATAAGATAGTATCAGCCTCACATAAGTTAGAAGGCGAAGCTAACCATGGGCGGTTGATGAAAAATGAGTTATGGGCCAGGAAGATAAGGAGATACTAGGGAATTTGTTTGTGAATGCTTTTAGAAATAAATATTCCCTCCATCGAGTTTGGGAGCATGTTTTAATTTTGAACAGTCAGTCATATGATGAAGGATTGTCCTTATCCCATAAGTCAGACAATGAAGAAGTCCAGTGCCGCATATCGGAATTTTATGGTGATGGCACAAAGTGTAGAGATGTTATCTTCATGTGGTGGAAGGTAAATTTAATCCTTAACTTTGGGATGCTTTGGCTTATATTTTGTATTTTGAATTTGGAGTCTATGTCTCAAATCATGTTTCCAAGTTATGTATAATTTGACGATCTAGGCTTTACACTTATTACATCGAGGTCTACGACATTTTCTTAGGTCTATAGATATGATTAATTGGGTTGAATTGACTTATTTTGTGGTACTGATCCTCAATATGATATTAGTGATAATTGGTTGGTGAGTCATTATACTATAATGAATTGTGGTTGATAAGAATATTATACTTGACCATTAAATTGTGAAGTTTGAAGTATGAGGCACAATTGGTCAAGGTATAAGGAAATTAGTATCGTTGTGCCTGCAAGTCATTAATAGAGATACGTGTCTAATTTATTTAGCATATGAAACCACATCTAGAACTCATTTTGTGGTCACTAAGAAGTTTTGACTGTGTAAGCATTTGAGGATGCTCCTTAGAGGAAAAGATTAGGCTAATTTATCTTTTGATTAGTAATTCGAAGTTGTGTTGGAATCAACACTGATTTGTAAGGATTTTTATAGAATCGAGGAAGTATCGGTTAAATGCTCACTGTGGGATGCTCTAGAACCTTTGAGGTGCATAAGATGGACCGATGAGGTTAATTGTGAATGATTGAAAATTTACATCACTTGGGAGATTTATGGTTTGACAAGTGGGTCTTGTAAATTAATAGGTAATTTATTTGATCTATTGCAAAGGTTGGATAATTTCTAATATTGATCTATATCCATAGTGTTGCTGATCGTTGATTATTAAAAGTTGCGCCCGTGGCAGCATTCGGGATAAAGATGTTGCCGTTGTAAGTTCCGGTAATACCATTTGGGTTTGTAGGTTCATTCGTATTTCTATGGACTTTATGGATTGGATCCTCATGGCATACTTAGGTCAACATTGTGATGGCCTTATCGATGATTTTAAGAAATTATGGGAGATGTATGAACTCTATTTGTGGATTGTGTCATGGATTATGAAGGTAGTTAGTCATGTGCTCAATTGGGAGACAGAATTATATTTAAAGTATTAAGCCATGAAATTATGCGATGAGAAATCCTCATGGTTTCACTTTGGGGTTATTAGAATGACAAGAATTTTGGGTATTTGAAAAATTGTAGATTAATTAATAAGGACGATCCATTTGTCGTAAATTTAGATGATACATTCAGATCAAGTAGGCTAACTCGTTAGTATGCCAACGAGATAATAATTTTGTGGAGTATTTAAGTTTCAAGGTTTTAGTAGTGACTTGAGGTTGTACCGAAACCTCTGGGATAATTGCTTTGATCATATTTTTTTATGTTGATTGTAATCGAGGATTATGGGTTCTGCCATAGATATATAGATACCTTTGAGATTTTCTTAAGCCTATAGTTGTCATGTAATCTAGGTGTTCAACATGAGTCGATGAATTTGAGTTGCAGGAGGATTTAGTGCGCCATATATTTTAAGATTCAGTTTAAAGTTTAAAATGAACCATCTTTTCGAGGCTTAAGGTGAACTGAAGTAGAAATTTATTAGTTTGCTCGAGGTATTGAATTTAGTCAGGAGAAATAACCAATAAGTATGTGATCGAATTAAGCCTCATAGGAGATTAGGGATTTGTCTTGTGATAATGTTCCAACCTAAATTTAGATATGAAACATTAGACATTGGGAATTAGGATAATTCATTTAGTTAAAGTTTTCTATGAGGGATCTTTTCTTCAAGGATGTGGCATAAGATCGTGAAAAAGAAATATGAAAGGATTTTTTTTTCGATTATTAAATTTTGAGGAGTCATACGGTACCAGTTCTAAAAATATAATAATTAGGAGTAATTAAATTAATTTAAATGAATCGAGATTAAAGGACATGGGAAAATTTAGATTGAAAAGCCCAAAGATCCAGAATTGACAAAATCGAGAACCGACATTGTAATATTTGAAAAGTTAATCCGTAAATGAGATTCGGGTTTTAAATTATGATAATCGCAACATATTAAGCTAATATAATTAAAATTAAGATCTAAAGATGTGAAATATTAGATTAGAAAGGTCAAAACGGGTCCCGGACGATGTGTGCACAAAGCAGGCTTGCTGAAAGCTTGACGCAGGCTTGACCCGTGCCTGACCGGCACCTAAGGCGCGACTCGGGTGCAAAAAACAGAATGCCGCACCTGCGGCACGCTCAAGCGCACCCGAGGCATGGGCAGGCAGAATCGTTTGCTCAATGAGCGCCCGATGAGAGCTCGAGTGCCAATCAGCGTATAAAAATGCATTCGGTTTATTACCATTATTTTTCATGTGGTTATGAGAGAGAGGAGAGAGAGAGAGGGCACAAAGAAGAAGAGAGAGGAAGTGGAGATCAAGGCCTTCAAATCCGAATCCGACTTAAAGCTAATTAGAGAAGTGATAGATCGGGTTGAGACAGTTGCACTTATACCTTATCTCTCGTTGGTTTGCACTTTTATTTCGTTTTCTTTATGTATACTCATTTCGATCCCAATTAAATTTATATTTTGTATTACTCATAATTTGAGCATACACATATGTGGATTTCATGTCTGATTTCCTAGTTTTGATTGGTATTTCACACCAAAACCCTAACTCTGCGCCTGGATGCTTTCACCCACTGAGTTTTGGGAGTTTTGCATAAATTGGCTTTAAAAAATCATTATCCATATTTTGAATATGTTAATTTATTAATTCGGTGTCCGATTTGGTAATTTTACATGGGATTATGTTTGCCGAAAATCCTAACCCGCGCACCCTTTGATTTTACCCGAATTGATTGTAATTTAAGTATGATTTGGCTTTAGAAATTCGTAACCTTAACTTTATGATGCGGGTACTCCGAATATTTGATATTTGTTCACATATATTTTATATATATTATTTTATGGGTACCAAAAATATTATCATACGTGATTTGAGATATTTATCAACATGTGCGGTATATATGTTATCTTGTATATGCTCCGAAAATTATGTTATATATGTTTATGAAGGGATTTATCGTCTGTATGCTCTAAAATCATGTTTGGCTCACGGTAGTAAGGATTTCTATTTTTTCATGTTTATGGTGACCATACATGTAATTTATATCATGTGAATACGTAAATTAATAAGAATTATGCAAATTATGATAAGTATAAGAAGGAAATTCCATGATATGTTACAATTGATAAATCGATCTCCCAGAGTGAGAATAATATTTTATGAATAAGTATGGAATTTCCTAAGAATAAGTAATTATGAAATTGGATCAACAATTTGTATTTCAGATGGTAGTATTCCTTGGTATACTTTAGGATATTACTGTGGATGTACAGTACTACCTTTGGGCCACGGGAGATATGGTGGCATATGTGATATGGTCCCATATATTGAGTTAAAGATGTATCGCTTATCATGGGGTGTTAAATTGCATAAATTTACACTTTAGAATGTGTAAAAACAAATATATTTTTTTTCTCGTTCAACCGTACCGTTAACTGGTAAGGCCTATTAGCCCTGATCTATAAAGAAAATAAAATTTCTACATGTTTTAGAATTTAAAGAAATAATAAGAAAAACGAAAAAAATAAATATTTTTCGGAAAGTATATTTGTCTCATATATATATATGCATCCATACATATTGCTCCTATTCCCTTCCCTATTTTATTGTAATATATTATATATTGTCTTTGATTATATTATACTTACTGAACATTTGACTCACCCTTACTGTTTTCCTTCCTTCAAATGAGCACAAGCCTCTACCTAATGGGGTATATTGAGATGGATTTGTATATTGATGTATATTATTGATGATGATAATGTACCTGTAGTTTAGCTTCTACTGTATTTGATGGATGTAGATACTTTACAGGTTCCTTATTATTTATATACAGGTACCTAGTAGTATTTCTCTATCCGGTATTGTCTTCGAAAACACGACATTAGAGCCACGAATATATTGTGGCCATGTGGATCCTGTGTTTTTGGTTATGTTGTTGAAAAATTGTATACTGTACAGGTTGTATCAGCTTAACAGCTATTTTATTATCGGAACTTTGCTAAATTAAGGTTAGGAAAATTGTGGTCTGTCACATTTTGACTTAGGTTGGCTACCACGTCTAGTGTTCAACAACTTGCCTGGACGCTGCCCAACTTGTTTTTAACAATGATTATTAGCCATTGATGTCTCTAATTAAGTTGTCTGTTACCAACCGGCAATGTCCCTAATCCTACCACTAAAACAAAAGACTAGCATATTAAGGACCAACCGTTGGTGAATTTAAATATTTCTTCGATCCTGAAATATTACCATCGTCCTAAAAAAATTATTAGGATCAATAATAGCTGATACCAAATATCGTTGATCAATAGGTATGATACTTAATATTTTATTATATAAGCCAAATATTTAAAAAATTTCAATAAGAAGTTATATTTTTTTATTTGGCTTATATAATAAAATATAAAAAATATAACTTCTTATTGAAATTTTTTAAATATTTGGCTTATATAATAAAATATTAAAGTGTGTAAAAACATTTTCCATTGGATAAATATTTTCGGGCAATCAAATGGGAGCTTAGTGTTATTAAAATTTCATTTGGAAAAAAAAGAAAGAAACTACAAATTACTGTACATTTTTAACCGTTGATTGTGAAATAAAAACACAAATGTCGTTACCTCAATTATTTTTTATCGGTCGTTTGGATTGTAATGTGGACCAAAATAGGATGAAATTCTAACTAAGAATACAAAATTATCATATATTTTAATATCCGGATTGATGTGGCATCAAAACTGATGCCAAAATGATAGGAGTTAATTAACTAAACGATTTGCAATGGTATTTTTAAATCACGATTATAAGCATATTATTTTAAACAGACGATTAGTGAAAATAATATATTTTAACTACGTCTTTTAAACAATTTGGATTAACCAAATAAAGTGTATTTTATAGGCTAAAGCTCTAATGTAATTTTTTCTAATAAGTCATTAAGGACCTCAAACAAAAATATGTATGAGATGAAGGGTACAATATGTTGGGTGCCGTGTAAATAAAATTAACTCGACCGGTTAATAAAATAAGTTCATAAATAATGCACTCTAATAAAGGAATGATCAACTATTTCATTACGCCTAAGTCCAAATAATAAAATTCAACCCTAATAAAAAAGGACTTTGATCGAATGGTTGAGTAATCGAGCGGTCGGATGATCGAGTGTGAGAGTAGCTTAAAAGGCAGAAAAAATGGGATAGAAGATTCAAATGACTAAAAATCTAAATAACAAACTAGATAGTTAAACTAATTGAGCGTTTAATCATATTGAATAGTTAGATAAATCAATGAAATTAATTTAGCCAAACGATTAAGTCAAACGAACAGTTAATATATCATTTAATTAACTTATGTAATAAATTTCTAATTTAATCCAAACACTCAGCATAACCATTAGACTAACTGTCTCTACTAAAATATCTAGTCAAATGACCCTAAATAGTTGAACTATTTAATTCTTAAAATCACTCAGATTTTGGTGAGTGATATCATGTTCTTAAATGGTATATTCACTCATATCTTGGTGAGTGATATGATGCATAAGGGGGCGCTCATGTGTAGCTTAGTAGAATTGGCAACACTCGTACATGTGAAGACATGCTTGTGCATGGCATAGTAGAATGGATAGCAGTCACAAACTCGGACCATAACAGGTCCAATTAATTATGATTTATAAAAATTAGAATTTCAAAATTAATATTACAATGATCAACAAATTTCAAACCTAGGCATGACAACAAACAAATCATAAAATTTAATCATTTAATAACAATAATGAATAGAACTCAAAACTCATAACAAAATTTCAATAGACAATCATATGAATAATATAATAAATAACCTATTTTACAATTATCATAAGGGAGGTGATAAACCAATCATAACAATAAAATCTAAAATACATAATCAAACTATTCTCAATATACAATTATGGGCCTATACTCTGTCAATATCCGAAATACAATCAATACAAACCCAAACCAAAACAAGCTAAAACTCACCAAAATAGATGAGTGGCAATAAAATTACGTCCATACTACTACAATATATCCAAATTCATTAATTTGAAGGGATAGAAAGTAAAAAAGTTAGCCTAAATTTGACAAGTATCATTAGCATATATAATAAACAATAATGTCCAAAATCAGATGGATGGTTCATAAACACATTCAAAATAGCTAAAAGACACATCATAACAAATCATAATTCATAACTAAATCACATAATCTAAATTATATCATATACATATGAAGTATAAATTGAATAAAATAAAGTCCAAATCTAAATCACATACAAATAAACAAATACCAGAACAAAATCATATAAATCAAAATATATTCTGAAACAAATCTCATATCAAATGTATGAGGCTAACTAAATTCTATTTATGGGCAAATCTACAAATCTCAATTCTAAATCCGAATACAAATCAATGCAGAAATATAAGGTATGTATAAAATTGGAGAACCAAAGACCCGTGCTTCCGCCGCACCACCTTCCCCAGCTACAGCCGCGGTTGCGCAGACCATCGACATTCGCACTGACACTGCTGTGATTGCCCAATTCAACCAGCTTACTAGACGATAAAAGAGTGCCTCTGAAGAATGGTATTTTATCAGTCTATTAATAATTGTCATATTGTAATGCAATGTATATTTGCATATAAACCAAACCTGCATGTCGTGTGTTAACTACTATGGACAACAACACAATCCATATGTTTTCATAGTTCTGGAAAATATGGAATGTCTATGCTAATACGAGTGCTAATTAATAAAAGTGATAATGCTTAAAACATTATCAATATTCAATTCTATGTTAATTTATTCTTAATTTAGACTTCTCAATTTTATTTTTTTGAAATTAATACGAATCTTATTCTAAGTAAAATTGATTACTAAAATTTCATGAAAAAGTTTACTTTTGATGGGTATGGTCGTGAGTACGCTTGCCCAAAGATTAAGCCCAAAGATGAAGGGCTTAGAGGATAGCGGCCCATGGTATAGTCACACAAAGGCTCGGGACCAGGTAGGCCAACCCAAGTTCGTCTAACCAAGAACGGGCAACTAGGATTGTCCTGTGAGAATCGCTTTAACTCACTAACCTGTAGGCGGCACAGTGGAGACTTACCATAACTGCCCCGGACAACTTAGTAGATATCCCTCGAATATCTCCTAGGATCGCATATCTCCCCCAGACGGTAGTTACTTTGTAGAGAATATTTTGTCCAATATTGCGCATCAGTTGGGATGGCAATTTGGACTCAGCAAATCATTCTCAAGAAGGTAGCCCCCGAGCAGAGATCTCCAAAATCGTCTGAATGCAGGATGGAGTAATCGTCTGATAGCAATGATTACCATATTAAGCGCCCGCGATCTCTAAGAAAGCTAAGTGCATCTGCACTGGTAGTTGTCACTACCCGTGAAGCCCAATAGAGGTTGAATTGCCTACATTGACTATAAATACCCCTTCAACCTTACAAGATAGAGCAAACAATTCTACCTCCTCAAGCCTCCCAAAGAAAACGAACTTACACACTCAAGTGCCCCTCAAAGAACAAAGGAGCCCCTCTATCCCAAGACTACTTGAACCCTTGAGCGCATGCCTCACTCACCACACCACCCCATGGCGACCGGATCTCTCCCTCTCTCCAAGCTGCACCCAACAGTGCACACCATCTCACCCTCTAAGCCACTCCCAATCGAGCGCGTCTCCGTCTTTAAGCGGCTCTCAGTTGAGCGTACCTCCAAACTGTTCCACATCGAGCGCGACCATCAGAGCACCATCCTTCGGTCCACACTCAATCTCCCTTTCCTCTTGCATTCATGCATTATCGTAACATCATTGCATCTTTCCTTTCTTGCCAAAGGATTTCTGACTTGACTATCAGAGGACAAATCGGGGATTGAGTCTTACCAATCCTCTGACCTCTTATTTTTAGTTGTGGTGTATAGGACCCAAGTTTGTAATGACGGAAAGTGGATCCATTTTAGTTCGACCCATTGAGTAAAACTAAGTGGCTCCCTAATTCGTAAAACAACCTGAATTCGAGGATGCATAATTTGTACAGTTTGTGGGAAACAACTAAAAGGCCTAACAACCAACCTAGTAAAAGAAAACATGGTCAACATCAATGCTCAAGCTAGCGCTCCGGCCAAGGACATTGCCTCCCATGGCAACGATTCCTCCGTGGGTAGTCGTGTGGAGGAGTGATCGGTGCGTTTCATGCAAGCGCTTGCTATCTAGATGAACAATATATCCCAAATGCTCCAAACCCTCTATACACGTTAGGGCAAGCAGAACTTAGGGGCTCCTTCCTTTGCCACCCACACTTTGGCTTTAAAGCAAAAGAGTTAGAGGAAAAAGCACCTGACCGAAAAGATACAGCAGCTTGACGACCTTGAAGCCCAGGTGGCTTCAAGTGACAGAGCCCGATCGCAGTTTGAGGGCCAACTAAGTCACGGGATGTGGGATGAAAACCTAGAGTGGCGAAATCCTCATTATTGTCGCATCAACCGAACGTCATCAGCCAAGGAGGAAGCATCGAGTAGCACCAAGCTAGCGAAGGGTAGCAGCTGCCTTGTCAAGCACCTCTCGTCGAATCCCTCGGAGTTGAGGACCTTACTCAATGCAAAGAGGATCGTCGCCTCCCCTCGAATGGAGGAGAGAGTGAGAAAAATATGACGGTACGTATTTAAAGGAGGCGTCGCTAGACACTCCACAGATCCAAAGAGATCGCCATTCACGATGAAAATTTAAACGCAACTACTCCCTCACAAATTCAAGATGCTAGTGGAGCCCTATGTTGGGAGTTCTGACCCAACAGATCACCTAGATCATTTTCACACCCCATTGAGCTTTTAGGGCCTGGGCGAAGCTATATATACTTGTACTTTTCACTGACTCTCAAATGGGATGCTCGGATTTGGTCTATCATCTACAGCTATCCGGACATTCCAGGAACTTGCTAATGGCTTCTATCGTAATTTGCCCCTAGTCGAAGGGAGAAGAAATATCCTTGGTACCTTGCCCGTATCAAGTAAAGGCTAAATGAAGGCTTTAGTGCTTCTTGACCCACTTTACCGCTAAGGCCTGGCAAATACCCATCCTCACCAATGAGTTGAAGCTGAACACCTTTATGTCAACTCTAGAGTCAGGTGATTTATTCAAACACCTGTCCCACTATGACCCCAAGACCTTACAAAAGGTAGAGGCCATAACCCGTGCCTATACCATCGCCAAGGAGGCCAATGAGGCGAAGCAGTGACAAGACCAATTCCGTCAAGGGTCGACAAATGGGAGAAAGAGAAATGGAGACCATGTTGACTCCCAAGACTCGAGGATGCAACCTAGGGTGGAGCCGGGTGCTCAAAGAGAGTTTAAACCCTTACATCTGATCCCTTTGAACGACTTCCAGACCAACATACTCATACAGATTCGAGATAAAAAATTTCTAAAGTGGTCGAAGCTGATTAAGAACCCGGAGGGAGGATACCAATCGAAGCACTGTCACTATCATTGATCTCCGGATCATAGTACGGAATACTATCAGACTCTGTAGGGGGAGATCGAAGACTTGATCTAGAAGAGGCATCTCACCAAATTCCTACAAAACCTGGGACGGGTCCCCAATGGGGTGGGTGAAGATAAGCCAAAGCAACTGAGGAACCAGATTGCGGCCAGGGTCATTAATATGGTAACAATTAGGCCATCCAAAACAATGCCTTGGATTGCCCTAAGACAAATACCAACAATAAGAAGTCGAAGGTAGGAGTTAGGAATGATGTCATTAGTTTTTGCGATGACGATATGGCACATGTAATAACTCCCCATTTCGACCCTCTAGTGGTATCTGTACTTATTTCGAATGATACAGTTGACTACCAACTGAAACAAGTCCTTATCTATGATGAAAGTTTTCGTAATTTGTTTTACCTCGACAAGTATTTTAAACTGGAACTAAAGAACGGTCAAATGAAATTGGCGAGGAACCCCTCTACGGGTTGGATAACGAACTAGTGCCCGTTCAGGATACCATCCAACTAGAGGTTACCTTGGGAATGTGCCTAAAGATAACATCCTGAATGCTCATGTTTCTTGCGGTCGACCTGCTTTTGGCCTACAATGTTAACGTGGTTCTACTGTGCCTAACTACATTCAGGGCAATGACATTAATCCCATACCTAAATGTCAAATTCCCAACAACACGCGACGTCGGAGGGGTCCAAGGCGACCAGGTGACCGGTCGAACATGTTACCTTTTCCAAGTCACTCAAGCCACTTCGCACCAATTGGCCAAATACTTCGATCATCAAGACGAGGCTACTTTGAAGCAAGCCCAGTCCAGCAAGATGACCAACCATATTCCATTAGACCTCAATGATCCCGAGAAATGCATACAGATTAGAAGCACATTGGCAAGACCCCCACACAACCAATTGATCACATTCCTTTGGCTCTGACGTCTTTGTGTGGACAACTGCTGACATGCTTGGGGTATTGACTGGAGTAATATTCCACAAGTTAAACCTCAATCCCGGTCATAAACCATTAGGTAAAAGCAAAGGAACCACTCCATCAAAAAATTCATTGTCATCTAGGAAGAAGTAAAAAAGCTGCTCGATGCAGATTTCATCAGAGAGTCCAATACACAAATTGGCTTTCCAATATGGTCGTCGTCAAAAAAAGTAACAGAAAGTGGCGGATATGTGATGACTTTACTGATGTGAATAAGGTATGCCCAAATGACAACTTCCCATTGCTCGATCTACTAGTAAACTTCACGTTTGGTCATGAGTTACTAAGTTTTATGGAAGTATGCTCAAATTACAACCAGATCAAGATAAATCCCAAAGACGAAGAGCACACTTCCTTCATGACAAATCAAGGGACGTACTGTTACAAGATCATACCCTTCGAGTTGAAGAATGTGAGCACCACATACTAACGGCTCGTAAACAAAATATTCAAAGTCCAAATCAGCTAGAATATGAAGGTGTATATAGATGACACGCTCATCAAGAGTAAAACCACCAGCAACCATATCTTCAATCTCGACAAGGCCTTTGAGGTGCTCCGAGTGCACCAGATGAAGCTAAATCAAGCCAAGTACATTTTTAAAGTGTTCTCTGAAAAGTTCTTGGATTTTATTATTTCTCAGCGAGGAATTGAGGCCAAACCCAAGAGGATAATAGCCATCGTTGACATGAGTCCGCCCCAAACTGTGAAGAAAGTCAAACGGCTGATTGGGAGGCTCGCAATGCTTTCTAGTTGTGATCTAATTTGAGTTTTATTTTTCGTTAATGTTGGCACGTTATTCTAGAATGGATTTCTACGATATACTTCATTTGACTGCTCTTATTTTTTTATTACATTTTCTATTGTGAGTTGTTTAATATGTTAAGAAGATTGTAATTACATTCTTTATTCGGGATTATAGTGAATGGATACCAAATGAAATTATTTGTAATCGACACTATTACTATAGTATATTTATTCAAAATTTAACCCATAATTTTTTTCTTAATTGGAAAAAAATTTTCACATTATAACAGTAATAAAATATATTCAACAAAACAAGAGAAGTTGGGAGGTTATCAAAATGAGGATGAACACTCGCTAGATAACAAAAACATATAAGAAATGAGGAACTCTTTTTTTTTTTTTTCGTTAAGAAAGAAATGAGGAACTCACTCGCCTCAATTGTTGAGCTCCACCAAAAACTAAGCAAAATGGCAGTTCCGGCAGAATCTCAGCAACTTCTAGCTACTCGCAACAATAGCCGAAATCGAGAAGGATTTATCAGGCCTATCCAAGGATTTAGGGCTTCTCTCTCTCAACTCTCTCTCCTACTCTCTCCCTCTAACTGCGTCGTTGGGGCTTGCTCGCTTTCCCTCTCACTTCGTGACACCCACCAAAAACAGAAAAAGAAGGCAAGGATATGAGACGGCTGATTATTTTCTTACAAGGAGAGCATTAGGGTTAGGGAGGGGTGAGGTGGCACTTATTTCCTCATTACCCCTATAACATCCATCTAATTACAATTAGATGGCAAAGGAGGCCACTGGCGGTTGGGTGGAAGAAGGGCAGATGATGGGGTAGGCCTTAGGTTAATACAAGGGCCAGGCCATGCATTAGGAGTTATCGGGTCCCATATTTTAGCAAATCAATTTAGTAATTTTTAATCTTAATCACACGTAATTAACAAAATAAAATTATAATAATTTTAGACAATTATTTACATAAAATAAATTTGACTACAGCTAAATGTATCACCAAAATATCTTATAAATATTATTGTAAGTGCTTTAAAAGATCAATTAATATAAATTATTATTTTTAAGGGACTTTGTCTATATAATATTTTTTTAGTTAGTGGCATCTATATAATACAAATTAAAAAATTATTGTATTACATAGGATCTCTGGGTGATTCGATAGGTTACGGCGGTGGTCGGTAATCTTTTGAGATCGGCTGTCGGCGACGGCAGGACGGAGTTTGGCTTGCAGGGGAGTAATGGCAGCAGGGAGAGATGATGGCGTTGTGTCCAGTTCTGTGGTTTTCTTACGTAGTAGGCTAGATAGTAAGTGGCCTGCTAAAGAATGATTATAACGGTGCAGTGGCTTTGGATCAAACAGACCGCGTTGGCTAATTCGGTCGGTGAGGGCGGCTCAGTCACCGGCAAAGGTTTTGACTGTGTGACGGGAAGGAAAAACAATTGTAATTCAATATGTCAGGGTGGGGGTGATTTTACAGTGGAGAAGTGAAGGGAGTATCAAGAGGGAGGAAGGAGAGGGAGATAAACCTGAGAGAGAAGATCTGTATCCTTTGAAACGATATTCAAAGGCTTCGAAGCATTGGCGGCGGTTACCCTGCATAGCGGTTGGAATTTGGAATACTTCAAAACTGTTTGATCCTGCAAATTTTGGTTTATTTATTCATAAATAAACATTATTAAATTGAAATTATAAGCATAAAATTAACCGATTACGTCAACTAATTATATAACCTGTATTGGTTATTTTTAATATATATTTTTTAATATATAAAACAGCCAAACAGGAGAGAGAGAGAGCAGAGCAGGACAGACCAGGGCCACTGAGTTGAGTGAGAAACAGGCGATTCCAGGAGCTCAAATCGTACGCAGCGAGCGCACTGTAACGATTGCCAATCAAGTCAGCAACAGCCACAAGGAGACGATTTCGCGGCCGATCGATGGAGATCCCAAGAGAAGCATTCCCGGCCACGTCAGTGTCTTTGACGACCGCGATTTCTTCCAAGACGTCGACGCCGGGGGAGTAGTTACGGGGAACTCTGAGCCCGCCGACCCCGCCCTCCAGGAAAGAGACGAGGAATCTACGGTTGAGATCGTCCCACTTTGCGCACTCCCTGAGCCAGCCTTGGCCGTGGTAGTGGTACTGGTGAGTGGACGGAGGAGCACGTTCTATGGCTATGATGAAGGCGATGGGGATGGCCGAGACGACGAAGACGAAGAGGAGGAGGAATCTCGTTGAGCAGAGAGAGGAAGCCATGAGAGCGGCCGAACGAGGAGAGACAGATGTATCTAAATAATATATTTTTCAAATATATAAATGATAGCAACAATTTAAATAATATTTTGAGTATATGATTATTGATATCTCCCCCTCTCTTATAACACAAATCAAATCGTGGAGAGTGGAGTGCATTTCGCTGCTGCATTGATAAAGAGGAGAATGAGGAGGAAGTTTTGAAATTTTCTTTTGAAAATGTACTTCGAGTTTAAATCGGTCGATTTTGAGATCCGAACCTCAAGTTTGGTTTTAATTAGAATATTATGGGTAAAACATTATAATACATATGAAAAAAAAAAAAAAACGTGAATAAATTATCACTCAAAATATGAAAAATTAAAATACATATACTTGAAATTCACGTAACAGTATTTTGTAAAAATAATCAAATAGTATTCTTACTTTAAATTTAAACTTATTCGTAATTTTTTTTTCATTTATTCATAATTCTTTTTTTTTTTCAAATTTAAATAATATTGACATTTTAAAATTTTATCAAAATTACATCAATATTTTTAGATAAAAATTTCAAATTATTCAATAAATTATATTACGCAATTGTAAAAATTATCGCGCGGATAAATTTACGGAGGAAGCCCCCAAAAAGATGAGATATGGTCAACGATAAACATAAAATAATATCAACAAAATTGGATCAGTGAGACGACGATACCTTATATTTGGATCTTTGCCGTCTCAGATCTGTCAACAAAGGCAAGAAAAATCACAAAAAAAGGCAAATATCATTGCTTCCGGACGATAAGTCAGAGATCTTCGGCGAAACGTCAAAAAAAATTGGAGAAACATGTGTGAATACAGAGAGTACAAGAAAAATGAAGCAAAACGGAGATAGGTTGTTGGATGAGGAAGAAATACCAGATTGGTGTCACGAAAAATGGAGGAAGGATCGGGAGAAGATGATGAATAGATAATCGAAGTGAGTAGAGAAGAGAGAAACGAAAGAGTAGCGAAGCAAGAGAACGAGGGCGGCAGAAATCATTTCCGCCATGACTAAGAACAACTCGACCATTTTGAGAACATTTTGACAGAATAAAAACTAATTAATGAAATATTAAGGAATGGATTTTGGGGCTATATATTTTTCAAAAGATGTATAGTGATTATATTTTTAATTTTATCATTGAATAAAAATTTAGTAGTAAAAATTTAAAAGATATAAAAAAATTATATATAGTATTTTTTTATAAATTTATTTTTATAATATTAATATTTGTTGAACACTTAACTCAAGATGAAAATAAAAAAAATAATCTTTTAGATAATTTTTTAAATTTTAAAATTTTCTTTGTTAGCTTTTTATATCCAACTGAGTAGTATAAGGATTTACTGAATATATCTTTACAATAAGATACACCCACCTTAAAAGCTTTGCGGTAATGACAAGCTTTAGTTTTTTTATTTTATAATATTTGTCTACTATTTCATTAATTAGAAGAACAATCAATGGAAAATTGTGCATATAATAAAGACAAATTTATATGATTTATAATTTATAAGTTTTTATAATTATTTTGTATATATATTATTGGCTACAGTCTAATATAAGATTAATCTGACTCGATAAAATATGAAGCCCTTAGATTGCAAGCTTGTTAAGGAATATAAAAGGATTAAATTAGTAGGTTTGAAACATGCCAGAATTAGAAATTTATTCGGACACTTAACTTATAGAATATTTAAATGATCGGATTGTTAAAATTTATGACCGAGTTATCAAATGGCCCAATAAAAAATTAAACAAAGTGCTAAATCTTAAAGAACAATTACATGAATTGATGAATAAATTAACGTATGGAACATGCAAATATAACGATTAAATAACAAACATTAAAACCTAGACGGTTACAAGCATATATAACGGCTTGTTCAATTTTCAACAAGCGCAATACCTCAACTAATGCACAATCATGCGAATTCTAAAAAGATGCACTGATTGGTAACAAGTCTATAAAGACGCATTATTTCCTTAGTCAAAAGGACTCCGAATCCAAAAGAGAAAACCTAAGGACGAAATACCACCTTGATATATTTGTGTCTTCTAATAATCAAGAAGTCAAACCATTTAATTTTAATATTTTATCATATTAACTAATCCCAAATTCCTTATTATCTTTCATTCTTTTAAAAAAAATTTAACTTAGACATCAAAGGATATGTTAAGGAATGAGTCTTATATCTTTAAACCTTTTGTTAACTATTATAGTGTGTAAGATCCCAACTAAAGGCTTGAAGGCTTAACCTAACTCACTCGTACGATTATTGGGGTCCTAGTTAAGCATAATTGATATTATTTGTGGGAATGGTGGCTAAGACATTCATTCTCACCTAATTGACGTTTCACTTGCTTGAAAGTTATTCACATTTTCGATAAAACAAAAATGATGAATGCACGAGTGCAAGGTCAACCGTCAAAGGACATCACGTCTCATGACTATGACCCGAAGGAGGGTAGCCACGAAGACACTTGCCAACTAGCAAATCAGGGTGTCAAAGCCTTAGAGTCTCAGATCAACAACATGCCAAAGATGTTGAAATCTCTATGGAATAAAGTTGATGGCCAAACACACAACATCCCTCCACTCACAAACATTGATCTTAAGAACAAGATCGAGAGGGAAGAAGGTTATCTCGAAGGGAGCTCATCATGGGCATCCCTTTGCACTAACCCTTCTTAGCTCAAAGAACGTTTGAATTTCAAGACAAGAGAAGAAATCCCTAAGTGACAAAATTCATGGTATACCCAAAATTTCACGCGCCTATTAATTCAAGAGAAAAGGTCATGCAGTAATAGGTTTAAAACCTTTCCACTCGAACAAATACCACATGTATTACAAATGATCGAGGCTTCTGAATGGCTCTACAAAAAATTAAATCAAGTACTAAATCTTAATGAATAGAGGGATGCACGGTTACATTAAACAGATAATTATAACTATTAAATAACATACATTATGTCCTGGATGGTTACAAGCTATGTAATAGTTGGCTTATTCAATTTCCAACTAGCTTGATACCTAAATTAATATATAATTATACAAATTTAGAAAGACGCACCGATTGGCAATAAAACTATAAAGGCACAATATTTCCCATCAAAGGGACCATGAATCTAGAAAAAAATCGCAAATATACAACACTATCATCAATACACTTACATTTTTTAATAATCACATAGTCAAACTCTCTAATTATAATATTTTCTTACATTTACTCATTCCTAATTCATTATTATATTTCATTCTCATAGAAAAAGATTTCAAACTTGATTATCAGATGATATCTCGAGGAGCAAGTTCCATATCCTCTAACATTTTGTTAACTGTTGTGGTGTGTGTGATATAAATTAAAATATTTAAAAGTTTAACCCGATTCACTTGAATGATTATCCAAATTTCAAGTACATATTATTGGCGCCGTCTATAAAAACTTTAGTAAAGCCATTCATTCCTATCTAATCAAAGTTCACCTGCCTGAAAGCTAATGACATCTTTGATGAAACAAAATGGTATATACACGGGCACAAGGTCAAGTAAACCAACCATCAAAAAATGTCGTGTCTTGTAGCTTCAACCCTAAGGAAGGTAGTCATGGAAACGC
The DNA here is from genome assembly GCA_033239525.1 of Nepenthes gracilis. Taxonomy (NCBI): domain Eukaryota; kingdom Viridiplantae; phylum Streptophyta; class Magnoliopsida; order Caryophyllales; family Nepenthaceae; genus Nepenthes; species Nepenthes gracilis. The sequence continues at coordinate 9,173,511 of BSYO01000026.1, read as the reverse complement.
TCGCATGCCAACAAATTTAGGCGTTGAAGCTTTGGTGATCCAGATCAACAACATGTCAAAGATATTAAAGTCTCCATGAGATAAAGTTGAGGACCAAATGCACAAAGCAACATCCCTCTCTCGCAAGCATCGACTACAAGAAGAAGATCGAGAGGAAAGAAGGTTATCTCAAATGTAGCTCATTATCAGTCAAAGATTTCAACAGCTCCCAAGATATCCCTTTGCACTAATCCTTCTCAGCTCAAAAGATGTTTGAACTTTGAGGCAAAAGCAGAAAGCCTAAGCAATAGAATCTATGATATACTTGAAATTTTGAACACCCGTCAATTTGAGAGGAAAGATGATGCAATAATATATTTAAAGCCCTCCCAGTCAAGTAGAATCACGTATCTCTACTAATCACTTAGAGTTGAGGACATTCCTCAATGTTAAAAGAATTGCCTCCGAAATTGAAGTGGAAGAGAATACAAAACGAATTGAACAACAGGATTTTCAGAAAATCATTATCGATGGGACAGCTAAATTGGGCCATACACCTTTCACCTCGGAGATCAAGAGGTATCGACATCCTCAAAATTCAAAATGTTAATATTGGAGCCTAGGTACACATCATATATATACATAGAAAGGGTGGACGAAGTCAATAGTAGATGGTTATCAATTTATCATTTTTATGGAATTAAAGGTAGAATATGTTTGAAACGGATATGAATAAAATTTGTTGTAATTATCTGCCATGTCTTCATCTCAAAATTCAAAATTAAAATATATTATAATCAGATTTTAATCTCAAAATATATAAATAAATTAATTCAACAATTAACTTAATATTAAGCCACATATCGAGTTGTGATCTTTCAATAAATACTATTAAATAATTCAATAATAAATATAATGAAACCTAAAATTCAAATACTACATCTGAAAGTGGCTCCAATAACTTATCACTTAATCAACTAATACATATAAGTAAGAAAAAGTATTATCAAACCTGATAAAAAAAATATCCAACATTATATTTGAATGTAAATTAAAAGTCCATGGCCAATTACAAATAGTGCAATGTAAAACCAAAATAACAAACCCGAAATCTTATACTCAAAATAAAAATAAAATCCTAAACTAATCCTCCGAAAAATCTTCCCAACGTCCAAAATCCTTGCAAGTTACATCTGAGTCCTCTAATCTGAAAGGTTAGTGAAAGATAATAAGATTGAGCCTAACATTTGGTAAATATGTGTAATTTTATATATGTGGATATAGTAAAAAAATATATAAAGGTGATGGGTGTACTGCAAATGGGTTGGCCCAATAGTCAAATGCGGCCCAAATCCACTGTTGGACGGTCAACGTTGGCCCAACAGGAAATGAGGGCCGAATTCTTGAAATTTTCAAACACGCGTCTGACGGTCAATGCCAGCATTGACCGATTGAGGCACAGGCGAGCGGCCTACTCGTGCTCAGAATGGTCAATCCGTGCGTTGACCAAAATCGCTGCAGCAACAGGCCAAAAACAAACAAGCTATTCACGGGCCTGACCCACTTGGGCCCACGCTCCAGTAGGCGATTAGCAATGGCTCTTTTCCTAACTCTGCGCTTTCCATAAATCCAACAAGTTCTAAAAAGGACGTTGACAAGATCGGCTCCTTTTCCATAAGGAATGCGCCAGATCTTCCCAATTCCTACCAAGTGGAGCCTTCCAACGGTAATATACAGGCGCTCTTCCTGTTGACAGATGCCTACTGCCTTCACCAAACGTTCAGATTGAAGAGATGGCATTGCCTCTATTTCATCTGGAAACCTACGTATTTTTACACTCTCCCTCTCAATTCTCATTTTCAGTTACCTTCTCAGATTTCGAAGGCTGTTTACTGACTTGAGCGTCGGAGTATTTTCGGTGGGACAACTTTCCGCCGACACACTGACCTCCTGTTCATTTTAGTGGTGTGCAGGATCCAAACTCAGTGAACGAAGCCGAAACTAGACAAGCAGCTCAGCCTGAATCTGTTCGAAGTTCGGATCCAATGACGCATCATTGACGCCGTCTGTGGGAAACGCTTATGAAAAGCCAACCACACTCCCTCACAACGTTCTCTTTTCACCGCTAAACTCATCTGCAATGGTGAATACAAGAGCCCAAGTTAGCGATCCCACTAGAGACGCCACTTGTCCAGATCAGGATCACGCTGCTGGTATCCTGGTCAACGGGACAACAGGTGTGGCGTCTTCGCCTTTCTTTCAACGATTGATGGAGCAGATGCAGACCAACAATCGTCTGCTTCAAATACTCTACCCTTGACAAGAGCAGCCACAGCAGGGGCTCCGCCCGTAGTCGTCACTGCGCCGGCCACTAGAAAAGATGGCCCGAGGAAAAAAAAGCAGGCTAGAAGGCCAGAGAGGCTGGCGAATAATCAGATCCCAGCCTCTTCGCGCGCTCCAGGCCAGAACAGGCCTGAAGAGCACTTTGGGAACACAACGCGGGGAGAAAGTTCGGAAAGAAGAAATCCTCGATACTCTCGGGTGGAAAATGGAAACTCAGTCCAGGGGTGAGCCTCCATGACTACCAGGTCCATTGGAGGCAGTAGCCGGTAGGCTACTGGACCCTCCGGGGATAAAACAGAGTTGAGGGCTTACCTCGACTCTAAGAGATCTGTCAACGCTGCTCGCGTAGATCCACGCGTGGATAAGATTTGGAACCGCTTGTTCAAGGACGATGAGCACGCTGTTGATCTTGACAGATCTTCCTTCACAGCGGAGATCCTAAATCGTCTACTGTCTACCAAATTCAAGATGCCTTCCCTTGACTCATACGATGGAAGAAGTGATCCAGTTGACCATTTGAATCACTTTCGCACCCATCTGAGTCTACAAGGATTGGAAACTCAACAATGTGCCGCTGCTTTCCACTCACGCTGAAGGAAGATGCCCGCATCTAGTTTCATCACCTCCCTTCAAGCTCCACCAGCAACTTCCGGGAGCTCACAGATCTCGTCTTGGCTCAGTATGCCTCGAGTCGACGGGAAGAGAAGCAATCGTGGCACCTCTCCTACATCAAGCAGAAGTCAGGAAAAAACCCCCGGAGATTTCTCGACCGCTTTGTGGCAGAGACCAAGCGGATTCTTCGGATCACGGAAGAGATGCATCTGCACGCTGACCTACAAGGATTTCTTCAAGCACCTGGCCCACAAGAATCCCCAGACCTTCCGGAAGGTAGAGTCAATCACCGGGGCTTGCGCAGCAGTAGAGGAAGCCAACGAAGTAAAACGCCCAGAACGGGCAGACCAGCCTCGTCTATTCCCTTGAGAGGAAAAAAGAAAATACAATGGCAGTGATCACTCCCGCTGGAAGCAACACAAAACTGGGCCGTAAGAATGCAGAGACTACGGGCCCATCAGCTTTACACCCTTGACGGACACGCGCTCAAATGTCATTATGTAGATCCACAGAAAAAAATTTCTGAAGTGGCCAAAACCACTGAAGGACACCAAAAACCAGTCGAAATACTGTGATTTTTACCGCCCTGTTGGACATTCTACTGAAGACTGCAAGACATTATAGAGGGAGATCGAGGAGCTGATTCGCATGGGCCACCTCACCAAGTTTGTCAAGGGCCCTGGGCAGAGTTTTGGAGTAGCCGGTGGAGAAGGAAAGGAGCCATCTCCTTCCCGAAACAGGGTTGCGGCAGGGGTTGTTAATATGGTCACCACCCGACCTGTCAAAAATCCAGCCGACGACAAGGAGCAACAGACTGGGAAGAAGAAGCAACGCACGACGGACAACACAATTAGCTTCAATGATGATAATTTGACTCATGTAATGTCCCCCCATGCTGACGGCCTTGTTATATCCACGCTCATTTCAGACAGTAGTGTTGACTACCAGATGAAGCGAGTGTTTATTGACAATGGTAGTTCAAAAGACTTGCTTTACTTGGATGCTTTCTTTAAATTAGGCTTAAAAAAGAACCAAATAAAACCTGCCGATGGCCCATTGTATGGCCTTGACAATGAGCCAATACCCGACCTAGGGACAATCCAACTGGAGGTCACTTTGGACACGTATCCAAAAACAGCGAGTCGAATACTCACCTTCTTGATGGTCGACTTGCCCTCTATTTATAACGCTATACTAGGCAGACCGTGCTTAACAGCATTTGGGGCAGTCACCTCGATTCCACACCTCAAGATGAAGTCTCCAACGCCTTACGGTGTAGGAGAGGTGTTAGGCGACCAAGTTACTGGGTGGACAAGTTACTAGGTGAACATGTTACATGTCTCAAATTCTCCCTAGCGGTAGCACTAGAATGGTCGGAAAACTCGATCATTGAGACGAGATAACCCAACAGCAAGCGTAATCTGACAAAGACGCAGATCTAGTCACACTGAACCCGGAAGAACCGGAAAGGTGTGTACAGATCGGCGGTTCACTCGCTGGAACACTGCGCGATAAATTGATCGCGTTCATGCGACAGAACGCTGACATTTTCGCGTGGACTCCAGCAGACATGCCTGAAATTTCGGCTGAGGTGATGCTCCATACTTTGGGGCTTGATCCTGGCCGGAAGCCCATCGGGCAGAAGTAGAGGAACCACTTCGTAGAAAAGTTGATCGTCATTCGGAAGGAGGTGAAGAAACTGCTGGACGCAGGATTTATTAGAGAAGTACACTACCCGGATTGGCTCTCTAACGTCGTCCTAGTGAAGAAAAGCAATGGGAAATGGCGGAAGTGTGTCGATTTCACTGACATTAACAAAATCTGCCCAAAAGACAGCTTTTCCTTACCCAGGATCAACCTGCTGGTTGACTCGACAGCCGGACATGAGCTGCTAAGCTTCATGGACACCTATTCGGATTACAACCAGATCCGGATGAATCCGAAAGACGAGGAGCACATCTCGTTCATGACGAATCAGGGCACCTACTGCTACAAAGTGACGCCCCCCGCGTTGCAACCCCCCATGTCCAATAGCAAAAGGCTACTATGCTATTAAAATTTTTTCCTCACTATCAATTGTACTCTACTATTTCATTTAATGAAAGGTAGGCATCTAAGAAGAGCTAATCTCAGAAAAGCCAACCTAGGAGAGGGGCAACGGAGAGAGTAGGGAGGAAGACCAAGCACGACCTCGCCACTCAACTCACACCGGACCCATCAGTTGCTCAAGCTCCTCGTAGGCCCCCAACCACTCACCTCGGCTTAGGCTAGGCCGGCTGCATGTTGCTACATTGGATAACATTATCCTATTACCCAGTTAGCCACCTCGCTGTTGATCGTTGACTCCGCTCCTATCTTGCCGATATCAATTATGACAAATAACTCGAGTTACACAAGCCCAAATTTAAGATATGAGTAGGCCTAATCTAGATCTAAAGCCTTGGTGAACACATTTCAAATTTAAGGCATGTATAAGCCTAAATAAATAGAGAGTACTGATGGTTATATTCTCCCATCTTCTAAAGGATCGAATCACCTATGTAAGTTTCAATCTCTTCGCTTGACGTGTAAGACCTATTAAAATTTTTTCCGATAATTTAACTATATTAATGCTTTATATTTATTACAGCTAATTATTTAAAAATAGTTTACTAATTTGAGTATTAGAGAGGACTCATAGAAGAATCTTCATAGAATCTCTTTCACTTATTATTTTATTTGATATAAATAGATATGTTTGGTTGGTGAAAATAAAAATTCTATTATTACATTATTTCTAATGAAATATTTATTCTACTGTTTGATTATATTTTAATATAAAATAAATATTTTTAGAGAAATATTTATTCCTTGATCTCAGGGAATAAAAATGTCATATTTTGTTACGTATTTTTTATTTTTGAATCTGAAGGAATGACTTTTCCCGCATCCGATATTTTTTATTCCTATATTATCCTCTCCATTTCTCTCCAGCAGCCGCCTTGTGTTGTTTTTTTTCCTGCAAAATCCTTCCCTATAAAGCTACTGCACTGTCGTAAAGCAACAAAGAGGAAGAGAAAGAAAAATCGATTGAAATCAGATAATAAATTATGATTTTTATGAAAAATCTTATTAATAGTCGAGAGGATAAAAAATATCAGAGATTGTCATAGCCAATGCCATCATGCCGTGTCAACTTGGCATCGGGCTCTATTTCAAATGAGAGATTAGGGCAAAGGCATAATAGGAAAAAGAAGGAGGAAGAAGGGAGGAAGAAGGAAGAAACGGGAGGGAAGGAAAAAGAAAAGAAAGGAAAATAAGAAGAAAAAGAAAAAGGAAAGGAAGGGAATAGAAGATTCGGGAAATGGGTTTGACGTGGAGACTGAGGAGAAAATTATATATATATATATATATATATGTTGTATTAAATTATGTATATTATACTTTTAATAAATTACAAAATTTATAAATTTTTATTAAAATTTATTGACAAAAAGTTTAATAAAAATATTAATTGATGATGTAATAAATTAATAGAATATTTTTCGAAATAATATAGTGACGCTTGATAGGAAACGGTTTTTGAGAAGACTAAAATAATGATGGAATATCTTTTTTTTTAATAAGGATAAAAAAAATCATTACAATAAATTTTTATATTATTCTTCATGCTATTATCATATACCAAAAAATGAAATATTAGTTTTTAACATATTCTATTCTAATAACTAAGTATGAAAATAAAAATTTTCAACTATATTTTTATTTTATTCTATTACCTGAGAATAACTATTTTATTCCTACTTTATTTTATTCCCGTAACCAAACATGCCGTTAAAATTTTAGATTATATTCAAATATGAATCAAATTACTTTTTTCGATATGTATAAGGAAACATACATATGGTAATAAAAACACTAAAATTATAATATATATGTACATATACATACATATATATATATATATATATATATATATAGTAAATAAAGATATCTTTGGAGTTTAGTTTCATGACATTCCATTGCCATACTGTAATAAGCAAATTAAAATAATGATATAAATAAATATACTGTTAAGATATAAAATTTCAAAAATGAAATTAGAAATATTATAATTATTTTATATATTTTCTTATAATTCTAAGAAAATATCAAAGATATTCTGAGTGATTTTCTTTTTAAAAAAAGTTGTTTATATTATTGGAGTTATATAATTGTCATATGTATGGTGTTTAAAAAGTTATTAAATTTTACAATGAAAATTCTAATAGGTTTGGTTCCTCATGGGCCGGCCCATGATTCGCCCCGCGAAGAGGCACTCCAGAAGTAATAGTCAAGAAGGACTTCTCGCAACCCAGAGCCTAAAGCTAGCAGCAATAGACTGAAATTGACACCGCCCAAAGCAGAGTAGCACCATGAAGGCCACTGGAACCTATTGCAGGACTGGCACACGGACGCTGCACAACCTGTTCCAACTCAGTAGATAAATCCATTAAACCTATCATCATGCGGTCCCAACCGATTATAGGGGTAGGGATTGCAGGCAGCAGCCATCACCTAGGGGATTTTGGTGATGCAAAGTATCAAGAGTGGGGGCATGATGACGACTACCCAAAGGTACGGGCTGTAACATCTGCAACCCATGATGGCGGACATGGATGTCGGCCACTCACGGCTACAGGGACGTGGAGCCCTCAAGACTAGCTACCTACGCTTCCTCTATAAATATATCTCTCCTTCCAAAAAAAAAGGGGATCCGAACTTAGAACCCTCAAAGCAAGCAAATGAGCATCCAACCAACCAACATTCTCTAAGTGTACTTCAGTCTCTAAGCCGCTCCCACTTGGGTACACTTCATTCTCTAAGCCACTGACCTATTGAGCACACTACCGAAGCAAAGCCCTCTAGCCAACATTCAATCCCCTTGTATATACATCTGTACATTATTTTACATTCCTCACATCTTTCTATCAAGTTAAGAAAGATTTTATTGAGTAAGTCCCATCGTATTATGACCTCTTATTTGTAAGTTTTAGTGTGTATGATCCTGGTTTGAAATGACAAAAATTACTTCAATTCAACCTTCTAGGCGAGACCAAATGACTCCCTAATTCTTTCGGTAATCCAAATTCAAAGACGCATAATTGGCACCGTCTGTGAAAACGATTAAATAGTCCAACCACAATAGTAGAAGCGAATATGGTCAATACCTGGGCTCAAATCAATGTATTGGCCAGAGACATCGTCTCTCATGACGACAGTCCCTCCGCAGGTAGTCATGAGAATGAACAACAGGCACTTGAAGTGCCGATGCTCACCACCCAAATAGACCCCACGTTGTGACTGCTCTAGACCCTATGCACCCATTTGGATGAGCAGCAACTGGGGTTTCTTCTCCCACTCCCAGACTTCAACGTCCTAGAGGAGTAGCCGGAGGAAAAGACAGCTCATTAAGAATATCTGACAGTATGATGACCTCGAGGCCAGAGTAGTCTCAAGCGACAAGGCCCAAACGTAATAGGAGATCGACTAAGTCTCAAAGCATGGGACAGAAGCCCAGAGCAAAGAGATCTACACTGCTCCTGAGATGACAAGAAGCCTTCAACATGAGAAAAATCTTCTTGCGGCACCCAATTGAGGAGGGCCAATAGCCGCCTAGTCTGGTATATCTCTCCGAATCACTTAGAATTGAGGACCTTTCTTAATGTCAAAAGGAATGCATCATCCTCTCAGATAGAGGAGAGGACGAGGAAGATCGAGCAGCAGGATTTCAAATGAAGCCTCAACAGACACTCTGTTGATTTGATGAGGCCATCGTTCTCAAGGGAGATCTAGACACAGTCGCTCCCTCACAAATTTGAATGCTAAACCTGGAGCTATACGATGGAAGTTTCGATCTGATGGACCATTTGGATCACTTCCATACTATATTGGACTCCCAAGGTCTCGACAAAACCAAACGCATAAAAAAGACAACAGATTGGTATTCATTCATGGATGGTTGATTATACCAACAAGGATACCCAGTCCCTTACTTGCAGTGTTCCATGCCAGAAGAGGCTGACTATACGTCAAGCAGGATACACCTCGACATCTGTGGGTCACATGCAATCAGTAAGAACCTAACATTCAAAATCAAGTAGCAAAGCAACTACTAGCTAGCCGTGAAGAAGGATGTCATGTCTTTCTTAAAGAAATACGAGAACTGCCAAATCCACAATGACATTCTCCACATCATCTGCACGCAAAGCTGCAAAGCCCGCAATCGCCATGGACGTTCAAGCAGTGGGGGCACTGCTTCGTCAAACCATTCCCTGATGCCTCAAGCATAAGCCACCCTGCTTGTACAGATCCCGGAGCAGAATGCCACTGAATTTGCTTAGCAGTGCATCGCATGTAAATTTGGGATTCCTGAGACCATCGTCGCCAATAATGAAATCCCATTCGCTGGTTAACGCTTCACCAAGAACTGTCTGAGTTAGGGAATACAGCCAATTCACACTTTTGTCGCCCATCCGCAAGCAGTGGGCAAGTGGAAGCAACGAACCAAGCACTACTACCCGAATTCAAGATGAGGCTAACAAGCACAGTGGGCTCCTATGCAGATGAACCATCTTAAGTGTTACTATCCTGCCGGTAAGAGCTGAGGAAATCAACGCATGGAGGGCCCTTCAACCTGCTCTATGGAACTGAAGCGGTCTTTGTGATGAAGATCAGTCTGCTCAGACTCCGAACCGAAAGCTTCAACCCACTAAGCAACCCCCAGTGACTCTTAAAGCATATCGACCCACTTAAAGACGCTCGAGACGTAGTAAGCTAGTGCACAACAGCTTGACTACGGCGAACAGCTCGGTACCGTAGTGGAAAGGTGATAGCGAGTCAACTCAAGGAGACAGACCTAACTCTTCGGAGTGTAGAAAAGGGCCAATAGCTGCCCAGTCCAGTGTATCTCTCCGAATCACTTAGAATTGAGGACCTTTCTCAATGTCAAAAGGTTTGCATCATCCTCTCAGATGGAGGAGAGGACAAGGAGGATCAAGCAGCGAGTTTTCAGATGAAGCCTCGACAGACACTCCACTGATTTGAGGGGGTTTCCATTCTCAAAGGAGATCTAGACGCAGTCCCTCTCTCACAAATTTGAGATCGATAAAAGTTTCGATCTGATAGTCCATTAGGATCACTTCCACACTATACTGGGCTCCAAGGGTCTCGACAAAACCAAATGCATAAAAAAGACAGCAGGTTGGTATACCTTCATAGATGGTTTGATTGTACCAACAAGGATACCTAGTCCCATACATGTAGTGTTCCATGCCAGAAGAGGCTGACTATGCACCAAGCGGGATACACCTCAACATCGGTGGGTCACATGCAATCAGTAAGAACCCAACATTCAAAATCAAGTAGCAAAGCAACTACTAGCTGGCCATGAAGAAGGATGTCATGTCTTTCTTAAAGAAATATGAGAACTATCAAATCCACAGTGACATTCTCCACATCATCTGCATGCAAAGCTGCAAAGCCCGCAATCGCCATGGCGATTCACGAAGTGGGGACACTACTTCGTCAAGACATTCCCTGACACCTTCAGGCATAAGCTACCCTACTGGCATAGATCCTGGAGCAGAATGCCACTGGATTCGCTTAGCAGAGCATTGCATGTAAATTTAGGATTCTTGAAACCATCGTCGCTGACAATGAAACCCCAGTTGCTAGTTAACACTTCACCAAGAACTGTTTGAGTTAGGGAATACAGCCAATTCACACTTTCGCCGCCCATCCAAAAGCCAGTGGGCAAGTGGAAGCAACAAACCAAGTGCCGCTACACGGGTTCAAGATGAAGCTAGCGAGCACAGGGGCTCCTGTGCAAATGAACCACGTTAAGTGTTACAGTCCTACTGGCCAAAGCTGAGGAAATCATCGCACAGAGGGCCCTTTAGTCTACTCTATGGAACTGAAGTGGTCTTCATGGTGAAGATCTATTTGCTCGAACTCCAAATCGAAAGCTTCAACCCACTGAGTAACCCCCCAGTGACTCTTAAAGCATATCAACCCACTTAAAGATGCTTGAGACGTAGCAAGCTAGTGCACAATAGCTTGACTGCAGCGGACAACTCGGTACCATAGTGGAAAGATGATAGCCAACCAGCTCAAGGAGACGAACCTAACTCTTCGGAGTGTAGAGGCCGCTGGTGGATTAGCCTATAGGAACGAATTATCTTCTAACTGATAGGGACCACTCCCAGCCTCGATGATTTTTTGAAGTGAGGTGTACAAGCTATACGCCTCGGTTGCAAAGCTAGTCTAGCAAGTGCTAAGCACAGCGCACCTCCAAAAACTCTATCAGCAAACCACCGTCAAGCGTAGGTAAGTCAAGTGCATCCACGCGGGCTCCTTGGATGTCACAAACATGTTTAATACAACAAAATAATTATACGCTACATTTATCATACCAGTCATCTGAATGTCTGTGTGATTGCATTAATTTAAAAGCCTAAACTGCCTCTAAATCAAGTGAATTCCTTTACCTATGATATGACCTACTGTGACTGGGTCAAAAAACCTCGATCCATATGACCAAACGGCCTAAACAAGGTCAAACATTATGACTCAGAGGGCTCACGAACAAAATTTGAACCTGCCCAGCAAAGCGGCCATAAAAACATTAGGAAATTTTTTAGCATGCGTATAACAACTCCCTTCTATGGGGACAAGCACCATCAGTCAACAATGGGTGATAAACTAGAATCAAATGCACAAAGGCGATAACATCCACTAATAGGACCGAGTATTGATATCCCATGTAGGCGATGACCTAGACTACGCCAAATCTCAGCAACTATGGCAACCATACCTAGTCAGCCCCAATGATGCTCACCAACAGCGTGCTACGACGTTGTGAGGTCCCAAAACCAAAGTAAAATATGGCTACTTAAAAATCGGGGTGTTTTAATGTCAACCTAAATCGAAATGGCCTTATACCACTAGTAGATCGGAAATAATGGAAATCAAGACGTTGACTGACGTCAAGATGTTGCCGGCGTCAAAATATTGACCGGCGTCAAAATGTTGACCAATGTCAAGACGTTAACTGGCGTCAAGACGTTGACTGAAAGGTTGACCGAAAGGTTGACCGGTTTTTAATATTGATCAACCTTGAATAAGAAAAAGAAACATAGGCCGGCTTTGAATAAAAGTTGGCCGGATTAGAGTAAGAAGCGTTGACCAATAGAAAAGTTGACTGACCATGAAGAAAATATTGACCAACTAGAATTGATTACTGAATTCAAAAGATAATGGCTAACTCTATCGTTAGATCCCAACTAGATCCCAATCTAATCAGAGCAAGTAAACTATCCCATTGACCTTCTAGATAAAAGTACCAAGTAGGTAACTTATCCCACTCACCCCACCTAACCCTGAAGGGAAGTACTAAGTAGGTTACCCACCCCGCTTACTCCACCGAATCCCTCCTCTTTATATACTGAGCTCCAGATAAGTGGCAAGGTGTAGGAATCCTGGCAAGAAAGGATGGTAAGAAGTGAAAAATTAGAAAAATTTTAAGATTAGTCGGAGTGAGCGGTCAACAGTCAGGCAAGTGTACCCCCCTTTTCAAACTTAAATTGTAATAATGGCCTAATACAAGTGTACTTTCCCTTTTTAAACTCAGACCTTACTCCTGTTTTCAAATCCTGGCTTTAAAAAAATTTGCAAGTGTTCTCTTCAGGTTGAAAAGCTTCAATATATAGTATATTAAACTTGTCGTCTTAATTACTACTTGATAAACTGCATCTCTTGCGTCATACTTGTTTCACGATCGGACTAAAAATATAATTTTGATTTCATGGCTAATTCATGCTTGCTGCTTTCGGCCTTCCGTTTTCTACTCAACTTATTATTGAACTTGGATTGCATAAGAATGGAAAAGTAAATCGGCTTTGAATCGCACTTGACCAAAATAAGTTTTATGGACTGAAAATCGGCTTCATGTCAACTGAAAGTCTTTTTACTTGACTGGAATAAGAAAATGAACTTAAAATCGACTTTGTAATATGACGACTGAAAGTTTTGTGTCCGTCCGGAATGTGAACTAAAGAAAAAGTGAACCGGGCTTTAAGAAACAGACCTTAGCACTGGGAGATAAAGTTCTCCGACATCCCTTCGAATATTATGGTGGTAATCGGGAATAACGAAAGGAAGCCGTCCTCGGGCCTTTGTACAGGGAGGAAAGTGAGAGCCGTCCTCGGGGCTTTGTACAATGAGGAAGTGAGAGCCGTCCTCGGGGTTTTGTACAAGGAGGTATTGTCGTGATTGTGAGGAGATGTGCATAATCTATCCTCGATTATTTTTCCTTCCACTAGTGACGCCCTTTACAGATAAAAATAAAAGAGAAGAGAAATTTCTATAATATGACCGACTCTATTTTTTATTTCGATTTTCAGAATTTGACTGTCCCGACCTTCCTGACTACCTTATATATATTGTCTAGTCAACTGTTGTTTTATAAAATCGATACTATTTATGTACCGGTCTAATCAACTGTCGTTTTACTCTTGTTACATATGTATCTGTCTGGTCAACTGTTGTTTTATAAAATCCATGCTATTTATGTACCTTCCGGTCAACTGTCGTTTTACTCTTGCTGCATATGTATCTATCCGGTCAGCTGTTGTTTTATAAAATTCATACTATTTATATATTTGTCCGGTCAACTGTTGTTTTATAAAATCCATGTTGTTTATTTACCTGTCCGATCAACTGTCGTTTTACTCTTACTGCATATGTATCTGTCCGGTCAACTGTTGTTTTATAAAATTCATACTGTGTTTATGTATGTCCGGTCAATTGTTATTTTACTATTGCTGCATATGTATCTGTCCGGTCAACTATTGTTTTATAATATTCATGTTACATATGTATCTGTATCCGTCTTACAGCATAAACGATTTACGAAAGATTTGCATGTACCTTGATGAGCTCCGACTCACTATTTTCTATTTTCCCCTCTTCCAGATGAAACTATAGAACTTGTGCCGGACGAGAGGGAGTGACTAAAGCTCTATCTGAGTGATTCTAAGGACTTGGAAGCACATTTTGAGTTACCTAGAAGAAGCGATCTTATTGTGATGATTCGGCTGAAATATATAAAATGTTGTAATTAAACCTTTATGATCATGTATGCATAAATGAGTTTTATGAGGATGAATGTAAATGTGTCGACTGGTTAATAGATTGGCTCTCGTTATACATTTTATGGATATCGTGTATGGGTCCTAGATGGCATCTGTGATCCTGTGAATAGTATGCACGACCGGCTAAGACCGATCACCGAAACCCTGTGTCAGTTCCGGGAGGTCGCTGGTGCAATGTAAAAAAAATCCGTTTCGTCACAATTGGTATCAGAGAGATGTGATACCTTAAGAATTTATCAATCGAAGGTACGGAAGCATAGGTTTGAGTCCTTGTACTGAATTTTCGTAAAAAAATAGGCCAAGGTAATTGAGGCAACTAGAATCCTAAGGAAGCTTGAAACCTAGCCTAAGTTCAAATTAATGAGCTGATGAATACTTTGCCTGTTTTGATTTTAGGATGTCTAATGGAAGAGGAAGAAGAAATGGCCGTAATACACCTCACGATCGGGAGGCCGCCTATATAAACTTACTGGAAAGAATGACCAACGTTGTGGAGTCTATCGAGCACAGGTATATAGCTCCAGTCCTTGCAATCGAGCCAGCTCCGGCCATCCTGGCTCCAACCACGTATGATCGATTCACGGCGGAACGAGCGTCAGTCTTTTTGAAAAAATCTGATTCGGTAAAAGCTGATATATGGCTTAAGAGGATGAAGAAAATATTTGCAGTGATTGGGTGTATGGACCAGGAGAAAGTCACCTTCGTTGTGTATAAGTTGGAGGGCGAAACGGACAGCTGGTGGGGCATAAGAAAGAGAGCGCTAGGAATACCAGATGAGATGATCGCTTGGGATATGTTCGAGGAAGTTTTTCTGAAAAAATACTTTCCATCCAATCTCCGGGTTCAAAAGTAGATGGAGTTCATAAGATTAAGGCAAGGGAGTATGTCAGTGACTGAGTACGATGCAAAATTTATCGAGCTATCTTGATTCTCGCCTTATTATGTAGAAGACGAATTGAGAAAGGCGAAGAAGTTTTAGTAAGGACTGCGGGATGATATTCGAAAACAACTGTCCACATTAAAGCTTGAGACGTATGCTGATATACTAGATAGGGCAGTCATCTACGAACAGGAGGTGGAGATAGAGAAATGCTACGCAAAGAGGGCAACTAGCCGGGTAGGTGTTAGTGGTGGATCTACTAGGGGATCGTTTGGGTCGTCTAAGAAGACAAGGATGACTGAGAAAGGAAATGATGTTGTGTCGGCTCAGTCAATGGCTAATTCGAGGACGACGGCTGCACACTGCACCACCTGTGGGAGTATGCACCTAGGGCAGGCGTGCTATCGAATAACTGGAGCTTGTTTCAAATGTGGATAGCAGGGCCACCCGATCAAGGATTGCCCAAGATTAGAGGGAAGAAAGCCTACTATTCCGGCTAAGGCCTTTGCAGTGACTATCCAAGAACCGGAGGTATAGTCAAATGTTGTGGAAGGTACTCTTTCTGTTTGTGGAATTCCTGTGTCTGTTTTATTTGACTCGAGATCTACCCACTCTTTTGTTTCTCCACAATTTGCGTGCCTTATCGCCACTACCCCTTATACATTGAATTACGAATTATCGGTGTGCACCCCTACTGGATACCCCGTAACTACCGATGTTGTGTATCCTGGATGCATGATGGAAGTAGGTGGGCAATGTTTAATTGTGGATTAGTGTTACTAAACCCGAGAGGTTTTGACATGATTCTGGAAATGGATTGGCTGGCTGAGAGCCATGCCACCGTTGATTGCTTTATGAAGAGAGTCTACTTTAACATCCCTGGGATAGAAACCTTCTTCTTCCAAGGTATTAGAAAAAAGAAAATACCGATTTTGATCTCGGTCTTGCATGTCAAACATCGGTGAAAAGCGAATGTAAAGCTTACCTTGCTTATGCCTGCACCAATATAAGTCATAAGGTGCCGGCTAAGCACATTTTAGTCGTCTACGATTTTGAGGATGTATTTCCTAAGGAGTTGCTTGAATTGCCTCCGCATCGGGAGATTGAGTTTGGGATCTCTATCGTTTTCGGCGTCAGTTCAGTTTCTAAGGCCCCTTATAGAATGGTTCCTACTGAATTAAAAGAGCTAAAATTATAATTACAGGAGCTACTAGACAATGATTTTATCAGATCGAGTGAGTCTCATTGGGGAGCACCGGTGTTATTTGTAAGGAAGAAAGATGGGTCGTTGCAATTTTATGTTGATCATTGTGAAATGAACAAAATCATGATCAAAAATAAATATCCTCTGCCGTGTATTGATGACTTGTTTGATCAGTTGTAAGGATCTCGGGTATTCTCAAAAATTAATTTAACGTCCGATTATCATCAATTGAGGATTAAGCCGGAGGACGTGGCCAAAACTGCCTTTCGGACAAGATACGACCACTATGAGTTCCTCGTTATGCCCTTTGGGCTTTCAAATGCCCTTGCCGCTTTTATGGATCTGATGAATAGAGTATTCAGGTAATATCTGGATAAATTTAGGGTGATTTTTATTGATGATATTCTAATTTATTCAAAGGACTATGAGAAGTATGAAACTCATCTAAGGATAGTACTCCAAGTGCTCCGTGAGGAAAAGTTATATGCAAAGTTGAAAAAATGTGAATTCTGGATGGAGAATGTGATATTCTTGGGACATATAATTTTCAATGGTGGTAATTCTGTGGATCCTAGGAAAGTAGAAGCCGTTACTAACTGAAATAGGCCAACTTCTGTAATCGAAATTAGAAGCTTTCTAGGCATAGCAGGCTATTACCGACAATTTTTGGAAAACTTTTCACAGATTGCTATGCCCCTGACTCGATTACTGAAGAAGGAATATAAATTCGAATGGACAAAGGAGTGTAATCAGAGCTTTCAGGAGTTAAAGGATTGTCTAACTACTACTCCAGTATTGGCAATTCCAAAAGGATCAGGAGGCTATGAAGTATATTGTGACGCCTCTCAGGTAGGCTTGAGATGTGTATTGATGCAACATGGTAGAATGGTAGCTTACGGGTCTAGACAACTGAAGGTGCATGAAAAGAACTACCCTACCCATGATCTAGAGCTGGTTGCTGTAGTATTCGCCTTAAAAATTTGGAGGCATTACTTTTATGGTAAAAAATTTTTTGTGTATTCTGATCACAAAAGCCTCAAGTATCTGTTTTTCCAAAATGAGCTTAACATGAGGCAAAGAATGTGGCTTAATTTCTTAAAGGAATACGACTATGAGATACAGTATAAGCCTGGAAAGGCTAATGTAGTTGCGGACGCATTAAGTTGGCGAACAGAGATTGTGGCATAATTACAAATCACGCAAATGGAATTATTAGACTATTTGAAGCAATGTGATATCCGGCGATATGCTAAGGGCAATAGGATGCTCCTATCCTATCTTCAGATTTAGCCTGAGATTATTAGTGAAGTTAGGAAAAAGCAAGTTAATGATCCGTTCATTGTAGAAATTACAAGTGACTCGAGTAAGAAGTCTCGCGTTGAGTTCAATGTCCGAACGGACAGGGCTTTGAGGTTTAGAGACCTATTATGTGTACCAGACGATAAGGAGCTAAAAGAAAAGATTTTGAGGGAGGCCCATCGGTCAAGATATACCATCCACCTTGGAACAAATAAGAAGAAACCTTTTTGGTGGAGGAATATGAAGAAGGATATCATAGCTTATGTGGAAAAATACCTCGTATGCCAGCAATTAAAGGTAGAAAGGAGAAAACCTTCTCTGTTGTTACAGCCAATGCCGATCCCGAGCTGAAAATGGGAAGACATTACTATGGATTTTGTATCGGGACTACCTAAGACTCCTAGAAATCATGATGTCGTTTGGGTTATGGTTAACCGGCTAACAAAGTTAGCCCATTTCTTGGCAATCAGGACGACTTATTCATGTGATAAGCTGGCTCAACTGTATGTGAACGAAATCGTGAGACTATACAGAATTCCCGCCTCCATTGTATCTGACAGGGATCCTTGTTTTGTCTTAAGGTTTTGAAAAAGTTTGCATAAAAAGTTGGGGACCGAATTGAAATTTAGTACGGCTTATCACCCTCAGACAGACGGTCAGTTTGAGCGAACTACACAGATTCTTAAGGATATGTTGAGGGCTTCTGTATTAGAAATGAAGGGTACCTGGGATACCTACCTAGTACTAGCAGAATTTGCTTATAATAACAGTTATCAGGCTAGTATCGGCATGGCTCCATTTGAGGTTTTATATGGAAGGAAATGTAGGTCTCTGATTCACTGGGAAGAGGCCGGAGATAGAAGGATTTTGAGTCCGAAGATCGTAAGGGAAACGGTTAAAAAAATAAAACTGATCCATAGTAATTTAAGGATCGCTCAAAGTAGACAGAAAAGCAATGCGGATAAAATGAGGATAGAATTGAGTTTCGAGGTAGGAGATTTTGTTTTTCTGAAAGTCTCACCATCGAAGGGGACATTACGATTTGGAGTGAAGGGTAAACTTAAGCCACGATTCATTGGCCCCTTTGAGGTTTTAGAAAAGATTGGAGAGGTGGCTTACAGGTTGGCACTGTCGCCAAGTCTGACAGATGTACATGACGTGTTCCATTTATCCATGCTCCAGAAGTATATTTATGATTCTACACATATAATTGAATTCGAACCCTTAGAAATTAATAAGGATTTATCCTACGTCGAGGAACCACTACAAATTCTTGGCCGGAAAGTGCAAAGGCTACGTACAAAAACGGTTCATCTGGTGAAAGTACTATGGAGAAATCACTCACTTGAGGAAGCTACCTGGGAACGAGAAGAAGAAATCTGGAGCAAGTATCCCCACTTGTTTGATTAAGGTATGTAATTTCATTTAAATTTCAGGGACGAAATTTCTTTAAGTATGAGAGAATTGTGAGGTCCCGAAATGAAAGTAAAATTTGGCTACTTAAAAATCGGAGTGTTTAAATATCAACTTAAATCGGAATGGCCTTACACCACTGGTAGACCGGAAATAATGGCAATCAAGATGTTGACCGACGTCAAGGTGTTGACCGGCGTCAAGATTTTGACCGGCTTCAAGACGTTGACCGAAAGGTCGACCGAAAGGTTGATCGATTTTTAATATTGATCAACCTTGAATAAGAAAAAGAAACATAGGCCGGTTTTGAGTAAAAGTTGGCCGGATTAGAGTAAGAAGCGTTGACCGAAAAAGTTGACCAATAGAAAAGTTGACCGACCTTGAAGAAAATGTTGACCGACTAGAATTGACTACCGAATTCAAAAGACAAGGGCTAACTTTATCGTTGGATCCCAACTAGATCCCAATCTAATCAGAACAAGTAAACTACCACATTGACCTTCTAGATGAAAGTACTAAGTAGGTAACTTACCCCACTTACTCCCACCTAACCCTGAAGGGAAGTACTAAATAGGTGACCCACCCCACTTACTCCACCTAATCCCTCCTCTTTATATACTGAGCTCCAGATAAGAGGCCGGTGTGGGAATTCCTGGCAAGAAAGGATGGTAAGAAGTGAAGAATGAGAAAAACTTCAAGATTAGTCGGAGTGGGCAGTTAACAGTCAAGCAAGTGTACCCCCGTTTTCAAACTTAAATTGTAATAATGGCCTAATACAAGTGTACTTTCCCTTTTTAAACTCAGACCTTACTCCTGTTTTCAAGTCCCGGCTTTAAGAAAATTTGCAAGTGTTCTCTTCAGATTGAAAAGCTTCAGTATATAGTATATTAGACTTGCCGTCTTAATTACTACTTGATAAACTGCATCTCTGGCGCGTCATACTTGTTTCACGATCGGACTAAAAATATAATTTTGATTTCATGGCTAATTCATGCTTGCTACTTTCTATCTTCCATTTTCTGCTCAACTTATAATTGAACTTGGATTGCATAAGAATGGAAAAGTAAACCGGCTTTGAATCACAATTGACCAGAATGAGGTTTATGGACTGGAAACCGGCTTCATGTTAACTGAAAGTCTTTTTACTTGACCGGAATAAGAAAATGAACTTGAAATCGACTTTGTAATATGACGACCAAAAGTTGTGTCCGTCCGGAATGTGAACTAAAGAAAAAGTGAACCAGCCTTTAAGAAACAGACTTTAGCACTGAGAGATAAAGTTCTTCGACATACCTTAGAACATTATGGTTGTAATCGGGGATAACGAAAAGAAGCCGTCATCGGAGCTTTGTACAAGGAGGAAAGTGAAAGCCGTCCTCGGGGCTTTGTACAATGAGGAAGTGAGAGCCGTCCTCGGGGCTTTGTATAAGGAGGTATTGCCGTGATTGTGAGGAGATGTGCACAATCTATCCTCGATTATTGCCCCCTCCGCTAGTGACGTCCTTTATCGATAAAAATAAAAGAAAAGAGAAAATTTCTATAATATGACCGACTTTGTTTTCTGTTCCGATTTTTAGAATTTGACTGCCCGGCCTTCCTGACTACCTTACATGTATTGTCTGGTCAACTGTTATTTTATAAAATCCATACTGTTTATGTACATATCCGATCAACTGTCGTTTTACTCTTACTGCATATGTATTTGTCCAGTCAACTGTTATTTTATAAAATCCATGCTGTTTATATACCTGTTCGGTCAACTGTCATTTTACTCTTGCTGCAATGTATCTGTCCGGTCAGCTGTTATTTTATAAAATTCATTCTGTTTATGTATCTGTCCGGTCAACTGTTGTTTTATAAAATCCATGTTGTTTATGTACCTGTCCGGTCAACTGTCGTTTTACTCTTGCTGCATATGTATCTGTCCGGTCAACTATTATTTTATAAAATCCATGCTATTTATGTATCTGTCCGGTCAATTATTGTTTTACTCTTGTTGCATATGTATCTGTCCGGTCAACTGTTTTTTTTATAATATTCATGTTACATATGTATCTGTATCCGCCTTACAGCATAAACGCTTTACGGAAGATTTGCATGTACCTTGTTGAGTTCCGACTCACTATTTTCTGTTTTCTCCCCTTCTAGATGAAACTATAGAACTTGTGCCGGACGAGATGGAGTGACTAGAGCTCCGTCCGAGTGATTCTAAGGACTTGGAAGCACATTTTGAATTACCTAGAAGAAGCGATCTTATTGTAATGATTCGGCTGAAATATATAAAATGTTGTAATTAAACCTTTATCACCATGTATGCATAAATAAATTTTATGGGGATGAATGTAAATGCGTCGACAGGTTAATAGATTGGCTTCCGTTACACATTTTATGGATATCGTGTATAGGTCATAGATGGCATCTGTGATCCTCTGATTAATATGCACGACCGGCCAAGACCGGATCACTGAAACCCCAGTGTCAGTTCTGGGAGGTCACTTGCGGAATGCAAAAAAAAAAAATTCGTTCCGTCACAGACGTCCTCCCATAGAAAATAATACCATACCAGAAAGCTGAAGCACTACGACTTCTCCTAGGAAGAACACAACAAGACAAAGGCATCCACCTAAACCCGGCGATGATAGCAATAATGCTTAGTCGGCAAATAGAACCAATGTTGGACAAAGATGAATCGACATATGCTCAAAGACATCAGCAACAATGATTAAAATAATCTAACTGATTTATTGAAGAATCAAAATGTACATCAAAGGGGATCTATTTGCTTTAGAGATACAAAATATTGCCTGTGCCTATCGTCCTAGCTAGTGACGATCCTATGGTTGGGGGCCCCCCTGTGAACATGGAGCAAGCCCCCCTCCTGTCTCAGAGAAGTCCACTAGGTTACCTTAGCGATGAACTTCGGCATTCCTTGGATCGAGGAAACTAACAGGGAAGCCTGAAACCGCCAAAGTAATAATCCACCTATTGAAGCGAATGTCATCTCGGAACCACTCATCCATCATGCGGCTAGCTTCATCGAGATAGAACCGAGACCTCAGCTCTGCTTCAAGTCGAGCGTACTCCCTCCAAAGATCAGCAAGCTGCTACTTAATCTCCCGAAGCTCATCCTCGAGCGAGGCAATCCGATCCATTGCTTGATAATGTTTATCCTCGAGCTCTTCGGATCTCGCTTCTGACTCAGACAACACTCGGTCGAGATAGGTAGACCGCTATTAGCTCCATAAAGCCTCAGCAATAGCAGCATTCATTCAGTGCTCCATGTCCTCCAGCACGACAGGTTCGACATGGGACTAGGATAGTCAAGAGATCTTGACTTTTTGCCAATGCAATACTTCCTCCACCACTCGGAGCGCTTCCTGAATCTGTCAAGCAAACAACAATGGCCAATCAGAAACGGCTGTAAAAAGTAAGGTCACAGAACGAAAGAAATTTGCAGTTAGGATACCTCATTATAAGACGGTCCTCCCTAACATGACGGGCCAAGAGAATCCTTAGTTCTAACTCTAGTTGGAAGCTGCAGGCACTGCAAAGGTTTCGCATGATGAACCAAAGGCACGTCAAAGCCGAGGAGGAGCCAACACACTTGAAGTGCCTAGGGCTTCAGGTGTTGGCGCTTCCCAACGAGTTGCCCCCTCACCGACAACCTCAGCCTCGGGGTCACCTCCAGTTACTTCTTCCTCCACTTGGCTGCTACCAACCCCCTCCGCAAAACAGCGAGAGGCACAAAAATAGATACTTCTGGAGAAGAACCCACTAAGATTGGGATCCTGTGCTCAACCAGAAGAGCTGATGGTCGATTTGCCTGGCTCACCAACCAATAGGTCCCCCATTCTAGCATCAATACTCACTAGGGGCTCACTGCCCTTGGCCCCTCCAGACAATTTGCTAAAGCCTAGGTCGTTCGATGAAAACTCATCCAAGCCTTGCCACCTTAAGAATTCGCCAGCAATCAGAGCAAGCGCCATTGCGCAAGCCACATCGATCCTTTGGCATTCCTTAGAAAGGGTGGACGACGGTGGAACCATCTCACCGGAAGCCCACTCGCGAGAGTCTTGAGAAAGCGAGTCGCTCTACTTTCTCTTGGGATGATGGGACAGTGTGGCATAAGCATCATCCCCCTCCGTTCAGACCTCCCACTACACCTCATCCAACGCACTCTGAGAGATCCAGTGACTAGTGTCACACAAGACGTCAACGTACTCCTCGACAGGCGTCGTCTGTATCTATGCCCTCCACTTTTCATCCTTTAGGACATCACCAGCATAAATACTATTGACCTTATCACACTTATCTGAGAATTTTCAGTCAGCATCAACCGCCATAAAGAAAAAGTGCTCTTTCTAGCCCTTTATGGAGCTCGAGTTCCCCTCGCTGATTTTGAACTTCGAGCGGGGAGTGAAGGAGACCCAATCGACCTCTTAATTGAACCGGAAGATCACCTTCATGGACCAGGCATCTATGGAGTGACCCTTTGTGCAAAACAAGATGCATAGGGTCACCAAATATCAAACAGCGTTCAGATGAAGGCAAGTCACAGGGATTTCCAGCGCCCTTAAGATCTCACACGACTCTTTCGTGAAAGGAATGCTAAGACCAGCTTTCAAATATTCCTTGTAGATGGTTATGCACCCCGGACGAGGAGAGCAAGCTGCATCATCTACACCAGGCACCATGTACTGGACAGTGCTTAGAATATAGTATTTGCTATACAGAGACAAAATTGCTCTCTCAATGATGATGGATGGAATATCGGCGATGCCCTTAGGAGCCCTTCATAACGCAGTGTAAGCCAAAAACAATGGCAAATCATGGTAGAGATACTCCAAGATCGAAAAGAAGCAAAAATGGCTATGGGCCAGTGCCTAAATAGTCACAACCTCGGCCCAACAATGACGTCATTTGCGAATGTCAAAGAGGCGCGCCCCCATCATGACCGTGACACGTACCCGTATTGTAGGATGTCATGGCATGTCCTTTTCTTGGGTTAGTCATATCGATTGACGCTTTGCCTCCCTGCACAGCACGCTGACAGATTGATGGCCTGAGGCCTAGATCAGCGAGTCGGCAGCACTGTGCAGGAAATGATGCCTTGACACGCCTATTTTTCTGATGTAATGGCAAACTAGCGATGTACAACCTTGACGGACTCAAGATAGGATCGACAGATTTGCATCCCAACCAAGTCCTTGGGACCCATTATTATCGGTTGAATTATCAAAAGATCGAGTTGTTGATAATTCAAATTATCTGACTGTCAAAAATCGCATGGCAGAAAATAGCAGTCAAACGTTTTAACTATTTACATCATGCAAAAATATCGGAACCATATAATATGAAGACAAATAGTGTTCGATAGTTTCATTTACTAATTTCTTTTACAAAGTACAAGTTTATAACAGTGAATGTACAATTCATAAGGAAATAAAAAAGAAAATAATGATACATGGAGTAGCAACCCAACTATGGCCATCCAGTCCCTCCAATCTCTAGTACGGATAATTGCAAGAGATAAGCCTCCTTACTGACCACCTCATCAAGAGGTTGATATAGCAAGAAGAGTATGAAAAACCCTCCCTTATAAGAGCAAAGCACAATGCTACTGCTCTTACTCAAGAGGCGACCGCCAGAAACCATCCACCGGAACCTACCAAGGTCTTCGAGGCCATGATTCTCTACAAGACCCAACACAGCAATAACGACTTGGGTTCGATGTGGATGTAAAGAAAAAGAAGCTCCTCCCTCAGCATAGGATGGAATAGCCCTCCCCCTCGCAGAGGACTACTCGACACCAGCCAGGAGAAGAGGAGATCGACCCCAAAACCCGGACCTCGCTCAGTGTGACATAAGGACTATTCAGGCCGAGCCCAAAAGAGGACAATCAAAGCAAACTTCAGACGCATCCTAGGGTATCAGCTTCGAACATTGGAGGAGATTTCTTGGCAATCCCAGCTAGTGATTGCGTAGGTATCCTGTCAACTCTGAACTCTCACACCACTTGGTTGGTAAAGATGCTTTGTGATGCGAGGTATAGAGAGCCCCTCAATTTGTAGTCGGGGTAGGGGATTAACCAGCATTAAACCGAGGAGATCGTGCTAACGCCAGAATGTGGCCCTTGGTAGGGAATTGCCAGTGGTAGAGAATCAAATTTGCACCAAATCTTGCCGAACAGAATAAAAGCTGTAGAGTGCCTTGAAAAGAAGTGTGCTTGGGAAAGGACAGCATGCACAAACCTACATGACCGATATCCAATCATGACATGCTGGGAGTTATAGATTTAAACCTCCCGGCATGGGGACAAGTAATGGGTTCAGTTCCTCATGGGGCGGCCCATGATTTAGCCCGTGAAAAAGGTGCTCCAGAAGTAGTAGCCGGGAAGGAGTTCTCGCAACTCAGAGCCCAAAGCCAACAGCAATAGGCCCAAACTGGCACCACCCAAGGCAGAGCAGCGCCACGTGGGCCACTAAAACCTATTGCGGGATAGGCTCATGGACGCTGCACAACCCGTTCCAGCTTAACAGATAAATCCATCAGCCCCTATAATCACGCAATCCTAGGCGGCTGCATGGGCAAGGATTTCAAGTGTAGCCATCAACCTATCATCTTGGGGATTTCAGTGGTGTAGAGTACCAAGGGTAGGGGCATGATGACGACTACTCAAAGGTACAGGGCCGTAGCCCTTGCACCCCACAATTGTGGGAATGGATGTCGGCCACTCATGGTTGCAGGGACGTGGAGTCCTCAAGGCTGGCTACCTACGCTCCCTCTATAAATATATCTCTTCTTCCAAAAAAAAGGGATTCGAACTCAGAACCCTGGAAGCAAGCAAGCGAGCATCCATCTCATGAAGATAGAGAACATTCTCCAATTTAAGGTGCCCACATACATTGAGACTACCTAAAATCGCTCTCTATTGAGCACATCTCTCTTTATAAGCTGTTCTCCATCGAGCACAATCACTCTATAAGCCGCTCTCCGTCAAGTGTACCTTATGGATCACAACCCTCCATCTCTAACAATTGCTCCCCAATTGAGTGTACTTTACTCTCTAAGTCGCTCCCAGTTAGGCACATTTTTTTCTCTAAGCCGCTCACTTGCTAAGCTTACTACCGAAGCAAAGTCCTCCGACGAACACTCGATTTCTTCATACATGCATCTATGCATTGCACTCCTCCCATTCTACTATTCGGCCAAGAAAGATTTAGGGTTTGAGTATCAAAAAATAAATCGGGAAGCAAATCTCATCATTCTCTAACATCTTATTTGTTAGTTGTAATGTGTAGAATTTTGACTTGAAATAATAAAAATCGGACCTATTTCAATTCAACCTATCGGGTAAGATCAAACGACTTTTTAATTCGTTTAGTAATTGAGATTTAAAAATACATCAAATTCATTTTAATTTTTATACCTTATTCTATCATATAAATTTTGAATACAATGAATTTTATACATTTTTTTGTAATAATAATAAATTTATACTGAAATTAAATTTACACTGTAAAATTAAGAAAAATAAAACTCGACAGAAATAAAAATAAAATTCAAAATAAAAGATCAAAGTATAAATCTAAAAGTTAAAAAAATTTAAAAAATTGATATTTTTTCCCCAAGTCTGTCCCTTCTCTCTGGCGGATCAGAAAACTACAGCATCGCCGATGAAGATCGAAGACGCCGTTCGTCGTCGTACGGCCATTGCCGACTACCGAAAGAAGAAACTAAAGCATAAGGAGCTCGAGTCCAGATCCCGAAAAGGTAACAAATACAATTTCTTTCTCTTCCTTCCTCCATTTCTAGATTCACCGCTTTTTTCTAGGATTACGTTTTTTTTTTTTTCAAATTATACAGTTTTCAGGCGGATAAAATCCCAGCATTTCTCATTATTAGACAATCTGAAATAGAAAGTTAAGAAAAAGTCCGGTCACGTCATTTAGAACAAAGGGGATTAGCGCAATCCTTGATTTCTTCGTTTCTCAAGTATGATCAAAATCGTATTATGTTCGGTTGGAGATATGATATAGGAATTTGAATAGCATCGAATGACCAAAAGAGATCTTATAGGGGGCTGCATATCTCAAAGGAGATGAAGCCTGTATATCTCCCTTGCATTTGTTGGATTAAAGAATCTACGTAGTTTTTTTTTTCCAAAAAAAAAAAAAAAACGGGTTAACTATTCAAAGATCTTAATATTTAATTTTTTTTAATATATATATATATATATATCTCCAGGTCCTTCATTATTGAATGGTGAATGAAGGAGATGTAGGGGCTGCATCTGTCAAGACTTCTGAGATGTCAGCTTTACCTAAAGTATATTGCACCGAAGACGAATAATTATTATGAAGCTTTGTGACTGAAAATGGAACCCTATTATCGATATTTTATATTAAGTCTTATCCAAACAAGTAATGGACAACACTGAAGTTTTAGAGTATTGTTTTAGGACACTGCAGGGAACCCTATTCCTCCGGCTAACTTTTAATAATACCATTTGTGGTTTGTCAATGCATGGGAATTTCTCCACTATAGAAAGAAAGAAAGGAATAAGAAATCTGTTGGTGAATACTAAAAAAATAATAGAAAACAGGCTCTCTACATTTGTATCGTCCCAACTAATTAATTTTATGAATTGTCAAATGAAAAAAACTTCAAAAAATTCAAAATATGAAGGAATAACATATGCCTAAATACTTTGTTCTATGGATAAATGAGCTAATTGATACAGAGGGAGCACCATAGTGATCAATTAACTAGGTTTTGAGGAGTTACAGTATGAAGTGCTTGCTTATGCCGTAATATCTGTTTGATAGAGGTTAGGAATATGTTCATATAATAAATCTGATCCACTAAGGTATTGAGCAATGCTGTAGGATAAGCTCCCAAATAAAGTATTGTCTTTCTTAAGAAGGAAGGCATTTTCCAAAGATTTTATAGATATTATAGTATGAAACAGAGATACTTACCTTGTAGCAAATGCTAAGAATAGGAGAAAATTCCTATGCTTTATTCTTCTGATGATGGAGAAAAGATAAAACTTCTTATCATTAAAACTCATGTTTAAAACTTGTGATTAACCACTTTTAGTTCACATAAAAAATGGGATAGATCTATGAAAAATCTCATTCATTTTGATTTGTAAAAGAGATGTAAAATGGAATAGATCTACATCAATATGTATAGATCCATGGATGTATAAATTTCTATTGGAAAGAATCAATAGAAAAAGAAACAATTGGAATCAGTTGATATATCAAGATATATTTATCATGAAATAAGGAGTATCATATTGTATTAGTGTTACTTGTATTAGTGATGTATTAGCATAGATGTATCATTTGTATCAGTGTTAAAGAAACAATTGGAATCAGTTGATATATCAAGATATATTTATCACGAAATAAGGAGTATCATATTGTATTCGTGTTACTTGTGTTAGTGATGTATTAGCATAGATGTATCATTTGTATCAGTGTTGCTGTCTTTGGCTAGTAATGCTCTGTATGTTTCTGCTGCTCTATCTGTTTTGCTATGCTTCTGATGCATGGGTTGCTGATACATTGTTGAGGCACCTGAAATACTGATACATGGGTCCTATAGAGTGGGATATTCAAGAATATATTGCAGCTTTGTTGAATTACTTGTGTTGCTAAGTGGTGTCAAGGCTAGGCTGTAAGGCTACTGCTCTCTTCGTGGAGAATGCTACTAAACAGCTTCTCAACACATCCTAACCTATCAAGAATAATAGAATACCAGAATTCAAGTAAACTGAAGGCTTTCTGTTAGTTTTTCTGTTATTAGTTCAGGTAATTCCCTCCAAAATGTATTTCTCTATAAATAAGGTCTTGTACTTATAAAAAGGGCATGACTGTAACGAATTGAATTGTTCTAGTCTGAAAATCAGTAGCCACAACTTCCGTTTTCCAACTTTGAAGTTGCAGCCGAGTTCTCTTGGGAAGAACTCTCTCAACTTTCCCCCCTTTACATCCTTATTTTCTTGTTATCGAGTGAAAGATCATCCTAATTCCTACCAATATTCATTTCTTCTCTATACTATCTAGTATGATTTTATCTTATTTATGGAAATTCCTTAAATATTCCATTCAGATGTAGAAAGTTCGAAATAATTGTGATTTTTTTGGATACTAGAGTAGTTACTATTTCATAATATGCTATGTATAGGCGAAAACTTATTTCTTGGCTCTACAAGAATTTTTATGAAACCATTTATTTGCTTCTCTTTGATAGAAATTTTATTTTTCCAAAATGTATCCAAATTGGTTGCCTAATTCTTCTTTAGGTGATTGATTCAACCTCTAATAAAAACATTGTACCTTTTTTTGTTTAATCTTCTTAACAAGTTTAGTAATGAGCATAACGGCCTTGTATTCCGATGGAGAAAAAAACCTATAATTAGGTTTTTGGAAAATTTCTAAATGATCAATTTCAATGAATAATTTTAATTTGCAATTTTGCTATGTTGAACTCTATGTGTTTCTCTATTCAGAGAGTAAATTGAGTGTACATAAATGACTATAATAGAATGTCTTTTGTTCATATTATCAACTATTATAAGGAAGGTTTTTATACGGTGCTAATAATTTTATAACTATTTTTATAGCTCCAGGATGTTAGTTTAAATTTTTATGTATTATTTGGATATACCACAAAATATGTACGGTCTGATGAGGCTATTAAGAAATATCTACTCATGCACGGGGTAAGCTTTTCTATTCTAGTTAATGGTTTTTTGCCTTGGCGATATGGTTCATTCGGGTAGAAATTGAGCTTCAAGAAATACGGAAGTTGTACCTTAGATGTGGCTTATTTTTTTCCCCTTCTGCAAGGAACAAAATTATTTTTACTAGATCTTAAGGAAGTATGCAAAGGTTTCATTGTTGCACAGAAAATTAATGGAGATTGTTTTGTTTTTTGTGATAAAATGAGGTCTTTGCCATCTAACTGTTGATACATCCTTCTGAATAGACTTAGCTGTTGCATTTTTTTGTGATGTCATGTTAGATGATTCCTTTGAAAGTTCAGGTCTCTATGAGGAACGAGCATGAGTTCTCAATGGAATTTGCAATTTCATGGAGAAAACAAATGTTTTCTTTCCCTAATTCTTTGGACAACCTTTTTCCTCTGATGAGACGTGAGACCACTGCCAAAGTTCTTAGGTTCAATTCTTCCATTCAGAGTTGCTTTATAGTAAATGAAGTATTGATTACTGACTGAGGGTAAAATGGTTGGTTGTTCAATGAAATGTTTATTTGGAGTCTTATATGAGCATTGCTTAGATTATTGTTAAGAAAATTATGTCTACTTTGGTTGATGTTTTGGTTCTCTCAATCAATGTTGGGCCTCATGCACTAGACTATCCTCTATGTGGTGCCTTGTCGTTCAATTCTGATTAGCATCAATATCAGCTTTTGCTAGTGGAAATGTTTAGGGACCATTACTTTTAAACTGTTAAAATTGTTCAGTGAGGTTGTATTACTCTGTCATTTGATCACATTATAATCTTGGTTTGGTGCCTATTTGTGTTGACATTCCTTAAAATTGAATATGTGCAGCAAGGAAGGAATTAAGAGCTGCGAAAAAAGAGTTTGCCAAAACTGAAAACGATCTGAAGTCTCTTCAGAGCGTTGGGCAAATCATCGGCGAAGTTCTCCGGCCACTTGACGATGAACGCTGTGATTAGTCTATGACTTTTTTAACTTTCTAACTTACACATTTCCTGACAATTTCGTCTGATTACATAGTTCTTCTTCCCTGAGAGGCTTCGTGCGAATTAAGCCCTCTCTCCCCCGTCCCTTTGCCCTCTCTTGAAAGAAGAAACATTTAACTTCTTGTTGTATTGTGTACCCAAGTTATGCTGCTTAATTCTTTTCCAGTGTTTGTGAAAGCTAGCAGTGGACCAAGATACGTGGTTGGCTGTCGCTCTAAGGTGGACAAAGAGAAACTAACATCAGGCACCCGAGTTGTTCTTGATATGATCACTCTCACAATCATGCAGGCTCTTCCTCGTGAAGTATGTTTTTGTTTTTGTCCATTTCTTCCACCTTCCCTCTTTTTCTGGCAACAATTCTTGTCGTGGGTCTAATCTCTATTCGAACATTTTCTAGGTAAGATAACCTTTTGAAGAAAAGCTATGGAGTTAAAACACCATGCCACTTCACTTTACCTACATATATGTTTGTGCTTGAGTTGATGGCTTGATATTTTTGTTTGACAGTGTCTAAGCAAGGCACTGTACCCAGCTTTGTAATCCTTACTGTCAGAGCTGGTAGCTTTAGCAATGCTTAGGCCACGTGATATTCTACAAAGCTTTTGACATTGTTTTGAGTCTTTTGTTGTGGTGGGGCTAAGGTAAAAGTGGGGTAGGGGTGGGATGGCAGGTGAATGGATTTGAAGAGGTTGTGATGGAATGAAATATTGGTCTTGTGCTAACTCTACCAATATTTTCTATGCGATATGTTGTTATATCAGTAATATATGTGGCCATATATCGGTGATATTAAAAATATCAATCGATACATATGATATTTTTCAATATATATGTCTATATAATTGCTCCATGGATTTCGATCCATATTTGCATCCAATATGTCCAATGCGTATCCTCCGGTATAGCCTCAACTAATCCAAAGCAAATCTTTCAGTAGGAATCAAAATATCAGGAGGAAGTGTAATGGATAGACTATAGATGACACCAAGCTTATCCTTTTGAGGCAAGCTTTTCCTCATTTAAAATTTTAGCGAAGATACGAATTTATTCAGCGTTGGACCTTTTATAGTAGTCATATTCATTTTACTAAGTTGTTTGGTAACTCCTTTTATGGCAACCCGAACCTAAGATACCCAATTCCGCCCTAATCGACCATGTAGAAAACTTGAACCATAAATGCTCACCATAAATCTATCATAAATAAAATATCGATCATAAAAACAACTCTTCAAAATGAGAGAGAACATAAATATCCAAATAATAAAATCTAAGGGAATGCAATCGTGACAAAATGTCCAATATCTTATAAAAGTAAACGAAATCCCCCATTTCTCAATATGAAGTTTTTCGACTCTAAAATTGCTTCTACCTAAATTCTCCTCATCAACAACACAATATCCACTAGCACGCTACTAGTGTGCTTTACTCAAGAGCTAATAAAACTTAAGGGTGAGCCAAATGCCCTACAAGTAATATAATTAATACTAATAATATTCAATAAATATTTTGGATAACGATATCAAATATTTAAGAACAATAACAATATACAATCAACCATCAACTATCTGAGAATCAACGCCATATCGAGAGCACAATTCAAGAGCTGTAAGAACAACTATCAAGGATTTCCACCAAGTTCGATCATTAGGAACACGACCGGGATTCTATCGAAATCAAATATCAATAAAGATACATTAATTATCGTACATGTCTCAACAGAGGCCTCAACTATACAAGATATTACAATTTCTTTGGTCCTTATTCTGTTATTGTGAACTAATAATTACACGTACACCACCAACAACTACGTAACAATCATGAGATAACTAATACTTCCAAATTTAATAAGTGACCAACTCTGTAGTCTCAGAACATCTTGCCTTCCTCGGTGTACAAGTATTGAACTCAATTAAAACAAACAATATTGTCTTTTTTCCTTAGGATAAGCCCAGAATATGCCACACTCGTATTTTCATGGTCCAATCGGGACTCACCCTCACAAGGAGTCTGAAATATTCTATCTCAAATCCACGTATCAAACTTAGCACTCGTCGGTATAGTATCCATTGATATCTCAACATGTATTGTTTACAGGATTATATGCATCCCTCTACAAATATAGACCTCAATCCACCCGAATATGAAAATCAGTGTTGGACAATTATAGACCACACTGTGGTTTTACAAGTTATATATTCCTTGAAAGTGTATTGTGTTAATGTAATCTTATTTATCTTAATCATAAATGTTAAGAACATACTCACTCATCCAAAGATTGCGCGAAGAAAAGTAACTAACAACCAAACATAAGAGAAGTAACTCTGGAATAATCATTCTAGGCCTTGCACCCGAAATATGGACTGAAAGAATATTCTAGCCCTCTGACATCCAAATGTTGGCTAGCACACAAGGCTCATGCCAGTAGCATCTCACTACTGAATTGTTACCTAACCTAACAATTCCACAATCTAAAACTCTGAGACCTCCAAACAACTTTTAATTGGACACATAAATACATAATAAAATCATAGCAAGCCCTACTTAATATTCTAAGGCACCAATATTAATTATTGACTACCAAGGGAAGAATTGCAAAAATACCCCTTTGAAGTTTCCACAAGTCCTACATGATTGGGCCCTTCATAATGTTAGCTTACACTCACATGCTATAATTAGCTCATTAATTACCCTCATTGATAACATATTCGGATCAAAAGTCTAATGAATCCAAATCGAAATATTGGGGTTGTTACATTTTTAGCTATTACCTTGTTCTAACCAATCTCATTATTGGTGTTTTGTAATGGATTGTGATGCGTCCTGGATCCGAGTTTTTGACGAATTCGGGTGTTGTTGGATGATCCAAAGCTGGTCCCGGCCTCCGTACTCCTTATCTTGGATCTTACATACCACAATTAAAAAACGAGAGGTTAGAGGACGACGAAAATTACTCCCACCGTATATTCTCTGACATTCAAGTCAGTAATTTTTCTTAGAGAATAAAGGATGTAGAAACTGAACGTATGTGAATCAATGCTAGGAGAGGGGTTGCGAGAGTCTGACTTGGAGGTTGTGCTTAGCTTGCAGCGGCTTTTGCGTTGTTGCACTCATGGAAAGAGGCTTTTTGTGAGGAGGTGACAAGAATGATGAGAGGATTCTTAGCGCTTCGACGAAGGGTGGGAGAGTGTCGGCTCTGATGAGTGGCGTTCAAGGGCTCATTTTGGTGGGAATGTCCGCAGTGCTGTGCGTGTTGAGAAAAGCATGCTCTCGGAGTCTGCCTCGAGGGGCTTTTATAGCCTTGGGCTGTCTCAACTTTCCTTGGGCGGTAAGGTTGGCTACTAGCTGCTTGAAGCAATCTAGGTAGACTGACATGAAGATTGCGGGTGCCGTTTAAGGCAATCGTGATCAGTTGGAAGGATTGATTCCTTCGTTGCAGAGATTTTACACATTGCAAATGTTGGAGTTTCCATCGCGGAAGATACGCTGAGTTAGGAGTTTCCTTTCCTCAAGAGATCATGATCAGTGGCAATATTCAAAATATCGGTTAGTTAAGGCAGGAGATTTTCATGCGCTAGAATGATATCAGGGGCCGTCCTTGTCTGGCCACAACTGGCCTGAGCAATAGTTGGCTGATTGGAGGGTTATTCCGGTCAACAAAAGCATTGACTCCATCTGAGCCGGTGGACCGTATCCTTTCTGGGTTGAGCGTCTCCTGGGTTGGCCCATTGCTACTATCCCCATCACTAGCCCCTTATGTCAAAAGGTTTGAATATTCAACTTCCAGTATGTTCATGAGGGGATGGGATGTGTCCTGTCGTTTTTCCCTTTCTGTTGCTTCCCTAAGCCTTTTCTGGATTCCCTTTTCCACTGATCTTAGCGTGATTCTTGTTCTTAGCGTGATTCTTCTGCTCTCATGATTCTCTACAGATTTGCTGGGACGGAGGCTCCTTGTTGTTTAATGACACGCCGGTTCCCTTGTGTGCTATAAATCAAAGGATTCACAGTGCTTCCTTGCACCCCATTCCTCCCTAATCAGTGAGATGGCGTGGGGTCCTGGCACTACTAAGGGGCTTGGGCTTTCGGCTGCCGACTCAGGGGGTAGGCCTACGCCATTATCCTATGGCGTTATCTTGGGTGGATCCACAATCTTCTTTGGTCACTCCTTTTCGTGTTGGAGGCCATTTTAGTCACCCCTTTTCGCACCCGTTCTAGAGTCAAGCCTCCCTCTTTTTCTGATTGAGACTGGGCTTTTCTTTCTCTGTGCCTTCGCCGTTGGTGATGGCTTGCCTCTGGAACAGTTCGTGGTTGCTTTCCCCTTACTATGTGGCGAGGCTTTCCTTACCCTTTGGCTACTTGGCGAAGGATTGCCTTTCTTACGATGAGCGCCCGTTTTGATCTTCAACGTGCCGCTTCTTGGGGGCCATGCTTTGTTGCTTGCCAAACGCAGGATGGCTCATCGCCCGGGCTCATTTCGTCATTCATTTCTTCGGGAGTTTGTTGTAATGGAGTTGGGCCTCCGTGGCTGGATTGCTGTCTCATGTATTCCCTTCCCTTTTACTTTTATGCTTATTGCCCTTCCTTGTTGGGCGCCAGCCTCTGGGGACTTTGTAACTTGTAAATGGAGATTAATTGTTGAACTAGCAATTGCCTTTGCCTGTACTGCTTCTGTTGCTCTCTCTCTCTATCTCTCTCTCTCTCTTGTGTGCTAGACTTGTTCGAGGAGTTGTGGGTCCGGACTAGGCAGTTGATTTGCCAAAATGGCTGGAATCCGGAGTGGATGTCATCCAGTCAAATAGGATGGAGTGGATAGTTGACCGGCTTCATAGACCAAACTTGCTGACATCCGAAGTGGAAGCTTTCTAGTCAAACTTGACGAAGTAGGTAGTTGACCGGTTTCATAGACCAAACCGGCTGAGATTCGGAGTCTGAGTCGGAGCCGAAATGGTAGTTGATCAGGTTCATCGACCAAGTTGGTGGAACTCCGAAGTGGCTGTTGACCAATCGTGTGAGCCGGAGTCCAGACTGGAAGTAGACCGATCAGCCAAGTCGGCTTGGAGGTCAAATCGGATGAGAACTGTGATGATTTGTTGTCCAATACGCTGGGCAATCAGGCTAAGTCTCAAAATGAAAATCCGGAGCCGGAATGATTTGTTGACCAGCTTTTACAGTCAACCTAGCCAAGATCCGAAGCAGTTTTCGAATAGTCATTACGGATTTTACTCTGTTACCTTACTCCTCCGCCAGCTGGGCAACTTGGGAAGTGGAGCTTAGTGGCCTAGGAAGTTGTTCGGCTTTGCAACCAACCCATCGCCTTCCACCACGTGTCGCTGCCGAAAACGGCTATCTTTCGCCTTAAATGAGTTGGACGATTCGACATCATTGCACGCCATCCAGATTTGACGCGTGTCAGGCCATAATTGTCGTGCCTTTTCGTGGCATCGCTTCGTAGTGGAGTCGGCGATGGCTATAAAATCGAATGCCATTTTCACATTTCACTTCGCTTCGCTTCTTGCTTTTCTCGAGTCTTCTCTTGTCTTTTTTTGCAATTTGCCTTCATCTGATTTCATGGATCCCAATGTCGATGCGATTCGATCCGTCCTCGATGCCAGTGACATTATGGCATTGTACGCTCAATACAACATCTCCACATCTATTTTGTTTGCGGTGCCAAGGGAGCACGATAGGGCTTGCTCTCCTCTAGAGGGATTCATCACCATTTACAAGACTCACCTGCCGAGTGGGCTTCATCTTCTTATTCCAGGAGAGCTATTCGATATTTTCAAGGCCCTTGGAGTTCCCATTGCGAGGCTCCACGCAAACGTTGTCCGCTACCTGTGCTCTTTATGCATATTCCTCGGTCATCACTCGACGATGTTGACCACGGCAGCTGTGAGAGTGATCTTCTGGTTCTCCCAAAGTAGGGATTGGATTTCTCTTACCCCTCGCGAGTTGCGATTAAGTCATTCTATCCTTGAGTCCGTCAAGAACTAGAAGGACCGGTTCTTTTTCATCAAGGTTTTCGGTAACTGGCCTATGTCCAAGGGTTGGGGTAACATGCCAGAAACCCTCACTGGCAAGGCTTCGCACTAGGAGTCCGTCAAACCACTGACGGGCTGATCCGGGCAAACCCGGATAAGTTCAGGAGGGACCCCCTTCTGTCCCCGAAAGAGCTTGCACGAGCCCATTGGGCCCCACCTTCGTCGATGACGAAGGCTAGTGCTACTGCTCGAGCACCATCCCGACCTAAGAGGAAGGCCGGGACCGGTTTATTGGAGACTCCTCAGATAGCCTGTCACAGCGACGGTTAGCATCAACTTCGGCTTCCTCCTCATCTTCTACCGCCACGGGCCTTCCCATGGTGAAGCGCATGAGGGGTATTGGCGAGCAGTTTTGGGAAAAAGCTCCCGCTACCCATCTAGATGTTGTCACCTCAGAGGTCGGTGCCGGGGTGCCTTTGGTCGGAGTGCTCCCGCTCATGTATCTGTCATACCTGCCGATCCGGTAGCTGAAGAGCCGGTGGGGCCGGCAGACACGGGGGAGGCCAGTGTTACCCTCGCGATTCTGCCTACGGTGGCAAGCCCTTCAGATGCTATTGTTGAGGAGGTCCATCAGGCAGAAGTCCTTACGGGTGCGTGTCCAACAAAGGTTCAGGGACTACACAGTGCTGACGAGGCGGTGGCTACAAAGGAGCTTGTCTCAGAGGCTGCGGGGCACGGCCTTCCTGGGGGCCCCGCGGAGCCCCTTCCACATCTGAGCTCTGGGGCATCTGGTTTGATTGTGAGGAAGAAGTCCAAGCATAAATACATCACGATACTCCTTGGAAGAAACCTTCCTCTTTTATTTCAGCTTCATTGGTGTGAACTGACTTTTTCCCTCTCTCTTCCCTCTTCTTTTTTTTTTTTTAATTGTAGGATGAGAAGATGGGACGCACGCTGGCAAAATGCCTGCGTCAGCGGGCGGAGATAATAATTGAGCACGAGAAGGAGATCCGCCAACTAGAGGGACTCTGGGCCCGGCCCAGCGCTGTTGTTGCTGAGGCCCAACAAGGCCGCGAGAAGGTTGCTGCCCTCAGGCAAGAGTTGGCGGAGCTCAGAGAGAGGTCGAAGACGCTAGAGGATTGGGTCACCGTCGCCGAAAAGTTGGCACCGAGCTTCGAATAAAGAATGCCAAACTTAAGGGCGAGATGACTACCCAACTGTGCTCGGAGGAGGTGAGCCAGGCACGGAATGCGAAACTTTGGGAAGGTATTCATCTCTGCAGGCAGATAGTCACTCTGGTGGTTCCGGACTTTCCGGTTGGCTTCTTCAATCTGATGAACCGTGGAGCTTGGGTTCGCACTGACCTAGTCAACTTCGCCCTAGGCGGTGGGGAGTCCTCCGCGAACCCACCTGCAAGCCCCCAGCCTTAGCCAAAATACATTTTGTATTTTTGTTTTGTTCCGGATACTTTATACTTGTACATTGTAAACTTTATGAATGCAACCGGCAGAATTTTTCCCTTTGTTGTCCGATCTTCCTACTGAGTGTCTAGTGTCCCTCGTTTTAGTCATTTATTATTATTGTTTTTTACTTGGTAGTTTGACGTTTTGCCAGCTTTGGGAAATGAGTCACCAGTGCATCATTAATTACTCTAAGCCGCCATCACGTCAACCGGGGCGTCTTGGGAACCAGCGAAATGAGTTGTCGCGTCTATTGAGGGAAATGCACTGTTTCAGCATCTACTAGCGACGCTGCTGCCAGCACTTTCTTCACCGCTTGGTTCCGGCAGACAACCTTGCCTCTACCTTTGCTTTCAAGATGGCTGATTAAGACCTTATCAACATCCCAATGTTGCTAGCCCTGGCATGGGGAGTGTCATCTTCCTCTTTCTCTGCACCCTCATCTAAGGAGGAGAGTGATGACGAGCGAATGGAAAACAACGGAGAGGACTCTATGAACGGGGCCGCTACTGAGGAAGGGCGCTATTTGGGCGCTCCACCGCTCGAGCCCCTCGGGACCTTGAGGGTGCCTCCATGCTCCTAGTCCGTCAGGTCTTCCCGCTAGGTACGCCCGTCCCTTTGAGTGATAGCATAGATGCTTTGTCGTTGTCTATGGGTGACCACACTTCTTCCTCTTGGCAGCCTGAGAGAGTGCCCCGCTGGTTGGAGGATTTTTACTTTTGTAGAGAGATGAAGTTGCTCGCCTGTTGTGTGCTCAAATCAACCATGTCACAGAGGAGATGGAGCGCTAAGTCAATGCCACTATCGGGGACGCGCTGCAGAGCCAAGCGCGAGCCAACTACCTTGACCAGGCCTTGTCCAAGTCTGAGGCCAGATTACATGAGCTTTCTGGAGCCCACGCCCGTGCTATGGGAAGGATTGCGTCACTCGAAGGTGAGCTGAGGACTAGGCTTCATCCTGAGGAGGTGGCCCCTTCCCTAGAGGAGCGGTTTCAGAAGGGTATTCGCTTCAGCAAACGGATTGCCTCCTTGGCGGACCCCAACTTCCCAGTTGGCTTGCTGGAATCAAGGAACGCTGGAGCTTCTCGTCGCTTGGATTTGATCAGTTATCCAGCCAGAAGGGGTAGAGGGTCTAGGCCACATTCCCCAAGGGGTCCTTGACCGCTGGCCATTCACCTAGATAGGCTGTAGGCGGAGGTTGTATCTTGTATATTTTCCCTTTTTTTTTTTTTTTTTGAGGCCGTCGGAAGCCTTTAGATGTATGTCCCAACATTTTAATGAAGTAGCCAAACTTGTTAATCATCGTAGGCTGATGGTGCTTGCCTCTTCAGGAGGGAGTTGTCACATGCATGTTGCAAAGCCCCCTAAGGTTTCGGTATTCGGCGCCATGTGCCGCTTGATGTGGGATCGAGGATCGCATTCGACCGCGTATGGGCCGCTCCATGTGGAACTGAGATTCAAATTCGATTGCGTATGGGCCGCTTGGTGTAAGACTGAGGCTTAGATTCGACACCGTATGGGCTACTCGGTGTGGGATCGAGGTTCAGATTCAACCCTGTATGGGCTGCTCGGAGTGGGACCAAGATTTAGTAACGGGCAAATGAGGATTTGTCCGACTTAAGGGCAACCTAGACTATTGGATCTTATGCAACATCACACAAGCATTCATATGAATAGACAAAAAGGAAAGCAAGCGAAAAATTATTTTATTAAACGTGATTCCGTCATACAGGCATAACATATGCTAGACCTACTTGGGTTCGGTAAGACATTTATTGATAATACTTTTTTAAGTGGATGGCATTCCACATCCTTAGAATTAGCTTGCTGTTCTGGACTCAAAGCTTGTATGCCCTGTTTTGCAGAACGGCCAAGACGAATAACGGGCCTTCCCAATTTGGAGAGAGTTTGTTCTTATTGACAGTCTTACCGGTGGCCTTTATGCTCCACAAGACTAGGTCTCATACCTCAAATTGTCGCGCCTTCACCTTTTTGTTGTAATATCGGGAGATTCGCTGTTGATAGGCGGTTGTGCGCACCCTTGTCGTGTCCTACGCTTCTTCCACCAAGTCCAAGTGCTCTCTAGGCCGTTGGGAGTTGCCGAGCGGGTCAAGGGCCTCGACCTGAAGGCTAGGCAACCCAATCTCAACTGGGATGACGATCTCAGTTCTGTAGCATAGATGAAAGGTGTTTTGCGTGTCAGCTCCTCTGGTGTCGTCCGATACGACCATAGCACAGAGGGCAGCTCGTCCATGTGGGAGCCCCCAGCATCCTCTAATTTGGTCCTCTGCCCGTGCAGTAGGGTTCAGTTAGTGACCTCCACCTACCCGTTTATTTGGAGATAGGCTACCGATGTGTGGACCAACCGAATGCCCAAATTGGTGCAATATTTGGTGAAGTACTTGCCGGTGAATTGGGTTCCGTTGTCAGTCACAATGAGCTCGGAAATCCCAAACCTACAGACAATATTCTTCCGAAGGAATTCGGTGGCATTTTGCTCCGTAATCCGAGTTAACGAGGAGGCGTTGATCCATTTCGTGAAGTAATCGATTCTCACTACGATGAATTTCCTTTGTCCGGATACGATGGGAAACGGGTTGAGAATGTCAAGCCCCCATTGTGCGAATGGCCAGGGGACCTGAAGGGTCCTCAGCTCCATGGGAGGCTGATGGGGCAGGTTGTTATAGACCAGGCAATTCTCACACCTCTTCACGAACTCCACGACACCCTTTTTCATGGTTAGCCAGTAGTACTCCTAGTGCATCACCTTGAAGGCTAGATTTTTGCCGCTGATGTGCGACCCATAAATTTCAAGATGGACCTCACTTAGTGCATAGTCAGCTTCCTCTGGTATAAGGTATTGCAAGTATAGGGCGGAGTATCCACAACGGTACATTCTACCGTCCATGATGGTATATCAATCAACTGTCTTCTTCACGTGCCTGGCATCCCCCGGGTTCCTCAGCAGGGTGCCTTCTGTCGAGTATCTCTAATAAGGGGTCATCCAATTCTCACCGTCAAAGATATATAGCACTCCCTACTCAGGCTCCTCGATGCTCGGGGCGGACAGGATTTCTCACATGTCCCTCGAGTACTATTCAGGGCTTTCGGATGACATGACCCTCGCCAGCTAGTCGGCCTTCCAATTGTTGACCTTTGGGATGTGTTCTATCTCGACCTTGTCGAGCTCGCAGGCCAGGTCTCTCACTCTGATGAGGTATTTCACGAGTAGCTAGCTCGATACTTTAAAGTTTCCTCGAACCTAGTTAACTATTAGTTGTGAGTCATTATAGATAATCAGGTGCCCAGTGGAGCATTCTTTTGCCAACCGGAGTCTAGTAAGAAGGGCCTCATACTTAGTAGTGTTATTGGTGGTTGGGAATCCAAGTTTTAATGAGTGCTTGATCTCCAATCCTTCGGGAGTCCTCAATACTACTCCAGCTCCGCTGCCAGTTTGTGTGGAGGATCCATATACGTTTAGGGTCCAGTCCGGATCCTCCTCCAGCCGACGTGTGGTCTCCCTAGGATTGCTGGTGCTCGGAGTAGGAATTATGGTTTCGACGATAAAGTCCGCCAGGGCTTGCCCTTGTATAGTCGGCCTGGGTTTAAATTCTATGTCGAATTCTCCCAACTCGATGGCCCACCTCATAAGTTGACCGAACTTATCTAGCCTCTGCAGGGTCCCCTTTAGAGGCTGGTCAGTCAAAACGGCGATCTTATGCGCCTGAAAGTAAGGGTGCAGTTTCTGCGCTAATAGACAAGCGCCAGCATGATTTTCTTCGCATGCGTATAGTGGGTCTCGGTATTCGCCAAGATCTTACTGACGTAGTAGACCGGTCGCTGCATGTCAACCTGCTGTCGGATCAGGACAAAGCTAAGCACCACCTCTGAAATTGCGAGGTATGGGTATAGCTCCTAGCCTTGTTCTGGTGATGCCTGTAGGGGAAGACTAGCCAGATAATCCTTCAGTTCTTGGACAGCGGCCTGGCAGTCTGATGTCTATTGGAAGCTGTTGGCTTTGGTACCCCTTAGGGCCTTGAAAAAGGTGAGGTATTTTTCCACAGATTTCGCTAGGAAGTAAG
Source organism: Nepenthes gracilis (assembly GCA_033239525.1). NCBI lineage: Eukaryota > Viridiplantae > Streptophyta > Magnoliopsida > Caryophyllales > Nepenthaceae > Nepenthes > Nepenthes gracilis. Next base: position 9,131,348 of record BSYO01000026.1, on the reverse strand, counting down.
AGAGTGCCGCGAGCCTTCCAGTCAGTCTTTGGACGTCTTTGATGGTCCGTGGCAGGCTCATGTCCATAATTGCTTTTATCTTCTCGGGGTTCACCTCAATCCCCCGCTGAGAGATAATGAAGCCTAAAAACTTTTCGGATGACACTCCGAAGGCACATTTGGAGGAATTCAGCTTCATTTGGTGTGTCCAGAGCACTTCAAAAGTCTCGTCGAGGTCACTAATATGGTCATCGATGGTTTTGCTTTTGACGAGAATGTCGTCGATATATATTTCTATATTCTGGTCGATTCTGGCCTTGAACATTTTGTTCACAAGCCTATAGTAGATTGCTCTCGCGTTCTTCAGACCGAATGGTATAACCTTATAGTAGTAGGTTCCTTAGTCAGTCATGAATGAAGTGTGCTTTTCGTCTTCCGGGCTCATTCAGATTTGGTTATAGTAGCCATTCATAAAACTCAGTAACTCATGCCCAGATGTGAAGTCCACCAGTAGGTTTATCCTTGGTAGTGGAAAGCTGTCCTTTGGACACGCTTTATTAACATTAGTGAAGTCGATGCATATGCGCCATTTTCTGTTACTCTTTTTTATGAGGACCATGTTGGACAGCTAGTTCGGGTATTGGACCTCTCTTTTGAAGTCAGTGTCAAGCAGTTTCTTCACTTCTTCCCTAATGGCAATGAGTTTTTTGACGCAGTGGTTCCTCTACTTTTACCTAATGGGCTTATGGCCAGGATCGATGTCCAACTCGTGGACCATTATTTCAGTCGAGATCCCAGGCATATCGGTGGGGGTCCATTCGAAGACATTTACATTTTGCCTTAGGAAGCTGACTAACTAGTCACGCAGGGACCCAGCGATTGAGCTTCCTATCTGTATGCATTTTTCCGGGTTGTCCGGATCGAGAGGAATGAGATCAGTAGCTTCACTGGACTGGGCTAGTTGTAGTGTCGTTTCATCCCGGTGGTCAAGGTCGTTGGCCGACCTGCCTGGAGCAGTCTGGGTGACTTGGGATAGATAACATGTCCGGCCGGTTATTTAGTCGTCCAGCACTTTGCCAATACCGCATACCGTTGGGAATTTCATTTTCAAATGCGGAATCGATGTTATGGCTCCGAACGCCGCCATTTTTGGTCAGCCGAATATGGCGTTGTATACCGAAGACAGGTCTACAACCACGAAAGTGAGCCTGCGGGTTGCTGTCCCAGGGTGCGTGCCTAGGGTGACTTCCAGCTTAATAGTCCCTTGGACGGCCACTGGGTCATTATTCAGCTCATAGGGTGACTTCGGCAGGTTTCAGTTGGCTCTTTTTTAGGCCTAATTTAAAACACGCGTCCAAATAAAATAAATCACACAAACTTTCATTATCAATGAAAACTCATTTTAGCTGGTAATCGACAGTACCATCCAAAACGAGAGTTGATATAACCAATGGATCAGAATAGGAAAGGATTACATGTGCCATATCATCGTTACTAAAACTAATAATATCATCTCTTACCCTCGGCTTCTTATTCCTAGCTGGCCTCTCATGGCGGTCTGGGTGGTAGGCCTTGGGCTATCTGGTGGTCACTATATTGACCACTCTGGCCACGATGCGATTCCTTGGCTGCTGCTGCTCTAGCCTCTTGTCGCCTGCTGGACTGGGGTTCCATCCCGGGTTTTTTAGAAACTTGGTGAGATGGCCTCTTCGGATCAACTTCCTGACCTCCTTCTGCAGGGTTCGACAATCCTCCGTATTATGACCTAAAGATCGATGGTAGTTACAATATTTCAACTAATCTCCCTCCGAGTTCTTGACCGGCTTTGGCCATTTCAGATGCTTCTCCTTTTTGATCTGCATGAGGATATTTGCTCGGGAGTCATTCAGAGGGGTCGGGTTTAGAGGCCTAAACTCCCTTTGCATAGTCGGCTCTGTCCTAGGCTACTTTCTACGGAGGTTGTCATGATCCCCATTTTTTCTCTTCTGGTCCGCTTGCCCAAGGCAGTGGTGGTCTACTCATTCCGGGTACTTTACCTCGTTAGCTTCCTCGGTAGCTATGTAGGTTTGGGCGATGGACTCGGCATCCAAGAATATTCGCGGGCCTTGATAGGCCAAATGCTTGAAGAAGTCACCCGGCTTTAGAGCAGAAATAAAATTGCTCAGCTTCACCTCATCGGTGAGTTTAGGTATTCTCCGAGCCCTAGTGGTAAATTGAGTTAGGAAACTCTTCAAACTTTCGCTTGGCCTCTGTTTGACGTAAGCGAGGTGCCACGGCTACTTCTCTTCTCGGCAGCTGGAAGCAAACTGTGATAAAAAGCTATCAGCGAGCTCCCAAAAGGTCCGGATTGAATTCGTTGGCGGCCTGTAAAACCAAATCTAGGTGTCCCCTTTTAGAGTCAGGGGGAAGTATAGGCATAAAGCGGCCTTATCCAGGCTCTGGAAGTTGAGTAGAGTGCAGAAATGGTCAAGATGATCCATCGGGTTAGTACTTCCGTCATATGATTGCAAGGCCGGCATCTTGAACTTGGGAGGAAGCTGCTGGGTCCATATCTCCATAGTGAATTGTGACCTCTTCAGGTTGGCAGAGTTTCCGCCAGTGTCTCCTTTGAATACATGCCTTCATATTTTATCTATTTTTTCCTCTACACAAGAGGAGGTCGCAGACCTTTTTGCGTTGAGATAGGTCCTCAACTCTGAGTGTCCAGCCGAGCAAGGCAGTGCCGGTCGACTGCTGCCACTTATTGGTTAGGTGACGCACGAGGCTCCTTCTTGAGCTAGGGGCTTCTGTTCGTCACAGGAGTAACATGGATTTCTCCATTCTAGGCTTTCCTCCTCGGTCCTGCGACTGAACCAACCTTCCAATCTAGAGCGGCTCCTATCGTTCAAAGCCGCCGGGGCCTTGAGGTCATCAGGACATTGTGCCCTCCTAGCTGGTTTCTTCCATCTCTGATCTCCACGCGAGGCTGGTGTGCCGGCAGAGGAGGGGAGAGCCCCCTGCCCCCGCTGGCCCTCGCTCGCGCAAAGCGTCTGGAGTATCCGAGACATGTTGTTCATTTGCTCTACCATTGCCATAATGAAGGGAGCCGGTTGATCCTCCGCTCGGCTACCTGTGGAGAGGTCGTCGCCAGAGGAGGTGATATCCTTGGCCGAAGCGCTGGCCTAGGCTCTCGTGTTAACCATACTTCTGGATGAAATGGTGGTTAGGCTTTTCGTTCATCTTCCCACAAAAGGCGCTAATGGTACATCTTGGATCCGAGTCGTTGACGAATTCGGGTGTCGCTAGATGATCCAAAGCGGGTCCCGGCCTCCGGCCTCCTTGGTTTTAATCCTACACACCATAACTAAAAAACGAGAGGTTAGACGATGACGGAAATCGCTCCCACCGTATATCTTCTGACACTCAAGTTAGTAGTCTTCCTTAGAGAATAAAGAATGCAGAAATTGAACGTATGTGAATTAATGCAGGGAGAGGGGTTTTGAGAGTCTGACTTGGAGGTTGTGCCTGGTTTGGAGCGGCTTTTGGGTTGGTGCACTCATGGAGAGTAGCTTTTTGTAAGGAGGAGGCGGCGAGAATGATGAGAGGGTTCTCGGCGCTTCGGTGAAGAGTGTCGGCTTTGATGAGTGGCGTTCGAGGGTTCATTTTGGTGGGAATATCGACGCTATTGTGCGTGTTGAGAAAAAGCGTGCCCTCGGAGTCTGCCTCAATGGGGTTTTATAGCCTTGGGCCGTCTTCGCTTTCCTTGGGCGGTAAGGCTAGCTGCCAACTACCTGGAACAGTCTAGGTAGGTTGGTGCAAAGATTGCGGATGCCGTTTAAGGCAACCGTGATCGGCTAGAAGGATTGATTCCTTCATTGCGGAAATTCTACACATGACAAATGTTGAGGTTTTCATCATGAGAGATACACTGAGTTAGGAGTTTCCTTTTCTCAAGAGATCATGATCAGTGGCAATATTCAGGATCTCGGCTAGATGAGGCAGGAGATTTTCATGCGTGGGAATGATGTCGGGGGCTGTCCTTGTCGGGTCATAGCCGGCCTAGGCCATAGTCAACTGACTGGAGGTTATTCCAGTTAACGGAAGCGCCGACTCTCTCTGGGCTAGTGGACCCTATCTTTTCGGGGCTGAGCGCCTCTTGGGCCGGTCCGTTGCTACCGTCCCTATCAGATGGAGATTTCAAGTTTAGTTATTTTGCTAGGTCAAGCTTAATAAAAACCAATTTGAATTGCCGTTAGCATGTCATCTTGCTTGTAATTGATTAAATATAAAAATGTGATCTTCTCGTTTAACTATATAAGAATCATTGTGTATCATGATGAGATCCATGCTTATGGATGTTTCTTCCTGAAGGGTTACGACAGCTTCCCTGAGAGGCCATGTCTCCTGATGTCAGATCTTTGTTATGGACCTTCTCCGTGTTTGAATGCCAACTTTGCTTTAACTTGAATGAAAATATTGGTATTAGTATCGGTTGTAGCCATAGTGGGTAAACATATTGGTATTAGACATGTCGAACACAAATTTTATTTTAACAATCTTGAAACAAAGGAGCAAATATTAATCGATATATCATTGATATAGCAATAAAATACGATTTTGTCAAGTTGTCGGGAACCGATACGATATATATGGGTCTATATTTAGTACCATGGCTATAACCATCAAGGACTCTGGTCTTTGTTTGCTGATTCATTCTATTAACAATCTATTCATTGACATGACTTACAGGTTGATCCAGTTGTGTATAACATGCTTCATGAAGATCCTGGTAATGTGAGCTATTCTGCTGTTGGAGGGCTTTCTGATCAGATCCGAGAACTCAGGGAATCAGTTGAACTTCCATTGATGAATCCTGAGCTCTTCCTCAGGGTGGGAATCAAACCACCCAAGGTAAAAAAAAAACTATTTATGATTCTATGATTTGGCATCTTTGTTTAAGCATATCTTGTTAGCTAATGTTGTGGTTTCATAGGGTGTTCTTCTCTACGGACCTCCTGGAACAGGCAAGACACTGCTAGCTCGAGCAATAGCTAGCAATATTGATGCCAATTTCCTGAAGGTTTAATAGTTTAGTAGTTGAATGTCTATTTTTTTTTTTTTTTGAATCTCGTGATTCAGTAACTGTTATCCTTTTATGCCCATTTGATGTAGGTTGTTTCGAGTGCTGTCATTGATAAATATATCGGTGAAAGTGCAAGGTTACTACGAGAAATGTTTGGCTATGCTCGGGATCATCAAGTAAGATCCTTCATTATCCATGATGTTCTGATGTTCTTTAATGTTTTTATATATTGTCTAAGGAAGATGATCCTCATAGTTTATATTTTGGTTGTCAGCCCTGCATAATTTTCATGGATGAGATTGATGCCATAGGCGGCCGCCGCCTTACTGAGGGAACAAGTGCAGACCGTGAGATCCAAAGAACCCTAATGGAATTGCTGAACCAACTTGACGGATTTCATCATCTTGGCCGGGTATCATTATGTTTCTGTCTGCAAACATTGCTCATACTACAAATTTACCAGAATGATGATGTAGTACCTATTATGGTGGCCCACTCAAGAGGGAAAAATAATAAATAAAAAGAAACCACTCAATAAGTACTATATCTCTTGTGTGTGTGTGTGTAGAATTATAGCAAACTTGAAGTAAAAATAGTATTTTTCTTTCCGTTTTGTCTTTATTATAATTGTGTTATTTTCAGTATATTGACATTTTCTTGTGCAGAGAATTCTTCCCTTTTGCATCCACGTTTACGATTCTTGGATGCGTCTAATGGTGATACTTGGCTGGCTTCTTAGGTCAAAATAATCATGGCAACTAACCGACCTGATGTGTTGGACCCTGCTCTCCTTCGTCCAGGTCGCCTAGACAGAAAGATTGAGATCCCGCTGCCAAACGAGCAGTCAAGAACAGAAATCCTTAAAATCCACGCGGCAGGAATTGCCAAACACGGCGAGATTGACTATGAAGCAATTGTAAAACTTGCAGAGGTGAGGCAGCTAGACATATAATGCCCGACTTGTCTTCTATCCATGACATCAATGAAAACATCATTGCCAATATCGGTATCAATCTTGGCCATTTCAGATAATACGTATCAATATCGAGTATATTAATAAATTATTTTTTATGAATTGGAACCCAGTAGATTGGATAATATTAGCAAGATATCGGAAAACATTTAGTATATCATATCATATATTGCCGATATAATGATATGTCACTGTACAAATACATATCTGCTGATATATCATTATGTGATCCATAAAGGGACGTTTGGATTTGACATTATTGACATTGCTTCAGGGCTTCAATGGGGCTGACTTGCGCAATATTTGTACAGAAGCTGGGATGTTGGCCATCCGTGCAGAGCGTGATTATGTTATTCATGAAGATTTCATGAAGGTAAAGTTCAAAATGCTTTTCAACCCATCGAGTTGGGCAAAAATTCGACAATTGGGACTGTACTTAGAAGTCAATGCTAAACTGCTTTTTTTTTTTTTTTAACTTAAAGAAAAATTGAAAATGTGATAATGTTAGTGTAGTCTTTGGTCAATTAATTCAACATAATTTACCGATAAATATTCAAATTTATGATGTAGTAAACTATGATTTATATCATTGAAAAACTATTGAAAAAATACTTCTAAGTATCACACGGTAATATGAATATTTCAATTCTCAAATTCATCAATCAAGTGAAAATCTTTGTAATTCTCTATACATCAAATAACTAAAATCTAAATATAAAACAAAATAAAATATAAAAGGTAAGTTCATGGCTGGGGCAAATCCGACCCAGACCCAGTTAGGAAATTTGGATTTTACCCAAATTCAGTCAAAATGGATAAAATCGGTTAATTCTTTTCGGGTCATGCCAGATTATATTAGGCTTGAGCTTTTATGACATCCCTATTTCCGAAAACAACGTTGCATTGTTTAATGGCTTCTTCGATATTGCGCAGGCGGTTAGGAAGTTGAGCGAAGCAAAGAAACTCGAATCGAGTGCACATTATAACAGCAAGGATTGAGCATCGAGTGCTATGCGACATCCTTTCTCACATGAAGTGTCTTCTGCCATTGGAGCTTGGTCATCTTCTTCGTGAAACCTGCTCGTAGTTTTTCGCATTTTCTTCATCGGAAGCAGAATTCTTCCTGTTGGACGGATCTACTTCCGAAGTGTCGAGCAACGGTATAAGATCAGATCTCAAAGATAATTAATAAGACTGCTCTTTCTCACGAAGGCAAGCCAATTTCAAAGATTCGATAGAAATTTTGACAGAAACATTTGATTTTTGATTTGATAGTGATATTCTTTATGGGAGGCTCCTCTCGCCATCCTCGTTCATCTTCACTAAATAAGAGGCTTTGGGAGATTTTTAATGTTCTTTTCTTTCTGCAACAGTTCATAGATTTAATTCCATAGCATTAATTTTTGCCTAGAATTTTAAAAATATATATTTGATAGGTAGTAAATACCTAAGGCCCAATTAAGAGGGCCGTTTTCATGAAACGGACTCAAATCCAAAGAAGGCTCAGAAGCCCAGTTTGGTCCGAGAGGCTAAATTGGTTCAAGAGGCCCGAGGACATGGACGCGCGGCCCAAATGGATGACTTGGCTTAAGAGGCTAAGTTAGTCCTAGAGGCCCGAGAACCTAAGCCCTTGTCCAAAAAAACCAAAAGAGCTAAATTGGTTTAAAAGATTGATTTGGCTTTGTGGGTTCGGGGATATAGTGCTGAAAACCCGATGACTAGTCTCAGATCAAAGATCCTAAGAGAAGGCAAGGACTCGTTGAAGGATGCGGACTTGCCTAAGACAGAAACCCCCAATGAAGGCCAACGACCTGCAAAGCAAGAGGACACTTGAAACTCATAGTCCACGGACTTGGCTAAGGCCAAGGCCTTTACCAGGGATGAAGACTCTGAGCAGTGTCGGACGGCATGGATGCAAGCAAGGAGCATAGTATGACCGAGGAAGCCAACTCAGAGTTGACTTCTGTCAGAGCATACGTGACTTCTACAATACGTAATCTGCACAGAGAATGACGGCTTCCAACACACGCGTGATGTGACGTCTCATTTAGTAAGTCTGCGTGCACGCCACTTCTCTGTTGCGGTAAAATGGATACTGCAGATTTGGTGGCAGGGCAACCTGCGTACGCCATGCCCACATGGGTACACAACGTAGGATATCTGGGCCACTATATAAGCATTCATAGTCTACCTAATAAAGGATCTGGATCATCCATCTTGCATTTATGCATACTAAGAGAGAGAGAAAAAAAAAAAAGCAAGTTTCCACCAAATGTAATTTGAGAGAGCACTTAGAGATCCTTGAGATCCATGTGTTCTTTTTTCTTTGTACACGCTTAATGGTATAGTAAAAGTTTGCCTGGATCCTGAGTCCCGTGGTTTTTCCCTCTTCTTCACAAAAGGATTTCCACATATAAATTTTGTGCGCACACTCTCTCTTCCTCCACACTTAAACCATTGTTTTGATATTGTTAGTTTTTGGATCCAAATCTATACAGTGACCACGATTCGAGAACTGATGGGTCTTGGAACCCAAGGCCCAAAATCGCAGACGCAGGCCCAAAGAGTCACGTAAGAAGGCTGGCCCAAAAGGCCCACAAGCCCAATCAAATCCAAATGGCTCACTTGTTCCCGAGCGCCTGGCAACCCGAACGGACACTGAGATCCGTTTGAGGACGGGGACCACCAGAAAAGCCAAAATGACCCAGGTGCCAGCTCAAATAGCTTGCGCCGCGCAACCTGCCACGAGCGACCAACGGCTCCTGACACGCCGTACCTGCAGGCCATGTGCCTCTGAGCGCCGCATCTGCAGACTGTGACAAGTGTCCCTGTCACAGCCGCACTCACAGTAGTGGCGATGGTGGCAGGCAACCCTGACACGCCAGCGCCACGTGTCGCCTCCCTTGCGGCATCACGTTCCTTATAAATACCCTATTTTAGCAACTGAAAAAGGATCTTGATTCTGGATCCATTTACTCACGCTCGAGCAAGAACCCTCCAGAGAAAAAACAAAGGCAAAGAGAAGAGAGAAAAGAGAGAAGTTTATCTTCCTTACGTTGTAATACCCTGAGAACGTGAAAGTTTTCCAGGCATCCATTGTATCTTCTTTTTACTATAGTGAGATTTTTCGAACTGCTCGTTCGCTGCCGTGGTTTTTCACCCTTCGTCAGATTAAGGGGTTTTCCACGTAAACAGGCGCGTTCTCCCACTCTCCCCGTACTTTTCTCTCTCCATTCGAGTTCTACTTATTTTGTATTGCTCCAATCTGCGCGTCCGCGCACTTAAAGAAGCTGCTCGCATTCTATTCCGCGTACGGCCAGATTCGTTAGACGCAACATTGGCGCCGTCTGTGGGAAGCGACTGAAAGTCTGCTTTTCACAATTTTCACAAGTACACAACAATGCAAGCTTCAAATCTCCAAATGGTGAACACAAGGGCGCAGGCGAGCGCAGCCCCCAAAGAAGTGGCCTCACAAGGCGGTGGCGCTAACCCCTGTGCTGGGGTTGAGGATCATCCCGACCCGGTGGTGAGGGGCTTCGCCGCCCAGGTAGCCGGCATGTCGCAGGCCTTCGTTGCCCTCTGCTCCAAAATTGACCAGCTTAAGCCGGCGGCTCCCGACAGGGCCTCCCAGGCTGAGGCGCCACAAGTAGGGAACGAAGGAGGCAGTCGCCGCGAAAGATCTCCTAGTCGACGAGAACACCCGAGGACCCAGGTAGCCTCCAGCAGCAGAGCACCACGAAGGGTCGAGGACCAACCAGGTCCTCGGGTTCAAGGAGAAAGCCCCGAGAGGTGCCATTCTTAGGCCCAACGGAACCGCCGCGACCACGGCGATCAAGAGGCGGTTCCCCGAGATGCTCTCCCAAGAGGAGCCCACACGGTCCCAGAGCGCCGTGCAGTTCAGGAGCCTTACGAGTTAAGGCACTACCTGAACGAGAGAAGGACGGCTGCCCCACCTCGAGTGGAGGCCAGACCGGAAAGAGGATGGAATCTGATGCTGCGTGAGAGCAGCGGAGGAGAAGCTAACGCACTCCAATCTCCGTTTTCCACGGAGTTGTATGATGGTAGTGCCTTACCATCGTACAACTCAAGATGCCCAACCTGGAGTTGTACGATGGTAGCGGTGATCCCATGGACCACCTTAATCATTTCAGAGAGCACCTGAGCCTCGAGGGCTTGGACGAGACAACCATGTGCCAGTGCTTACCTCTGACTCTAAAGGGGGATGCACGAATATGGTTTTACGGAATGCCCGTGAACTCTATCCGCGATTTTGGAGGCCTGGCGACGGCTTTCCTGTCCCAGTTTGTCTCTAGCAGAAGAGTGGAGAAACAGCCCTGACACCTCACTCGAATCAAGCAAGGGGCCAAAGAGAGCTTGAGGGGATTCCTGGCATGGTTTGCGGCGGAGGCCAGGCAGATCCCGAGGCTGACCGACGAGGTAAAGCTTAACGCCTTCCTCTCGGCCCTCGAAGGGGGCGCTTTCTTTAAGCACCTCATCCACAAAGGCCCGTAGACCTTCATAGAGGTTGAGGCTGTGGCCAGAGTTTACATTGCGGCCGAAGAAGCCAACGACGCCAAAGGGCCTGAGAGGGACGAGCACCTTCAGCAGAAGGCCGCGGAGGGAAAAAGGAAATCTAGGGACTACCAAAGCCCCCAGACGTCAAAGAAACACCATAAGGCCGAGCAGAGCTCTCGGAGAGAGCCGCGGCCGATCCATCTCACGCTGCTGAACGACACCCGCACCAATGTCCTCATGCAGATCCGAGGAGAAAAATTCCTGAAGTGGCCCAAGCAACTGAAGAACCCGGACGGTGGGGACCAATCGAAATATTGCGACTTCCACCACTCCGGGGGTCACAGCACGGAGGACTGTAGGACCCTGCAGAGAGAGATTGAAGAGCTTATCCGGAGAGGACACCTCAGCCGTTTCTTTCAGAGGCAAGGACAAGCCTCAGGGCCCGAGGACGGTGGAGACGCAAAGCCCCCCAGGAACCGAGTGGCTGCGGGGGTCATGAACATGATCTCCAGCCGACCGGTTGGGGGAGATGGGCGTGAGCTTGCAGCGGCGAAGAGGCCAAGGACGGGGCTTGGGAGTGAAGACGATGTTATCTGCTTTAGCAGTAGGGACTTAGACCATGTAACTTCTCCTCACTCTGATCCCCTGGTTGTAACCGCACTCGTTTCAGATGGAGCAAATGACTACCAGATGAAACGAGTATTTGTTGATAATGGAAGCTCTCGCAATTTGCTGTATCTTGATGCTTTCTTCAAATTAGGGCTTAAGAAGAATCGAATGAAAGCGCCGAAAGGGCCACTCTATGGGCTGGACAACGAGCCAGTGCCCGTCCAAGGTATCATCGAGTTGGAGGTGACCCTGGGAACGTATCCGAGGACAGTATCGAAGGTCATCACCTTCCTCGTTGTGGACCTGCCCTCGGTCTATAACGTGATACTTGGACGGCCTTGCTTGGCCGCGTTCAACGCAGTAACCTCCATCCCACATCTCAAGATGAAGTTCCCCACCCCGTGTGGGGTAGGAGAGGTCCCGGGGACCAATCAACCAGACGGATGTGTTACTTGGCGCAGACCGAGCAAGTAACGCTTCCACAGCCCATGGAAGACCTCGACCTCAGGGACGAGGCAACACTGCGACACGCTCAACCAGGAGAACCTGTAGTCCGAGTCCCGTTGGATCCCGCGGATCAGGAGAAGTATCTCCAAATAGGGAGCTCACTCTCAGAGACGGTAAGGGACCAACTAGTCAGTTTTCTACAGGAGAACTCGGACGTGTTCGCATGGTCCCCCAGTGACATACCCGGGATCTCACCCGAGGTCATCGTCCACAAGTTAGGCGTCGATCCTCGGCATAAGCCGGTCAGACAGAAGCGCAGAAACTATTCCACAGAGAAGTTGGTGGCCGTCCGCAAGGAGGTCAAGAAACTCCTGGACGCTGGATTCGTCCGAGAAGTTCAGTACCCAGACTAGTTGGCCAACGTTGTCATGGTAAAAAAGAGCAATGGGAAGTGGAGGATATGCGTGGACTTCACCGACCTCAACAAGGCGTGCCCCAAAGACAGCTTCCCATTGCCCAGGATCGACCACCTTATGGACTCGACGTCCGGCCATGAACTCTTAAGCTTCATGGATGCATACTCCGGGTACAACCAAATCAAAATGAGCCCCGAGGACGAGGAGCACACGTCATTCATGACGGACCAAGGGACATACTGTTATAAGATAATGCCCTTTGGTCTCAAGAACGTAGGCGCGACTTATCAACGGCTCGTGAATAAGATGTTCAAAGACTAGATGGGCAGAAACGTGGAGGTATACGTTGACGACATGCTCGTCAAGAGCAGGATGAGCGGCGACCACGTGAGGGACTTGGCTGAGACCTTCCATGTGCTCAGAACCCACGGGATAAAACTCAACCCCAGTAAGTGCACTTTCAGTGTTGCCTCCCGAAAATTCTTGGGCTATATCGTATCACACCGAGGAATCGAGGCAAACCCGAAAAAGATCCAAGCGATCCTGGACATGCGGTCTCCGCGAACGGTGAAGGAGGTCCAGCAGCTTACTGGGCGAGTGGCCACCCTCTCCCGTTTCCTAGCCAAGTCGGCTGAGAAGCACCTGCCCTTCTTCAAAGCCTTAAGAGGAACAAAATCTCGGGATTTCCGGTGGAGTGATGACTGCGAGGAGGCATTCCAAGGACTCAAGAGCTATCTCTCGAGTCCGCCCCTTTTAGCTTCTCCTCAGCAGGGCGAGGAGCTATACTTGTACCTCTCCGTGTCCGATGCAGCGCTAAGCTCGGTATTAGTACGAGAGCAGCATGGCAAGTAGCAGCCCGTGTACTACGTCAGCAAGACTCTCGCGGGCGCCGAGACCAGGTATCCCCTGACGGAGAGGGTGGCCTTGGCGTTGGTCTACTCCGCGAGGAAGCTCAGGCCATACTTCCAGGCGCACAAGGTAATAGTCCTGACCGATCAGCCTTTAAGGGCCATTTTGCAGAAACCCGAGATCTCCCGTCGGCTGATCAAGTGGGCCATCGAATTAGGGGAATTTGACATAGAGTTCTGACCGAGACCAGCCTTAAAGGGACAGGCTCTTACGGACTTTCTCATTGAGACGACGGCACCGCCCACTTGCGACGAGGACCGGACTACCACGGACGAGTTCAGCAGAGCCTCCACTTGGACCTTGCACGTGGACGGCTCCTCTATGAAGGACGGCTGCGGAGCAGGGATTGTGTTGCGCACACTTGAGGGGATGGAGATAAAGTACTCGTTAACGTTAGGGTTCTCGGCCACAAACAACGTCGCAGAGTACGAGGCCTTGCTAGACGGACTCTGACTTGCCAAGAAATGCTCGGCCAGAGAGCTGGTCATCTATAGTGACTCCGAGTTGGTCATTAATCAGGTCCGCGGAAGCTTCGACATCAACAACGAGCAGCTGTCCAAGTACCTTTCAAAGGTCAAGGACATGATCGTGGGATTCAAGACGGCCGAGTTCATCCACATCCCGAGGGAGGAAAACACCAAAGTCGACACGGTTGGCGAGCCGCGGCTTCGGGAGATCCTGAACAGTACGCCAGGGGGATGCGGGAAATCCTGAGCAGGTCCAGCATTGAAGACCCCGAGCGGGAGGTGATGCAGGTCGCGGACGGGAGCACCTGGATGACTCCCTACCTGAAGTTTTTGTCTGATGGCTCGCTGCCCGAGGACCTGAGCGAGGCCAGGAAGATAAGGAAAACAGCGGGTTGGTACACCATCGTGGACGGCCGGCTGTATTGACGGGGCTTCTCGGCCCCTTACCTAAGGTGCCTCACTCCAGAGGAAGCCGAATACGCCCTGCAAGAGGTGCATCTCGGAATATGCGGATCCCATGTCGGGGGAAAGAACCTAGCTTTTAAGCTTATGAGGCAAGGGTACTACTGGCCGACCATGAAATATGACGCCATGGATTTCGTGCGCAAATGCGAGAGTTGCCAACTTCACAGCAACATGAGCCATCGCCCCCACACGGATTTCTGGGCGCTGCAATCCCCATGGCCGTTCGCCCAATTGGGGCTTGACATCCTCGGACCATTTCCTCTCGCTCCCGGACAAAAAAAATTCCTAATTGTGGGAATAAACTACTTCACCAAATGGGTGAAAGCAGTACCGCTGGCTAGAATAATAGAGCAAAACGCGACGGAGTTCCTTCGGCAGAACATTGTGTGCAGGTTTGGAGTGCCCGAGTGCATCGTGACTGACAACGGGACGTAGTTTACTGGAAAGCGGTTCACTAAGTACTGCGCAAGCCTGAGGATCAACCTGGTGCACACGTCAATGGCGTACCCGCAGACCAACGGGCAGGTGGAAGTGACAAACCGCACAATCCTACATGGGCTAAAGACCAAGCTGGAATCATCTGAGGGCTCATGGGTACATGAATTGCCCTCAGTCCTCTGGTCATACAGGACAACGCCCCAAGAGCCCACAAGAGAGACCCCTTTCAACCTTTGCTACGGGGTCGAAGCTGTCATCCCAATAGAAGTATGCCTCACCAGCCCCCGAGTTGGGTGCTTTAGCGCAACGGATAACAGCCAAAGGCTCCGAGAAAGCCTCGATGCCCTCGAGGAAGTTCGCGACCAGGCGAGACTTAGGGTAGCGGCCTACCAACAACGGGTGGCCTGCTATTACAACAAGAAAGTGAAGGCGCGACAATTCGAGGTCGGGGATCTCGTACTAAGAAGCGTGGAAGCCACGGGAAAAATAGCTGGAAGGAACAAGCTCTCACCAAATTGGGAAGGGCCGTTTTTGGTCTCGGCTATCCTTCGAGGAGGAGCTTATAAGCTACGCACCCAAGAGGGCAAGCTGGTACCCCGGACCTGGAACGCCGCTCACCTAAGGAAATACTACCAGTGAAAGACAGGTCATCTCCAACAAACAAAACTTGGGCGCCAACCCGAGCGGCCCTAGCGGTCGGACCCCAGTGGTCAGGCAACAAAACTTTGGCGCCAACCCGAGCGGCCCCAACGGTCGGACCCCAATGATCAGGCAACAAAACTTGGGCGCCAACCCGAGCGGCCCAGGGTCGGACCCAGTGGTCGAGCAACAAAACTTGGCGCCAACCCGGCGGCCCAGTCGGACCCCGGTGGTCGAGCAACAAAACTTGGGCGCCAACTGGCACAGCGGCCCACGGTCGGACCCGGTGGTCAGGCAACAAAACTTGGGCGCCAACCCGAGCGGCCCCAACGGCCGGACCCCCGTGGTCAGGCAACAAAACTCGGCTGCGACCGAGTGACCCCAGAGATCGGACCCTTGAGGTCATAACAAAACTCGGGCTGTAAAAAAAAAAAAGAGAGAGAGGCACTTGTGATAAACTCAAGGATCTCTTTTTATTTCATAAAAATACAATACAACAATCAAAGGGGAGAGACGAAGTCTAGCCCTCGTAGGGGCCCTGAGGTAGAACGGCTCTAGGCGGCTCTCCTAGAGACGAGGGATCCTCCTCGTGGCTCGAAGTTCCCGATTGGTCTGATGAGTGAGGACCCGCTGAGGAGCTTGGACCCGAGGACCCAGGAAATGGCCTGTCTCGGAGACCGTACACATCCTGGGGGAGCACGGCGCTCGAGTTACGCGGGTCAAACACAACAGTAGGAAACCGTGGATGCAGGACCCGCATCAGCCGGCGACATAAATGGATGCCGTCCCAGAACTTGGCCTCCAGCACGGGGGCCATGTCAGCAATCTTCACCGAGGTCCTTTGCGTCTCCTCCAGCTGAAGGCTTCGTTCCATCAGGAAGCCATATCGAACCTCTAAGAGCCTCAGGGCTTCCTCAGATGAAGCAAGCGCCGCACGAAGCCGCTGGATCTCTTCTTGGGCGGCCCTCAAAGACTCCGCCTCCCGACGAGACCGAGCAATTTCGCCCACCAGTCGGCTAAGGCCACTAATCAGATCCTGGAGCTGCAAAAAGAACCAAAGCCACTTAGAAGCAGTCAACAGAAAGTGAGACAAAGAGAAAGGCAGCAAAGTACCTGAGAAACGACAGGATCCTGAGTGGGGGCAATCTCCCTTGAGACCTCGAGCACGAGCGGGCACTCAGCGGGCGCCGCAGAAGCATCAAGAGCAGCCTTGGAGGAAGGACCTTCAGGGATGGGGGGCTCCGATACCTCCGGGACATCAGCAACGTCCGAGATCTCCAAGACCGCGACCACAGCCTCATCGCCGCTAAGAAGGTCAAAGATATCCCCAGCAGTAACAGCGGCGACGGCCTCCGTCTCATGAGGCTCTACGACCTCGTCCAAGGTCGCCTCCTCCGAGGCATCAAAAGCTGTAGGGTCGTCAGAAGGATTACCCGTGGAGATGGCAGAGGCCTCAGGACGGGCCTCGATACCAGAGGAAGGTGCTGCCGTGACCCCGGACTCCACAGAAGGACCAGAAGCCGGCCCCGCAGCCTTCTTAACCATGGGGGCTATGACGAGGTCATCCTCTGAGGAAGACTCACCAGCAACGCTCGGCGGATCCTCAGGGACCTCAATCCGCGGGCTCTTCGGAGGCCGCTCGGAGGGCTCCTGAATCACAAGAGGACCCTCTCTTTTCCTCAGCTTCTTCTTCTTCTTCTTCTTCTTCTTCTTCGAAGCAGTAATGGCAGAATCACCGGATGACACTGCCCACTTGGCTTCCGCCAGCTTTTCAGGGGACAGCCAGATGTTCTTCTTCCCCATGTTGAAGTCGTCCAGGTTCGCTAGCACTAAGTCGGTGACCTCCCTGGCGGCCTTCCTCTCCTCATCAGTGATATCGGAGCCATATTTACTAGCGACGTTTCCCCACACGGGGGAAAGCTCCCAGTCCTCAGCCACCTTAAGGAAGAAGAACCGGTCCTTCCACCTTTTGGTGGAGTCCGGGTTCCCACCGCTCATCTCAGCGAACTCGGGGCGGGGGGTCATGGCGATCCAGTCAAGGTTATGATTGAAGCGAAACATGATCTTCACCATGACCACCTCAAGAGTCTTGCTGTGGCACAGCGCGAAGACACACAAAGAAACCAAGTACCTAATGGCGTTGGGCTGAAGCCTCGCGAGCGGAACGGCCAACTCCTTCATCAGGCGGCGGAACTCGGTGGGAACAGGGAAACGAAGTCCACCTTTGAGGTGAACCTCGTATACGGCAATGTAACCGCTCGGCGGATTGCGCGCCCTCTTTACGGCTCCTGGAGCCACCATCGAATCAGACGCCGGGATGCTGTATTTTGCCCTGATCTGCTCGAGATCTTGAGAAGAAAGGGAAGAGGCAATATCTTTAACGCCGGGAGCCATGGCAGCAAGCAAGGAAAACAAAGCGTCGTAAAGATTCTCGAAGAACGCCAAGGGAAGGAAGAAGAAAACGCGAGGAACGAATGAGAACGCGACGAAGGATTTAAAGAAATTTTCAAACAAGTGAAAAGGCGCCCTCATCATGACCGTTCCACGTGTGGGCTGCCCATACGCAGTAGGCGAGCGCAGGCCTTAGGGCTTCTCGAGGCGACGTCACATCAATCGCCTATCGCATTCAATGCTCCACGAGGAGGTGAAACGGCGGCAAAAGATAAGTCTCGTGTTCGCAAGAAGATCTCGGACATCTTTCGCGCCAACAGAAGACGAAGACCGCGGTCTATCACGGTAAGAAGATGTTTGCAAGGCATGTCAAACGGCTGAGTCCTCGAACCGCTTGACATGGGGGGCTCGTGATGGGTCCTGGAACCCAAGGCCCAAAATCGCAGACGCAGGCCCAAAGAGTCACGTAAGAAGGCTGGCCCAAAAGGCCCACAAGCCCGATCAAATCCAAATGGCTGACTTGTTCCCGAGTGCCTGGCAACCCGAACGGACACTGAGATCCGTTTGAGGACGGGGACCACCAGAAAAGCCAAAATGACCCATGCGCCAGGTCAGATAGCTTGCGCGGCGCATCCTGCCACGAGCGACCAACGGCTCGACGACACGCGTACTACGCAGCCATACGCCTCTGGAGCTTTGCATTCGCAAACCGTGACAGGTGTCCTCATGATCTCACCACAAAGAGTGGCGATGGTGGCAGGCAACCCTGACACGACAGCGCCACGTGTCGCCTCCCTTGCGGCATCATGTTCCTAATAAATACCCTATTTTAGCAACTGAAAAAGGATCTTGATTCTGGATCCATTTACTCACGCTTGAGCAAGAACCCTCCAGAGAAAAAACAAAGGCAAAGAGAAGAGAGAAAAGAGAAAAGTTTATCTTCCTTACGCTGTAATACCCTGAGAACGTGAAAGTTTCCCAGGCATCCATTGTATCTTCTCTTTACAATAGTGAGATTTCTCGGACTGCTCGTCCGCTGCCGTGGTTTTTCACCGCTCGTCAGATTAAGGGGTTTTCCACGTAAACAAGCGCGTTCTCCCACTGTCCCCGTACTTTTCTCTCTCCATTCGAGTTCTACTTATTTTGTGTTGCTCTAATCTGCCCGTCCGCGCACTTAAAGAAGTTGCTCGCATTCTATTCGACGTACGGCCAAATTCATCGGACGTAACAAGAACGTAATAATTTATTTTTTAATTTTATTCATAGTTTTTCAGTACAAGCTCTTTGGCGGCTCAAAATATACTTGATTTTAGCTTTTATATTGTTTGTGTTTATTTTAATGTTTTGTGCTTATTGTCATATAATTTGAAATTAAAAAAATATTTAAAATGATTTTCTATGAATAGCTAGATCATCAAAGGAGGGTGGGAGAAACTATAGAGTATGATGATAATGATTACTATAAATATAAAGATAACTATAAATAAAGATTACTATTTTATATAAATAAAGATTTGAATGAAATAAATATTTTATATGAATAAAAGTTACTATAAAAATAATGAAATATTATGTTATTTGAATTTAAGAGAAACAATGGTCCTGTTTGGTTTACCTAAAATTTAAAATTAAGATTAAAAAATTTTTGGCTTAATTTTCATTTTGTTATTTTACTTAAAATAAAATTAAAATTTTAATTTTATGTTTTGGTTCTTTGAAGTCAAAAAATAGTGTGTAATAGTTATTTGTAATTTTTAAGGGTATATTGGAGAATTATAATTTTGAATTTAAAATTATTAGTTAATTACATGTGATAAAATTAAATAAATTAATATTCACGATAGAAAATATTATCAACTATTTGGATCGAATATGATGGATCCTACTATGTCATGAGCAGATCTAAAGTCAAATTCATTTGTCAGCAATGCCCCGCGAAGAGCGAAACCTAGAAGGCTATGTAGGAGGCCCAGCTACAACCAGCATATAATAGGCTGGTAGAGATAGAGATCAGTTCAAGCCCAACAAGTAGTCCCCTGCGGCTTGACCAATCACGATATGAGAATCCTTTAACTCAACTGACAGCCTGGCCAACACAAAGGGCACCAATACGACAGATGCCTGCTATTTGTAGTCAAAGTCAATGCTCAAAGGGGACCGCCACGCTTGCTTGCCCGCAGCAACAAGGATTCTACCACTGCTGACCACTACCACCACCAGTGTGGCTCGACGAATCATCCGCCGAAACAGTCTAGCAAACGTCAGCAATGACCATCTATGATCGCACCGTCATCACAAAATGATAACTAACATCAATAGCTTCTATCAATGACCAACAGCCTGCAAATCCCTTCGCAACAGTTGTCCAGTCTTGGTGCCAAAGCCATGTCGGGCCGTCGTCTACAAATATCCCTTAAAAAAGATCTGAAGAGGTAACCTAAGAAACCTTAGAAGCAAACAATCCTAACAAGAAGCACACACACTTTCTCTCTTCTTGTTTTTTCCTCTCTCAAAGCGTAAGAATATGAGCCAAATACTCAATAAGGTATCAAATATAGTAATAACATGCACATTTTTCTTAAAACATATCATCAGAGGGAATAGGAATTATAATACAACTATAAGCATAAAACATGGACAGAAAACATTAACACTATGCATTTAACCTTCTCTATCTTATTCTTTTACTATTACAACCATTAAATATATTGAAAACTTATTTATCTTTAGGAATCAGGGCTAATAGGCTTTACTAGTTAACGGAGCAGACAATCGAGAAAAGAATTGTGTGGGTTCCCACATAATTTAAGGCTATGATATCATATTCAGCACCCAGATATAGGCAGTACTACCTATAACCCGATAGACGGAACTAGAATCCACTTTTACATCCCCCCACGGTTACAATAGGGTAGTCTTTGATTTACCATTACAATATCCTAAGACATTTCAGAAAATATTACCCTCTGAATAATTTTTCGGTCCTATTTCTTTCATAATTTAGAAAAAACTCTACAATTTATTTTTTTAGTTCTAAATTCTCACCCTTTTTTGGAGAATGGTTTATATTTTTCTTAACAGAGTTGTAGAGTCCCTTCTTTCTTTTCATAATGTCAGATATAATTTCATCATGTCAATTTCAATAACATAAAATTTGGATAGTAAATCACGCAGCAAAAATTTATAAATTTTTCTACAAATTTTATAAGCATATATCACATAATTAAATATTCAATATATTTTTATCATATGCAAATAGCACAATACTTTAAAATTCACAACTATGAAGTACAAATACGTGAAAATTATTTTTGTATATCTAAACATGAAGAAAATTTTAAAATAAAACAAATAATTATGATACAAATAATTAATCGGGAGTTCTCAACAAATTTCACAGTAAAATCATGGTAAACAGATAAATGCATAATTTTTTTATGCTTGTATTTCGAAATCTTAGTTTGGACGAGTATTAGAATAATAATACTTGAAATGAATTAAAATAAATGATAACAAAGGAAATAGGGAGCTAAAAATGCACTGGTCTTCGCCTGATATATCGAAATTCTTACTTTAAATATTCCAAATTTAACTTTCCGAAACTTTCTCCCCCTTTCTATCTCTTTTCCCTTCTCTCTCTGTTTTCTTTCTTCTCTCTCTTCCACCACTTGAAATGTGATGAAAATAAACCCTTGGCCGACTTTTATAATAGACCCGCACTCAAGCACGGGTTGAGCTTGGGGCGGGAGCAAAGCTACTAGAATCCGTGCCTGTTGGGATGCTCGGGCACATTATAGGTGCACCCAGATTTGGCTTTTGCGCCCCAGGCGAGTCAGGGCGCAGTTCCAGCACGCTACAGTGCCAGCCCAGGCCGCAAGCTCGATTTCATCCAGTTTGCAATTCTTTACCTTTTCAACCTAATTATCTATATCCTTAGACCTTAATTTTATTCATATTAACTTAAATAATCACAATTAATATAAGTTAAAACTCGATCCTTACACCACTCACTTTCCCTACATATGTGCATCCTTGCATCTTACATCATCCTTTTATCTTTCTATTATCTAAGAAAGATTTTTGATTTGAACGTTGGAGGATAAATCAAAGAGTGAGTTTGTCAATCCTATAATATCTTATTTTTTTCATTGTATTACACAAGACCCAAGTTATCAGGGACGGACATTAGACCTGCTTCAATTCAACCCAACACAAAAGATTAGGTGATTCATTAATCCATACAATAACTCAAATCCAGAGATACATCGATGGCGCCGTTGGTGGAAATACAACTCAAAAGCCTAACCACCACACTCACATTCACGACAAAAGGATGGTCAATAGTAGAGCACAAGTTAGCATGCCGGTCAAGGACACTACCGCCCAAGGTGACGACCCCTCAATGGGTAGCCACACAGGAAAGCAGCTTACGCTTGATGTGTGCATACATGCCACCCAGATAGAAGATGTGCGCAAGATGCTCGGGCGATGTAACGCCTGTATTGATGAGCAACAGTCGAGGGCCCTTCCCTCCATCTCCCAAGCCTCAACCTCAAAGCAAAGAAGCCGAAGACAGAGACACACAGCCAAGAAGACCCCACAATCTGACAATGATGAGGCCCAAGCGGCCATGAGCAACACAACCCAAACGCAATCGGAGGGCCGTCCTAGCCACGGGACACAAGAGGAAAGCCCAAAGTAGCATAACTCATGCTACTCCTACGGCGACAGGAGGCTCTCAACTCGAGGAGAAGCTTCTTGCAGTTCCTGATCATCAAAGGCTGGCAATCGCCAAGATCCACATCCCTCTTTGTACCATTTGGAGCTAAGGGCCTTCCTCAACTCCAAGAGGAACGTGTCCTCCCCCCGAATGGAAGAGAAAGTAGAGAAGATTTCACAACACGTGTTCAGAGGAGATACTTGCCGACAATTCATTGATCTGAGGAGATCGCCATTCATGACAGAGATTTAGATATAGCCACTCCCTTTTAAGTTCAAGATGCCAACCCTAGGGCTGATGATAAGAGTACCGATCCCATAGACCACTTTCGTACTTTGCTGACCTTCCAGGGACTAGGTGAAACTACCATGTGTCAGTACTTTCCTTTGACCCCTCAGGAGGGATGCCCGCATATGGTTCCATAGTCTCCAACCGAACTCGATTCGGTCATTCGAGGAGCTTACTGATTGCTTCTTGTCCCAATTCACCTCCAACCGAAGAGAGGAGAAATATCCATGACACCTCATCCACCTCCAGCAAAGGCGAGCTGAGGGCTTGAAGCACTTCCTGGCCTGGTTTGCCGCTGAAGCCCACAAGATATCCAAGCTCTCTAATAAAGTGAAGCTGAACGCTTTCATTGCAATGCTGGAGCCCAACAAATTCTTCAAGTACTAGCCCCACCAGCACCCTTAGACCTTCGGAGAAGCTGAAACCATTACCCGAGCCTACATAATGGTCAAGAAGACCAACGAGGCAAAATATCTTGAGAGCATGGACTGACCCCCCGAGGGACCGACTAGTGGAAAGAAGGGAATGAAGACGAAAACTGACCCTAGGAGCCTCAAAAGCAACCGCGGTCTGACTTGGTGTCTACTAGGAGTTCAGGCCCCCAAGCCTAACTCTCCTGAACGACACCTATACTAACATTCTAATGCAGATCTGGGATAAGAAGTTTTTAAAATGGCCAAAGGTGTTGGAGAACCCGGAGAGAGGACATCAATCAAAGTAGTGTCACTACAATCAATCTTTGGGTTATAGCATTGAGGACTGTAGGACACTACAGAAGGAGATAAAGGACATGGTTCGTAGAGGACACCTGACCAGGCTCTTACGGAACCCGAGATAAGCCCCCGGGAGTGTAGACAAATACGGATAAGAGCAATCGAGAAATCGAGTTACGGCAAGGGTTATCAATATTGTGACAATCAAGCCAACCAAGGGCAATACCCTAGACCGTCCAGAGGCAACTGTCAGCAGCAAGGAGCCGAGGGTAAGGGTTAGGAATAATATCATTAGTTTTACTGATGATGATATAGCTCATGTAATAACCCCCACTCTTACCCTCTAATTGTATCGACACTAGTTTTGAATGGTACGCCTGATTACCAATTGAAACGAGTATTTATTTATAATGAAAGCTCTCAAAATTTTCTCTATTTCAATACTTACTTTAAACTTGGATAAAAGAAGAGTTAGATGAAGCTGACTGATGGACCCCTCCACTGGTTGAACAATGAGCCAGTGCCTGTCTAGGGAGCCGTCCAACTAGAGGTCACACTAGGGGCATACCCTATAATGGCCTCCAGGATATTCGCATTCTTAGTAGTGGACTTTTCCTTGATTTACAATGCCATCTTAGGACAACCTTGTCTAACTGCCTTTGGGACAATCATATCGATCCCCCACTTGAAGATAAATTTCCAACCCCATATAATGTTAGAGAGGTTCTAGGCAACGAGATAACCTGCCGGACATACTATCTGTCCCAATCGCTCCGATGACCCACTACCAATTGATCGAAGACCTTCATTTTCTTGACGAGACCACCCTGCTACAAGCTCAGTCAAGTGAGTCAACTGACCAAATCCCTTTGGACCCCAGCGAGCTCAAGAAGTTCATGCAAATTGGGAGCTCCCTGTCAGGTCCCTTCCACAACCAGCTCATAACCTTCCTCAAGTAGAATTTCGACGTATACACGTAGACACCTGCTGATATGTCAGACATACTGACCAGAGTAATGGTCTATAAGTTGGGTCTCAATCCCTATCACAAACCCATCTAATAAAAGTGTAGGAACCACTCAATCGAGAAATTAATTGCCATCCGTAAGGAAGAGAAGAAACTGCTCGACGCGAAGTTCATCAATCGAGAAATTAATTGCCATCCGTAAGGAAGAGAAGAAACTGCTCGACGCGAAGTTCATCAGGGAAAATCGGTATCCAGACTAGCTGTCAAATGTCATCCTCATTAAAAAGAGTAATAGGAAATGGTGAGAGTGTGTTGACTTCATAGACATGAACAAGACATGCCCTAAGGACAGCATTCCATTACCAAGGATCAACCTCTGGTAGACTCTACATCCGGCCATGAGCTACTTAGCTTCATGGATACTTATTCAGGCTACAATCAAATCAGGATGAATTTGAAAGATGAAGAGCACACTTTCTTCATGACCAACTAGGATATCTATTGCTATAAGGTCATACCCTTCAATCTGAAAAATATTAATGCTACCTACCAGTATTTTGTGAACAAGATGTTCGAAACTCAAATTGATTAAAGTATAAAAGTGTACGTGGACGACATGCTCGTCAAAAGAAAAGCCACTGACAACCATGTTCATGACCTGAACAAGACTTCCAAAATCCTCCTGGTGCATCGGATAAAACTAAATTCGGCTAAGTGTGCATTTGGTGTGACATCAAGGATGTTCTTAGGCTTCAACATCTCTCGATTGGAAATTGAGGCGAACCACGAGAAAATAAAGGCTATCCTCGATATGAGCTTGCCCCAGACCGTGAGGGAGGTCCAGAAACTCATTGAAAGGCTCGCTACCCTCTCCTGATTCCTGGCAAAATCCGTGGAAAAGTACCTAGGGTTCTTCGAAGCCTTGAGGGGGACTAAGGCAACCAACGTCTGCTGGACAATCGAGTGCGAAGCAGCTTTTCGAGAACTCAATGGGTACATTTCCAACCCTCTTCTCCTGACTTTGACTTAGGAAGACGAAGAGCTATATTTGCACCGGGGCGGTCTCGACACGACGCCTAATTCGGCAACAATCCGGCATACAATAGCCGGTGTACTATGTTAGTAAAGTCCTAATGAACACCGAGACCCATTATTCACATGTGAAAAGGATCGCTCTAACCCTCATCTACTCCACTAGGAAGCTACGCTCATACTTCCAGGTGCGCAAGATCATTGTTCTGACCAATCGACCACTGAAAGGAATCTTGGAGAAGCCATACAAATTCGGACGACTAAACAAATGGGCTATTGCATTGGAAAAGATTGATGTGGAGTTCCGATTGCGGCCAACCATAAAGGGATAAGCCCTCGCAGACTTTATCATTGAAATGGAAACCCCGGTTCCAGATGCCCTTGACCTCACCGATGATGCCAACC
The DNA here is from genome assembly GCA_033239525.1 of Nepenthes gracilis. Lineage (NCBI taxonomy): Eukaryota > Viridiplantae > Streptophyta > Magnoliopsida > Caryophyllales > Nepenthaceae > Nepenthes > Nepenthes gracilis. The sequence goes on along the minus strand of BSYO01000026.1, from coordinate 9,105,913 downwards.
AACCAAGGATTTTGACTTGGACCTTACATGTTGATGGGTCATCGACGTAGATCAGTAGTGGAATAGGTGTAATTCTGAGAACTCTGGACAGATCAAAGATAAAGTACTCAATGACCCTCGAATTTCCAACCACCAACGACAACGCTGAGTATGAGGCATTACTCGTCGGAATCCAACTAGCAAAGGAGTGCTCGACTAAATCTCTGATTGTTTACAACGACTTCGAGTTGGTCGTTAACTAGATCCTAGGGAACTTCGAGACATCGAACCATCTGCTTGAGAAATACCTCACTGGAGCGAGGGGCTTGACTCAAGTGTTCGGCAAAGTCAAAGTAGTCCACATCCTGAGAGAAGAGAATTGGAAGGCAAACCAGGTAGTAAAGGCAGTGGCAATAGAGAACCTAGAATAGTATGCCAGAAACATGCGGGAAGTCCTAGACGTCCCAAGCATTGACAACCCCAAGCGTGAAGTGTTGCAAGTAGCTGATGGCGACAACTGAATGACCCCGTATAGGAGATGCCTGACTAACAGCACCCTATCAAAAAGCTCGGAGGAGGCCAAGCACATGAAGACGACAGCTGGCTGATACACCGTCAAAGACAGGAAGTTGTACTGCTGTGGGTATTCAAACCCCTGCATGAAGCGTCTCACACTGGAAGAGGCTGAGTACGCACTTGGTGAGATGCACCTCAATATCTGCGACTTGCACATTAGAAGTAAGAATCTTACCTTCAAGATCATGCAGTAAGGACTCTATTGGTCCTTAATGAAGCACGACGCCATAAAATTTATGAAAAAGTATGAGAATTGTCAAATCAATTGAAGCATGTCTCATCAACTGCACAAGAAACTGCAGGTCCTACAGTCACCATTGCCATTCGTCTAATGGTAGCTCGACATCCTCGTCCCTCTGCCCCTAGCGTTCGAGCAGAGGAAGTTTATCATAGTGGGTATCGACTACTTCACTAAGGTTAGCATACATCATACAGAATGCTTGTAACATGTACCATATTCTCATTAATAAAATGATTATTTGCTCATATTTAATTGTCCATGTGAATGCATGTTTATTGTCTCATAAAATCAAGAGACTCAAACTGCCCCTAAATTGGGCGAATCCTCGTTTGCTCATAATGTGACCTTTAAACGGCCAAAGAACCTCGATCATACTACCGAGCGGCCCACACGTGGTCAAATTCTAAACCACAGTCTCACTACCGAACGGCCCATGCACGATCAAACACCACCACTCAAGGGGCTTACGGCCATAGAGTCGGACCACCCCATCAAGCCACTATTGAAGCCTTAGAAGGCTTTCACAGCATGCGTACAGCAACCACCTCTCGAAGGAGAGAGCACCATCAATTTACAATGGTGAGCGGGCTAGGGTTAGATTCATAATAGCTATGATGCCCTCTAATAAGGCTAAGCACCAATGATCACGTGCGGACGATGGCCTACAACACCACCCAAGCCCAATGGCTATAGCCATGAAATCCAACCGACCCTAGTAAGGCTTACTCACAAACATGCATCGACGTCCCATCTATGGGAAATAGCACCCCCATGCAAAATCAAAGTGCTGCGACATTCCAACAAGAAACGAGCATGGTCAGGCTGATGCACCCAAAATGAACCTAACGATGATAGCGACAACACTTAGCTGGCAAAGCAAAAAAGAAAGAGGAAAAACGACTGAAGAAAAGCTCGACATGTAAGCACGAACACCAGCAAACAACGCCCCAGAGGTCTAATTATTTCATTACAACGATTAAAATGTACAAAGTGAGCCATCCGTCCAGGAAAAAAACAAAATCGGCCTACTGCCCGGAGGAAGGACAATACAGGGACTAGGGACTCCCTAATAAACGAGATGAAGGTCCAGCGACGTCACTGGCAGAGCCCAACAAAAGTGACTGTTGTCGATCGCTAGCATTCCTCAGATGAAAAACCAAGACTAGAAAGCCCGGGGCCACCAGATTCACTATGCACCAACAGAGAAGATGTCAGCCTAGTACCTATGGTCCAAAGCCCGTCTAATCTCATCTGGGTTAAGAGAGGTCCTGAGCTCACCCTCGAGCAGAAGGATCTTGTCCCGAAGGCAAGCACGACCCCGTTCTGACTCACGCAGTGACTCCATGAAGGAGGAAATCTTCACCCGAGCCTCAGACAGTTCACGATCAAAACAACAGGCCTTCTCCACAATAGCTCTAAACTCCTCTGGGTCAACGTGAGTTCGGGCCAGACAGTCAATGAAGGCGGCTAGTTGGTGGACCCTCTCCTGTAGTTGCGAGTAAACAAATCAATCAGTAGAATGACACAAAAGTAAACAAAGGAAACAAGAAAGTGCACGAGAAATACCTCAGCCAGATATGGCCTCTCCGAGAGCAGACAACTCAATGCTGCATCGACCGCCCCTAAGACCCCAAGCTCTGGGAGCTCAGAGCAAGGCCCTCCCGTACCCTCCGCAGCTTCTTTGGACTCTTCTAGCACCATCACCTCGGCTTCATACGACACGGAACGAGGAGCCTCCATAGTCTCTATAGCATCCTCAGGCTCCTCTGCCTCCAAAATCCCTGATCTGGGAGCTCAAAGTGAGGCCCTCCTGTACCCTTTGCGGTTTCTTCGGACTCTTCCAGCACCAACACCTCAGCTTCATAGGGCACGGGATGAGGAGCCTCCATAGTCTCTGTAGCATCCTCAGGCTCCTCCGCCACCAAGATCCCTGACTCCGAAGACTCAGGGTGAGGCTCCTCAGCGACCTCCTCAGCACCCTCCACAGCAACCTCCTCAGCAGATTTCTCAACGCCATCAGTTTTAGCATCCCCTTAGGCTTCAGGCTCTGAAGGCTCCAAGCAAGGCCCTTTAGCAGCCCCAAAGGCCTTGCCTACCTCAGCCACCTCAAGAACTTTCTGCTTCGGAGGCTCGAGGCTAGACATCTCAGCAACCTTCGTGACTTCAGTGGCCACACTAACCTCAACTGCTTTGACGGATGCATTGGCCGCCTCCATCGTCTCAGTAGCTGCCTCAGCTCCTGACGCCTCACAAACTTCCTTGACCTCCTTGGCTGGGACCTCGACCATCTAGTCCTCATAGGCGGTCTCCTCAACGACACCTGCATGAAGGTCGAGCGCAGGCTTCCCGTGCAAAGAGGCAGCAACAACGGGAACCCCATACTAGGCCAAAGTTGGTGCATTGATTGGCTCATGGGCATTGACCCCTGTCACCTGCAGTAGGAGCAGGTGGTGCGGGAGGCTCGTTGCCCTTGACCGACCCGACGGCTCCTGACACCTAGCCTAAAGACGAAGTAAGAGTGAGAACCATCCTCCTCATGGAACTTTCAGCACCCCGAATCCTCTCCAACATGGCTTGATCCTCACCAAAGGAGTAGTCAGATGAGCTATCCCATCAACTTGGCCGACCTGCCAGAGGACTTCCGAATGACCAACACCCTGGGCTTCCTTTTGGGCACGATGAGCAGCACAAGGATTGCACCAGCCCCCTCCGAGTGAGGTTCCCAATTGACCTCGGCGAAGGCCTTCCGGGTCAACGAGTGACCTCTATCAAGGAAGGCGTCATCATGCTCCCAGATGAGATCCATCAGTGGCCTGTCTCTGTCCTTCTCATGATCTCCCAACGTGGAGACGAGGTAAATGCTCATGTTGCCCCACTCGTTGGAAGGAGCCCACTCCGAAGGGACCGCCAAATAAATGAATTAGTCCTTCCACTTCTTGGTTGAATCCGAGTTCGCCTTGCGGAAATGGAAATCTGGATGTGGGGACATCAAAATCCAGTCTTCTCTCTGGTTGAACCGAAATATCACCTTAACCGTCTCGATGCAAAACTTGCAATCGAAATGGCGGGTGAAGATGCATATGGAGACGAAGTACCAAACAACATTGGGCAAAAGCTTCACAATCGGGATGTCCAGACCCATCAATATCTCATACAACTGTGACATTCCAGGTATTTTTAAATTTAATATAAATTATTTTAAAAAAAATGTTAGAATAATAATAATGGAAGGTGATAATAATAATAATAATAATAATAATAATAATAATAATAATAATAATAATAGAAAACAATTGAAAAATAAGGAGCAATTAAACGAAGAAGAAGAGGAGGAAAGAGGGGGAAGCTGATGGCCGAAATTGCAACGACACTTCTGCCGATCGGTTGAAGTAGCCATTTTTCCTAATTTCTCTCGGTCGTTAACTTCATTCTTTCCATGGGTGTTGCCTGATTTGTTTTAAAAGCAAGAGTTGATTTCGTGTCCCTAATTGGAGACTCGTGAACGGACGAAACCAACGAAGAGGATTGGGATTCCACAACTGTGACTACCGTCACCGTTGTTACCCTTTCGATTGCCATTGGGATTTCGCCGGAAATCGTCGAAGCCGCCGCCGTTGGTATTCCTCATTTACCATGCAAGTGAATCCCCTTTAATGTCATTCTCCTCTGTTGCAAGTGATTCCCTTTTTATTGTCGTTTCTCATCTTGCTTACAAATCCGCTTCTTCTCTCCATCAGTTTTCATGATGCTAATTGAAATTGGGTATATGTGGAGATTGTGTGAAAACTGTTGAAAAAAAAATTGGGGAAACAGAGTCTTTGCCTCGGGACAGTGGGAAAACGGGAAATTTTTGAGGGGTTCATTATGTATTGAGGCTTGAAAATTTTGGAATCATGGAATTAAATAATTGTTTTTCATGCGGTTGGATGAAAGTTTGTAATTTCGTTGAGAATCGGAAAGGAAGGGAAGAACAGAGCACTGCGCCCAGTTTGGGCTGATCGAAGACTGTACATTGGGCTAGGACGGTGACGAAGTGGCAAATGAACGAGTATGTATAATTATACGGTATACGTGAGGTATATGTATGCGTATGTGTATGTGCGCATGTGTGAATTACTGCTGGGCTGCTACAGTGCGGATAGAGAGGGAGAGAACAGTCGTGGGTATACGTTTGTGTGTGTGTGTGTATATATATATATATATATATATATATTTGTATGTAAGTGATGTATATATATATTTATATATATTAAAATATTTGTTTATTTATTTATTGATATATATATTTATGTGTGAGTTTGACAGGTTTGTCAAGTGGATATATATACATGGACATGATTGGTTAGTAAAGTAAATATTGATATGTTATGATAGTGATGAATATATGGGAGTACAGGTTGATTAATATAACATGACTAAAGTATTATTCCATCTTGTTTGGGAATCAGTAGATGAATTTTTGGGACAATATAAATCAGATGTGGTAATTAAATTTTGGCCTTAGTAAAAGTTTTCTTTATCTGGACAAAATGGAAGAACTAGTTAAATTGGTCAAAATATGTTATTCTTGGTTCTCATTTGTTCTTTCATCATTCCGTAATAAATTTCTTTGTGTTGGTCTTAATTGTGTATGTACAGTCATTGTCAACACCGAACGACAATTCTTTTATTAAAATTGTAAAGCCTTCATTGTATTATACTTGATTGCGTAAGTAGTTGAGTTATTGACTTCTTACGGTTAAGGTTAAGGAGAGCGTATAAAAATACTAATGTGTCTAGTCAAATAGAGGTTACAGCACCTTAGCGTGATCTACACTTATCTGATACTGATTTTTGTATTATGTTGATAATGAGGTATACTGATTATTGTGGAGGGATGCTTATAACCAGGTGACCATCGTAAAAGATAATATCGTGGATATCATTTGGCGATGGGTATCACGGATGGCATTGGCATGCTACGGGTACAGCCTCTGAAAGGACTGTAAGAGTAGTTGAATATCATGGATAATTTTGTTGTACTTACCCAACCGTTGAGGGCGTAAATACGCGGTCTTTGGTTCACGGTGACAGAATGAGGTCTAAAGCGATTCATTGTGATATTCCATCATTGTTGATACCTCATGAGTTTGAAATTTGGTGAAATCCACGAGTTATATTCGGTATAATCTATGTGTCAGATTTTACGATATTTGAATTTAGTGGAATCCATGTTATTTATCGATATTTGATATTCAGGTCATTCATACTGACATTCAAACCAGAGAACCCCTGTATATCTCTTAATGACGGATTCTAAGGGGTTTTTGCATGTTATTGACAATCTTGTTATCTTTGTCATATAAGGGTCCGGGGAGACCTATCTTGCTTTTAGTTTGAGTCGTGTTTACGACGTGCTGTGACTTCTCGGATATTGTTAGATTATTATAAAAATGTTATAACAATTATATCCTATATATTTATTATTTATTAAACGTTTTTTATTATTATCACTTGTTTAGTTTTGACTCATCCTTATATTTTCTTGATTTCAGGTTGAATTGATTGAATAGTATAGACCGTGGGATCCTACTTTGATTACAAAAATTCGTGATAGAGAAGATAGTAGAGATAAAAACTCATTTTAAACCGACCCTTAGTGTGAATTCTTACTGCAAGTGCTTCCTGTGGTGCTTAAAGGCGAAAAATATTGCTATTGGAGTTCAAAAATATGTCAGATCAGATAAAAAAAATTTAAGAGTATAATTAAATTCAGAGAAATTTTATTTTTTTTATAGATATTAAAAAAATCAATTTTTCGTAATTTAGACATTTATGTTTAATAAACAATTATAGTTTAATTATTTTAAAAAATAAAAAAAATTAATCAAAATTATTTTTTTATTAGTTTAAAAATATAAATTATCCCTAAAATACAAATATAAGATATATTTAAAATAATATACATTCAGAATAAAAGCTTTTCAAAAGTATTATTATTATCTTTATTATTATTATTATTATTAGCTTCTTTACCAATTATCTATTATTCATGGCCTAGATGATCTACGGTACACATCAAAGTACGGCAAGAAGCGTAACTCCCTGACACGTGCAAGCGTGCATTTAATAATTATTCCCACCAATTTTTGCATAGTGTATGTCTATACAAATTATAAAATAAAATAAAATAATTTTGAATGTTATAACTAATTATATAATTATTATATATATAATAACCGATTCGATCAACATATTTATTTTAGTTTATTGTGCCTTGTTAAGAAACGAGAAATGACCATTGTTGACCGGTCAATCTTCCCAAACACCATAATTGACCGGTCAAATATTATTATACTGTCTCATAATTAATTTATATATATTTATTATGTGTTCATAAATTTAAATTATTAAATAAATTTAAAATAGTTTAATTTTTTTGATAGATCGAGTTAAAATTGATCTGATCTTCGTTACTTCAAATCTAAATTCTATACACCATAATTCACAAATAGAATGTTAGAAGATGATAAAACTTAATCCCCTATATATTTTCTAATATTTAAATTAGAAATTTTTCTCAAATAAATAGAAAGAAGATGAGTGAATAATGTATAGATATATTTTTCGGAGGATTGAATGTTAGCAGAGGATAAGGCTCATACAAGCGTGCTCGATTAGAGTGCGGTTTTGAGATGAAAAACTAAGCTTCAATTGTGTGTTCGATTGGAGTGCTATTTTATGACTCTCAGTATGTTCAAACTCCCAAGGTTTGAGGTATATTCAGCATGCAATGTCTAGTCGCCTTCTTCCCTCATTTTGAGTTCCCTTTGACCATGGAGGCACCGAAGATCTCGACGGAAAGAGAGAGCGCGAGATTAGGAAAGAGAGAGAGAGAGAGAGAGATGTCGCCTGGGCCTCTCTATTTTGAAATTTTTCTTCTCCCATTGGGACTGAGAGTCCAAACCTCCATTTGTTGCAAAGAAAGGTATTTGTAAAGAGAGAGTATTAACTAATTTTTATTAGGGGGCCAACAACACTACAGCGAGTAGGTGACAGTGTGCATTTGCCACTAGCACTCTGAATTACAGGCTTTATCTGCTAAGTTGGAACTATTGAACTGCATTTATGGGCCTGGCTAGTGGTGACTCCAATAGCCTGTATGCTGCAAGGTAGATTTATGTCACGTCATATGCACATTCTGTGGTGCTTTCTGAGCCTTAGGTTTGGAGGAACCTTTATCGGGCAGCCGCTTATCCTGCAGGCTAGACTCTTGACTAACCTAATGAACTGTCAAACCCATCATTTTAAAAATTTTAATTTTGTTTACTTTTTATATAAATATTATAAAATAATTATTAATCAAATATTTCATTGTATCCTTTGACGCCGTTATGGAACCGTCAAAAATAACGCCTCTCCGTCGCCCGTCCTTACTCCATCAAGACGAAAGACCAAAACGAAAAGAACAACCAGAATCTCTTTCTCTCGTTCATTTCTCACTCTGTCTCCTTCCTTTTCTCTGCTACTTTGCCCTCGCGAAGTTACGAACCAAAGGCTCTCAGCTTGAGGTGGTTCCTTCCTCTTCTCTCTCTCTTTTTTTGTGGAGTTTATCACGGTTTATATGGAGTCTTGATGTTTCTCGGATTAGAAAATTAGGTAATTGATTGCTCAGCTTGTTCAGCGGAAAGTTCAATCATCAAATTCGGGGACCCTTTGCGTGATCTGTCTTTGAAACTGTTCTTTCTCCGGCGCTTTAGCTCCATTAATTTGGGATCTTCTTACCCGTGTGCTTCTTAGAAATAAATTTCTATTTAAATTTTAGGGATTCATGCTATTTAACTGACTTTGTCTTTCGTCTACACTCGTAGCTGTGCATGTATCGTTCGCTGCTCTGTTTTTCATTCTGTTATTTATTTATACTGCTCTGTTTTTCATCCCGTTATTTATTTAGAAGGTTCGTTGCCATTTTGATTGACTGTTACTATCGTTGATTTTTCTTGCTTTTCGCTTGTAACTTCTTTTTTGATTTTCTATTTTAGCTGTGAGTGATGGGAGACGATAACTGTTCCATTGAAATCCAAATCGTTTTTGACAAGCGCTTTAGTGTTTGGTTTTTGAATAGTTTGTCCTTAATGTGTTGGAATCAACGAACTGATTTGTTTAGAGTCAATATGTGATTTGAGGTGGCTTTCTGTTACCTTCTATCTAGACACTTCACCTCCCAAACAAAAAAGGTACGTAGTCTGGGTCATTAATTTGCCTTCAATGATTTAATCTCATGAGGAACACAACTTATAGTGGTATGGTTGTTGGTGGACTTTGTTGATGTATCGAACGAAAATATTTTTGTGGGTAGTTTCTAATTTTGGAATTTTTTAGAAATATTCAATGACTTGTAATTGTGAGATCAATATGGTAAGAAATTTCATTTAACTGTTCTTTTATTGTTTTTGTTTCCCCTGTATCGAAGATAGAGCTGCAATAAAAGACCAAATATGTATGTTCTAGAGTAAGAAGATAGACGTAGTAGTTGTTCAATGTGAGCTATTATGCCATGCTGAACTACACAGTGTTTCCCTCTGCTCTTTGATCGTTACTTTAATATTTGGTTTTGTTCAGTGATTGTGGATTCTTTTGCTTTCAGAAGAACCTATGTTTTCCATGATATTTTGAGGGGAATCATGCTTAGACACGAGTAATTTTTTCCATTGAATTGTGCAGTTTAAATGAGTGAGAATGGGAGCTGCTTGCTGTGTTGCTGCTAGAGACAGAACAATACAGCATGGATCTCAAAGTGAAATTTTGCATAGGAACATTCAAAACTCACCATCACGGAGTTTTCGATGGGACAATCGAAGTCGGGTAGCTGGTGAAGATACTCCTGTGAATTGGCTACCTGATGGAATCAGCAGGAGCGATGCATCGGACTTAAAATCGACAACAGGGCCATCTGCACAAGGATCAGATGTAGGTAGTTCGTTGGAAAATTGTACAACTCGATTCTGGTGCAAGTCGCTGATGAATGAAGCAACTGCTAGATGCTCGGGGCCTTCTGCTTGTGGTAAATCTACAGATCAAAAATTTCATCTTTCCTTTGTGTGCATATGTATATGTTTATATGTAGCTGCTAATTTCTGATCTATTTTGATGAAATTTGCATAAAGTTTGAAACTATCACTTTTTTTATTCCCTTCCAATAATTTCTGACATTGAATGAACTTTCAATCTGCAATATAGCAGGAATACTTTAAGTCCTTACAGGAATTAAAGCCATGGTAGATCTATTAATCATCACAAATACAGGAATACCGGATAGACAGTAAGGTGTCATGTTTGTAATTCTGACATTTTTGCGATTTGTCTTTAAGTCTGTTACGTCGCATTACGGCTATAATTTTCCTCTATATGCCACAATTAATGTTTGACTGTATTACATGACATAGATGGCTCAATCAATTTGTGCCTACTAATATTTTGTTGTGCCTTGTTAGACATTGACTGAATGAATAATTCACTGATTAAACGTTGTTCCTAATGTCCTGGGCATCATGGGTGGGGTCTTTAAGGGGAGGCGCCATGGCTCCCCAAACCGCTCAAAAAACCCCCACTAAGTGCATCGACTTCCCTTCCCCCGTAAAATTTTAACATTTTAGTTATATAGTGTACGGATTCTCACTCCATTTTTGTATTATCTTTGATGATTTGACGGAGAAATCTTCCAAATAAAGAGCAATATAATCGGTAGATGGTAAAAATATGGAGAGTGAATAGATTCATAAATATTTCTTCTCAAGTTCTGCAAATGTGTTACTTGACAGCATGGGCATTATTTGATGTGAGAGGACTAGCTCGATGCATCCCCATGCTGGGATTTTCATTTTTACCAAACTAAAAACACCTGATTTGCTTCCTCAGTGTAACTTGTTCTCTTGGCAAAATGAAAGCAGATAACCAAACCAAACTAAGCCTTTTCCCTTAAAGGGAACATGGAAATATTTTCAAATTTTTAAGATTGGGATTCCTATTTTCTCCATCAAAGCAATTGTCACAAAAAAGAAAAGCTTTTTATACCTTTAGAAGAGAAAATATAAAGATACCTTTAGAAGAATAAATATAAAAGATTTTTAAGAAAAAGAAAAGGGATCATTTGAAACTATGAAGGAAGATGTGTTTTTAATTTTGTTTGTCTGGATACTTCTCTTGTGTTAAGAAAACAAATGTTACGAAAGGAAGGGTAAGTGAGAAACTTGAGAGGGCGCTGTATAATTGAGGCAGCAGTGACTATGGCCAATGGAAAATTGAAGCATGTTAGATTCCTATTCAAAATAAAGGCATTGAGGTAAGATAATACATGGACCTGACCTGAGTAGATGCTCAATGATCTCTGCCGCATTTTTGGGAAACCTAATTATTCAGTACTGAAAGGGGGAATGAATCAATGTCTGCCTCCTGCAACTTGAGTCATGCCCATAAGGTACGTAATGGCAGTATACAGACACACAGCTATCAAGCAAGTGTAAATTTCTACCATCTGAAGACTGTAAGGACACACTCATTTTAAATGGCTGAAAATATCAATATTGGTTGCGACTGTATTGGTATTAGATATATCAAATAAGACACATTAATATTGAATAATTGGAAAAAAAATCTAAAAATCAGAACCATATCAGTCAATATTTTGAATAACGGTTAATATATTATAATATATAATCGATATGACAATATATTTTGATATTGCTGTGGTATTGAAAAACATTAGTATCGAGATGCTTGATTGCACCAGTATTCAAACCATGGTTGTTGACCTCCTTAACCCCCAGCTTGCCTTGTGTCGGCATATTGCTGTCTTTGCTTTCATTGCTGCTGAGTTTTCCTAGTATATGCCTCTAGATACCTTTTTCTTACCTGGGAAGTAACAATTCCCATTTTTACAATTCCCTAATACCAAGGTTATTGCATCTGCTGTGAAACACAAAAGGCTGTCTTTGCTGGAACTCCCTTTGGATTTTATCTGATTTTTAAAGGGACTAGACACAGATAGTGGAATCGGATGCTATTTAACAGGGACTTTGTTCATTCTCAAGATTTTCCATGTGTTGCAATTACATTGTTTTTTTCCTTGCGTCCTTGGCAGGAAAATCTCTCTCTCAGAGCACGTCTATGGAGGTATGTTTGGAAGACGATGGTGTGATTTATGTGAGATGCATCTTGTAAGTTTTGAATTTTTTGTAATCTTAATCACGTTTTTAGGTGAAGGATTCCACAGGATCCCCACAGATTTCATACCCTGTTTCAGTCAAATTGTCCCCTTCTGTGTTGCTCTCACCTGTGTCCTCTCAAAGTCACTTGCTTCCACCCATCCTGGCCCCACCATCACGGAGGGTCTGTCGTTCTCCGGGAGACGAGCCTCCGCAGGGGAGATCCGAAAGCCAGAGCTCTGGAAGGAACTCGCCAAGCATATATTCAATTTCAGAAGAAAGGCATGTCTCTCATGGCAAGTCTTCGGATCGTTGGTCCCTTCTCCCCTTCTCTGAACTCCTTCCCACTACACTGAGAGAGAGGTGGTCTTTTGGTAGTGAATCCTGCAGTTTACCTCATGAAAAGACAGCAAGATCAAACAATCGCTCCGTTGATTTGCAGACTTGTGGGGTTTGCTCAAAGCTCTTGTCTGAGAAATTGTGTAGCCCAAAAACTGTTGCCTGCGACGAATCATCCGTGGTTGCTGTTTTGATATGTGGGCATGTTTACCATGCTGAGTGCCTGGAGAATATTACACCCGAGATCAATAAATATGACCCCATTTGCCTGGTTTGTACTTTTGGGGAGAAACAAGCCTCACAATTGTCTGGGAAGGTGCTGAGGGCAGAAAGGGACTCGAAGGGTAAAAGTTACAAGAAGTCGAGAAACCGGGTTGTGGATACTGACGACTGTGTTGAGTATGATTATTGGAAGAGTGATCAACAGGAGGGTAAAGATCCTAAGATGTGTTCAAGTTCTAGCTTGAAGAGCTCCTCGGGAAAGCCTTTTCTGAGGAGGCATTTCTCATTGGGATCAAAGGGAGCTAAATCTGCCTCGGAAAGTCTGGGTTTAAAAAGGAAGGGATTATTCTGGACAAAATCTAGCAGGGGGTGAGACTTTCAGAGGTAGCATTTATTCCTTCCTAGTTTCTTTTGCTGATCATATTGAAGTTACCTTTATCTTAAACTTGGGGTAGTGTCTTCTGTTGCATAAGAAGCACGATAGCTGTAAGCGACAATGTTTGACCTAACCTGTAACACTACGACATTATTGAGAAAAACCCGAACCAACAAAGTGTGTATTTGACCCAAAAGTTGTCGCAATTGGACTGGCACTGTGATAAGTAGATTGTTAAGTATGTCTACAGATTTAGGATATTATTTTGGACACTAAAAGATAATAAGTATAATAACATCTGTAACTGTTTACAAGTATCACCTATGTGAGCCAAAGGATGCACATGTGAGGAAAGTTTTGCTGTTTGCTGTTATAGGAAAGAAGAGATAGGTGTAAATTTAGGAAAACATGAAATGATGTAATAAAAAATGACCTATAAGTACTCGTACTCATGACGGATGTTGTACTGTATCAAATGAAATAGTAAAAATAAATTTGTATTGCCTATTCTACCTAATAGTACATAATGTTTTGTTATTATTGTATAAACAAAGGAACTGAAGTGAATCAACGTTTGTTTTTGTTTTTTGATATTATAATAAAATATGAGAAAAAATAATGGAAACGACAGAAGCTTTTACCTTCCCAACATGAACTGAAATAGATGTAAATGTAAGAAATACGTTGTTTTTTTTTTTTTTTTTTTTTTTGGTACTTACTCATGGGTCCTTAATAAAAATATTGATGAAATGATTCCTCTAAACAATATAAATAGGAATATATATATTTTTTTTATTGGTCCATTTTTTTTGCTCTAATTATCATGCTACTCAGCATTACCAAATAGCAGTGCTAAATCTCTGCAGGTCTTCCATCATGAACGGCAGTCGAATCGCGTGCAGATGCGGAAGCCGAATGCGTGCCGGCAAGATCCCACGAATTCTGATTCAGCGAACCTCTCTGGTACGAAAGGGTTGGAGCTCGTGATGCGGAATTTTGTAGAAGATAGCAACAGAAAATTGCAGGATTGAGAAAACTCATTGCGCAGCATTGAATTTTAGGAGAACGAAATCACGGTGCCTTGTCCTGTTCGTGTTCTGTCACCTTGCTGTGATTTTATCAGCGAGAGGTTCTTTATTTTTATTTATGTCTTTAACTGCAGTTGTTTGATTTGCTTCACTTGCCTGAATCATCTGTGACCTGCGTTCAACTTCTATCTGTTTTTTTTTTTTTTTTTAATTTATTTTTAATTCTTAATTCTTATTATTATTATTAATTTTTCATTGCATAAAAATTTCATAAGATTTTTCATAACATACTATCGTGTTCCATCGAGTAACGAATGCGGTCAGAAGAGCTTGTGACTGGTCAACCCTTTTATTTAAAAAATATATATTTATTTATTTATTTTAATAATAAACGAAGAGTACCGTATGACAGTCGCGCCGTAGAGCCCCTCCCTCGGGCAAGGAGGGGGAGACTGTTGTCCCCTTTTTTGAAAAAAATAATTAAATTAAAAAATAATAATAAACACCACTCCCCCCTCTTCTGCTACCACACGTCTCTCTATTTTCTCTAATTTATAATAAGGCGTAAGTGATAGCATAATATTTATTGATATTATTATAATATTTTTATTATATTTTATGTATAATTTATATATTATTATTATTATTTTATAAATTAATTATTAATTACGGTATATAATTTTTATAATATTGATAATGAAGGAGTGTAGAAAATTTATTCTAATAGTTTTATTTCAACTACATCACATATACGCATTGATGATAATTTTGAAATATCAAAATCATAACATACCCTAAATACCACTATCACTCCTTCTAGGTTTTTTTTTTTTTTTTTTTTTTGGTAAGTAGGTAAAGTTTATTAAAAATAAAAGAAGTATAAGAAATTATAACAGACTATATTCTATCTCCAAGTGATTTTTCACTTTGAAGTAGAATATAGAAGTTATGGTATCCCCGAGCTCCATAAAACAAAACATGAAAATAGAAAAAACGCACCAACACCATAAGGCATACCCCAGTGTTGAGACCTCGAACACTCCATGTGCATCGCCAAACATGAGGAAGAGAAGAAGGGGAACGTTCTTTTTTTTTTTAATGCTTTTTCTTATTTTTTGATAATAGATTTAGACCTTGTGCCTTCAATAGAAAGAAACATGTCATCAGCATGAAGGGGTGAAGGCATATCTGTACCGAATCCTTTGCTGTCATATTGTATATAAACTTTTTTAAATTAAATTAATTAATAGTAAAAAATAGATTATTTGTAAAAAATATATATAAAAAAAAGATTATACTTATAAAAACTTTAAAGGTACTGAACATCTAAAATTACACATAAAAAATAATTATTATTTTTAATTCAAATTAAACTAAAATTTTTAAATAGTGCAAGATTAAAGGTTTTCTAGTATGATAAAAGGTTAAATTTAGAACTATTGACAAAATATATAGTTTATTCAAATAGTCATTTTCTCATGATAGAAGTTATAAGTTTGAAAAGTACATATAAAATTACAATTCGGGTTTATAAAAATATCCTAACATACTCTTAAAAGTAAAGTTATCCATTTTTTTACAACTTAAATAATAATTAATTTTAAAATTAACATAAATAAAAATTAATATTTTTTAATTAATAATATATGATTATCACATAATAACTTACCTTATATTTATTACTGTATATTAGATTTATAAAAATTAAAAATTATTAAAATAAATTATTGGTTTTAAAGTTTTTTAGTTCCCATATATTCCTTCCACAATTTTCAAAACAATTAATGATATTATAAATGAATATGAAATATTTAATAAAATTTTTTTTATTACTTTTAAGAATATTTTAAATAATAGTTCTACTATTTTTATTTAAGTTATATTTTTTTAAGTTTAAATGGTGAATTATTTTATATAAATATGCATGTCACATTATTAATATTTATATTAATAATATTTTATCAATTTTATCTCTCTTTATGAGGAGAAAATAAAAAATAATATTCTATTTATTTGAATATCTTTTTTTAGGAATAACAATTCAAGATATTATACTAACAAAACCAACTTAGCTACAAAAAAGACATTGAATACGATGAAACTCAACTTATTAGATGTTAGAGACCACATATCCCTTATGTTCTATTTTAATTATCTTTCATAACAAAAATATCTCAATAATTGAGTCGATTACCGGTACCAAGTGAAAGATGATTAAAACAATTTAAATATTTTTCAAAAGTGTTATATTTTCTACTAACGAACTTATAGGTATTCAACAAACTACCTAAAATTTATTGTTGAGATATTTATTATTATTTACTGATAACTTTGCGTTTTATTAAAACAAGTATGATTTTTGCCATATAATACTTTATGGGTACAACAAGAATTACGTTTGCCCAAATCAAGTCCACAGATGCGTAAGAAGTCCAAATAGCGATGGCCCACTAGAAAATGTCTCTAAACCCATGAGTCAACAAACGCAACAGTTAAATTAGGAGACACAACTCGAATCGCCAAGCATTGAAGGACCACAATGGAACATTAAATAAACTGATTCAAGAGGCGGCTACAGTGATCTTAATAGCTGGTAGCCAGATGATCCAGCCATTAAATAAAAGCGACTGTTATACATGCATTAGCCCATGACCACTGAAGAGGTATCCCACCCACGCACTCATTCAGAGGTTTGTCAACCAAATGGTGTCTTTCACTATAAATACAGTCTCTCCCCCACAAATAAAGGGATGAAAGGACAACAAATGACTAAAAGAAAAAAAAGAATAAAAATGAGACACTTTACTAGTCGAGTGCACAATTATCAAAATTAAATACTCCGCCAGTCGAGTGCAAAAATCCAAAACCGATCTACCAAATGAGTACACCAAATGGAGAATTGTCCTCCAAACAAACACTCATCCCCATCCACATTATATTCTCTCACTCATTTTCTTGCTTCTTTATCTCCAAATAGAAAAATTTCTGATTTGAGCGTCGGAAGATATACAAGAAAGTAAATTTTCTATACCTCTTATCTCTTATTTGTCTTATTATGATTTGCAGGATTCAGATTTTAAATTACGAAGATCAAATCCACTTTAATTCAAGTAGCCAAGTGTGGTTATGTGGCTCCCTATTTTGTACAATAATTAGATCTTCAAGACTCATAATTGGCAATGTCAATGGGAATGACAATAGTCTAACCACTCAATCGAGAAAAATGGACATGGCCAACGCTAGGCCTAGGCCAGCATACCACCCAAGGATGTCATTTCCTGTGGCGACGACCCGATAGAGAGTAGTCATGAAAATACTATCAGGCCACAAATGTAAACGTAGAAATGGTGGTGGCCCAAGTAGGCACAATGTCCAAAGTCCTCCAGACCATTTGCACCAAATTGGATGGACATCTACAGGGGGCTCCTTCCTTTAACTCCCAAACTTTAGCATATAAGAGGAGGAACCGGAGGAAAAATCAACTGGCCAAAAAGGCAATTTCATGGCCTAACGAACTCAAGGCCACAAGTGACAAGGTCTAGACTCAATTGGAGGGGTGGCTACATCTAGAGGCACAGAATGAAAGCCCAGAGCGACGAAATTCAAGTTGTTCTCGAGATGTAGGGAGGCCTTCAGCTCAAGAAGAAGCATCATGCAGCACCCTACCGAGGAGAGCCCATAACCCGCTAGTCTAGCACATCTCCCCAAACCACTCGGAATTGAGAACCTTCCTCAACGCTAAAAGAACTGCGTCCACCTCCCATGTAGAGGGGAGAATCAGAAAGATCGAATAGTGGTTGTTTCGAGAAAATACGGATAGACATCAACCAACCTGGGTTGGTTGCCATTCACGATGGAGATCAGGATGTAGCAGCTCCCTCATAAGTTTAAAATGCTGACCCTAAAGCCTTACGATGGAATTTTTGATCTTATGGATCAATTGGATCACTTTCGTACTTTGCTGGAATTCCAGAGCCTAGATGACTCGACCTTATGTCTTTGCTTCCCTCTTACCCTCAAAGGGGATGCTTGAATTTGGTTCTACTAGCAACAATCAAATTTAATCCGAACATTCAAAGAGCTAACCAATAACTTCCCGTTACAATTTACCTCTAGCCAAAGGAAAAAAAAGTAATCGTGGCACCTTATTCACATCCGACAATGACCCAATGAAAGTTTGAAGCAATTCTTGACTCAATTTAATGCAGAGGCCCAAAGGATATTGAAGCTAATCGATAAGGTGAAGCTAAACTCTATGATGATTTTACAATCGGGTGATTTCTTTAAATATTTGGTCCAGTAAAAACCCAAGGTCTTTTTTTAGACAAAGACCATCATTCGTGTGTATATCATCGCCAAAGGGGCCAACGAAGTAAAGAGGCCGAAACGTACAGACTACCATCCGAGATTAACGAGCGAAAAGAAGAGGAACGGAGATAATTCCACCACCTGAGATCCCAAGAAGCAATCGAGGATATAATCGAGTTTCTAAAGGGAGTGCAGGTCCCTTAACCAACTCTATTAAATGACACTGAGACGAACATCTTCATACAAATTTGGAATGAGAAGTTTCTGAAGTGCCCAAGTAGCCCAAAAATCTGAAAGGAGATCAACTTAAATAATATTTCTACCATCGATCTCCAGGTCACAGTATCGAGGACTGTCGGACATTGTAGAAAGAAATTAAGTCCATCCTCCAAATGAGGTACCTAAACAACTTATTGAGAGACCCGAGGCAGGCCTCCGGGAGAGCAAATGATGATAAGTTGAGGCAGTAGGAGTAGCCACCTAATCGGGTTGTAGTCGGAGTGCTTAACATGGTATCCACGAGACCACCCAGAAATAAAACTCCGAATCACTCAAAGAAGACTTCCAATAGCAAGAAGTAGAGGATAGAAGTAAAAAGTGATATCATTAGTTTTAGTAACGATAATATGACTCATATTACATAACTCTCCATTTCGATCAACTTGTTGTATTTATACTTGTTTTAGATAGTATCCTTAACTATCAATTAAAATGAGTCTTCATTAATAATAGAAATTTAAAAAATTCACTGTATCTTGATGCCTATTTTAAACTTAGTTTGAAGAAAGACCAGACAAGATTGGCCGAGGGACCCCTATATGGGCTAAATAACGAACCCGTGTAAGTCCAATGAACCATTCAATTAGAGGTTACACTCGGAATGTACCCAAAGATAGTGTCTGGTATGCTTACGTTCCTTTTAGTTGACCTATCTTTGGTCTACAATATTATCTTAGGAAGACCCTACCTAGTTGCATTCGAAATAGTAACGTCGATCCCACATCTCAAGATAAAATTCAAGACAACATGTGGCGTCGAAAAGATCCTAGGTGACCATGTCGTCTGTCAAACGTGCTACTTATCTCAGGTCAATCAGGTGATTCTAAACCATCCGATTGAAGATTTCGACCTCCAAGATGAACTAACACTATAATAATGACAATTTGGCAAGTAAACTGACCAAATCCCACTAGATCTGAATCAGTTCGAGAAATATCTACAGATAGAAAGCTCACTATCGAGTCAACTATGAGAACGGCTAATAGTTTTTTATTTGATAAAATTCAGGAGAGTTTGCTAGGACACCTACTGACATGCTTGAAATCTCGACCGAGGTGATGGTCCAAAGGTTGGGCCTTAACCTTGGTTATAAACCGTTCAGGTAAGAAGTGAAAGAACCACTCTATCGAAAAGCTAATTACAATGAGAGAAGAAGTCAGGAAGCTACTCAATGCAGCCTTCATAAGGAAAGCTTAATACCCGAACTAGTTGTCAAATATAATACTCATCAAGAAAAGTAATGAAAAATGACAGATGTGCATTGATTTCATTGACATAAATAAAGTATGTCCGAAAGAAGTTTTCTATTACCAAGAATCAATCTGTTAGTAAACTCAACATATGGGTACGAGTTGTTAAGTTTTATGGACATCTATTCAGTATACAACCAAACCTAGATGAGTCTCGATAATGAAGAGCTCACCTCCTTCATGATTGACCAAGAAACATATTGTCACAAAGTCATACTCTTCAGTTTGAAAATTACGAGAGCCACATACCAAAGTCTGGTGAATATTCGATACACAAATCGGATGGAATATGAAGGTATATGTGAACAACATACTTGTCAAAAGTATAGCAGTTGACGACCATATTTGTGACCTAAGTTAAACTTTTGAGGTGCTCCTAACGCACAAGATAAAGTTAAATCCAACAAAGTATGGGTTTGGAATAATTTCGGAAAAGTTTCTTGGGTTTAATGTGTTCCACTAGAGAATCGAAGTAAACCGTGATAAGATAAAAGCTATTATGAATATAAATCCACCTCAAACCGACTAACTAGGAGACTCACAACACTCTCCCGAAGCCTGATGGAATTTGTAGAAATATATCTTCCCTTCTTCGAGGCCCTAAGAGGAATGAAAGTAAATGGTTTTTAGTAGACAGAAGGCTGTTAGACAACCTTCTAAGAGCTAAAGGAATAACTCGTCAATCCACCGCTCTTATCCTCTTTGAAAGAAGGCAAGGAATTATATCTCTATCTGGCAATATCTGACACGGTGCTAAGCTAAGTCCTGGTTAGGCAAGAAGCCAAGGTATAATGACCGATCTTCTACATCAATAAAATTTTGACAGACACCAAGACTAATTACTTGCACGCAAAAATGGTAGCTCTAGTGTTGGTATACTCCGCCAAAAAACTGCAATCGTATTTCCAAACTCATAAAATCATCACTTAATAGATCAACCACTAAAGAGGATCCTACAGTAACCCGAAGTGTCTGAACGATTGATCAAGTAGACCATCGAGTTGGACAAATTTAACATAGAATTCCATGTACGACCGTCTATAAAAGGTCAAGCCCTCGCAAATTTTATAGTCAAAACAATAGAGTCCAATTCTAGAAGAAGCTGAGAAATAAGAAGACACCCGTCACCAAGAAGAGGCTCCAACTGGATCTTGCACGTGACAAGTCATTATCCCAAACAGGGAATGGAGCAGGCATGATCCTGCAAATTTCGAACAAGTCAAAATGAAATACTCGACGGCCCTCAGATTTTTGTCCACTAATAATGTTGCTAAGTACGATGTCTTATAGGTTGGACTCAGATTAGCAAAAGAGTGCTCAGCTTGAAAACTAATCATCTACAACAACTCAGAGCTAATCACCAACCAAATTACTAGGAATTTTGAGGCGTCGAACCCATTACTCGTAAAATATCTTACTAGAGCGAAGGGTTTGACAGAGTCATTTGACAGAGTAAAAATTTTCACACCCCGAGAGAAGACAATTGGAAAGCAGATCAGCTAGCTAAAGTGGCAGCGACTAAAAATTTTGAGCAATACTCCAAAGAAATGAGAGAAATCATAATGACCCCGAGCATAGAAATCCCAAAAAAAAGGAGGTGTTTCATATCTCAGACGACGATACTTAAATGACTCCGTACAAAAGGTACCTAGTAGAAGGCTTTCTACCGAAAAACCCGAATGATAATAAGCATGTAAGGAGGATAGCAAGCTAGTACACCCTCATAGACGAGATACTATACGAACAATGTGACAACCCTAACCCAATCTACAACTAATACCCAATTTTGGTCACATAGAAAAAATTTTAAATCTCAAATCAATATATATCACATTCACTATTGATAAAAATATAACTATAATAATCTAAATATCCTCATATCAAAAATAAATCTAAAAAAAATACATAACCCCAAAAATCCAACAAAATGAATCAAAATATTAAAATGTATATCTAGAGTATAAAATCAACACTCTCTCCAGTTGGGCCTCAATCTCTCTCGTCATAACTCTTTATCCAACTCTAGAGTTATCATCGTCTAAACATACTACTCTCAAAGAAAAAATAATAATAAAAGTGAGCCAAATACCTAACAAATAATAAAGAATCCAAAAAAAATACAGAAAATATAAAATACATCATGTATGCCAAGAGTTATGAACAATAATATAATATCAAACTGAAAATATATCTAAGAATTTATATTTCATCATATCTACAACTTAAATGCAAAAGGAAGACAAGTCACTCTGGATTCTAATGTGACAAAGATAATAAAATTTATCAAACTCTTTATCCAACTCTAGAGTCATCATTGTCTAAACCAACTACTCTGAAAGAAAAAATAATAATAAAAGTAAGTCAAATGCCCAACAAATAATAACAAGTCCAAAAAAAATACAGAAAATATAAAATACATCATCTATGCCAAGTGTTATGAACAACAATATAATATCAAACTGGAAATATATCCAAAAATTTATATTTCATCGTCTCTACAATTTAAATGCATAAGGAAGACAAGTCACTCTGGATTCTAATGTGACAAAGATAATAAAATTTATTAATAAGAGGTGAAAATCCCTCAGAATCCGACCTCATAAGAAATAGGGGATCTCTTGGTCCGAATATCAGCATAAACAACCTGAATATCAAATAACAATGAACAATATGGATTCCACTAAATCTAAATATCGTAAAATCCGACACATGGATTCTACCGAATCCCAAACACAAGAAGTATTAAGAATAATGAAATATCACAATGATTCTCCTTGGATCTTATTCTATCACCGTAAACAAAAGGTCGTATATTTACACCCTAACGGTTGGGTAAGTGACACGAGGTTATCCATGGTATCCTTACTACCTCTACAATCCTCTTAGAGGCTGTACCTGTAACATACCCATACCATTCGTGATACCCCTCGCCAAATGACATCCCTGATATCATCTCCTATGATTTACAAAGTGTCAATTCGGGCACTTTGGAACATCATTTCTTCAGATTTATAAAGTTTGAAGTTTAGGCAAGTATCTATAAATCCCCTCTTTGGACTGATTTGATATCTGATATATTTTGGATACTGTTTAGAAGTTTTACTAACATGTATGTATTTTTATACACTTAATTTATTTATTCTGGACATGTATGTGTAGTTCATTGGATGATTTGGGGGTTTTTGGACTGAATTTTATGATTTTGAAAGATTTAATATTTTTCTAAAAGTTTGAATAATTTATCGGACACCGTATATATTTATATGAGTATTTGTATACGAAAATATGTATGAAATTTACATAGGCCATATAGTCTCATGCATGTGTCGGATTGTGGTCACTATATTTGAATTTGGACATTAGATATTTTGGCCAGCTTCCGACGGAGAGATTTATTTGGCGATCTTTTTCTACCAGTAGGAAAGGTTTGGAGTAGTAACCCTTCTCATTTAGATGATTTGATTTGACCTTATAATATATTTGGACGTCATATTATATCTGACAAATTTGAGAATTGTACTCAAAGTCACGGGTGACAAACAATAATAAGCATACATGCTAACCTAATTTGCATTTGATTTTATCTAATGTTACCAGGATTATATGTAACCCTTCCTCAAATTAGCATTTAAATTATTAAAATTTAAATTTAATGTATGATTTGTATTTCTATATTTGTTTTAATTGGACTTTGATTTAGATTTGGATTTTAAACTTGAATTTAAAATTTATCAATTTTGTCCTCAGTTGGGCCTTGATATATCTCGTACAAATGATTTTGGACTATATATTTTGATTCAGACCTTTAGACTATCTATTGCGACACTATTTTGGCTTCTCTGCATGCTATTGGATCATTCGGCTATCAAATTCTGTTCCAAATTACAAGCTGATCGGGCCTTAGATTGGACTCAGACTCAAATTTGGACTCGGATTTGGACTTGGATTGAACTTTAGAATTGGCTATTTGTCCATTGAAATTGGCCCGGATCACTTTTGTTATATATATATATATATATATATGTCCCGATGAGAACTGTTTTACGATTTGGACATTTGTTTTAAATTTGGATATTTAATTTGTGTATGAGACTACCATTGGATTTTAAATTTTAGACCTTGAATTTTATTTGATTTGTTATATCAGTGATTTAAATTTATTGTCATTTGAATGGATTTTATCCATTAAATCTTCTCTCTAATTTAACGGACTCTTTTTATTTAAATATAATACTTGCTAAATATTAGGCTCACTTTTTCTATTTTATTTTTTTAGAATAGAAGATTCGGATACATTGCAGGAATATGGTCGTGATTTGTTAGCCATTCGTTCGATTTGATGAATTCTAATCTCATTATGGCTTAATTTGATAATTGATTTGATTGTATTATGGAATTGGCCAAGTATATGCCCATAATGTATTTCGAAAATAGTTCGCATATTATGTTATGATTTTGATTGAATTTGCTACCTCCCTTACGATGATTGTAGAGCAGGTCAAATTTTATCATCTAGACGGTTGTCCGATAAGGTCCTGTGAGGGTTTTGATTTGTTAGGTCTTATGTATTTAGTTTGTTGCACTCAATTTTTGGGACTTAGTATTATTTGTTTTATTTAATTGGGATTTTAAATTTTAAAAATTTTAATTATTTATTTAATTGACCTATTTGGTTCGAGTTCATGTACCTCATTATCACTATGATACAAAAATTAGTATCGGATAAGTGTAGACCATATTAAGGTATCATAACCTCTTATTCGACTAGATACCTTAGTATTGTCATACGCTCTCCTTAACCTCAATCGTAGGAAACCAATAACTCAAATACTCACGCAATCAAGTATGACGCAAAGAAGGCTTTGCAATTACAAAAATAGAAATGTCGCTCGGTACTAATAACCCACACAATCGAAGATAACACAAATAATATATGGTAGTTTAAATATTTAATCGAATGTCCTAATATTTTTTTAAATCCTCTATATATATATATATATATATATATATATATATATATATATATATATATTTATTTATTTATTTATTTATTTACTCATAGATTATCACACAACCCACACATAGCAGCACCCACGGCTGTCCTCTTTTCTCTCACATACCTACATCACCCTTGCACCTCTCACACACACCCACACCCGGCTACATACACACACACACACACATACAAGTGCACACACACACACATACACATGGATACACACACACACACGTCACTGCCATGCACACACCTCACCCAGCACCACACACCTTACACCGCTACTCATGCCGCAACACACACCATGCAGCACATCACTACACATAGCACACACATGCTATTCACTTTCATTTTTAGGAGCCAAACGCGAGACTATTTCTTCACAATTCACCATCTTTTCACCAGTTAAACTATCCAACATGCAAATCAGAAAATTATATACCTTCATTGTATCAAGATTTAATCATCAAGCCTTAATTTAATGTGAAGCCCAAAATTATGTTTCCATTGAGCTGAAGGCTCTATTTTGCCCCAAGCTTCACTTAACCAAAATTTCCCAAAATCAAAGTATGGAAATGAAAATTCAGCTCTCATTATTTAATAAGTAATCTATAAATTTTACATACTAATTATTTTGAGCCCAAAATCATATTAATTCTTTAGAAAATTCACGATAAAGCCGAATGCCCTATTTTTTCCATTTCTTCATCAATGGCCCAAGTTAACCGAAATCCTCTAAATTTTTACCTATATACAACAAATTCGTTCATAATCTTGATACACAAATAGAAAATTGACATTAATAATGGAGAAGGAAGGTGACGAATTATTTGTAAAAGAATCTCAAATCAACTTGCCTGATTAGCGAGAAATGCCAATGGTGGCGGCTTTGAACAATCCCGGCAACAACCCATGACGATGGCGGCAATAGCCATGGACTTTCGGCTATTCACTGGTTTCATCCGTAACAACCCTCAAAAGAGAAGAACGAAGGCAATGTTTGTTTTCAAAGTAAATGAGGCAACAAAACGGGAGAAAACAAAGCTGGTGACCGAAAGGAAGAAGGGAAAGTAGCTATTCCAATCGATCTGCAGGAGGAGAAGTCGTCACAGCAAAATCGGCTGACAATTTCTCCCTCTTTCCTCTCCTTTTTCTTCATTCATTTGCTTTCCTATTTTCCTTATTATTATTATTATTATTATTATTATTATTATTTTATTATTACTACTTATTCTATTTACTTATTTATTATTATTGTTATTATTGTTA
Source organism: Nepenthes gracilis (assembly GCA_033239525.1). NCBI lineage: Eukaryota > Viridiplantae > Streptophyta > Magnoliopsida > Caryophyllales > Nepenthaceae > Nepenthes > Nepenthes gracilis. The sequence goes on along the minus strand of BSYO01000026.1, from coordinate 9,079,867 downwards.
TTATTTTAACATTTTAAAATAATTAAACATTTATTATACAAATTAATATTAAATTTAAAAATATCCGAGGTGTAACAGACAAGGGTACTCCATCCTTTATATGCAGTGTCTAATGTTAGAAAAAGCTGATTATGCGCTGAGCGAGATGTATCTCAAAATTTACGGGTCACACGTAGTAGACAAAATTCTAGCATTTAAAATCATGCAATAGGACTACTACTGGTCTACAATAATGTGAGATGCCATGAAATTTGTGAAGAAATACAAAAATTGTCAAATCTATGACAACGTTTCACATTGGCGACACACAGAACGGCAAACCCTATAGTTGCCTTGGTCATTTATTCAATGGGGGCTCTATATATTATACCCCTTACCCATAGTATCAAAATAGAGGAGGTTCATTATAATCAGTATTGACTATTTCACAAAATGGATGGAGGCTATCCCACTAGCACCAATAAATGAATAGAACATGACAAAGTTTGTTTGGTAGAGTATCATCTATAGATTTGAGATTCTCGATGTCATTATGACCAACAACAGAACCCAATTCACTTACAAAAGATTCAACAAGTATTGCACGAGGTTGGGAATCTAGTTGGTTTACACTTCTATCACCTATCCATAAGTGAACAAGAAAATTGAAGTAACGAACCAAACCCTACTACACAGGTTAAAAATAAAGCTAGAGGATATAGGGGGCTCTTAGACGAATGAGCTACCCTCCGTTTTGTGGTCCTATCGAATGACCTCCAAGGAACCAACATGAGAAACACCATTCAGTTTGTGTTACAGGACTGAGATGGTCATCCCAATGGAGATCAGTTTGCCTAACTTTAGAGTCAAAAGTTTTGACCCAAACAACAACTCCCAACAAATCAAAGAGCACCTCAACTTACTCAAAAAAACCCGAGATGCACTAAGGCTTTGGATAATGGCTTACCAATAATGAATCACTCAATACTACAATATAAAAATAAAAGCTTGCTAGTTTGAGGTGGGGGACCTAGTTCTATGGAGTATAAAGACAACAGGCAAAATCTCAGACAAGAATAAACTATCTCCTAACTGGGAGGGGCTATTCCTAGTCTCAATAATTCTCTAAAACGGTAGATACAAGTTACACACTCATAACAAAAAATTGGTTTCCAGGGCATGGAACGTCGTCTACCTTAAAAACACTATCAGTAAACCCTCACCGAGTCAAAGTACTATACATATCAAGTGGATTGCGTGTATGTTGTAATCATATTGAAATCAATAAAAGTGGCATATATTTATTATGTTACACATGTGAATGCTTGTGTGTCTTTGCACAAATTCAAGTGACCCAAACTGACCCTAAGTTAAGTAAAAACTTTTTCCTATAAATTGGCTAGCTAAAAACACGGCCCAAACCTCAGACAAGACAACTGAGCAGGCCAATCAGGTCGAATGCAAAGGCTCGAGAGGCTTGCAGACAAAAGTCCAACACCTACTAAAGAGGCCAAAATAAAAGAAATTTTAGGTGCTTTTTCAGCATGCATGTGACGAGTTCCTTCCATAGGAAAAAGCATCATCAGTTGAAGACAATTAACAGACTAGGACCCAACACACAAGTGCAATGATGTCCTCTAAAAGGAACAAGCACAATCAGTTAAGTGCATTTAATGGACTAAACTCTATCAAAACCAAGCGACTATGGCCATCAAACTTAGTCGGCCAAACGGAGGCTTTCCTAGTGTGTGTGCAACGATGTCCTCTCACAGGAAAGAAAAACCACCAACAAAATGAATGCTATGATGTCCTTACACAGGATTGAGCGCGATCTGACAAATACGTTTAACCAAGTCCGGTGACAATAGCAACCATTCTTAGTCGGTAAATAAATTACATGTTGAGTAAAAGATTTAACATGAACAAAAAGACATCAATGACAATAATCAAAACGATCTAACTGATTTATTGATGAATAGACTATTCTAAGGCTAGGAGTCCCTCGGATATCGTGGCGTATGCTCCCCATCTGCCTCTGAGAAATCATTCGAGTCTAAACGGCTAGGAGCTCCAAAATTTCTTGTGTCAAGGTAGCCAAGAAGAAAGTCGGGAGTGACCAAGGAAATGATCCACCTATGGTAGTGGAATCCATCTTAGAATCTATCATCCAGAGTAGGTCCAAACACTTCTAGACAGAGACGTGTCCTCAACTCTCTTTCGAGTCAAACGCACTTGTTCTAAAGGTCAGCAAATTGCTACTCAACCACCTAGAGCTTAGCCTCGAGTGAGACAATCTGATCCAGGGCCAAAGATCTTTCATCGAAGAGCTCTTGGGATCTCACCAGCCACTCGGATAACTCTCGATCGAGGAAAGCGGCCCAAGCTCGACTCTGTTGAGCTTCAACAGTGGCAACATCAACCTAAATCTCCATCTTCCTGAGAACAGTAAGATCGGCATACGTTTGAGACAAATGAACAATTTTAGCATCTTGTTGGTACTGTCCATCCACAATCAAACGAATCGATTTCTGTGACTGTAGAGCAAAATGGTCAGTCACACGTGATGAAGATAAAAGAATAACCAGAAGATGGGGGATTCAACAAGCAATACCTTGATGGAAATTAGTCTCTTCTGAAAAGATGGACCAGGAGAAGCCTCAGGCCCAGAATCAAATGAAGACCTCAAACACAAAAGACGCAATGCGTGATGACGGAGAAAAACCTCAAACTTTGGAGGAGTGGAAACACCCAAATCCTCTGGGTGCTCAAATTTCAAGACATCAGTGCGAGGAACCTCCACTACATTCGTAGCCTCCAGGTTATTATCATTGAATCCTTCCACTGCCAGATCATTATTATTAGGCTCCTCAACAAAAATAGCAAGAGTCTTGGAGACAAGCTCATCAGGTGATAAAATTGACCAAAATTGGGACCCTGTGTTCAGTTACAAATGGTGCATCAATTAGTTGTTGCAATCCATTGGCAACAAGGTCATTTATTCTTAAAGCAGTGGATAATGGAGCCTCACTACCTCAACGAATCCATCGCCTCTTCAAAAACTAGATGAACCATAGAAGAATAAACAGAATCCAACTTCCGAGATGACTCACTAATGTGCGACACAATCATCGCATCACAGCATTCATCGATGATCTAATCATAATCGGTCAAAAAAGATCAGGAAGGGTCTATTCTACCAATTGCCCTTTCAGAAGAGTCCTCCTAGATGAAAAGCTCTCCCGGCTTCCTCTTAGGCTAACGAAATAGCATAACGACACCCTCTCCTTCCATTCTAACCTCCCAATTGACATTAGTGAGCACCTTCTGAGTTAGCTAATTACCTGTCCTTCAAAGAGAGGCGGCATTCTCTTCTATACAAGGGACAAGCTAGGTGATCCTCTCTCTCTAGGACATCTCCGGAGTAGGCAAAGTTTACCCTGCCCCATTTATTGAAAAAAGTCCAATCTAAAGAAACTATAACGTAAAAATATCTATTCTTTTAACCCTTTATTAAATTTGGTTGCCCACACTTATTTTATACATCTTATGGGTGGTGAACAAAATCCAGTTAGCATCCGGGTTGAATCAAAAGACTACCTTAATGGCCCATGTGTCTAGGAGAAGCTTCTTATAATAATAATAAAAAGATACACAAAGAAATCAAATATCTGGGAGTTTTTGAGTGGAGGCACATAATAGGAATTTGAAGAGCCTCCAATATCTCATACAACTCCTTCACAAAATGGACATGAAAGCTTTCCTTCAGATGGGCCTCATAGATGACATTAAAGCTAAGTGAGGAGCACAGGTCCTTTCATCAGGTTGAGACATTATATATGAAACAGTAATAGGAATATTATACTTCTCATAAAAATTGTTAATATCGTTACAAGTTAGGACGAATCGGATTGTAGTAATACCTTGAAAAGTTCCTTAGGAAGCCACTGAGGTAAGAAGAAAAGAGTAAACTAGGGTTGAGCAATATGAAAAGTGTAGATATAAAGGAGTGCAAGAGTTTAAATAGCCAAAACTTTAGCCTAGAAACAACATCGTCTAAGGACACTGAAGAGGCGCGTCCCCATAATAGCTAATATATGTGCCCACAGTAGAGTATGCTGCAGCATGTCTTTTTCACTATATCAATAATGATGGCCCAACACAAAGCCTCCCAACGCAGCAGGCTGATAACTGGCAGCTCTAATACCCAAATCGGCATATCTGTAGTGCAACACAAGTTATAATACCTTGACACATTGTTTTCCAAGGCAACAGACTGGCGACAGGCGATTCTGACATCACTTGAGATTGATTCAACTGATAAACTGATGTAAAAATCGAGCATTCGAAATAGATTATTACTTATCAAATTGTCAGAAGACCGAATTATCAGTGGTTTAAGTTGTCAGATTGTTAGAAATTAAACAATAAAAAATAACATTCAAGCGCTTCAACTATTGGGAGAATATAAGAATATTGGAGCCATATAATGAAAATAAATAATATTCAGGTAGTTCCATTCATTAATTGCTTTCACAATTTACAAGCTTTTAACAATAAAAGTACAATTCGGAAGGAAATAAAGAAAACATGGAGCGGCGATCCCAACAGCTAGTACCTAGGTGGTCCAGCCAATGAATAGAGGCAGCGGTAACACACACATGTAACACCTTTCACCACCGAAGACGTATCACGCCCACTCATTGATTCAGAGATCCGTTAATCAAACAGTGTCTCTTACTATAATTACAACCTCTCCCCCACAAAGGAGGGAATGGAAGGGCAACAAAGGACTAAAAGGAAAAAAGAATAGAAGTGAGCCACTCCACTTGCCGAGTACACCTTACCAACATTAAACACTTCACCAGCCAAGTGCAAAAATCCAAGGCCACTCTACTAAACGAGCACACCAAACAGAGTATCACCCTCAGGATAAACACTTATCCCTATCCACTACATATTCTCGCACTCATTTTCTTACATATTTCTCTTTCATATAAAAAAATTTTTAACTTGAGTATTAGAAGGTATATTTGAAAATGAGTTTCGTATATCTCTTACCTCTTATTTGTCTTATTACAATATACAAGATCCTAATTTTGAGTTATGAAGACTGGATCCGTTTTAATTTGAGTAACCATGCATGATCAGACAGCTTCCTAATTCGTACAATAATTCAAATCTTCGATATACATGATAATTCAGATAAATATAAAATTAAAAAATAATTTCAAATAAATATTAAAATTATTAAAAATAATATATTTATTAATATTATATTTATTTATATTTTAAAAAAAATATTTAAAAAATTATCAATGCTAACCTATCTCACCATAGTTATGAATCCCGTATGAATTTACGTGGTATGTATATTTATCTTAAAGAATTGTATACCATTATGGTATGCCTAGTAACACAGATAAAATAAATGTTCATATTCATTACAACTTGTATATAAGTATAATTTATATACACCACAATTAATATTGGAACTGTTAACTCCAACAACATAAACAAGCAACAATAGATGCCGTCGACAAGATTTATATTCTTCGGTATAGATTCAATATAGAATAAAACCAATTGGTAGAAATATAATATCGATTAATACTTACAATTTGACCACAATTTTAACTTCACAAGTAGTAAATTAGAGTTCAATATTTTAAATGGATAAATACTACTAATACACATTTTTCGTATTCACATCAATAGCAATGAATATCTTAACTCTATCAATAAATATAATATTATCGAAGTTAGCTTTCAGCGTTGAGAGTCAAATAGTTGACAAAAAAGAAACATGATAATATTAAAAATAGTAAAAATGTGTTTTGTTTTTAATAATTTGTTAATTATTGATGGGTAAGCCCATGGCAGACAGGCCCAATAAGAAAAACGGCCCAAATTTTAGAAAAGTCCAGACGCGCATTTGGACGGTCAACATTGACGTCGACCGTATGAAGGGCCAACTGGGTGGCCAACACGCTTCCTGAAGACAGTCAACATTTCTGTTGACCGGAAGCACTGTAGTAGCAGGCCGTGAAAGGATAAAAACCTAATATGGGTCAGGCATAGTTTGGTAGACGTTTTCATACACGACAAGTAACGGTCCCTTTTCTTGATTTCACGCCTTCTTGAAACCAATCTCCACTAAAGAAGGAATCAACAGATTCGACGCCCTTCCCAATAAGAAGGCACCGGATTCTCTCTTCCTACCTACAATGAAATCTAATGGTAAAAAAAGCACATAAGGAAGGTAAATAATGTGGAGAACTGCTACCCACTCAAAAAGGAAACGATTCCAGCAGAATGCACCAGTCAAGCCTTATTGCTTAAGGAATGCCACCCAACACGATGCAGGGATCGCATTGTCTTGGCCAAGGAAGGTCGCCCACCCCACCGTCTATATAACCCCATAGAGTCTCCACTCTGGGGGATACAAACACAGAGATGAACAAAAGACAACAAAGTACTACGATGGATAAATCCTTGAGCATATTAACGCTCATCCCTAAGCAAGCTATCGCTTACTATGATAATCCTACTCCAAACCTTTAGATTACAGAGACTTCACCCACTCCTTGAGATCCGTCCTCTTAAGCTTCCATGCTTACAGGATATAGTTTCCCACTTGTTCCCCATGAACATTGAGCCAGGAAACTACACTCTTGACGAGTCACGAGAACGTCTCTTGTATCTAAAGGAAAACACTCCCACCAATCTCAATCTCCCTCTCTATCTCAACTTACTTTTCTGTTTACCTTCTTGCAATTTGAAGGCTTATTGCTGACTTAAGCGTTGGAGTATCTTCGGTGGAATAACATCCCGCCAACACCTAATCACTCGTTTGTTGTAATGGTGTGCAAGGTCGAGACTCAGTGAATGGAGTCGAATCCAAATGATCAAGTGAACCCGAATTTGTTCGAAGTCGGATCCAGGTACGCATCATTGGCGCCAACTGTGGGAAACACTTACAAAGAGAAAGCTACATTTTCCAGAAGCCCTTTTCAACCAATACCCTCAATCGAAATGGTTAACACAAGTGCTCAAGTAAGCAAGCCAGACAGAGATGTGGCCTCGCCAGACCAGGACCACGCCACTGGTGCCGTGGTCAATGGGGTAGCCGGTGGGATTCCAGCGCCTTTCTTTCAAAACCTGGTGGAGTATATGCTAAACACCAACAGAATGCTTCAGATATTCTACTCCTGCCATGAGCAAGCGCAGTTAGGGGTTGCATCGGCGGGAGCCCCTGCACCGTCATCCAGACGAGGAGGCCAAAGAAAGAAAGTTCCGGCCCAAAAGCCCAGAAGGCTAACCAACATTCCCGCACTGGAATCCTCACATGCTCAAAGCCGTCTAAGGCGTGAGGAGCGGGGAATCAACACTACCCTAGAGGAAAGTTTGAAACGAAGGAACCCCAAATACTCACGCGTAGAATCTAGGCCCCAGTCTCAGGAGGGAGCCTCCCTAGCCGATAGATCTACCAGTGATAGCAGCCGAACGGCTACTGGACAAACCAGAGAAAGAACGGAGTTGAGGACATATCTCAACTCCAAAAGATCTAGTAATGTCATTCAAGCAAATCCGAGGTTAGAGAAGATACGAAACCGTGTCTTCAAAGACGATGAGCATGCAGTCAATATGGATAGATCTCCCTTCATAGCGGAGATCTTGAACCATCCCATGCCGATAAAATTCAAAATGCCAGTCCTTGACTCGTCGAAGGGAGTGCTGATCCCGTTGACCATCTCGCACACTTTCGCACCCATCTGGGTCTACAAGGGTTGGAGGACGTTGCCATGAGTCACTGCTGCCTGCTCACCTTAAAGGGAGACGCGCGCATCTGGTTCCACCATCTCCCCACGGACTCAATCCGAAGTTTTCAGGAGCTTATGGATCTCTTCCTGTCACAGTATGCCTCCAGCCGCAGGGAGGAAAAGCAGCCTTGGCATTTGTCGCACATCAAGCAGAAGCATGGGGAGAACCCGCGGAAGTTCATGGATCGCTTCGTGGCAGAAGCTACGCAGATCCCCCGTCTCACGGAGGAAATGAAACTAAGCAGTTTCATCTCGGCGCTGGCACATGGAGAATCCTTCAGGCACCTGACACATAAGAACCCACAGACATTTCGAGAAGCGAAATTTATCACCAGGGCCTACGTGGCAGCGGAGGAGGCCAATGAGGCTAAATGTCTCAATTGGACCGAACAGCCTCGCTCTTTCCTAACTAAAGGAAAGAGGAAATACAACGGTGGAGATCACTCCCGTCAAAAGCACCACAAGATTGGACCACTAGAGCGCAAGGACTACGGGCCCATCAGCCTAACGCCCTTGACTGATACGCGTTCAAACATCCTTATGCAGATCCGTGGGAAGAAGTTCTTTAAGTGGCCAAAACCACTTAAGAAATCGGAGGGAGAAAATCCATCCAAGTACTGCAATTTTCATCGATCTCTCGGAGACTCCACAAAAGACTACAAGACCCCTTAGCGGGAGATTGAAGAGCAGATCAAAAGGGGCCATCTCACCAGGTTCGTTAAGGGCCCTGGTCAGAACTCTGGCACTACGGGTGGAGAAGGATCGTGGTCTTTCCCTCTATGAAATCGGGTTGTGGTAGGAGTAGTCAACATGATCACCACCCGACCGATCAAGAACCCGGCCAACAACAAGGAGCAAGAACTGGGAGGAAGAAACAACGCACCACTGACACCGTCATTAGTTTTAGTGACAGCGACCTAGCACATGTAGTTTCCCCCCATGCAGACCCCATTGTTGTATCTACACTTGTTTCTGACGGTAGCGTCAACTATTAGCTGAACCGAGTATTCGTTGACAATAGAAGTTCTCACGATTTGCTCTATCTCGATGCGTTTTTTAAACTTGGTTTAAAAAAGAGTCAATTAAAACCTGCCGAATGCTCATTGTATAGCCTTGACAATGAGCCGATGCNCCGTCCAAGGGATAGTCCGATTAGAAGTCACCTTAGGAACGTACCCAAAAATAGCAATCGTACACTTACCTTCTTAATAGTCGACTTGCCCTCTGTATACAACGCTATACTGGGCCGGCCGTGCCTAACAGTGTTCGTTAATACCACACCTTAAAATAAAATTTCCAACACTATACGATGTGGGCGAAGTGCTGGATGACCAAGTCACCGGACGGACATGCTACATGTCCCAAATTGCTCCTAACGATAGCACCAGAGCAGTGGGAGAACTTGACCATCGAGATGAAACGACCTTATAGCAGGTGCAGTCCGGCAAAGCAACCAACCTAGTCCCACTAAATCTGGAGGATCCAGAAAAGTGCATACGGATTGGCGGCTCACTCACTGGTGCACTGCACGACGAACTGATCACGTTCCTGCGATGGAACACTGACAACTTCACATGGACTCCTACTGACATGCCTTGAATTTCAACCCGGGTAATTGTCCACAAGTTGGGCCTCGACCCGAACCAAAAGCCCATCGGGCAGAAGCAGAGAAATCACTCGATAGAAAAGTTGGTCGCCATCTAGGAGGAAGTAAAGAAACTGTTGGACGCCGGATTTATCAGAGAAGTCCAGTACCCCGATTGGCTCTCCAACGTAGTCCTGGTAAAGAAGAGTAGTGGGAAGTGGCGAATGTATGTCGATTTTTCAGACGTTAATAAAACCTGCCCAAAAGACAGTTTTCCTTTACCGAATTGACCTACTGGTGGACTCAACGTCCGGACATGAGCTATTGAGCTTTATAGATGCCTATTCAAGTTATAACCAGATCCGGATGAGTCCGAAAGACAAAGACCATACCTCGTTTATGACGGATCAGGGGACTTACTGCCATAAGGTAATGCCCTTTGGACTGAAAAACACAGGAGCCACCTACCAACGATTGATAAACAAAATGTTTTAGAAATAGATCAGCCGCAATCTAGAAGTCTATGTTGACGACATGCTTGTCAAGAGTAGAACCACAAGTGACCATATTTGCGATCTGGCAGAGTCATTTGGGGTGCTCCGTGAGTATTAAATGAAGTTGAATCCAGCTAAGTGCGTCTTCGGGGTAGTCTCGGGAAAATTCCTGAGTGTCATCGTCTCCCAACGAAGAATCGAGGCAAACCCAGAGAAAATCAAGGCCCTCGCAGACATGGCTCCCCCACGAAGCATCAAGGATGTCCAGCGACTGACTGGACGATTGGCGGCCTTGTCCCATTTTCTAGTGAAGTCTGGTAATAAGTATCAGCCCTTCTTCAAGGCTCTAAGGGGAACAAAATCAAACGGGTTCCCATGGACGGCAGATTTCTAGGCGGCCTTCAATGAGTTAAAGCAATATCTGGCTAACCCACCGTTACTTACGTCATCCAAGGTCGGAGAGGAGCTATACCTCTACTTGGTGGTATCAGAGATATCCCTCAGCTCCGTCCATGTACGCCGGGATTCTGATATCCAACGGCTAATCTACTACGTAAGTAAAATACTAACCAGCACGGAGACGCGTTACCCGCACACAAAAAAGTTGGCCTTAGCTCTCATATTCTCTGCACGAAAACTAAAACCCTACTTTCAGAAACAATGCATCATAATTCTCACCGACCAGGCTCTGAAGAGCATACTCCAGAAACCTGATGTTTCTAGACGGTTGGTAAAGTGGGCCATCGAATTTGGCAAATTTGACATCGAGTTTTGACCTAGGCCTGCCATAAAAGTATAGGCTTTGGCTGACTTTATTGTCGAGACTACGACCCCAGTTCTCGAAGAGGAGCCCCAGAGAATGCGGAACAGCACGTGGAGGCTCCAGAATGGGTACTCCACGTAGACGAATCATCTACGGAGACAGGTAGTGGAGTTGGTGTGGTCCTCACAACCCCTGACGGGTTTGAGGTGAAGTACTCCATTAGATTAGACTTTCCGAGAACCAACAACGTTGCCGAATACGAAGCCCTACTAGCCAGGTTAAGGTTAGCCAAAGAGTGCTCAACCAAACGACTGGTTGTTTACAGCGACTCGTGCTAATTGTCAACCGGGTTAATGGAAACTTTGAGGCAAGCAACCCACACATGGCCAAATACTTAACCAAGGCAAGGGAGACCGCCCGCAGCTTCGACAAGCTAACCCTAGTCCATATTCCCAGAACTGAAAACTGGAAGGCCGATCAGTTGGCAAGAGCATCGACGGTCGAAAATCCAGAACAGTACTAGAAGGACATGAGGGAGGTCCTAAACGCTCCCAATATAGAGAAACAAGAGACAATGTAGATCTCCAGGATGAAAAACTGGATGACACCCTACCTAAGATATCTAGCGGACGAAACATTATCTGAAGATGCAGAGGACGCCAGGCAGATAAAGAGAACAGCCGGTTGGTACACCATAGTCGACGGGCGGTTGTATCGCTGTGGCTACTCGACTCTGTACCTCCGGTGCCTAACCTCTGTAGAGGCTGACTACGTCTTGGGCAAAGTGCACCTTGAGATTTGCAGATCGCACGTCGGTGGCAAAAAACCTAGCATTCAGGATCATGTGGCAAAGCTACTATTGACCCTCGATGAAAAAGGATGCACTCGAGTTTGTTAAAAAGTACGAAAGTTGCCAGCTTCACAGAAACCTTCGCCACCAGCCGTCCACCGAGCTGAAATCCCTTCAGGCATCGTGGCCCTTCTCACAATGGGGGCTCGACATTCTTGGCCCATTTTTCATCGCAACTGGATAAAGAAAGTTTATCATAGCATGCATCGACTACTTCAAAAAGTGGGTCGAGGCCGTCCTGCTGGCTAAGATCACAGAACACAACGTTCTTGAGTTCATTCGCCAAAATATCATCAGCAGATTTGGCACTCTAGAAGTCATTGTAACTGACAACGGGACTTGATTCTCTGGAAAATAATTCACCAAGTATTGCACTAGCCTTGGGATTAGACTGGTCCACACTTCGATGGCATACGCCAAGCGATGGACAGGTGGAGGTCACAAACCGAACGCTACTCTACGGGCTCAAGACTAAGCTGGAGGACACAGGGGGCTCCTGGGTAGATGAGCTTGCCTCAATCCTCTGGTCTTACCGGACGACTCCAAAGGAACCAACACGTGAGACACCCTTCAGCCTCTACTACGAGACCGAAGCGGTGATCCCAATCAAAATCAAGCTTCCAAGTCTCAAGGTGAAATCTTTTGCCCAGCGGGGTAACTCCCAGAAAATCCGGAAACACCTAGATGTAAAGGCCCAAATCCTAAAATATAGAAAATTTTCGACATCGAGTCTATATAATCGAGGAGTGGAGGGAAAATTAAGGGCTATCCGGTCAACGCCAAATGACCAGAAGATGAGTTGAGGATAGTAATCCGGGTAACAAGTGTTGACCGGAAAGCGTGAGGAAAAAGAAAGTAATCCGGTCAACGTCTGTTGATCGAAAAGCGTAAAAGAAAGTCTTATTTCAAGTAATCCTATTTCAAGGAAAATAGGAAAGTAATCCGGTCAACACTCCCTTAACCAGAAATGTTTCAAGTAAGTAAAATCCGGTCAATACCAGTTGACCGAAATGTGTAGGAAGGAACAATTAAATTCGGTCAAGGCTAGTTGACCGAAAACGCAAAGGAGGAACCCAAATCCGGTTAAAGCCAGTTGATCGAAAATAATAAAGGAACCCTTACCAAAAGTAGAGTTAAAAATAACCATACCTAAGTAGGTAACCTACTCCCTACCACTCCCGAGTGGTTTACCTGCCCTACCTACTACTGTCAGACCCAAAGTTCCATAAATAGGAAGCGAGAGCTTAAGGAAAGGGTTTAGGAAGAGGCTCTCGATAGAATTGTCTAGTGAAGGAAAAACCAGAATTTCAAGGCAAAGTGAAGGAATTCAGGCAAGTGTACTCACCCTTTTAAAGATCATGTTTGCAAGAGTACTTACCTTTTGTTGATCATAAGTTTAATGTTAGTATACGCATGTTTGCAACGCAAGTATGTTTGATTTTTGATGGATTCATGTTATAGTATATATGATATTTGTTCTGATCGTTCGATTTAAGGGAGAATCCTTGTTAACCGCATGTTTAAAAGATGCCCTGTTATTCATGATGTTTAGTTTCTTTATGTACGAAGTATGGTTATTTGTCAATCTGCATGAACCCCAATAATTGCATGTTTAAGAAAGAGACTTCTGACTTTTGAGGAAAGGAACTTCGATTTTAAGAAAAAGACCTCCGACTGTTGATAAAAAGCCTCTGGCTGTTAAAAGAAAGGTATTCGGCAAGAGAGCCACAAAATCGAAATCGGCCTCAAGAGCATGTTTTGAAATCGGAATTTGCCCCATAAAAATTGAGACTGGCCCTTAGAGCATGTTTTGAAATCGGAAATTGGCCCACGAAGTTGAAACCGGTCTTAGTGCATGTTTTGAAATCGAAAATTAAAATCGGCCTTTAGAGCATGTTTTGAAATCGGAAATTGGCCCATGAAGTTGAAACCAACCTTAGTGCATGTTTTGAAATCGGAAATAGAAATCGGCCTTAGTGCATGTTTTGAAATCGAAAATTGAAATCTGCCTTAAGAGCATGTTTTGAAATCGATACTTGTCCCATGAATTTAAAACCGGCTTGTAAAGCGACGTATGAGAGCAATGATTTGAACCGACTTTTAAGAAAAAGAACTTCGACTTTTAAGAAAAAAGACTTCCGACTTTTCATAAAAAGAACTCCGGCTTTTGACAAAAAGAATTTCGGCTTTTGATAAAAAGAACTCCGACTTTTGACAAAAAGAATTTCGGCTTTTGATAAAAAAACTCCGGCTCTTGACAAAAAGAACTTTGGCTTTTGATAAAAAGAATTCCGACTTTTGACAAAAAGAACTCCGGCTTTTGATAAAAAGAATTCCGGCTTTTGACAAAAAGAACTTCGGCTTTTGATAGAAAGAACTTTGGCTTTTGAGTAAAGACCTCTGGCTTTGACGAGTAAGATCTCTGATATTTTGACAAAAGACCTTCGGTTTTAGTATGTTAAAGGTAAGGCTTTACAGACTTCAATTGTTTGAAATTAAGAACAAAGGCTATAAGAATAAGGAAAAATGTATGTAATCAGGACAACAAGTGGAACTCTACGACTTCCAACTTTTGAACTATGATGGATGGCCATTAAAAGATATGAACTAAAAACCGAGTTTCCACTAAACTTGCTGTTAAAGATGGATGAAGAAATTAGAGTGATACTCGAGGACTGTCTCCTGGGCCACGGGGGTAGACTTTTGGTGGCATAAGGCCTTCAGACTACGGCCTCGATGTTAGGTTAAAGGCATTACCCCCCGCCTCGGGGAGCATAATGAGAGGATACGGCTCTAGGTTGTGGGGTAACACACAGCCCTTCCTCGATGTTGTCCGTTCCTATCCGGTCCCTAAAAATAATAAGTATTTTGTTCGGCTTTCTATGAATTTTCTGAAGAAAAGATAACAATAAGAAGAACCAGGATTTCTGAACTTAAGAAGAATTGATATGATGACTTTTCGCATGCTAAATTTATGTTATGAACCTCTACTTTGATTCGATTATATGTATGTTAATGTTTTCTGCATGTGGGTACCTTGTTGGGCTTTACAGCTCACTCTTGCCATTTTTCAGATGATGAGAAGCTTATGGAGGACGAAATCGAGTAGAGTTGTATGAAGTAACTAGATGGCAGCTGGCCGGAGCTGATTAGTGGAGAATTGATATACTTTTCTTTTGATTGTTTTTAGAAGAAATTGTAAAACAGTTCCGCTGTAAAGGAATTTATGGATGTTAGCATGTTTCCGTAATTACAATATGGAAGAATGAAGTTGATATTTCTCGTAGCATCTCATGTCATGTCAAGGCATACGTAGTCGACCAACCTAAGTGTTGGCCGGCCAAGTGTGAGACTTAACTCTGTGATGGCCAACTCAAGGAGTTCGGCCTGGAACGATCTTGTGTATGAAATGAATGGTATATATATAAAAGAAAAGAAAAATTTTTATGTCCACCAAATTAGTGTTATACCGTATATGTGTAAAGGTTAGGTTTGATGGCGGCCGTATGTGGTGGAATATGGCCCGTCCGTCACACTAGACTTGCTAGAAGAACCCCGTGATGCCCCCAGAATGCAGACAGCTGTCTACCAATATCGAATTGCCCGCTACTACACCAAGAAGGTAAAATGCCGCAATTCGATGTCGGAGATTTGGTCTTACGAAGTATCAAGGCCACGGGAAAGGTGACTGGCCGGAACAAGCTCTCCCCGAATTGGGAAGGGCATTTTCTAGTCTCCGCCGTCCTACGAAATATGGCATACAAGCTCCGAAACCAGGACGAAAAGTTGGTCCCACGGACATGGAACACAATCCACCTCAAATGCTACTTCCAATAAGGATCCAGGTAGGTATTCTGCATAATTGTATGTAATCATTTGTATGTGCGTTTCAATTAGTAAAACAAGTATTTCCCTTTAGCATGTTGTGTTTCCTTGGTATGCATATATGTGTTATTCTTGTTGCAGGTTCAACGACCTAAGTTGCCCCTAAGTCGGGAGGGTCTTCACCCTCTCGTTACTAAACCTTGGTCATTCAGGCGGCTCATGAGTGGTCGTATCTAAACCCTGATCATCCAGGCGGTCCATGAGTGATCGTATCTAAACCCCTGGTCATCCAGCAGCCCATGAGTGGTCGTATCTAAACCTTAGTCATCCAAGTGGCCCATTAACGGTCAAAAAATTTTAGGGGGCTAACACAGCACACTCAATAACCTCCTTCACAAGAAGATAGCATGATCAGTTAACAGTGGTCGAACGAAGTAAAACGCTCCACCAAAGCTGGCTACCCAAGTCTGTGCTTAGACAGCGCCACCAAGCTTTGCTCACAGGCGAATATTAGGCTGGCTTAACACAAGTGACGGTCTAGAAAACTCACCCAAGGATTCCACTCCTTTGGAAACGCCATAAACGCCCAAAAACAAGGCAAGCAGCTAACTCACAAGAATCCTACCCAGTTGGCCGCCAAGAACAGCAAAGAAACAAAATACAAAAAGCAGCTGTAAAAAAGCAAGAACGTGTGGCATGCACAAAACTGTTCGTATTATTGCTTATAGTAAAATATATTTACATAATTGAACAAAAAAGAAAAAATATTGCGATCACCAAAAACTAGGGCGCGGTGGTGGCCCCTATCTGTCCGTGGCTCCCCCACGAGGTTGTCGCGACGCTGCGCTGATCGGTTTGATAAATTGACGAGATCCACAGAAAATTTAGGATCAACCAGCTGCACAATACACCGACTAATATTGATCCCTTCCCACAACCGCGATAGCATCACGTCCGCGACCTCGTGGGGACGAATGCGGAGTCTTAAGTCATTCTCCAGGGCAGCCATCTGCCCTGCGAGCTGATCAAGACGCCCCTTAACCCGCTTGTTTCCTCCTTCAGACGAGCGTTCTCCGCTTTGAAACTTTCGTTCTCTGCCTCCATGCCCGCCAAGACAGACTCCAGGGCAACCACGTCCTCTTGATACTCCGCCCCTAGAGCTTTCAGCTTAAAGTTTAGTCAGGCAATCTCTATATCCCTATCGGAGATCACCCGATCTCTCTACCTAAGCACCTTGGCGACTACACCCTGGCGATTGCACCCGTGACCTTATCATCCTACACATAGAAAAAAATAGGAGTTAGAAAAGACAAACTTAAAGATAAGGCAGGCAATAGAATTTATACCGTCCAAATTCTTCGTGTCGGCCTGTCTGGTCTGGCATCTAGACCTAGCACCAAAGGCCGTGAGTAAGGAATGGGGCCCTCGTAGGGAGGGCTGGTAGTGACCTCCGCCAAGAGCTCCTTCAACGGTTCCTCTGAAACGTCCTCTATCCTGGCTGTCTCCTTTGGAACAGTCGGGGGTTCCAGGGCCAACTCCTGCTGTTCAATCGGCGGTTCCACAGCAGGCGATCCAACGGACAGTTCCTGTGGCCCAAGCGCTCCAATAGATAGATCTGGAGTCAACCCCGTCGACGCAGGTTGCGTGAGAACAACACCGCCACTCGCCCTGGCATTCAACCTAGCTTCATAGGCCTCTAAAGCCAGCTCCACTTCAATCCTGGAAGTGGCGCCTACACTTGCAAAGCGCCCGGGGCGGAGATAGTCTAACCCAAAGGACGACGAAGAAGGCGCCACCGAGACCGCCCTCTTTTGCCTTGGACTGGGGGGATTGGCATCAAACAAGCGAGAACCTATGATAAAGCCTTTTTTCCTCTTCTTCCCCTGCAGGACCTCTGGCGGAGGAACCTCGAATTTTTGGACGGGAGACGGAGGCCCCCACTTGGCTTTCTTGGCCTCAACACGGGAGACCAAGTGGTCTCTCCAGAAATCCCCAAGGTTATCCACGATAAGCTTGGCTAACCAAGATAGGGACGCCGTTTCAGCCTCAGAAAGCGCCCCCGTATGCACATCAGGCACCAGACCCCACTCCTGGGTAAGGGCCAGGACTCACCCACGCTAATAAAAAAGAACCGGTTCTTCCAGTTCTTCAGAAAGTCGTATATGACAGTATTTATCTTAATACTGCCGCGTGGGGATAAAGAAATCCACTCTGCTCCCTGGTTAATCTAGAAGATCCCTCTAACCATCGACATCGTTAGCAGCCTCGAGTGTTGACAGAGGAATGGTTAAGCTTGAAATCCCTCTAACCATCGACAACGTTAGCAGCCTCGAGTGTTGACAGAGGAATATGCAGAGTGAACACAGATATCGGATGGCATTGGCGTGGAACTGAGAAATGGGAACCTAAAGCGTCCGAAAAATTGGCATTAACTCATCAGAAATTGGAAGACAAAGCCCGCTCCTCAAATGGGCTTTGTATATAGTGACAAAGCCCATAGGTGGCAGGAAAGCCCTGTCGTCCTTCCCAAAAATATGGAAGGCAATCTCCTTTGAGATATTGTACACCATGTACAATACCTTCACATCATTTTCTCTTAGGAGGCCATAGTCAGAAAATCAACTAGGGTTTTTCTTTTCTACGGGTTAAGGAAGACGAAGAAACAAAGAGAGGCGTAATTCAAAGTGAAACGAATAGGCGATTTAAAGGCCAGTATGAATACAAAACCGCCTCGAAAGCATGCGCCATCATTACTGCTACGTGTCGCTTCCAAAAAGGGAGCCGTCGAATCAGATCCTCCGGCTCATTAAATACCAGGATCCTAAGCATACCACATGAAGGTACGTGGCACACTTTTTCTGACAGGACGGCTAATGGCCAACGGTTCTTTCTCCAAGTTGCCCGAAAATTTTTTAAAAACGGTCAATAAATCCGATCAATATTTTGGAAGTACTCGAGGCTTCTCTTCAGACGGGCAACGGCTCCGTCACCATCAGTAAAAGACAAATGCATCCAATCATGAACATGCCGGAGGCCAGAATCCAAACCACCGGCATGGGAGGCTAGAGATGGGTAAGCCCATAGTAGGCAGGCCCAATAAAAAAACGACCCAAAATCCAGAAAAGTCCAAACACGTATTTGGACGGTCAATGTTGGCGTTGATCGTTTGAAGGGCCAACTGGGCAGCCAACACGCTCCCTCAAGACGGTCAACATTTCTGTTGACCGGAAGCATTGTAGTAGTAGGTCGTGAAAAGATAAAAACCTAATATGGGCAAGGTCTAGTTTGGCAAATGTTTCCGTACATGACAAGTAACAATCCCTTTCTCTGATTTCATGCCTTCCTTGAAACCAATCTCCACTAAAGAATGCATCAACAGATCCGACACCCTTCCCATGAGAAAGGCACCAGATTCTCTCTTCTTACCTACAATGAAATCTAACGGTAACAAAAGCACATAAGGAAGGCAAATAATCTAGAGAACCGTTACCCGCTCAGAAATGAAACGATCCCAGTAGAATGCACTAGTCAAGCCAACTTGCTTAAGGAAGGCCACCCAACACGATGTAGGGATCATGCCTTCTTGGCCAAGAAAGGTCGCCCTCCCCACCGTCTATATAGCCCCATAGAGTCTCCACTCTGGGGGGATACAAACACAGAGATGAACAAAAGACAACAAAGTACTACGACGGATAAATCCTTGAGCATACTAACGCTCATCCCTAAGCAAGCAATCACTTACTACGATAATCCCACTCCAAGCCTTTAGATTACAGAGACTTCATCCACTCTTTGAGATCCGTCCTCTTAAGCTTCCACGCTTACAGGATATAGTTTTTCACTTGTTCCTCGTGAGCATTGAGCCGAGAAACTATACCCTCAACGAGTCACGAGAACGTCTCTTACATCTAAAGGCAAACACTCCTGCCAACCTCAATCTCCCTCTCTATCTCAACTTACTTTTCTGTTTACCTTATTGCAATTCGAAAGCTTATTACAAACTTGAGTATCGAAGTGTCTTCGGTGGGACAACATCCCACTGATACCTAACCTCTTGTTTGCTGTAGTGGTATGTAGGGTCCAAACTCAGTAAATGGAGCCAGATCCAAACGATTAAGCGAACCCGAATCTGTTCGAAATCGGATCCAGGTACGCATCAAATATAAAAGATAGTATTAGAAATTTGAACATTTTGAATTTTAGTAAAGAGGATGAATCTAAAAATAACGATAGTAAAAATATAAATTGAGCTTAAAAATAAAAAAATTATTATTAGATGTATTTTTTTACTTTTATAAATTATAATATTAAAAATATATAATAAAATAAATAATATATAATATATATTTTTATAATATTTTATAATATATATATATATATATATATGTGTGTGTGTGTGTGTGTGTGTGTGTGTGTGTGTGTGTTGTACTGCCATGCCTGACATGGCATAGTCCAAAGGCATGCCCAATCTAGCACAAATGAGCCACATGCCGTGTTAGACTATGACGTATTTTTTCTATACCGATATGGTATATTTGCATACCAATGATCAGAATAAATGAATCATATTAATCTAACATTACCCATTTAAAATAATATGAAAGCAATTGAAAATTGGCCTTTTAAAATTAATCTTCTCTTAAAGGTTACACAGATATTTGTACATTGTAGAACTTTAAAAACATCAAATAAATAACATTACCCCCTATAAGGTTGTGAAAAAACTCATGCCATTCACCACAATTTGCAATAGCGACTCGGGACAAAGCATTTTTGTGGATGGTCAGAATTCAACTTCTATTATTACATATTTAGACTTATATCGTATACAATCTTCTCACCATTTACCTAAAGTTTAACCCAGCCCATATAATAAGAGCTGAGATTCTTAATTACCACAAAAACATTATATAAAGTTTATAAATATGGATTTTTAAGTAAATTGCTAAAAGCCAATGAAATCTTGCTTAGTCATCTCCCAAAACGCAAGACAAGGGCATGCCATGTGAAGATTTGTTGGGTTGCACTTTGTTCTTTCTTTATGAATTGATCATTTGCAACAACTCATTTGATTTTGCCTTGCTTGCCATTTTATGAACGATCGCGCACAGGGTCGGAGTTGCTGCCCACCCAGGCATATGGGCTCCCTTATCCACCTTGCTCGAGCTTTCGCCCACCGCTATTTGGTCGAAAACAATGGATTGACCTCTAACGCAAGTGTGGGTAATTGATAGGGTTGATTTAGTCAAGAACTAAGTCTTATCATTATTGGTAGGTGAGGCTTGGCTTTTAGACTATAAATGAAACCAGTTTTTTTACCTTATATAGATCTGGTCGAATTTGTTTTAATTTTAATTTTAATATAATAAAATTATTATATTTTATCTATTTTAATTTGTATCTGACAAATAATTACTTATTTTTTAATAATTTATTAATTTTACAAATAATGAATGAATTCTCCAAAAACCTTGGCGGCAAGCTTGGCCAAGTACACAGAAGTATGATAACAAGTAGAAACAGTTGGGGGCAGCAGCTTTGCGCAACGGGACAATCGACTATTGGGGGGCAAGGATTAAGGGGCTCCACTCCTTAAAAAAAATAAAGGTTATTTTTAAAAAAAATTATAATTATTTATTTTTAAATAAATAATTATAATTTATTTATTTTAAAAATTAAAAATTAATTAAAATTAATTATTAAATTATGATTGTTTATTTAAAAATAAATAATTTAAATTTTAAGAAAATTAATGGAACAATCAACATGCGGAATTGATTTCTGACCCTCGATCTGGGACAAGGACCGGTGATTGATTGTCGTGGGGCCCATATAACCACAACCGACGGTCCTCGTGCTCGGCCACTTGGTCAGCTTGGGCTACATCAGATGGCAGCTTGTGTTCAACCTCGACCGTCCGTCTGGTGTGGGCCATGCCATGTTGTTCATCATCGGCTGACGCATGTCGCCATCCATCCCGAGATATTTTCTTTATTTTTTTTCTCTTGAAAATGACCAGCAAGTTTATTAATTATTTTTATAAAAAAATTAATCGAGCCGAGTATTTAGAATGATTTTATAAGAGAGGGTAAAAATAAAAATAAATTTTAAAATAAATCTTGATTAGATGCTCGCGAATTTAGATGGGTTCAATCATGCTAAAATTTAGCTCATTTATCTGATTTTTTTTTAATTTTTTCAATTAGGATCAAGAAGCAAATAAAATGAGTTTAAATGAGCATTATGAACTGTATTGTCAGGCTATTAAGAACAGTTTAGTTTATTTTGGTGACATATATGTAAAAAGATAGGAAAATGAATTATAAATTATAATATTCAATTTGTTGATTTATGTTTATAAGCTATAAGTTATATGTATTAAAAAATATAAAAAATAATTATATTATAAAATTTTTATAAAAAATTAATATTTACAGAGTAGGTCCAATGCCTAATTAGGCTTAAGTGTAGTGCATTTGCGTATTTGTGGTAGGAATTCGTTACTTAATGTGCATATGAGGGGGACCTGTGCATAATTTTGGGCAAATTAAGTCATACATGTATGAGGTGTGTACAAGTGGCGCTCTTGCGTACATGTATTTGAAAATGGCCCCTGATGTAGTACCCTGTGTGCCGGTTTTAGTATTCAAACTTCGTCGCTTCATTTTAATTATTTTTCTCATGAAAAGGGGAAAAAAAGATAGAAGAGGAGGAAAATACAAATAAATGAGACTTTGAAATTATTTCGTATTAGATTTGATATATTATCATATTCGAATTCCTATATGAATTAGGGAGTCAATAATTATTCGATAGGTTCAACGCGGGTTCGATCTTCATACACTTCAAATCTAGATCTTATACAACATAATAAATATACGGTCAAATAATTGACGAGACTCACTAATTAGTATATCTTTTAACGCTTTAAATTAACAATCTTTTTAATGAAAAAAATGGTGTAAAATAAAAATATTTGTAAAAATGGTTTTATGGGGTACACTTATTAAAAAGCGTTTTAATGAAAGAAAGTATACACTTAAAATGTTTTAAGATTATATTTTGTTAGCTTTTCTTATTGAGCGTTGTCCCCTCTGGAAAGGAGGAGTTTATATAGAAATAATTGACAATTAATTTTTTTTACTAACCGTTTAAGAAACCGTTCAGATAGATAAGAAAGTACTATTCAACCGGCGGTTCTTAATTGATAATCGAATTTGTTGAACCAAATAACAGAGTGAAGCTATTTGTTTCGATCAGTTGGAGTTAATTCCATCTTCATTTAGGAGATAGATTGTCCGAATATGATCAGTAGGTTTATATACCAACTTTGAGTTATATGGGCCAACTAAATCTCTATTTTTTATGGGTCGAATCATTTGATAAATTTTTCTTTTAGGCCGTTAGCAACTATACATATTAAGATCTAATAGATCTTTAATATAATATAAGTATATCCAAGCACATCTTTTAGTCTAATTTTAAAATTTTTTGACTTTCTTTTCCTTTGTTATATATATATCACCATCTTGTCCCCTTTTAAATATTATTGCATGTATATCTATTTTATTAAATATTTACAATTTTTATTAGTTTAAATTGAATATTTAGCTATTTTTAATGTTTATATTCACGCTTGAAATATTTTTAAGGTCGCGTTTTATATCACGTACCGGCGCTCGAGTGTTCGGCCAGCACGGATCGAGTGTATTAGTCATAGATTTCACGCTCGAGTGTTCGGCGAATGCATAGCGAGTGCATCAAATCTAGAATCCGCATCTCTGCACTGCTTGAGTGTGATATGAGCGCAAACAACCCTTCATCAATCTGAAATCGGCGCTCAAGATCCGATCAAGCTCCCCTCAAGCGCCTAACTTGATCTTGCCTCTTGACCCTTCTCTACGCGTGCGAACACTTCGATCATTGTACCAGTTTTATGTGAACCTTCGATAATTTTACGTTTGTTAAGTTATTCACAAGAAAGCGCTAAAAAACCCAACAATCTGATAAGATATTTTGTTTTCAGATTTTGATTAAAATTAATTATAATATATCTTAATTTTTTATTTTATAATGGAGACGTGTTATAATTCGTAAAACAAGACTTTCATTATGGTAAATAAATATCTATTTAATGTGATTTTTTAATTTAATATCTTGATTATTAATTGGAAGTCATTATCCATCCAAATCACACATTAAAATACAATTTACAGTAATATTTAACGAAGATTAGTCAATCAAAATCATAATTAACGTCGTAATAGAAAATCAGACTCTGATAACGACAAAATCTCAAATTTGACAATCAACTACTTACACATGCCACCCGTATTAAGCCACTAATAGAAATTCTCTTTTTAATTTGTCTTCTGTAAATGTATAAAAATGTAATTTTATATATTTATTAAATATATCAAATATATTCACCAAATTTTTAAAATATTAAAATTTATTATTAACTTTGTTTTTTTAACTCATTGTCTAGAACATTTTTAATAAATTAAATTTTATAATGTTAAATCAATCAAATTTTGAGTGATATAATAGCAAACATATACTCTCAAACCAAATTTATAAAAGAATTGAAAAAATAAAAGCTTTTTTTTTTTTTTAAATTTTATAATATAATAATAATAATGATAAATGAAGAGATTTTTTTTAAATATAGTATAGTTTGTATTAAAATAAAAAAATGATGATAAAATTAAAATTGAGAATATATTTGTTATTTTTTTCATATTATATAATTAGAATAATTAATAAAATTATCGTCGTATAATTTAATAATCACCTATTTTTATATTAAAAAAATTATTTTTATAATTATAAAATAAAAATCATTCATAATAAATAAAAAAAATATATATATATATATTTTTTAAAAAATATGTCTATAAATTTGAACTTTCTTACTCATCTGTAAGACAATTTTTCTAAGGGGGGAGATTTTTAAATTTATTGTGCCTGCCTTTGATTGCCTCGATAAGAACAGCTGTTACGTTCACAGTGCCTGAGGAGCAGCCTAGAAAAGCGGGCAAATTCTTCACATTAATTTTCTAGTAGTATATAATAAGGCCTAACGTTGGGGTGAGTGATACTCGTGACGGCTCACAGAAGCCAATTAAAGGTAACCATCTCCTTCACCACCATTCACGCACATTGCTCCACTATTTGAATTTGTATTTCTGCTCCATCTATTTTCAATGAGCACTCTCAAAACCTCAAAAAGTGGATGCTCAAATCTTCAAATCAACATTTTACCTTCTGGTATCTGAGAATGGTTGGTCAGGAACGTCTTTTTCGTTAAGAGCTTTTCGAAGCCTTTTGATTTTCCTAAGTTTTTTTTCTTTTTTTTTTTTTTGGGGGGGGCAAGTATACTCATACTAAGTTGGCGAATCATTCTTAATGAAGATTTGGCAAGTATACTCATACTAAGTTGGCGAATCATTCTTAATGAAGATTTTGTGTACTTACCAAAAGAAAAGAATATTTTGTTGCTTGACATATTCTTCACAAGTCTTCGTTTCTCTAAATTTTTAGTATTTCTATGTGATCTATGCTGGTTGCTTAGATTTGAGTTTTTACTTTATTAGGTTTGATAATTTACAACATATCAGCATCTGGGTTTTCCTGCAACTGGGTCAATCGTAAAAGCTTTGAGTCTTCTCTGATGGATTCTTGTTGTGCAACACTGATAGCCAATACCCATTTGGCAAGAGCTGGGAAAAAAGGAGTCAGAGATGGGGGAAGTGGTTTTTTCGGTGAGAAAATAGGATGTTTGAACGACAATATCTGGATTAATGGGTTGCCGATGAGTTTGAGAACTGATCAGAAGGCAGAGAAGGTCAAGCCTGGAGTTGTTTTGTCTGTTCTGACCTCACAAAATGTCACTGAGACAATAGTAAGTTGATTAGACTTTGATACTAAATGTATATATGATAAGCCCTTTGATATCTCAGTAACTCTGAATTTGGATTGAATTTTTTTTTTTTTGCTGATTAACGATACGATTCTTGGTTTTATTTACATAACTTGTTTGATACATAAGCAATGACATTAGATTTGGTGGAAGCATTGTATGTTCACTTGATAGTGTTTTTAGTATTGGTACAAATTCGTGTTGGTTGCTCTGTTTTCGCAAAAAAAATATATATATAAATAAAAATAAACAAGAGGAAAACAGTTAAGATGAAGACCAACGATTATGGTCCATGTCTTTCTAATAACCAGATTGCCCAACCTCCATGGTAATCGGCCTTCAGATAATTTGATGGAAATTATCTTTAAATATGAGGGCAATTGGTTTTTGGTCTTGAAGTCAAATACTCCGAAATTACACCATCACTAAGGGGTATTACAGGCTTAGAAAATCAAAATCAGTGTGTATAATTTTTGCAAAAAACAGAGCGGTGTGCATGGATTCAATGGCGAAAGGTTAGTCGATCCTCAATTTTATTCTGCATTCGGTCTTTATATGGCATGATTAGACCGGTTTATTTCTAACAATTCAATCCTTCGAAGGTTTTATCTGTGTTGTTTCATGATTTCTGTTTTGGATAATGTGATGTTATTCTGGAAGCATACTCTGTGACTTACTTAGGGATTTAATTCAGACCAGGCCAACACCAATCTTTGAGAGACAAATTGCAGACCCGAAAAATGTGGCCTCGATTATATTAGGAGGAGGTGCAGGGACTCAACTCTTTCCTCTCACAAGCAGAACAGCGACACCAGCTGTAAGTAAACAATTTTAATTCCAAGAATTAGTTTGTGGCACTGATAGCATTCTTATATGATTAACAAGACTATCTGATTGGTAAAGGATGGAAATTTGATTTTTATTTTTTGTTTCAAATAAACAAGGGTGACCTTCAACACACTGCATTGTTACGTGAAGTCAGTGGTTGTAATTATGGAATAGTCTCTTTGTATTACTGGTGTAAATCTGCTTACATTCAATTTCTCCAAGTCCCACTTTCTTGGAGCCTTTTGCACTGAGCCGTCCTTATTTTCAATGACTTCGTAAGGAAATGTGGACCTTAACAAGAATGTAAGTTGCCCTATTATGAACTGATTGCCTTCTTTTTTGGGTACCTGAACGTTAAAGAAACTCCAATGAGATATAGGCCTTACCAAAACTGTAAGATGCTGATAAGTTGAATATCATCAAACATAATAATGTAGAAACTCCAAAATAAGCAACCAAGTATAGATCACATAAAAATGCTAAAAATTAAAGGAAATGAGCAGTTGTGATCTTTTGTTAAGTATACAAAATCTTCATTAAGAATGACTCACCAACTTAGCATGAGTGTACTTGCCTGGAAAAAAAAAATAAAAAGAAAAAAAAAACTTAGTAAGAGTAGTGTTGCAAATATCTGACCTGTTCTGAACCTAATGATATGGAAGTTTGCACCTGGGACACTTCATTTATAAATACTTGGTAAATTCCCACTTCTTTCAAGTAAGCTTTTCAACAAGTTAATTTTTATAATAAGATCAAGAAGTTAGTAAATAAATCATTTAGATTTGCCTTCCAAAAGATGGCCACGGAAGCACAGTTGTCTGGCAATATCAAAGCTGGCTGGAATTTGTGATTTGGACTACTAGAAAATAAATTGAGTTATTCGGTTGGTTTTATGTAGGTCCCTGTTGGAGGATGCTACAGACTTATTGACATCCCCACGAGTAACTGCATCAACAGTGGCATAAACAAGATATTTATATTGACACAGTTCAATTCTGCCTCCCTAAATCGTCACATTCACCGCACATATCATGGAAATGGCATTGGTTTTGGAGATGGATTTGTGGAGGTACGACTGTAATTTTTTGGTTGTCATGCCAGCTATGATTGGGTTGGAGAAAGCAAATGATACATGCATTTGGTTCATATATGCACTCATAAAGGATGGTGTGGTACATGAAACTTTTTGCATTTTGGGCTCTGACAGGGGTCAATGTAGAAAGACTATTTACATAGTTTGAACCTGTAACCTCTATGTCAAAATGGAGCAACCTTTTTGCTCCGGCAATGCTGACCCTCACAATGTATATGACACTCACGTTTCACTTGAAAAAACCTCAAGTTTGTGACAATAAAGTTCAACCCATTTGTGAAACAGGTTTTAGCAGCAACTCAAACACCTGGGGAAGCAGGGAGGAAGTGGTTCCAAGGAACTGCTGATGCTGTGAGGCAATTCATATGGTTGTTTGAGGTGGGATGTTCTATTTCTTTATTTTCATTGCAGCGAAGCATAATCGATTAGAATTTGAGAAATTTGTAGCAGTCCCCTAAGCTCCTACTTGATATGTTAGAAGACATCTTTTATCCCTTTGTTTTTCTGTAGGATGCCAGAAATAAAGATATCGAGAACATACTAATATTGTCGGGGGATCATCTTTATCGAATGGATTACACGGAATTCGTTCAGGTAATCAATTGCTTGATCAGTGGAATAGAATAAATTCGATTGTTTCATGAGTTGACTTATCTTTTGCATATTATGTTTGCAGAATCACATTGATAGAAATGCTGATATTACACTTTCATGCGTGCCTGTGGGCGAGAGGTGTGACAGACGTGACCTTTCGTTTCCAAATTTCCCTTCTGATGTCTTATTTTCTTTTCGCTAATATGTTACTTTGCACTTATATACTATAATCATCTGTCCCTTGGTGTGTTCTGTGTAGAATTTTATTGGTTGTCTTTGTTCTTGGGGAAGTTGTAAGACTAATCAGAAAGTAGATAACCGTTGCACATGTTCTTTTTCATGGATATGTTATTTGTATTACTGTTGGACTCTGCCTGAGACGTATGCTTCTTCTCTCAGCCGGGCGTCTGATTTTGGGTTAATGAAAATAGACCGAAGAGGGCGAGTATCCCAGTTCTGTGAAAAGCCAAAGGGTGCTGACTTGAAATCCATGGTGAGATCCTCTGTTGCTCATATCTTGTATGCTTTGTGTATTTTTTTTCCTTATTATTTACCATACATGAGAAACAATCATTGCAGCTTGCTCCTTTGCTATTCCAACTCAAATGAAACTTGTTTAACTTTGATTGGTTTTTTTTTTTTTTTTTTATTCCTTATTATTTACCATATCCGAGAAACAATCATTGGAGCTTGCTCCTCTGCTATTCCAACTTAATGAAGCTTGTTTAACTTTGATTGGATCTGTCATAATCATTGTTCATTTGGACTTGGGTTCTGATAGATATAACAATTCATTTTAACTTGCTGCAGCCAGTAGATACGACAATTTTTGGGTTATCTCGAGAAGAAGCATTGAAAGTACCGTACATTGCATCGATGGGGGTCTATGTATTTAAAACGGATGTTCTACTTAAGCTTTTGACATGGACATGCCCCACCGCCAATGACTTTGGTTCTGAAATCATTCCTTGTGCCCTGGAAGAGCATAATGTTCAGGTAGCTGAATCTTAGTGCTCAATTCTGTTTTATTTACTACATCAGTATTTGGTTTGTGAATGCGAGTGCAGATTCTTTCATTGCATGATGTCATAAACATGATCTTCCTACACAAGGCCACAACTAAGAAGCAATGGACACTGACATGACACAATACCAAGATGCTGACACTTTTTTCTCCTAAAAGTTAGAATATGACACAATAACTAAAATTCGTAATAGTAAATATGATAATATAATTGATCAACAACTCTACTTTAAACTGAATTAGTAATAAAAATGCATATTTCTGATTTCCTAGTACAAAAAATTTAACAAGAAGAAACTTTGTGTAGTGAACCAATATAGAAGACTTGTGTAACAACACCCCTCACAAAATAAAGAAAAGATGACAATGGTGGCTTAGGTTTTTAATTGTTTCTAAATTACAAAATGGCTGTAATTTTCTAGTTAATATTAATAACCCAATTTTTCTGAAAATCAGAAAAGTGTCCAACCTGTTCAAAATGTGTCAAAGTGAAAAAGAAAAATAATAAAATATTTTGTCATGTGTCGAAGAGTGTTGGCTTGGTTTTGGTGCCTGACAGATTAGCCAGAAGTATCAGTCTTCTTAGAGCTGTAGAGATGTGTACTCGCTGGGTTTTTTCATTGATGTTACTTGATGTAAGATTGTGTTTCTTGTCTTGACAGGCATATTTATTCAGAGACTACTGGGAGGATATTGGGACTTTGAAATCCTTCTATGATGCCAACTTGGCTCTAACTGAAGAGGTTAATGCTATATGATTAAGGATCCAAATTCGTTTCTTTTCGTGTTTATTTGATTCCTGTTCTTTTTAGTCCAGCCAGAGCACCTCAAGAAGTGTTTGAATAATTTTTTTTCTAATACTGCTGTATCATAGTTAAGGAAGCTATTTAAAATACAAAGTTTCATTTTCAATTGCAAATTGGTTAAATTGTTCAGAAAGTGTTGGAACTTCATCCCGGAGGAATCAACTCTTTGAGCATTAAATATAGATCCTCTGTCAACATTTCTGGTATATGCTTTGTTCAGTTTAAATTTTAGTATAAAAAACTGTGGGAAACTGTGAAGAGGTAAAATTGTGCAAAGCTTTGGATAGGAAAAATATAAAAGGTTATGAGACATATTTTGCTATGTTTGAATGATGAAAAACTGTGGAAATATGGTTTTCTTGTCTTTGGGGTCCATATGATTTGTCAGAGGTTTCCAAGGATTTTCACATTCTTCATCAGGTTTTGGATGGAAAACTGTAAAAATATACTTAAATAAAACATAACTAGAGATGTCCACAGTTTTGATTTCCATTGCTTTCCTATGTACTGAGAAAAGATAATATATTTGTAAACTACTCAGCTTTACAGATACTTGGTTTTACACATAGGAGGATACCAAACACACAGAATGACATTTTTGATCTTCTATGCAGTTTCCCAAGTTCGAATTCTATGACCCTAAGACACCATTCTACACATCCCCCCGGTTCTTACCGCCAACCAAAATGGATAGATGCCGGGTATGCTCGTGCGCTTGTGATCAAAATTTTTGCTTGCGATCTATGTCAAATGTGGTGACGACTTTGTTGGAATTTGCAGATTAAAGATGCTATAATCTCTCACGGATGTTTCTTGAGAGAATGTACAATTGAGCATTCCATTGTCGGCGAACGCTCTCGTTTAGACTCTGGTGTTGAGCTGAAGGTAAATGGCACTTTTTTTTTTCCTCCCATGGTACTCGAGGAACTTGAAGATTCCTTCCATTTCCTTCAACAAAGCTGATCTGATTCAATTTTTTGTTTTCTTTCAGGATACGTTGATGTTGGGTGCAGACTCCTACCAAACTGAATCTGAGATTGCTTCTCTTCTAGCTGAAGGGAAAGTACCAATTGGAGTTGGGAGAAATACAAAAATCAGGTATTTTATACACATCTTAATCAAAAAGTGAACTCCCCACCACCATTTAACAGAAAATTTTCAAACTTAAACAAAATTTTCATTGTTTTCCTTGAAGGAACTGTATAATTGACAAGAACGCGATGATAGGAAAAGACGTGATCATCAAGAATAAAGATGTAAGCATACCTACAACTTACAATGCCTGGTTTTTGAGAAGATTCACATTTGATTCAAAAAAAATGCCAAACTTTTAACCATGTTAGGGTGTTGAGGAGGCTGATAGACCCGAAGAAGGTTTCTACATTCGGTCAGGGATCACTGTCATGCTTGAGAAGGCGACAATAAGAGATGGCACGGTCATTTAATTTGGATCTTGAGCTGGTTTGATCAGTGAGGGTTGTCAACGAGAGATTGAAGACTCATTGGAGGTGCTTTCAAGTTGATATCATGAGCAGCCATACCTGGTGCATGCTTCCCATGTAAGAAACAGAATGCCACTGTAAGATCTCTATGTAAAAAAATCTTAGATGCCATATCCTTTCCTCGTGGGAAGAGATCATAGGCGTAGATAGTGAATAAATTCGGCGGGTCTGTTGCTCGGCCTAGTTGTGTCAGAGAGAGTATAGTGTATGTCAGAGGTGAATGTTCGAGTAGCTGGGTAGAGGGAAGAAGCTCTATGTATTGTCAAACTCTAAGAGGCTTTTTTTCTGTTCATAAATTGTAAGAAGTTTGATCCTTCCAGAAATTAAAAGACCATTTCCTGTCTTCGTTTTCATATGCTTGCTGCTGTGGTTCTTGCATCAATGGAGAGATCAGTCTTTTACCCTTTTTCAGACCCGGTGAGCCTTGATGCAGCCATAAAGTTATTTTAATTTAATGTGGAAGCTAAAAGTTTTGATACGTTGCTCCAACATAGATTATTGCTTGGATTAGAGGCTCGGATGCACCCTTCGGCTGATCCGAGAGGTTACGGGTTTGGTTTTCGTGATTGAAAATCGTAACCTTGCACATCATAACAAATTCAACGAGAGATTAAAGGTATGTAGGATTCGCTTCCTGATATATCATTCGATGCTCAAATCAAAAATCTTTTTTAAATGAGTTGAAAGATGTAGGAAGAAAGTGTAAATTGAAGGAGAAAGGTGATGAGTGTGATATTTTTTAGTTTATTAGAGGACTTGGCTCCACTTTTTTAATAGTACTCTTTTTTAAAGTATCTTTGTGTGTCTCGATCGAACTCCCTCTCTTTGATTGGGGAAGATTTGCATTTATAATCGGAGTTCTAATTGATTAGTCAGTTCGGAATTATCGCCTGTATTGGAAGGCATTTAACGGCATTAAATGGTAACCATTATTTCTAGTGCTTAACTGTTTTTTAAATCAATTCAGTAACCATTTAGTCGTTAATAAGAGATCTGTGTTCGGTTATTTTTGGATTGAGTTATTTATGTATACGTTGTTATTCCTTGATTAACTGTAATTGTTCGTTAGAATTAAACGTCTCGTTTATTGCCCTATTGAGCCATTATTTATCTTAGTCTCACATACTCTCCATTGTCTAGTTACTCGGAAGGTCTGCACGGACTTGTGTGCCCATATTTAGACCATTGACGCTTGGGTCCTACTTCAATTTTGGGTTGGACGAGCTGTTCTCAGGCCATTCCCAACAAGTTTAAAATATAAATTATGAAAAGCTCACAAAGTAGTTGTTAGGTCATGAACCAAACACAAGATTAGCTTATTTAGTGGGAAATTATCAGCACATTCAATATTTTATTTTATTTTTTGAACCGGAAGAAATCAACTTTTTTTAATTACATTAACGTGGCGCAATTGCCAAGAACACCCACTAATAAATCAGACTATCAACATAACTATTGCGGTATTTTTCATCATTTTTAATGGCTCTCAAAGATGCTTATTATTATTGTAAACTTTTTCTTTCATGAGGCGAATAATCAACTAAAAAAATAATGGTGGAATTCAAATCCGTGTAAACCATACAATTTTAAGATCAAATGTCCGTGTTTATCTTTTGTTGCGTCCCGGGCCCAAGGTTGTCGTACGGATTAGGGAGCCTTTGGATTCCTAAGCGTGCGGTTGCTCCGGAAGAAGGGTCCGGTCTCCGTCTCTATGAAATTGGACCTGCACAACACAAACAACAAACAAAGGTGAAAAGGATTTCTCCCAAGCCGCTCCGCCTTCAAGTCGGCAATATTACGGAAATGGCGCACGCTAAGGTGGTGCGCGGAGAAATCTTGTGGAAGCGTAGAAGTGCTTATGCGATGATGTGGGGAAATGTAAGATTTTGTAATGCACCGCTTGTTGGTGGCTAACTTTCCGTTGATCTCAAAGGATCTTTGGGATGGTGAGCGACAATAGATATCATGCTCTTCTTTGGCTGTTCACTCTTGTATTTTAGAGAAAGGGAAGGAAAATGATCAAGGACACTTTAAGCAATAAGATGAGGATCGTAGTTTGATCGAAGAGTTCAAGGTCTAGGTTGATAGTCGATGAAGATCGAAAGAGTTGAAGAGTCGAAGAAAAAGGTCCTTTTCTGTGGGGTGTGAGGGTTTTTATACACCTCACCCCATTGACTCTTGGGCGCCAAAACAATATCATGTTCATGGACCTCCGGTCACATTGCCGTGCTTGGCACGCCGAGGGTTGACCACGCCCGATTTTAGCTGGGATAGACGGCGCGGGTGGCGTTATGTATCAACGCCTATTTTTTTGTCTTCCCGCGATGCATTTAATAACAGTTAAGTCATTCACCCCTTTAAAACAATATCTTCTCCTGGCCGCGAGATTTCGTGGGCCTAGGCCATCTTAAGAGACATGGGACCCAACACTAGCCCCCAAATATGCCGGTGGTCGGGCTGGCAGCATTCAGGCCCATTTCCATGGCCTCGTACCCTTCCTCGTGCCGCGCCACTTTTTGTCTCTTCCCAGCACCTTTTCCGGGGGTATTAGGCTTTTTTAATGTTATCGCCCCGAGATTCGCGCGTCTTGGGTTCTTTGTTGCCGAAAGATCTTTGGATGTCGTGTCGCTACTGGGTGAAGAGATGTCCTGCGTCTTGCCCATAAATAGGGGGCACTTGAGCGAGTGAAGTTCATCCCTTACCAACGAATCGGAGAGGCGATGAGGAGATTCTGGCTTTCCCCGCCCCTGGTGGGCACTCGAGGAGTTGGATGGACCACTTGCATGCTTGGGTTCCCTGATGGAGACCGTTGTAGTCCAAGCCTTGTGGCTTGCTTCCTTTGCTAACGAGAGTGGCTTGGCCATTCCGCCGTTGTCGTGCGCTTCCTTCCGGGTTGTGGCAGGCAGGCGGGATTCTTTGACTCAACCCGAGAAAGGGGACTCTTCCATGAGCGAGCCGGTGCACCAACCATGGAAGGGGTGCGGCCCTCCGGGAAGCGGGCTTGACACCGAACTTTCCGAGTGCGACTTGAGTGCTTCCTGAATCTCGGGAGAAGGGGATGCTATGGCTTCCTTGATTCGCCTCGGCAATTCCAGGCGGCCTGCCGCCCGTCGGCCGGCTCTCTGGGTCCAGGTACGGGAGAGGCTCTCTGATCTTCTTTCGTCTTTCTCAACTTCATGGTTGTAGATCTTGTACTTTATAAGAAAGCATTTAATAAAAGAAGTAGCCTCTTTTGTCTTCAATTTTTGTCTCTTCTCGTAAATGCTTTTAGGTCACGGTGTTTGCCCCGAAGATCCACGCGTCATCCTTTGAGAGCTGCGGGGTCCCGTCAACCGCCACGTCCCTGGGCTGCCCGGCGCATTTAATTTGCGCGCCGAGACGTCGTTCCATCTTGGAAACGACGAAGTTTTTGGGTCTCCCACGTGGTGGAACCTCATTGGCCCATCCTTAAATGCTTTTCACCCTTTGGGTTTCTTTGCTTTTCGGAAGGTTTGCCTATTTAAATGCGCCACTTTCTCCCGAAATCTGGCACGCCTTTGTACTTGTTCATCCACTGGCCGTTCGATCTTCCACTGCGCGTTTTCTCGCTGCGAAATTGATGGGAGACTCCTCTAGTGACACGGAGCCCTCCACTCACGAGTCCGAGTTCGGCTCTAACGCCCCCGTGTCTTCTGGAGCCTATTCCTCGGAGAGGGCTCAAGGCCATGATTTGCCGGCCCTTCTTGGAGTCGGGGGGTTCCTCTGGGTTTCGAGGGTGTCCCACCGCATCGGGGGGTTGCAGCGATCGAAATTGAGCGGCTGAAAGCCCGCGTTGCACATTTGGAGAATGCTCTGGCCGAGTCGGAGGCCAGAGCCATACGGCTGGCGGATGCCAACGTGGGGGCGCAGGGCCGCATTTTGGCACTTGAGGAAGAAATGGAGCAACTTAGGCGGCGGCACCAGGCTAAAGTCGCTGCGCTGCGGACGGAGATGAGGTCGATGCTTCGGCCGGAGGAAATGAGATCGGACTTGGATCGGAGATATTTTGACGCCGTTAGACTTTGCAAAAGGCTTGCTTTATTAGAGGATCCAGGCTTCTGCGTGGGCATCATAGATCCTCGTAACTCGTCCGTCAGGATCCGTGAACAGTTGGTGGATTATCCCGTTCAAGGTTCCCCCTCCGGCCACCGGGATCGCTGACCGTTTTGCTACCGTTGTATTTTTTTTTTTTTTTGCTAGCGTTGTAATGTAATTACTTTGTCGTGAATGAGAATGCATCTTTCATATTGTCTTCAAGGTTTCTCTCTCATGCGCGTCTTGAAGAACTCTGCTATCGTGAGCCCGCATTTAATCTTGGCGGCTTGGCGTGGACATAGCTCTCTTGAAGGGTCGCGCCTGGTGCTGGCGTCTAGCCATCATTGCGATTGATTTGAGGTTGAGTGCGCCCGATGCCACCACGTGTCTCAATCTCCGGAGCTTGATGGCGTTTGATTTTCCGCCTCTTGGCTGAGAGTTGTCTATTTAAACCAGACGACAATCGTTTCCTTCCTTCTGCTGATTTCTTCTCCCTTTACCCTGCGATCTTCGAGAGGCAAATGGCTACGAAAGGAGAGAGTTCTTCTTCTTCCCATGTTTCCAGGCTTGTGCGTCATGGCGTTCGCAATACCAAGTCGATTTTGACTGAGGCGTACATAGCCTCTCTTAGGGTAGATTACGCGATTCCTGCTAGCCTGAGTTCCCGTGTTCCCGGCGCTCAGGATAGAGCCCACGCCCCCCAGAGGGTTTTATTACGGTGTCGAACACCATCCATCGTTTTTCCGTAGCGCAATTTGCACGCGATAGTTGAAGCGCGGGAGTCCCCACTAGCGAGGCTTCATCCCAATGCATATATCTGGTATCTTCTGCGCATGATGCGAAGGCGGCAAGGATTACGGAGTTTGGATTTCGCTTTCCCAAGTTAGGTTCAGTTGGGGTTCACCAATCCCGACGCCGTGAAGGGTTGGAAGGATCGCTTCTTCTTTCTACAGGAGCGTTCGATCAAGAGCTTCCAAAGGCGTGGGGCCCGATCTCGGAGTTCTTAGGGACAAGCCCACCAACGAAGACCTTGTAGAGTCTTGAAGCCGTCCATCCACCATTAAGGTGGAGGAAGAAAGGTTCAGGATTCAGGGTTACTTCCTTACGTCTGTCACGTTCGAGATGGGCAGGTGGGGGCCTCCTGCTGGTTGGGCAATAGCCGGCCCTGGTAAGGATCTTCCTGAAGAGACGGCCGCTTCCGTTCCGCCCGTGAGAATCGAGGAGGAAAGCAGTTCGTTATTGTCGTCGAGCGATGATGAGGACGCGGCTGCCCTCAAGCGGTTAAGGGAAGCCACAGGGACTCCTTTGAGGAGGTCCCGGAGACGAGTCGCTGGTCCTTCTACTGCGGGTAGTCCAGCTTCAAGGAGACCTGCCGGGAACCCGCCGCACCCTCGTCGACTTCGACTACGGAGTTAGCCGCCCGTGAAGTCTGCGATGGGATCCATCCTTTGGCGGCGCTGCTGGCGGCGTCGACGACGTCGTCATGTTGGAGAGCGCGGAGGGCCATTCCTCATTTGAGCCGATCTTTGGAGGCCGGGTGAAGTTGTGGAGTTGCGGGGCGATTTTTGTAGAGCCCATTTCGTCAGCTTGAGGCTCCCGAAAACCCGGCTGCATTTTCGGAGGTGCACCACCTCTCTTGTTGTACGACGAAAGGAAGCATAACGTCCTCGTGGCAAGAGCCCCCGAGCATTCCTACGGCTTCGGCCTTCCGGTCACCCTCCTCCTCGAGGAGCCGAGCCTCGGGAGAGGTTCCTTTAGTTGAGTTTGCGCGGGCCGTATATTCAGAGATCGACACCGCTCCTGCCGAGGTGGTTCGGACTGCGAACAGGGACGTCCTCGCGGCAAGAGCTCGCGAGCGCCCGTCAGCGCCCGGCCTTTCCGCCCAGCCCCTCCCAAGCCGCAGAGGAAGGCCGAGCCCCGGGGAGAGGCTCTTTTGGATGAATGTTCGGAGGTCCGCACCGCCTCGCTCGATGCGGTTCAGGCTGGCGAAGGGGCAGCCGGGACGTCCTCGCGGTAAGGGCCCTCGAGCGCTCCTACGGCTGCCAGCCTTCCAGCCAGCCCTCCCCGAGCAGTCGAGGAGGTTGAGCCCCAGAGAGAGGCTCTTCTGGGCAGTTTCGCACGCTTCCTGCGCGTCGCCCATCTTCTGGTACGGTAGCTTCCTTCTGGACTTCTTCCTTTGTTGTTTATTTTGGTAATGCTTCTAACCTTTCCTTCCGTGCAGGCTCCTGACGATACGGTCCCCCTCGAGGTGCAAGCCGACTCTTTTCGTGGGGACCTAGAGCGGGCCATTATTAGCGGGCATCATCTTGTTTTGCCCAAATCGCATCTCTCTCGAGAGGAGAATGGGCGGCTGGCAGAGAGTGGGCTGGAAGCTCTACTATCCAGAGCCGTGTCACCAGATCGTTGGAGAGATGGTTGGTCGACATACTCCATCAGCGGCGAGGCGATGGACACCCCGTTATTGGGATGGTATCCGCTTGTGTCGCAGGATTGTCTCTCTGGCGGCTCCTTACGTCCCAGTTGGTGTCCTCCATCCAGGGAACGTCGGGGTAGAAGAGGCGTCGCGCCTGGAGACTTTCCCGGCGGAAGCGGGTCCATCGAGCCTTCCCGATTAGCTTTCGCTGCGGTTGAATTTTGAGACCAGTTTCCGCCTTTGTATCATATCTGTCTTTTGCGTAAATGAGAAGCTTCTGTTTACACTTCATGTCCACGCTTCTCTCATCGTAAAGTGTTGCTTGCTTTTTGCATTGTTTCCATTTGTTGGATCATGCTTCGTGTTTGAGCATTGGGCTCTTTGGAGCCATTGTTGTTAAGGCCCCGTATGCGTGCGCCTTCTGCGTGGTGCTCGTCCTTCGTAAGAGGATGTCATCAGACTCACGCGTTTGGGGGCTCGATCCGGTAAAGCGGATGTCGTCGCCAAGCCCCCGGAGCCTCAACGAGGGTTAGCGTGTGCTAGCCGAGCCGCGGTAAAAGACTCCGGGTCTAGGACTCGGTCGCGTATGATTGCGGGAGGTGTGTTGCTCCCGCTCAAAGCGTTATAATCACCAAGTTGAGGTCCTAGCCCACGACCAAGAGCCGAGGGTGCTCTCTTGTTTGAAGAAGGTCGCCGCACGCCCGCGATTCTTTGCCCCTAAGGTTTTATGGCCGTATCGTGGGGACTCGGGAGAGGCCTAATGTTTTGACCGCACGGGTCGTTGGCGTATAGCCTTTTGGAATGGATCGCCTGGATCCTTTGACCAAGCCTACGGTGGGGACGCCTCCGATGACTAGCACGGGGCTTAGTTTCGAGTGCCTCGGCCCGGGCTCTCACGGCGCGGAGCCATGGTGAGTAAAGCTGTCCCCAGGCCATCTGGCATGAGGGCGGAGTCCTGAGACGGTCTGCTTTGGACCGCCAGGCATTGAGCCAAGGATGGACTTGGTCTAGGTCGTTTGATTCAAGAATGCAATGTATGACATTAACTCATACAAATGAATATGCAGCATGATATAGCAACTATGATAATTAAAGACAAAACTCATGCCCAAGCATTCAATATGATGCATGGGTGTGCAACTTACCTGAGTCGGGGTTGCATCATTGGTAATATTTCCTCAAGTTGGCGGCGTTCCGAGTTCGCAGTTTGTCGCAGGCGCCATGCGCTCGGCCGGAGGATTGCGGAGACGAAGAACGGTCCCTTCCACCCGGGGGAGAGTTTGTTCCTATTTACGGTCTTTCCCGCTACCTCTACGCTCCGAAGGACCAGATCTCCAACTTCCAGTGGGCGTGCCTTCACTCGCTTGTTGTAGTACCGCGCGACTATTTGTTGGTAGGATGCGTGATGGCGTCCCAAACTTCGAGAGCAGTCCAGACTCTCCCGAAGCCTTTGTTCGTTGGTGGCTGGGTCGAAGCTCTCGATCCACAGACTTGGCATCCCCATTTCCACGGGTACCACAGCCTCAGCCCCAAAGCAAAGGTTGAAAGGCGTCTCCCTTGTTTGTTCTCTCGCAGTTGTTCGGTACGACCACAGTACTGACGGAAGCTCCTCAGTTCAGGAGCCCCCTGCGTCTTCCAACCTGGTCTTCAACCCGTGCAGCAGTGTGCGGTTGGTGACTTCGACCTATCCGTTTGCTTGAGGGTGCGCCACGGACGTGTGCACCAGCTTAATGCGAAGGTCGCAGCAGTACTTCGTGAAGCGTTTGTCGGTGAATTGGGTTCCGTTGTCGGTTACTACGACCTCCGGAATCCCAAAGCGGCAAACAATGTCCTGACGGAGGAACTCCGTCGCATTTTGCTCTGTAATCTTTGCGAGTGGGACGGCTTCCACCCATTTTGTGAAATAGTCGATGGCAACGATCAAGAATTTTCTTTGTCCGGCTGCCATCGGTAGGGGTCCGAGTATGTTGAGCCCCCATTGTGCAAACGGCCATGGGGACTGGAGATAGTGCAGCTCGGTGTGCGGCTGGTGCGTCATGTTGCCATGGACCTGGCAACTCTCACACTTGCGGACGAACTCCATAGCGTCTTGTTTCATGGTGGGCCAGTAGAACCCTTGCCGCATGACGTTGAATGCTAGGTTCTTCCCGCCAATGTGAGATCCGCACAGCCCCAAGTGTACTTCCGCCAACGCGTAGTCGGCTTCCTCCGGGGTAAGTCACTTCAGGAGAGGGGTGGAGTATCTTGTACAATCTCCCATTTAGAATCGTGTACCATCTGTCAGTCTTCTTGATTCGCGCTTGCCGTTGGCGTCTCTCGCAAAGCTTCTTGATGAGGAACTTTATGTATGGAGTCATCCAGTTGTCCCTTGTGTTGATTTGAAGGACTTCCTTGTCTTCGGCATTGATGCTGGGCACGTTCTGGACTTCCCTGGGTTCCCTTGCGTACTGCTCTATAGTTCGCGCCGCGTGGCGGTCGGTCAGTAGCGTTCGTTATCCGTTCTCGGGATATGCTCGATCTCGAATCGATCGAACTCGGGGATCATGGCCCTTACTTTCTCGCTGTACCTCACGAGTTGTGGGTTCGAGGCTTGAAGTTCCCCTTCCTGATTGACCACGAGTTCGGATCTACGACCAACGACCAAGGGAACA
This sequence comes from Nepenthes gracilis, assembly GCA_033239525.1. Classification (NCBI taxonomy): domain Eukaryota; kingdom Viridiplantae; phylum Streptophyta; class Magnoliopsida; order Caryophyllales; family Nepenthaceae; genus Nepenthes; species Nepenthes gracilis. The sequence goes on along the minus strand of BSYO01000026.1, from coordinate 9,039,665 downwards.
CTCCCTCGCCGATCGTAGGCCCTTGAGGAGGGCTGCGTACTCCGCAACGTTGTTCGTTCGGGAAGGCCGCAGTAACGGAGTATACGATCTCCACACCCTCGGGCGTCCTTAACATGATTCCAGCTCCATTGCTGTTTGAGTAGACGATCCGTCTCACGTTTCGTGGTCCACACAGTGAACTGTCGCGCTCCGTATCTCCTAGATCATTGTCTTCGCCCTGTGGCCGGGCGTGCCGCTTCAACGATGAAGTCCGCGAGCCTGTCCGACGGTGGCCGCGGCCGGAACTCTAAGTCGAATTCTCCCAGTCAACGGCCCACTTAACCAACCGGCCCGACGCGTCTCTGGTTTCGCAAGATCGACTTTAAAAGTCGATCGATCCGGTATGATTTGGAAGACGGTGGTCGCAGCTCCACGCCGCAGAGACAAGCGCGAGCGCCATCCTTCTGCGTGCGGGTAGCGAGCCTCTAAGACCGGCTTACGTAGTACACCGGCCGTTGCTTGCCCGTGCTCTGCTACTAGCACGGAGTGAGCGCCGATGCCGATGTAGCCGGGTAGAGGTAGAGATCTTCCCCTCCGCGCGGTGAGGAATGGAGAGGTAAGTCTTCAGTTCCTTGAAGGTTCGTTGCATTCTTCATTCCACTTGAACCCGTTCGATTTGGTGCCCCTTAGCGCTTTGAAGAAGGGCAAATATTTTTCGGCTGACTTGGCTAGGAACCGCGAGCTCTCGGCCTGACTTCCTTTATGGTTCGCGGAGGGTTCAAGTTGAGTATTGCTTTGATCTTCTCCGGGTTGGCTTCTATTCCGCGCTGGGATACAATGAAGCCTAGGAACTTCCCGGAGGTCACCTCGAACGCACATTTGACAGGATTGAGCTTCATCCCATGCCGCCGGAGGATCTGGAAAGTCTTGTCTAGGTCGTTGACGTGGTGGCTCGCGACTTTGCTTTTCACAAGCATATCGTCGACGTACACCTCCACGTTCCGTCCTATCTGAGCTTCGAACATTTTGTTTACAAGGCGCTGGTACGTCGCGCCTGCATTCTTGAGACCAAAGGGCATCATTTTGTAACAATATGTCCTTGATCTGTCATGAACGAGGTGTGCTCCTCGTCTTCCGGGTCCATCCGAATCTGGTTGTATAGTCCCGTCTAGTCTGATTCGTGCCGGATGTGGAATCCATGAGCCGGGTCGATTCTTGGGAGTGGAAAGCTATCCTTTGGGGCAGGCCTTGTTCACGCCTCAGGAAGTCGACACACATCCGCCACTTGCCATTTGCTCTTCTTTACCAAAGACGACGTTGGATAGCCACTCCAGATCTTGGACTTCTCTCGATGAATCCAGCGTCTAGGAGCCTCTTTACTTCTTCCCTGATGGCGACTAACTTTTCGACGGAGTGGTTCCTCCGCTTCTATCGGACGGGTTTTCGGCTCGCGTCAAGGCCCAGCGTGTGGACAATGACTTCGGTCGATATCCCGGGCATGTCAGCGGGGACCCAGGCAAACACGTCGGAGTTAGCCCGGAGGAAGGTAATTAACTTGTCGTGATCTGCAGGTGGAAGGGGTCTTCCCACGTTGACGCATCGTTCCGGATCGGAAGGATTGAGAGGGATCTCCTCGGTTCCTCTTTGGCCAAAGACAAGCGACGTCTCGTCGCGGAGGTCCAGTCTTCGCTCGGTCTGCTTGGTGCTATGGGTTGACTTGGGACAGTAGCAGGTTCGCCCCATAACTTCTCCCACGCCCGGGGGTGGGAAATTTCACCTTTAATCACGGCCTAAGGCGAGTCAAGAAGGGTTTGCCGAATATGGCGTTGTAGACGGATGGAAGATCGACGACTAGGAACGTGCGGCGCGTCATAGAGTGCGGGTGGGTCCCCACCGTGACTTCCATCGCACTATCCCTCAGAGGAACTGCTCGTTGTCCAAGCCGTATAATGGTCCGTTCTTTGCCTTCATTTGGTCCGTTTTAGTCCAAGTTTAATGAATGCGGTGAGGTACGATAAATTTTGCGAGCTTCCATTATCAATTGATTGGTAGTCAAGCATCACCCGGTGAAACAAGGGCCAATCAGGGGGTCGGTGTGGGAGAGGTTACATGTGCCATATCTCGCTACTAAAGCTAATGACATCATTCCTAGCCCCTATCTTCGCCCGCTTGTCCTCGCCGGGCGCTCGCCGTGTCGGCGGAAGAGATCATGTGAACCACGCCGGCAGTCGTGCGGGCCCTCGGAGGCTCTCTGGGTTCACCGTCGGAGGGAGCAGGCTCCTGACCTGAACCTTTCACGAAGCTTCAAGTGTCCGCGCCGATCGATCCCTCAATCTCCTGCTGCCGAGGGTGTGGCGGTTCGGTCGAGTTCAGACGGTGGTGAAACTGAATGATGCCGTGGGACCTTTGGGTGTTTTGGCCACTTGAAGAATTTTCATCCGGATCTGCATCGGGATGTTAACGGGTCGAGAGGTCCTGCCATCCCTTTGGGCCGGTGTGGGGCTGGGTGCCGCGGCGCCCGAGTAGCATCGGGCGCCACTTGTCCTTTTTCTCCCTCCCGAAGTTCGAGGGGCTTCCGGGGGCCGGTCCACTCGCTCGGGGTGCTTCACCTCATTGGCCTCTTCGGCCGTGATGTACGCCCGAGCAATGGTCTCAGCCTCCCGGAAGGTCTGAGGGCGCTGGTGTGACAGATGTTTGAAGAAATCCCCCGCCGCCCAGTGGCGTTACTCGTCGGAGAGGTGGGGATCCGCCCGCCTCGTTGATGAAACGGTCCAAAACCGCTTGAGGCTTTCATCTTGCCTCCTCGGAGGCGGACCAGTGCGGGGTTGCCTCTCCTCCCTTCTCGCTAGAGGCGGGCGGCTCGGGAAGGCTGTCGGCAAGCTCGTCGAACGAGCGTATAGAGTTGGGGAGGCCGTGGAACCGGAGCAGCGCGTCACCCCGAGGGTGACGGGGAAGACCGGCACATCGGGGCCTTGCTCGCCCCTTGTAGAGATAAAAGCGATTGAGATGGTCCATTGGATCCTTGCTTAGTCATATCCCTCCAAGTCTGGCATTTTGAACTTGAAACGGCTGCGTCCATGCAAGTCCATGGCGAAGGGCGATCTACGGAGGTCGGCGGAGGAGGGTGTGGGTTTCTCCTTGTGCAGGGTATCCCACAATACTTTGACTTTCTCCTCCATCGAGGGGTCCGTAGAGCCTCTTCGCGCATTGAGGACGTCACGGAGCTCCGTGTTCCCCTGGAGGTGCGTCTGGGCTCGTCGAGGGTGGCGACTCTCCGCCTGAGAGGCGCGTTCGCCATTGGAGCCTGCGGTGGGTGGCCTCCTGTTGCCACGCGAGTTGCGGGGGTTGTGCCCTTCGGGGCTGTCCTCCCTGTCGTCGTTGGCGGGATGGCTTTCCGCCTCGTTCTGGCCATCCTCACTTGGTGCGGCTTGGGGCTGCCGCGCGGTCGAGACGGTTTGCTCGCCTCCTGCCGCGGCTTCTCGACGCCTTTTCTCTCTTGGAGGTGGAGGCTTGGGCCGCGGGGGAGTTGATCGGGGCCGGCTGATCCAGTGTTTGCGCACACGGCGAGGAGGACCTCCTTCAAAGATCTATGTCCATTGCCATGCGGCGGATGCTCCGGTTGGTTGTTCGTTTGGTTCCCTCGGGGGAACTTCTCCTTGGCGGTGACTTCCACCGCAGGAGCACTAGTTTGTGCTCGGGTGTTCACCATTTTGTTGTTGCATCTTTGGGTGGGAAAGAGACACTTGGCTTATTGTCGGGTTTCCCACAGACGGCGCAATGTTGCGTCCGGGCCCAAGGTTGTCGACGGATTAGGAGCCTGCCGGATTCCTAAGCGTGCGGTCACTCGGAAGAAGGGTCCGGTCTCCGTCTCTATGAACTGGACTGCACAATACAAACAACAAACAAGAGGTGAAGGGTGCAGTAGGATTTCTCCCACCGAGGCCGCTCCGAGCAAGTAGAGCCAAGACAATATTCCCATGATGAGCGGAAATGGCACACGCTAAGGTGGTGCGCGGAGAAATGCTGTGGAAGCGTAGAAGTGCTTATGCGATGATGTGGGGAAATGTAATGAGCAGGTGTTGGAAGGCCTGGCTTCCGTAATGCACCGCAGCGGGTGGCTAACTTTTCGTTGATCTCAAAGGATGCTGGGATGGTGAGCGAGTCAGCTAGATGAGGCAATGCTCTTCTTTGGCTCGTCACTCTTGTATTTTAGAGAAAGGGGAAGGAAAATGATCAAGGACACTTGAAGCAATGTTCCGTGAGGATCGTAGTTTGATCGAAGAGTTCAAGGTCTCAAGGTTGATCGTCAAGTCGATGAAGATCGAAAGAGTTGAAGAGTCGAAGAAAAAATGTCCTTTTCTCTGTGGGGTGTGAGGGTTTTTATACACCTCACCCCGTTGGACTCTCGGGGGCGCAAACGCCCGTTGCTTGGTCCATTGAGCTGCTGGTGTCATGGTCATGGACGTCGGTCGCGCCGGGCCACATTGCCGTGCTTTGGGCGCCGAGCGCGTCGTTGACCACGCCCTGATTTTCCCCGAGTTGGGATTGGTTGGTGCGTCTGCACGGAGGTTGGCGGGTGGCGCGCGCGCGCCCACGCTCTATTGGCTAGCCTTTCCGCCTTTTTGTCCTGTTCCCGGCGATGCATTTAATGCGCCGTAGGTTACCGTTGCCTCCTCCTGTTGTGGGCTTGCGCCATTACCCCTTGGGCTGGGCTGACATCTCCTTGTGGGCCTCTGATCTTCTCCTGGGCCGCGACCTGCTTCGTGGGCCTGGGCCTGTCTTATGGGCCAGGACATGTGACCCAACATCTTTATATTTAGTGTATGCATTATATCTCAATAATATTATTAATTATTAAAAGATAAATATTAATATTTTATAGAAAGACTGAAGATTGTATAGTTGTTGCGCTTTGTAGATTTTGTATTGTAAATAAAATTATACAATAATATCAAAAGTGTTATGCCACATAGAGGTGTCAACCTTAATCAAAAGATATGTAATCATTTAACATTCTAATAATAAACCAAATCAAACATCTAATGAAAATATCATGTTAATTGGTCATGTTAAATAATAGAAATTTATGTATAAACTTTTTTTCTTAAAGAAGTCTAACATAAAATTTTAAAAAATACTAAGAAATAAGAGTAACATAAAATATGTAAGGATATTCAACATATGATTGTACACGAGAGTATTAATTTTAATGTTATTTATAGAATGTTCTTATACACTTACATACCTTTTTATAAGTAGTGACCAGCTTGGCAGCCCAGGGCTTGGCCAAGAGTTTGGCTTGTGGAAGGACGAAAGAATAAGGAGTGGTGGCCAAACAAGAAGCTCCCCTCAACCCAAAATTTGTGGCACTCGACGGTGGGCTCGAGCAGCGCGCCCCAGGTCTGTCCAATGATGTATGGGCCATTAAGCTGGCACACCGATGGGTCCACAAAGGCAATTCAGTCCTTTCCAATTCAGCAGATAAATTTTATAGTCCTTGTCATCACATGTTCCTAGGTGACTGCAAGAGAATAGATTGTAGGTAGTAGCCACCAACCTACCGCACAAAGAATTACGACGGTGCATAGTACTAAGGGTGGAAGTATAATGACGGCTCCTCAGAGGTGCAGGGCTATATTGACTGCAGCCCACAACCGTAGGCACAGAGTGTCGACCACTTAAAATTATAGGGCAGCGGAGCCTTTAGGGATGGCTACCCATGCTCCCTCTATAAATACATTTCTTCCCTTAGAAGAATTGGATCCAATCTCAAAAACTTGGAACCAGAGTATCTAAGCACTTGGGTCTTCAAGAGCAATGGGCATTTCTCGCTCACATCCTCTCACAAAGCCATGAGTGTGACTCCCATTTTGGTGAGCCACTCCTTCGTGAGTGCAAACCCATTTGACCCACTCCCCTGTGGATACAAATCTCTTTGAGCCACTCCTGAGTGAGTGCAAATTCCTAAAAGCCATCCATCTCTTTGGGCGCATCAGACGGAGTTAAATCCTCCATCATACACTCAATCCCCATATACTTACATCTTTGCATTATCTTTAATCCTCCAATCTTTTTTTCATCGTAGAAAGATTTCTGACTTAAGCATCCAAAGATATATCGAAGAGCGAATCCTATAATTTTCTGACATCTTATTTGTTAGCTGTGGTATGTAGGATCTAGGTTATTTGGGATGGAGACCGAATCCACTTCAGTTTAACCTACCAAGCATGACCAAGTAGCTCTCTAACTCATTCAACAACCCGGATCCAGAGATGTATCATTGGCACCATTTGTGAAAAACATCTAAAAGTCTAACTCTCACAACTGAGGCAAGCAAAAATGGTCAACACTAGGGCACAAGCTAGCGTGCAGGCAGTCACAGGGACAAATAGCCGGCTCCTGGCGCGCAGACACCCGCTACCCAGATGAACGCTATGACTAGACTACCCTAGGTTGTTTGTACACGTTTGGATGTGCCACAGCTAGGGGCTCCATCCTTCGATCCACTGACCTCAGCATCCAGAGAGAGGAACTGGAGGAACAAAGGGTCCACCGAGAGAATCTTGTGGCCTGACAACGTCGAGGCTCGAGCAGCCACGAGCGATTGGGTCTAAATGTGACAGGTAGGCTAGCCGAGCAACGGGATGTGGGATGAAAGCCCAAGTGACAGAATCTATGCTACTCTCGTGAACACCGGAGGCCCTAGAAAGGGAGAAGTTTCATGCAGCGCCAACGGGCACTCCATCGACACGACCTTCATGAGAAAGATCGAGATGCAGCTGTTCCCTTACAATTTTGAGATGTCAACCATGGAGCCTTGCTATGGAAGTTTTGATCTGATGGGTTGTTTGGATTACTTATATGCCTCGCTGGGCTCTCACGGCATCGACAACGCCAAGCGCATGAGGAGGCAGTAGGCCGTGATGCCATCATGAATGGTAGACTGCACCAACGAGGAGGTCAATCCCTCACATGTGGTGTCCCATGCCAAAAAAAGTTATCTGTGCACTAAGCGAGGTACACCTCGACATCAACAGGATGCGTGATGGTGATAAGAGCCCGACATTCTAAATCATGCAATGAAGCCATCGCTGACAGATAGAGGAGAAGGATGCCGCATAAATTGCAAGGAAGTGCCAGAACATCCCATTGGTGCAGATCTCTTGTGGAATGCCACTGGGTTTGTTCGGCAAAGCACCGTACAAGGGTTGGGGACTCCTGAGGTCTTAATCACCAATAATGGAACCTCATTCACCAACCAATGCTCCATCTGATACCACACAAGTTTGGAAATTTAATTGGTTTACACTTCTAATGTCAACTCTTAGATGAATGGCCGAGTGGAAGTCATAGACTAGGCACCGATGCACGGGTTGGAATGAGGCTAGAAAATGTGGGGGGCTCACGTGTAGATGAGTCACCTTCTATATTATGGTCTTTCCGACCGGGCCAAGGGAACCCACATGTGGAGCACCCTTCAGCTTGCGCTATGAAACTATAACGATCATTGTGGTGGAGATTAGTCTACCCGGACTCTGTGATCAAAGCCTCAACCCATTGAGCAACTCCCAACGACTGTTAAAGAGTCTCAACCCACTTAAAGGGGCTTGAGATGCAGCAAACTTGCCCACGATGGCTTATCAGTGGGGGATAGCTCAGTCTTGTGTGACAAAAAAGGTGAGAGCTAGCTGGCTCGAGGAGACGAACCTAGCTCGTCAGAGTGTAGAGGCCACGGGCGAGTCTGCCCACAGGAATGAATGACCTTCCAACTGATAGGAATTGTTCCTAGCCTCGACGACCCTCAGAAGCGGGATGTACAAGCTATGCAACCTGGTCACAAAGCTGGTCCTGCAGGTGCTAGACGCTGCTCGCCTCCCGAAGCTCTATCAGCAGACTATCACCAAGCGCAGATAAGTTAAGTGCATCCATACAAATTGCTTAAATGTTGTTAACACATTTAATTTAATGGAATAATTATCTGTTTCATTTATTATGCCTATTATCTTAATATCTGCGTGATTGCATTAATTCAAATACCTAAATTGTCCTTAAATCGGATGAAATCCTTCGCTGTGACCCGACCATCTATGACCCAATCAATAAACCTCGTCCTAGCAATCAAGTCGCCTATACTAGGTCAAATATTATGGCTCAGGGTGCTTACGGACTAAAGTCAGACTTGCCCATCAAAGCGGCCACTAAAACCTTATGGGGCTTTTCTAACATGCGTGTGACAACTTTCTCCAATGGGGATGAGTACCATCAGTCAACAATGGTTGGTAGACTAGGATCATACACACAAAAGTGACATCTACTAACAGGACCGAGCACCTATATTTTGTGCGGGCGATGGTCTAGATACCGCTAGAGCTTGGCAATTGTGGCAACCATACCCAATCAGCCTCAGTGAGGCTCACCAATAGATGTGCTATGATGTTCTCCCATAGATAATAACACCACACCAAAAAGTTCAAATGCTATGACTTCCCCCTCGGGAATGAGTACAACCAAACAAAAGCATCCACATAAGCTTAGCAACGATATCGATTACACTTAGTCAGCATACAGTCTCTCCCAATACTGTAACAATTCCTTGCGGGAAAGAGCGCAGGCATGCAGAGACGGACTGCTAAGCCCAATAACGATAGCAATAAAGCTTAGATGGCAAGTAGAGCCATTGTTGGACAAAGACAAATCAACATATACTCAAAGATATCAATAACAATGATTAAAAAATAATTTGATTTATTGAAAAACCAAAGTGTACATTGAAGACAGTTCGTCGAAAAAAAGCAAAAACGCTGACTTTGTCTATTACTTAAGTGGGTGATGATCCTAAGGTCGGGGGCCCCTTAGTGAGCATGGCATAGGCCCCCCTCCTGATTCTAAGAAGTCCACCAGGTTGGCTTGGCGTCGAGTTCCAGCGTTCCTCGGATCAAGAAACCCACAAGAAAGTCTAAAGCCACCAAAGATGCTATCTATTTGCAAAGGCGAATGCCATCTCGGAATATGTCCATTTAGAACTTGACTGATTTCTTCCGGATTGAACTAGGTCCTTAGCTCTTCCTTAAGTTGGGCACACTCACCCCACAGATCGTCAAGCCGTAGCAAGGTCTTCCAAAACTCATCCTCAAGCGACATGGTCCGAGTCACGGCCCAAGCATTTGCCTCCGAGAGCTCTTGGGATCTCACTTCTGACTTAGACAGCACTCGGTCGAGATAATTGACCCGCTTCTGACTCTGTAGTGCCTCGGCGATGACAAAATTCACTTGGTGCTCCATCACCTCGACCATGACAGGATCAACATGTGCTTGTGTTAGGCGAGTAATCCTAGCTTCTTGTCGATATAGAGCCTCCTCCACCACTTGGAGCACCTCCTGTGGTTGTCAATTAAAATAGAACAGTCAGCTAGAGAAAGAGCATGGTTACGAAATGCAAGAGTTTGTGAAGCAGTACCTCATAGTAAGACGGACCTTCTTGATAAGAGGGACCAGTAGAATCCTCAGACCCAGCTCCAATTGGGAGCGGCAAAAATCGCAAGGGCTGAACATGGCAAAAGACAGGTGCCATAAAGCTAGAAGCCACCTTCGGAACATCCAGGGGATCCTGAGCCGAGGCCTCCAGGAGAGGCCCCTCCTCGACAGCAACCACAGTCACTAGGTCGTCCCCAGCCTCTCCTTCCCCCACCCGATCATGACCGACACCCTCCTTAACAAAAGCGACGAGAGGCTCAGACATGGATGCTTCAGGAGAAGAAGTCACCATGATTGGGACTCCTGCTCGGTAGTGGTTGTGGCAACGATCGATTTGCCCATCCCACCTGCCGGTGGCTCGGTTGTTCTAGTAATGGAATCTGCTCGGGGCTCACCTCCCTCAATCCTCTTGAACTACTCGTTAAAACCTAGATTGACCGATGAAGATTGATCTGAGCATGACCTCCTCAATGACTCACCAGCAACCGAAACAGGCCCCTTTGTGCAGGCCTTGTTGATCCTTTGGCACACCTCAGAAAGGGCAAGCAATGGAGGAACCGTCTCACCAGAAGCTACCTCGGGAGAGTCTCAAAAAAGTAGGTCCCCTCACTTTTTCTTTGGGTAATGATACAGCGTGGTAGAGTCGTCGTCCCCCATTGTCTGAACCTTCCACCACACTTTGTCCAGTACACTTTGGGAGACCCGATGATCAGTGTGGGACGGGATGCCAGTGTACTTCTTAAAGATCCTCATCAGAGGGCGAGCCATTTGTTCCTTGCCCTCTAGGTCGTCACTATTGTACAACATGTTGACCCTACTCCATCTATTTAAGATCCCCCGTTCGGGAGTAACCGCTAAATAAAAAAAGCAGTCCTTCAAGCCATTTATTGAGTTCGGGCTCCCTCCACTTATCGTGAACTATTTGCAGGGAGTGAAGAAGACCCAGTTGGCATCTCAGCCAAATCAAAAGATCACTTTCAAGGCCTGGCCATCCAAAGTAAGCCCTTTGGTGCGAAAAAAACACACAGAGTCACCAGATACCGAATAGCGTTTAGATGAAGACGAGCCATAGGGATTTTCAAAACCCTCAGGATCTCACACAACTCATTCTTGAATGGGATGCGAAGACCAAACTTTAGATGCTCCTTATAGGTGGTTATGAATCTTGGACGAGGAGCGCAAGGTTTATCATCAATCCCAAGCTCAGTATATTGAATAACGCTTGGAATACGATACTTGCGGTATAGAGACTCTATCACTCTACTAGAAAGGATAGATGGAATATCAATGATTCTATGGGGGGCCATTCAAGGTGACAATGGAAAACCAAGTTAGACATATTTGAAGAATAAAGAGATGCTAAAATAGTTGAGCACCAATACTTAAATAGCCATTGCCTCAACCCAACAACAACGTCTTCTAGGGATACCAAAAAGGTGCATCTCTATGATGATTGCGATGTGTGACTACACTACAGGGCAGTGTGGCATGTCTATCCATCTCGTCAATCATGATTGATCGGCACTTTGCTTTCCTACATAGCATGCTGATAGCCTAATGGCCCCGAGGCCTAGAATAGCAAGTCAGCGGAACAGTATGAGTAATGATGCCCTAACACACTCACTGTCTAAGACTACAAACTGACGACATGCAAGCCTGATGGGCTCGAGGCTGATTTGATTGGCTTATATCCCAATTGAGCATTTGGGATAAACCACCGCAAGTCGGATCACCAGAAAACTGAGTTTTCAGCAATTTGAATTGTTAAATTGTGAGAAATAAACAACCGAAAATAACACTCAAGCGCTTCAACTATTCACGTCATACAAAAATATTAGAGCCATACAATATAAAGATAGATAATGCTCGATAATTTTATTTATTAATTCATTTTACAAAGTGCAAGTTTATACTAATAGATGTACAACTCGAAAGGAAATAAAAGTTTATGGAGCAGCGACCTGACTATAGTCATCTAACCAACCTCTAGACGGCTAGAAGAAGAAAGCAAGTCACCAAGTTTGGCCGTAGCCAAGATCTGTCACGGCAACGACAAGTGGCATTTTGATGTATATAAAAACCTTCCCTCTAGTAAGTGGTAGATTAGTCCTCCCTAAAAAGTAGTGGAAGTGAAAGGGAGCAGATCTCTTCCCCTTTGGGGAATAAAGACACCACCTCTTTAGAACCACATTGGAGAGGGCTACCTAACACCGATCGAGGGAAGAGAAACGGCTACCCAAACCCGAGCCTTTGCACAAAAACGCAAGTTTGGGTTTGGGACGAGTATAAAAGAGGAAAACCATGGTGGTTTTTTATATAAAAGAGGGTAACCAGGGTAGATTTCAAATATATCCTCGGATCTCGCCCTCAAACATTGGAGAAGAATTTCCTCCTATCTCAACTTGTGGCACGCAAGCTCCATGCTAGCTCCAAACTTCCATACCACTCGGCCAATGAAGATGAAGTGTGGTAGACAACCTAAAGGACCCTCCATTTATAGTCAAGAAGAAGATCAACTAGCATTGAATTGAGGTCATAGCATTGATGGTAGCAAATCACTAGAGACAGAGAATTGAATCGCGCCAGTGGTGCAATGAATATGCAGACTTTCTGGAGAAGGAATGCACGTGCTGGCTTACAGTTGACATACCATCAATGCACATCTCGAGAGTTAACAAGTTGAACCTCTCGACCTAGGAGTTAGTGATGGGTCTAACAACGCAAGGACTGGCCCAGAGTTTGGCTTGTGGAAGGACGATGGACTAAGGAGTGGTGGCCTAATGAGAAGCTCCCTCAGTCTAAAATCCATTGCGTGTGACGGTAGGAATAAGCAGTGCGCCCCGGGTCTACCCAGTGGTGTATGGGCCATTAAGCCGACCCACCGGATGGGTCCACAGAGGCAATTCATTCCTCTCTAGTTCAGCAGATAAATCCAACAGCTCTTGTCATCACATGTTCCTAGGCAGCTACAAGAGTAGAGAGTAGAGATTGTAGGGGATAGCCATTAACCTACCACATAGAGGATTAGGACGGTGCAGAGTACCAAAGGTGGAAGTATAATTAAGGCTCCCCAAAGGCGTAGGATCATAGCGCCTGTAGCCCACAATCGCAGGCATAGGGTGTCGGCTACTCACGATTGTAGGGCTGTGGAGCCCTCGAGGCTAGCTACCCACGTTTCCTTTATAAATACATCTCTTCTCCTAGAAGAAGTAGATCTTATCTCAAAAACTTGGAACCAAAGTATCCAAGCACTTGGGGGTCTCCAAGAGCAACGGGCATTTCTTGCTCACATCCTCTCACAAAGCCATGAGTGTGACTCCCATTCTAGTAAGCCACTTTTCCGTGAGTGCAAAACCTTTTGACCCACTCCGCCGTGGGTATGAACCTCTTTGAGCCACTCCCTCGTGAGTGCAAATTCCTAAAAGTCGCCTATCTCTTTGGGCGCATTAGACGGAGCCAAGTCATCCATCTTACACTCAATCTCCACATATTTGTGTCTAGGTATTATCTTTGCATCCTCCAATATTTCTTTAAATCGTAGAAAGATTTTTAATTTAATTGTCGAAAAATATATAAGAAAGTGAGTTCCGCAATCTTCTAACATTTTATTTGTTAGTTGTAGTGTGTAAGATTTAGATTATTTGAGACGGAGAATGGACCTACTTCAATGCAACCTATCGAGCATGATCAAATAACTTTCTAAACTCACTTAATAATATGGATTCAGATATATATCAAGTAGGATTGTAGAATACATTAGACAGGTCTACTAACGAATTTACAAATATTTTTTTATATCATAATTTACTTGCTTTCCACTGTCCAAATCTGTCCCGCCCTGCTGCCCGTCTTCTCCTCCTCTGTGCACCGACAGGCGCCAGGCTGCAGGCTCCAGGCTCCCGTCTTCTCGATTGGTAAGCAATCTCTATCTCACATATTCTTTTGTTTCGGTATCATTTTTCACCAATCCCAGATGCTCAAAATCTCTTGCAATAAGTTCTGCAGCAAGTTCTTCCACTATCAAAATTTGGGCCTTCTTATGTAATTAACTCCGTAAGTTTCTTATTTGAATCAGATCTCCAGGGTACCTTGCCAATTTAGTTCTATGGAGGGAGTTGGTGGCAGCGGAGGTAGTCCGTCAACAGAGCCTCCACCCGTGATTCAGAAGCTTCAAAATGTCTCGAGGATTTATCAATATTACCTTGATAAGACGACGCCCCATTCAATTTTCAGATGGATCGGAACCCTAGTTCTTGCAGCTATTTATGGGCTGAGAGTCTTCTATGTTCAAGGATTTTATATTGTTACGTATGCTCTTGGGATCTATATTTTGAATTTGCTAATTGGGTTTTTGTCCCCATTGGTTGATCCTGAGCTTGAAGTCTCTGACGGGCCTCTGTTGCCCACGAAAGGGTCTGACGAATTCAAGCCGTTTATTCGTCGCTTGCCTGAATTCAAATTTTGGTAATTCGATATTTGTGTAAATAATGCTCTTTTGCAGCTTCTTTGTTGATTTCTGAACTCGCTTTCTGTATCTATGGTTCAATTGTGTCTTGAATATTTACTGTAAGCTCTTGTACTATATTAGATGCCTAAGTTTGCAAGTTTTGTACGTGGTATTGTTATTTCAATGCCGTTTGGAGTTGAGAGATTGCAGTGTAGAAATCTTTTTTTTTTTTTTAATTGCGGAAGCAGTTAGATGATAATGGTCAATAACCATGGAAATTTTTATTCAGAACTGAAAACTTATGCCGTTGCTGCAATCTTGCTCTGACCTAGTGGATTAATATATCTCATTTTGATGGTTCTTGTTGGGAAAGAAAATGCTATTTGCAACTGAAAAAAGGGGCTAAACCCTTTTCTTGATGTGCATTGCAAAACAGTGAACATATATAGCTCAATATGATTATGTTACGAAGGATTAATTTTAATAGTAGTACATGATTCTGTCACAACCATCTGAGAGGGAAAAAAAGGTTAAGCAGATAGGATAAGGTGTGCTATGAAAAATACATTACTTTTGTAGCACTGTTTATTTCATCTTCTCTAAATTCCATTCATCAACTTTTACCTTTCACAATTATGTTTCTACTTTTGTTTTAGCATTAATTTTCTTCTATGCTAAAAAATTAAGTCAAATTGCAATATGTTGACCTGTATGGATGCAAAAAAAATCTAAAAAATTTTGGAGTGTAAGAACTTCTAAATGAAGATCAATTTTGGAGTTTTTCACATGATACGTGAAAGAAAAATTTAGTATAGATTAAAATTGATTCTAAAATAAAAGGTGATAATAGAATTGGAATCAGTTAAGCTTTATAATAGAATTAGAAGAAAGTCAGACTTGGGAATACTCGTGATACTGTTCCCTTCTTTAGTTTCTCACTTTTTTTCTCTTGGCCATGGAATGCCTCAGTCAGTTCATGTGAGTGTTTGTGTCTGTTGTCAATTTCTTTGTGACAGAATTCAGGATGATATTACTATGTGGCAATTGTTGCGAGTAACAATGGAATAACAACAATAGATCAAACACTTGAGACAATGAATTCATGTGGTTCAGTCTCGAATCTTGAAATGAGAGCTACGTCTATAGGCAAAAGGACAATGATGGTCTTAACTAAATGTCAAAATAGTATAAGTGGTGGAATCGCTCCAATCCAATTTCCTAAGAGACAAAAGAACTTGAAGAAACTCTCTTCAATCCAATCCTTCGCTTCACTAGTTTGAGTAATAGGACGAATGGCTTGACTCACTTAGCTAGTGTGTGAATGTATTCAGGCAATGCATTCATTCCTTTAAGTAGATACAAGAATTATTCCTCTTAATAAATTATATATGGGTTTCTAAGACACATTGGTCACATCCAAAGACTTTTGCCTTTGATTCAAGGTATTACTTTTGTCATCAAGTCATCATATTTGCTTCACAATTTCCATGGATAGTGATTAATGCTTTACAATCTCCCATGTGCAAGCAATGAACGGAACACATCAAACAAATGCATCAGCTGAATGCCCAAATCAACAATCACGTGTGCCTTGAAAAAGTTCCGATCACGGTGTCAAATCTTGGTTCAAATTGACGATTTTTGATACACTTACATTGAGGACTTGAAAACCCTAGTGGATATATTCATGATTTTGAGAATGAAAGAGCTGTTTAAGTAACTCTGTGGTGTTTTGTCAAGAAGGAGAGATCCTTCACAGATAGCCTTGAACAAGCTATCTAGTATGCTACAAGATGTGCCGGCTACTAGAAAGAGTTGCTATTTAGTAAGTCGAAAAAGCTGCTATTTCACTCTGGTTGTTGAGCTAAATGCCCAAACAGTGCTTGTGTGAAGGTGTAGATGCTGTTGTGTTATAGCCAGCCTTGTGTTGGCATTTGGCCTTTGGAGACATCAACACTTTTTTCAAGGGGATTAGTGGGTGCTCTCCTGGTGCTACAATGACACAATAAATCGCCTGAGTCCTTCTATTGCATTGAATTAAATGTTGTTGAGATGCAGAATGTTGGCCCCTGATACTGATATTTCTTGATATTGTGATAAATATTTTTTAATACCGCCACAAAATCGCAATTTGTCCCAGTATATGTTTGCTATTTTGCTTTACTTGGGTCAAACATCCTCACATTAAGTATCCACACATTGGGCCAAATATCTCTAAGGCTAACCCTTCCTTTTTTTACATCTAGTTTCAATCAAGTCACTCTTTTTCATTGGTGTACTAATTGGTTTTTAGTTGCCACACCCAATCTATATTAGGTGCTCTTTCTCCCATTTATATTGTGTTGATCTGCCTTCTAACTTGTGACATAAATACATTTTCTGCTTGAAAGGTGGTCTCAGTCTGAGGTTCCCTAGTTCCTTGGAAAATCATATTGCTGTTAGCTGAGAGCATAACTTGTACCTTTTCTTCTTATTGCTTATGCCCATTTGGTGTTACTTTGAAAAACTATTCTTTACCTCAAAGGGTAAAATGTTATACTCAGAAAATTTGATTTTCAATTCATATCAAGTTTTTAAAATTGAGAGAACTGTACTGCTACATAGTTTCTGCTTATATCTTTACTTCTAGAAGAAATAATAGTAATTCTATGGATCTGGAGTTTAACACTTTCATGTCTACAACGTTGACTTCAGGTACTCTGTAACCAAGGCAGTCTGTATAGCATTCGTGATGACTTTTTTTTCTGCATTTGATGTTCCCGTGTTTTGGCCAATACTACTTTGTTACTGGTTTGTGCTATTCATTCTCACAATGAAGCGCCAAATTGCCCATATGGTGAAGCACAGATACCTTCCTTTCAGCATTGGAAAGCAGGTGAGCTCCTTTCCTTTTTCACTGTGATGAAAACTTTCTGTTCAATTTTCTTTTATAACTTTTTCTCCTTCTTTCTGGCAGAAATATGGAGGGAAGAAGTCTAAAGGTAGCAGCAATGGCCCTCGTGCTGACTGAACTGTTAGCCAATTTGCTGCATCGACATCGAATGAGTAGAAGATTCTGACTTGACCAAGACAGAACAATCAAAAGCCAGCATCCGAAAATCCAACAACCAAAACACCATTTAATTGCAATTGAAAGTATATAAGGTGTTTCAGATTTGAACCATTGCATTTGATATTCAATCATCCACATCATGCTCATATTGCATTATAATTGGTTGGTGGAACACTAAAGTTTGTACCCGCTTTCAAGCCTCTGATACCAACTTTTTGATGGTTTTTCTTTGACTCAAATGTTGGTAGGTTACGTGCTTTCTCCTATGATTATAAACATTATTAGTTACTATCATATTTGGAGAAGGCCATGACGAGCACTGCTGTGGAGTCAAGAGGCCTGGGTTCAAGGGAGATTCTAGTTGCAGTAGATTCGAGCAGTTTCTGTGATGCCTTGATTATGGGAAATTTGAGTTTTTTTTTTTCTTCTAGATTTCAGGATTGTTATCGATGATTTCATGACTTTTAAATGTCTTTGATGATGTTAGGGTTTCTCTAGCTAGATGAGGAGCTCATAAAGTGGCCCGTGGAGGGAGAATGATCAATATAGGTTTCCCAAACAGTTCAAGCTTCTGCACCAAACCAGCTATCCGAATCTGATAAACTATCATCATCTAGACCACTCCCAGCTCTTCACAAGCCTAACCAGAGTAGTGATCACACCAAAGCTTTCCACGTTGATCGCATCCCTAAGTCTTCTCATGCCAAGCCATGGGTCCTCCATGATATTTCAAACATACCACCTCCTCATAAATCCCCTTCCAGCAGTAAAGATGATGGTCTTCAATCCCAGACGTGCCCTCCCCATCCAAAATCCACTCTAAACCCTGCTCCTAAACCTGTTAGCACAACATCTGATCCTTTTCCTGCCAAACCAATGGACCTGTTACTATCAACCTTGACCAAGACCTGTGCACGAATGAGTTCTACAATTGTGACCCCATGGACTCTAGCGAAGAAACTGATCTAAACATCCCGAGTGGGGCTGCTACTGGGAATTCTGATACCAAGAAGGAAGATGACATGGAAGAGGTAGCCTGCCTGTCACTATTTCAAAGTTGTTAATGAGGATTGTCACTTGAATTGCCGGGGTGCAGCCAGAAAGGACATCAGGAGTTAGTTCATGGATGAAAGCATCAAGAAAGCACAGAACCCTGATATCTGTGCCATCTTTGAGCCTCGTATTAGTGGTAAGAAAGCAACAAAATTTCTCAGCAGGCTGGGTGTCGATGGCTCGACGATCAGTGAAGCTAGAGGCTTTTCGGGAGGTATTTGGGCCCCCTGGAATCTAGTGGCTGTGGATGTAGAGGTTATTGCTGACCTGGATCAAGTGATTCACATTTGCATCCCTGATAGTGTTGGCAAAGCTGAGTGGATGCTCTGATGTACGCCAGCTCCAAGCATCTTCTGCAGCAGGGCCCTTTGGGGTGAATTGCCTGCCCTATCTAGCACCATTACCATCCCTTGGTTCACTGTTGGAGTCTTTAACGACATCCTTTTATCTGAAGAAGGAGAAGCAAGGTAGGAAGCCGTCTAATCTTAATAGATGTCTCCAATTCCAAAACCGGGTTTTAGGCTGCAGTTTGGTTAACCTGTGCTATTGAGGGCCCAAACTTACCTGGTGGAACATGGGGAACCCTCTGACTTCTGTTCGAAAGTGCCTGGATAGAGTGCTTGCCAATGAAGCTTGGAGTGTCAAATTTCAGAGAGCTGAGGTCTCCAACCTTTCTAGAGTCTCATCTAACTATGGCTCCATTTGTCTTGATATTGATGTTCTTCCAATCCCCCTCTTCCTCCTGGCCATTCAGATTTGAAGTTGTGGTTCAATCTCCTGAAGTAGGATATGGTCAAAGGGACCTGGGAGGGTTTGAATGGTTCAACCTCCAACAAGCTCAATTCCTTTGTTGTTCATCTGAAGTCCTGGAGCAAACTCTACTTTGGCAACATTTTCCCTGAGAAGAAAGGTTGCACAAATGCATCCAGGGGGCCTAAGAGGCTTTTTGCCCGGTGGATTCCAGTAGGCTTAGGAGAATTTAGGAAGATATTTTGTTTAAGTACAAGGATATTCTTGGGAGGGAGGAGATATTTTGGTCACAGAAGTTTAGAGTGGACTAGATCAACCTTAGAGACAAGAACACAAAGTTCTTTCATTTGGCCACTATTTCTCGAAAGAGGAACAAAATCAGAGCCCTCGAGGACGAGGAGGGTGAATTGCACACAGGGAGTGAGGACTTGAATTTATGGTAGCTGGATTACTTCAGCAGTATCTTCAACACCCAACCTCTGAACAATACCTCCCTCCTTCCTAATCTGTGGCCTGATGTTAACGCATCCAAGCTCAGTAAACTGCGGTGCTTTCCAAAGTAGTGTATTCTTGAGTAGACTTGTCTTCCCCTTCCTCTAAGTTCGTAAAGTCGAAGGTTCAAAAGAACTTCGGATGACTCTTTTTTCCATGAAACCTCTCATGTCTTCAGGGCTGGATGGTTTCTATGCGGTTTTCTTTCAAAATTCTTGAAAAATCATCAAGAATGATCTCCTTAACCTCATTGATGTGTTCCAGGGCCATCACTTGTTTGAGGGTTTAAACCATACGTTCATTGTTCTCATAACCAGAGGTCTGATTCTAGAATCCCTTGGTAAGTACAGGCCTATCTACCTTTGTATTGTGACGCCTAAGGTTCTTACAAAAGCTAATCGTTCAACAACTGAGATTCATTCTTAGCCAGATTATTAGCCCAGTCTAAGCAAGTTTCCTCCCTGGTAGGACCGCCCATGACGACAACATTGTAGCTCAGGAAATTGCTCACTGGCTTGAGAAAGCTAAGGGTAGAAATGTGGGGCTCGCCATTAAAATTGATATCACCAAAGCCTTTGACAAAATTTGTTGGGAATTCATGTTGGATACGTTTAGAAGTCTCAGTCTATCCAGGAATCTCATTGACCTCATCATCAAATGTATTTCTGGCACATCCTTCGTAGTCCTGTTCAACGGTGAAGTTACAGATACGTTTCCTCCTTTATGTGAACTTTGATAGGGTGATTTGCTCTTGTCGTATCTGTTCCTTATCTGCATTGAACTCCTATCCCACATGATCGAGTGTAAATGGAAGGGCCTGATTTTTTCGCATCTTCTCTTTGTAAATGACATCCTCTTTTTCTCCCAAGTCAGTAGAAACCAAATCCAACTGATTGTATGCATCCTGGACTATTTTTTTAAGTTTTGGGTGAGAGCATCAACTACAAAAAGATTGAACTTCACGCCTTCCCTGGTGTGGATATGGGGCCTTAAAGCAATTCTAGAAAAATGACCCACTTTTAGGACAATGCTTGCCTAAGTTTGAAGGCTTTTTCTTGTTAGAACAGAAGCAGCACGGATGATAAGATGATTTGGGGAAGTAGCGTTGGGTTGTGCAATGTCAAGTCTGATATGACATCTTTAGGAAAAATGACAATAATGAGAACGGGTGGTGGTTGAGAATTTAGAGAATCAAATTTCCACCGGTATACTACTACTTCATCTGGCTTGTGTGGAAAAACAAATTTCTCACGGATGGTCAGAAGGGGCATAGAAGGATGTCTGATATTCATAATTGCCCCTAGTATAATGAAACTGAGACGACTGCCTATGTTTTGAGGGACTGCACAAAGGCATGCTACCTGTGGAAAGAGATTCTGGGAAGAAGATTCGGCTCCGATGTTCATGCCATGCCCCTCAATCGTTGGATCTGGTAGAACCTCCTAGAACAAGTTAATGTTATCGATTCTTATCTCGTCTTGGCTAATTTTTGGTTGTTGCGGACCCAAAGAAACACTGTAGCACCTATGAGGAATTCGTGGAAGAAGATCACCCAGCAGGAAAATGTTGTAGCAATTGCAATGCTCTTGAAATCGACTAATTCGCACAGATCTCTTCTTCAGACCATTCATGATCCTCTAAGAATTTACTCCTGGATAGGCCCCTGAGCTGATGGATAAAAATCAATGTGGATGCTGGGATTGAGATTGAGAATAGGTGGGCTGGGAAGAAATAAAGAAGGAAAATGAATATTCGAGTTCTCGGGCTGTATCAAGGGAATCAGGCATTCTTCTGGCGGAAATCAAAACTATCCCCATGGGGCCACAGATTTGCTCAGAAGGAGCTAGAGACTATCATTGTCGAATAGGATTTGTTGCTCTCTACTTAGAAAATAACCAGCCGGCCAGGAACTGTAAGCCGCACCAGTACGTCATCGTGGAATGCCAAAGTATCATCTCTAAAATCAGAAGTTGTAAGATCAACCATTCACATAAAAAAATCATATGGTGGCTGAGTCACTTGCAAGTCTGGGTATGAATGTGGAAGTCGAGATCCACAAGTGGAGTGAAGCTCCAAATTTTTTCAGAGAGATTATTTACAGAGAAGTCTTTGTTTTGCTGTGGTAGTAAAATATCTACCACTGATCCCTCCTGTTGCGTGCACAATCTGCAGCAGCTCCTGCAAATGAAGTGAGAAAACTAAAACTGAGAAGAAGACGGGGGAGGGGAGATCAGGCCCTCTGCCTGTAGAGAGAGGGAGAGAAATGACAGAGAAGGATAGGAGAAAGAGGGGGAGGGAGCTGTAGAGAGTCAGAAGACTTGTAAGAGAGAGATAGAGAGAGGAGGAGGAAAAAGAATCGAGAAGCAAAGCAGGAGAATATCTTTCTTCCTTTCCCGATATGCAAACGGGTCTTTACATTTATAGTAAAAGTCTAACTGAATTGGTTGAAATTTAATTAAAAAAGTCAAAACAAAAAAAAAAAAATCAAGGGGGAAATGGGGAATAAAAATAGAAAATAGAAAAAATAAGAAAAATAGGGGAAGAGAAAAAGAGAAAAGAAAAAAGCAGAAGGCCCATAACATCTCCCCCATATGAAAGTACAACAGTCGGCTTCTGATTTACCATTATATATTACCCTAGTTTTTGTTTTTCCTTTCTTTCCTTTTTTTTTTTAACTCTTTTGGTCTCTAGCCATGCCATTAAAAAAAAACGCGGTTCACACCTAGCAAAGAACAGTCATTGCACAAGATGACTTTGTCCTTTTAATAGGGAAAGTTGCCTCCATTTTATTTTAGAAATATGCTTGGTACGTTAGTTGAAAATACTTGCCAAATGAAAGGTGATGTGTTTTTAGGTCTGAGTTTTGTGTGAATTAGGGAGCTTTTAAATTTTCGTCTTAGGTGGATCACGAACGGGTTTGGTCTTTGTATCTTTTAACCTGGATCCTATGTACCACAAATTACGAACAAGAGGTCAGAGGACGGCGGGATGTTCTCCCACCGTAAATATTCCGATATTCAAGTTAGAAATATTTTCTAGAGAACGGAAAGATATAAGAGGAATGTAAACGTGTTGGAAAATGCACGTATGTTAGTATGCAAGGGGTGTGTGTGGCGTTTGGAGGAGGCTTGTGCTCCTCTTGTGTATTGCTGAGAGTGGCTTACTAAGGTCACCGGATTGATACGGTAGTTTTTGAGGGAAGAGAGCTAGTTCTTTTTCCTCGTTATAGGGTATTAGGATCGATTTTAGATCTTAAGCCACCAATTAAGTTGTCCAAAATGGGGATCCCTCTCTCTATTGAGGGAGAAGATATTTGTAAGCTCCGTGGAGGAGACTTTTGGGTGCAGGAACCTCTGATAGGTGGCTTGCCTAGATTCGCTGGTCGCTTAGCACTGGCGGTGGCCAATGATGTCAATTGTCGCCTTGTGGTGCGGCGGAGACCGTTGCCAGGCGTGGTTGACACGGGCCCATTTAACTTTTCAGGGATTGGTCGAATTGCTGCTAGGATGGCAGGTGCCACGGTTTGTCAGGGTTGACCCTATCTCCCATTGGCTGGCATTCTTTGAGCCGGTGCCTCCTGCTTTGCTAGTTTACAGCCACTTTGGGAAAGGCGCAGGTGAAGATGATTAGGCGTACGTTAGAGGCGTCTAGTGGGCCTTGCTCCATATCTTCGGGATCCGTCGCTGGTTGGGCTTTGCCAGCTAGTTGGGCTTTTACGTTGTTATCAGTTGGGCCTTACTGGTTTCGGTCCAGATCTATATTGGACTTATTACTGGCTCCCGATGCCTGGGGACGACCTATTGCTTGACCCTGGTATGTCAGAAGATGGGTCTCACTGCTAGCTCACGTATGCCTTCTCGAGACTCGTTAGCCTTTAGCTCCTACGGCCAACGTTTCTTCCCTGTGCAAACATGCAGTTTTCTAGAGGTGTTGCAGAGATTTAGTGCTCTATTTGGAAAGATTCATGGCCTGGGAATCGGCCCGAATTGATGGGTTTCCTATTTTTTGATTGATGATCTTTGGGTGGAGTGCCCCTTTGGGAGCTCGATGGGCCTTCTACGTGGCTATGAATTGGGGGTTCTCACTCTTTGGGGACCCAAGCTCATATTTTCATCTGCGAAGCAATGTGGGGACTTTGGCTTGTCCCACACTCCATGGAGTTCTGCACGGTAATCGGATGGATCTGCAGGAGACTTATAGCCGCTTTTGAAGCCTGCCATCGCGCTCTTCTTGCGGATGTTTCCTCATTGTAATGAGGGTGGCTTGGCCACTTTGTAATCATTGTGTGCCTTCTCTCCGCCTGGCCAGAGTGTTCAACTGCTAGAGGAGCGTTGGGGGGCCAGAATCCTGATTCTGAGTCTCTGATCTCCGGAAGTGTTCTACCTCCCGCTCTTTCTGTGGCTTGTTGTCCTTCGAGCTTGGATGGAGGAGGTGTATTTTGAGGTTCCATTGGGTGTGCATCCGGCGCGTCGTGGTTTCGGCGGTCGACCTCGGACGGAGGCCTTTCTCTTGCCGTGGCAGAGTTTGTCTTGTCGGCAATGAGGGATTGCCATCCAATTCACCCCGCCGGGGGGGGAATTGGCACCGAGGTTGATGTGACCAAAATGAAGGGACTCCTCATGATGTCACAATCCTACTCCGGACCGAGCCTTCTCGGCGGGTGCCGTCTTTTTCTGCTCATTGTATTTTGCTTCACTTTTGTTTTTTTTTTTATACTTACGTTGGTGCAAGCTTTATACTTTGTAAAAATACTTCAATGAATAAGAGCGTGGATATTTGCCTTTATATCTTGTGCCATTGAATTTTCTCTTTATTGCTATTCAATATGACTCAAGGGTTGAAGGGCCCTTTTCCGCCATACATGCTTGATCACTTGTCCATTTTGAGTGCTCAGTGACTTGCGGCTGTCCCTGCTAGCGTTCATCCCTCAAGTCCGTATTTGGACTATCGCTGGGAGGCATGATGGGAGCTGTTTGGTTGGGTTGTGCCTCTCGCATCCTTTCTCAGGTAACTGAATGTCGTTGGCGGAGGCCGTGTCTATCAATTAGTGTTTGCGCATTTAATGCGCTAGGGAACCATAGAGCCGTCACGTCGTCATCATTCCTTCTTGAAAAGGCATGGTGCTTCAGGGTGTCACCACATGGATGGATTTTGTTGGACGATGATGAGCCTTGTGTTTGTTAAATGATGCCGCTTCCTTCAGGGGGCTTTGGCTATTTAAATGCTAAAGTTCCCTCTTCATTTTGAGCACTCGTTTGTTGTTGTGGGATGTGAACCCTAAGCCTGCAACCATTCTCTCTTTCTTTCAGTTGCAATCACTATGATGGTTGATGAGATGCACAATTTTGCTCAAGGGCCGCTAGGCTAGCCAGTGGGATTGTCCTCCTCAAAATCTAAGCCAGATGGGAGGAACATAGGCCAAGAGGTCACGACGAGGTGGATTTTGCCACAGTGGTGGCAAAAGGTTGCCACTCGGAGCTGTCGGTCCTTGGACCAGTGATGTTCTTGAGAGCATCACTAGGCTTTGAATATAAAGGGGCTTCCATTTCCTCTTGGTGTTGGGGGCATGAGGAGGTCGGTCGATTGATCCACCACACCCAGTGAGCAGTTGAGGAGGTTGAGAGTAGGTGTAGGCCGCCATCGTTGACGTTGAATAGAGTCCAACACGCGCGGCTTACTTCAAACAAGCCTTGTCGGAGTAAGAGGCAAGGTCGTCGCGGCTGGCCAACGTCAATACATAAGCTCAAGGTCGGATTACGACTCTTCACGGGGAGCTTGAGCGGTGCCAGGAGTGACTTTTGGAGGCCGAGCTGAGGTCGAGGATCCACCGGAAGAATTGGCTCCAATACTGGAGGGACGGTTTCAAGAAGGGATTCGATTGAGCTGGAGGATAGATTCTCTGGTGGCGCCCGACTTTCCTATGGGCCTCCTGGATTCTCAAAACGTGGGTGCTTGGACGCGATCGGAGCTAACTGAGTTCCTGGCTTCGGATCCTCCTGAGCCTGATCGGCGTAGATAGCATTATTGCATTTTGCGGCCGCTGATTGGCCTTATCTATAAAGAAACTTTATTAGTAAAATTCCTTTTTAATAAAGCAATTTCTTTGTTATAGCATGTTGCTTTTGAATGTTGTGCGTTGCGCTTTTGGCCTAGAAGTTGGACAAGCTTCCGTTGTCATCATCCCTGATTACTGATATCTTCGCATTAATTGCTTGGTGTGATGGTTGGGATTCTGCAAACAGTTGCGGCGTGAGTTGAGTGGGTGATTGTCAGGCACCATGATGGGTTGCCTCAGATTGATGAGTTGTGCCTTGTTGAAGGAATGCGTATCACATCCATCATTAGGGGCGATCTTTGAGTTTTCCGCGCATGATGCCGCTTGAGATCCTTCTGCGCTGCCTATTTAAACAACGTTTCCGACACCATTTACACTTTGCGTTCTCTTGCTTCTTGCATCAATGGCGAAGAAGAGTTTTGCTTCTCTCACAATTTGTTAGAGAGTTGGTGAGATCAAGTCGATCCTTTCGGCAAGCGCCGTTGCAGCTTTACTGGTTAAGTACCACATTCCCAGTGACTTGACCCACCGCCATCTTGGTGAGGAGGGCAGAGCGAATACGCCTTCTGAGGGCTTCATTACTATCTATGAGTCTCACCTAAAGGGTGGGCTTTGCTTTCCCGGTGGCGTTGGACTTGTATAGGATCTTTTCGGAGTTGGGCGTTCCTTTGGCATGGTTTCATCCCAACGTTTGCGTTATATGGTATCCCTATCCATTTTTGTTCATCTCCAGGCTTACGTGTTTCGCCCACGCTCAATGAAAGTGATCTTTCGTTTCAACCAGTCAGATGACTGGATTTTTATGTCTCACCTGTCCGGCTTTCACTTTCATGGGACAAACCTCAATTCCACGAAGAAGTAGAAGGACCGCTTTTTCTTCTTGGTGGCTCCTCTTGAGTGGTATATCCCCAACGGGTGGGGCTTCGTGAGCGATTTCTTCACGCAGAGGGTGAGTGAGGAGGAAGAGAAGGAGGAGAAGATGTTAATTGATTATATTTAGGCAGTGATCTAGACATTTTGCACCTAGGGGTATTACCTAACCCCAGAGGTTTTCATGGTTGTCAAGTGGGAGCCGACGGGTAGTGAGGTGGTGACTGTCGCCCAGAAGAGGAAGGCCTGAGCTTTGGTCATTTGAGAGCCTTCCAGAGAGCTACCCAAGCAGAGCGGATCGTCATTGTCATCAGAGTCCTCCTCTGGCGTAGATATGGTGGCACTGAAGAGGCTTAGGCGGGCAGGAGGCACTTCGAGCAAGAGGGTCCTAATTTTGCCAGCCGCATCGGGCCAGTCCTCTGGGTTTGCTCTGCTAACACCCGCTAGAACCACTGCCGCACCGCAGGAGCTAAAGCCATAGCTGCTGGAGGGAGCTGTTGAGCTTTCATCGATTCCTGATATTGCTTTGGCGGAGTACGGTGTTCCCTTCGCTGGCCATCCACTGGCTGAGGAGTCTGCGATGAGTTCCTTTTTTAACGTTGATGCGGGACCCTCCCATGGCGACTAGCCAGCTGCACCCATGGTGGAGGAAGTTGCCGCAGGCATCGAGGAAGTGGTAGTCGGTGTTGTTGAGCTTGTTGAAGTAGTTGACCTTGAGCTTGATGCTGCGCCTGTGGATGCTTCGGAGGTTGTCGATGCGCCAGTCATGGAGTCATTGGCACCCCCCATTGCGGAGCCTAAACCTATCGCGGAGGCTGGCGCATCTGAGGGGTTCGCCGTCGAACCTCTAGTTAGTGAGGCCTTGGAGAGCGAGAGGAAGGAGGCTGCCGAACAGGCGTGCTTGCACTGGGGTTGTGCGAGACTTGCCTAGTGCTGTGGAGGAGCCCTTCGTTGAGGTATGACTTTCTTGTTCGTTAAGTATGAGATGTGTTCACCGATCTATTTTGTGTAATATATTCCCATGTTTCCAAGACTCACGGGCTTCCTATCTCTTTTCCTTTTTGCAGAGCTCGGTGATGATTCGTCTCATCTAGGTAATCCTTTCTCAGTGGGACAAGCTTATTCGTTGAGTCCGTGAAGAGGTTGAGTGGGCAGCGATGCGGTTTTGAGAGGGTGAGACCGCAACCCTGAAGCAGGAGGACGAGCGGCTGAAGGGTGAGCTGTTGGTGGCTTGCGGTCACATTTTTACCTGCAGGACCGGAGTGTTCATGTTGAGGCCAACCTACGAGTCTGACTTGCCCCGGAGGAGATGGCACGGGTGTAGGACGCAAGGTTTTGGGATAGCATATGCCTATGTCATCGCACAGTGTTTGTGTGGTTCCAAGCATCTTTGAGGGGACTTTTGATCCGCGGAATGATAGAGTCAAGGAAAGCTCTCTCTTGACTGACTTCTTGGAGGGAACGGGGCCCTCAAGCACTTAGAGCAGCTGGATCCTTTGTACATTTTCCCTCATATAGTTTTTATGAGTGGCCTTGTAATCTTTAGTTTGAATGATCAATAAAGTATACTTTTCTTTTGTCTATTTGCGTCTCTAAGTGTTGTCGTTTCTCTTGCTGTGTTGGTTAAGCCACTTTGCTATCATTGCCAAGGCCAGCTTTGGGAGCTGTTTACGTTATGCTCGTCCTCGGTGGAGGATGTTGTCACATCTCACGTTTAGTGGAATGCTCTGTCCAGTGAGTTGGACGTCGTCAAAAGCCCAAGGTGGAGTCTCACAAGGGCCAATTGGATTTTGAGGCCATAGTAGTCGGACTCTGGGTCTTAGGTTATGTGCATGACACCGTTTCGACGCTCAGCTCTGCTTGGGGTGTCGTTGCTTACGTGTGCATGGTCCTAGCCCATTGATAGTCGTTGATTGAGAGTGCTTTCTCTTTTAGAAGAAGATCGTCACACGCTTGCCATTTAGGCCTCCTAAGGTTTTAATGGCCATTTCTCCGGAGCCCCTAGGCCTATTCGTTTGATTGCGTATGGGCCGCTTGGCTCGGAGCTTAGGTTTCTCGGCCACTAGGGGCCTTTCGATGCGAAGTCGAAGTTTGGAGTTTGACCGCTAGTGGGTTGTTCAGCGCGGGGCCAAGGTTTTGCTGCCGTTGAGGGCCTTTTGACGCGGAGATAAAGTTCGGAGTTTGACCGCTTATGGGCTGCTAGGTGAAGGGTCAAGGTTTTGCGGCCGCTGAGGGCCTTTTAGTGTGGAGTCGAAGTTTGGAGTTTGACCACTTGTGGGTCGCTCGATGCCGGACCAAGGTTTTTCTTACAGGTGGATAAGCATCCTCTTGACTTAGGGACAGTTTAAGTCGTTTTGCTTTTTGAAATGGCAAGCATGCATGTACGCATACAAATAGTCAGATAGGAAGATGAAAATAATAAGTTTATTAATGAAAACATGATACATGTTCAAGCACCACGAATCATGTATGCACACATTACTTGGGTGTGTTTGTAGATCATTGGTAGTATTTTTTGAGGTAGTTGGTATTCCAGGTCCGAGGGACCAGTTTTCCGTTCTAGATACGTAGCTTGTATGCCTCATTCTGGAAGATTGTTGAGACTAAGAATGGCCTCTCCCAGTTTGGGGAGAGTTTGTTCCCGTGAGCTGTCTTGCCCATTGCCTCTACATTCCATAAGATCAAATCCCTAACCTCGTATGGGTGAGCTTTCATTCACTTGTTATAGTATCAAGCGATACGCTGCTGGTAGGTTGCTGTCCTTAGGTGTGCCACGTCATGGGCTTCTGGGAGTAGGTCCAGTGCTCTTTGAGCCATTAGGAGTTGCTAACGGGGTGAAGCATTCAATTTGGAGACTAGGCAACCCTACTTTGACAGAGACGACTATTTCAGCTCTGTAACATAGACTGAAGGGCGTCTCCCATGTTGGTTCCCGTGTGGTTGTCCAGTATGAGCATAGCACGGATGGTAACTCATTGGCCTAGGAGCCCCCTGCGTCTTCGAGCTTAATTTTCAGCCCGTGCAGTAGCGTTCGGTTGGTTATTTTGACTTATCCGTTAGCCTGCAAGTACACTATGGACGAGTGAACTAGTCTGATGTGTAAACTCGTACAATATTTGATAAATCGCTTATTAGTGAATTGGGTTCCATTATCGATCACTATAACCTCGAGAATTCGAATTGACAAACAATATTTGATGGACAAACTCCATTGCATTATGCTTGGTTATCGCGCTAAGGGAGTGGCATCACCCACTTGGTGAAGTAGTCCGTATTAACAATGATGAATTTTCTCTGTTCGGAGGCCAAGGGCATGGGCCCAAGGATATTGAGCCTCCATTGTGCGAACGGGCATGAGGCTTGCAGGCTTTGTAACTCCATGTGTGGCTAGTGGCTCATTGATCCGTGAACCTGACAACTCTCACACCTTTTGATGAAGTCCATGGCATATCACTTTATCGTGGGCCAAAATAGTCCCTGTCGCATGATTTTGAATGCGAGGTTCTTCCCTCAAACGCACGAGCTGCAGACGCCAAGGTGGACTTCGCCCAGCGTGTATTCGACTTCTTTAGGGAGAGGCACTTTAGGTATGGGGTCGAGTATCCTCATCGGAACAACTTCCCATGATGATTGCGTACCAACCTGTTTGTCTTTTTATTTGCTTGGCCTCCTTTGGGTATTCTGGCAGCATTCTGTCTGTCAGGCATCTCCAATACGAGGTCATTCAATTATCGCTCTCGATTACCTATAACATCTCGCGATTTAGGTTGTCAATGTTGGGCGCGGTTAGGACTTCCCGCATGCTCCTGGCATATTGCTCTTGAGATTCCATCATTACGTTCTTGGCCAACTGATTGACTTTCTAGTTCTCTGTCCTCGGGATGTGCACAATCTTGAATTTCTCAAACGTTTAGGCTTGGGCCTTCGCCTTTGCTAGGTATTTAGCGAGCTAAGGACTTGATGCCTCGAAAGTTCCCTGGACTTGATTGATCACTAGTTTTAAGTCACTGTACATGACCAGCGCTTTTGCCGAGCACTCCCTAGCCAATATGAGCCTTGCGACGAGGGCATTGTATTCTACCACATTGTTGGTTGATGGGAACTCGAGCACTAGAGAATATTTGATCTTTGAACCATTAGGAGTTTTGAGTACGACTCCGACCCCACTACCTGCTTGTGTGGAGATCCGTGGACGTGAAGGGTCTAGACAAGGGCGCTCGCGATGATCGTGCTTTCGACTTGGTCTGGGGCGCTGTGAGCAGGGGTCACCGTTTCAATCATGAAGTTCGTGAGGGCTTGACCTTTTAGGGCTGGTCTCGGTCGGAACTCTACGTCAAATTCGCCCAACTTTATGGCCCACTTAACCAGTTATCCGGATGTCTCTGGTTTCTACAGGATTGCCTTCAGAAGCTGGTCAATCAGCACGACGATTCGGTACGTTTAGAAGTATGGCTGCAACTTTCAGGTGGAGTAGATGAGGCCAAAGTGTTCCTCTCGGCGTGAGGGTAGCGAGACTCTGTGTCTGTCAGCACCTTGCTTATATAGTACACGGGTCGCTGCATGTTTCCCTGTTGCCAGATGAGAACCGAGCCTAGGGTCATGTCCGACACTGTCAGATAAAGATACAGGTCCTCGCCCTCCAAAGGCGAGGTCAGGAGTGGAGGGTTGGTGAGGTATTCTTTTAGCTCCTGGAATGTAGCCTTGCACTCCGCTGTCCACCAGAATCTAGTTGCCTTCATCTCTTTGAGGGCCTTGAAAAACGGTAAGTACTTCTCTGCCAACTTGATCAAGAATCGTGAGAGGGCGGCAAGTCTCCCTATTAGTTTCTGGACTTCCTTCATGGTCTGCGGAGGGCTTATGTCAAGGATGGCCCTGATTTTCTCCGGGTTCGCTTCAATACTGCGCTGGGACACTATGAAGCCTAGGAACTTCCCATAGGTCACCCCAAACAAGCACTTGGCCGGGTTGAGCTTCATTCTGTGAATTTAAAGCACCTTAAAGTTCTCCGTTAGATTGCGGACGTGGTTGTCGGTAACGTTGCTTTTGACGAGTATGCCGTCTATATACACCTCCACGTTCCTCCCGATTTGGGTTTCGAGCATCTTATTTACCAGCTGCTAATAGGACACATCGACATTCTTTATACCAAATGATATGACCTTGTAACAGTATGTCCCCTAGTCTACATACACCTCAAAGGTCTCCACATTCCTTCCGATCTAGGCTTCGAACATCTTATTTACCAGCTGCTAATAGGTCGCGCCGGCATTCTTTATACCAAAGTGTATGACCTTATAATAGTATATCCCCTGGTTGGTCATGAATAATGTGTGCTCCTTATCATCCGGGCTCATCCTTATTTGGTTGTAGCTTGAGTAGGCATCCATGAAGCTCAGGAGTTCGTGCCCGGATGTGGAGTCCACCAACTGGTCGATCCTTGGAAGCGGAAAAGCTATCCTTCGGGTAGGCTTTGTTCACGTCGGTAAAATCAACGCATATCCACCACTTGCCATTGTTTTTCTTCACGAGGAAGACGTTCGACAGCCAATTCGGGTATTGGACCTCCCTTATGAATCCCGCGTCAAGCAACTTCTTTACCTCTTCCCTTATGGTTATCGATTTTTCGACGGAGTGATTCTTACGCTTTTGCATGACAAGTTTGTGACCGGGATTGAGGTCCATCTTGTGGACCATTACTCGAGTCGGTATCCCGGGTATGCTGGCAAGAATCCATGCGAAGATATTAGAGTTCTGCCTGAGAAAATCCACAAGTTGGTTGCGAATCAGCGTTGAAAGGGAACTATCGACATGCACGCATTTCTCGGGTTCAATGGGGTCCAAGGGGACTAGTTCCGTTGTTTTGCTAGACTGGGCCTATTGTAGCGTAATTCATCGCAGAAGTCTAGATCCTCTACTGATCGGTTAGGAGTGGCGAGAACCACTTGTGATAGGTAACACGTCCGTCCCATTGTCTGGTCGCCCAACGACTCCCCTATTCCACATAGAGTCAGAAACTTTACTTTCAAGTGTGGGATCGACGTTATTGCCCTGAAGGTGGTCAAGAACGATCGGCCTTGAATTACGTTGTAGACCGACGGTAGGTCACGACGTGGAACGTAAGCGCTTGCGTGGCTGTATGCAGGGGAGTTACATCGTGGCCTTTAGTTAGACTTCTCCCTGTGCGGGCATTAGTTTATTGTCCAGGTCGTACAGAGGGCCCTCAGCTGCACTCATCTGGCTCTTTTTTAGTCCGAGTTTTAAAAATATATCAAGATACAATAAATTACGAGAACTTTTATTATTGATAAAAACTCATTTCAACTGGTAGTCTAGCGTACCATCTGAAATGAGGGCTGATACAACAAGAGGTTCGGAATAAGGGGAGGTTACATGAGTTACATCGTCATCACTAAAACTAATGATATTAGTCCTAACCCCTACTCTCGCTCTCTTGCCATGGGATGCGGCCTCGGATTGGTCTTGGCCGCTGCTTTTGGCCAGCCTGCTTGAGATCATGTTGATGATGCCGGCGGCGACACGGTTCCTCGGTGGCTCTTTAACTTCATCGTTGGCAACCTCGGGGGTCTGCCCCGAGCTTGTCAGGAACCATGTGAAGTGTCCCCAGCGGACCAGGTCTTTAATTTCCTTTTGTAGGGTTCGACAATCCTCTGTGGTATGTCCTAGAGACCGATGGAAATGGCAATACTTCGTCTGGTCTTTGGCCTTTGGGTTCTTCGGCTCTTTGGGCCACTTCAGAAACTTTTTATCCCGGATCTGTATCAAAATGTTTGAGCTGGTGTTGTTCAGGGGTGTTAGGGCCAAGGGCCTAAACTCCCTTCAGACACTCTACTCAGAACGTGGTTGCTTGCGAGATTCCCTAGAGCGGCTGCTGTCTCTTTTTTTTTCCCCCAATGGCTGGACCTTCTGGCTGTCGGTCTGCGCATTCGAGAGCTTTGCCTCATTGGCCTCCTCAGCCACAATGTAGGCTCGAGCAATGGCTTCAACTTCCCGGAAGGTTTGCGGGCGTTGATGCGCCAAGTGCTTGAAGAACTCTCCAACTGCCAACGTAGCGATGAAGGCGCTCAACTTCATCTCGTTAGAGAGTTGGGGGATTCAGCATTGTTTTACAGTGAAGGGGTTGAGAAACTGCTTCAGGCTCTTCTTCAGCTTCTGGTGGAGGCAGACAAGATGCCAGGATGCTTCTCTTTCTTTCGAATGGAGGCAAATTGGCACCGAAAACAGTCAACAAGCTTGTCGAATGATTGGATGGAGTTGGGTCGGAAGCCATGGAACCAGAGCCTGGCGTCCCTTTTAAGCGTCAGGGGGAAGTACTGGCACATGACAGCCTTGCTTACTTCGTGGATGGACAACAAAGTCCTGAAGTAGTTTAGGTGATCCATTGGATCGGTACTTTCATCGTACACGTCCAGCGATTGGCATCTCAACTTGAGGGGGGGTGGTTGGGTTCGGATGTCCATGGCGAATGGCAACTTCCTCATGTCGAGTGCCTGTCAGCCCAGCTTCCCCTTTAAACACATGCTGCCAGATCTTCTCCACCTTCTTCTCTATTCAAGGGGTGTATCCGCTCCTCTTCATGTTGATGAAGTCTCGGAGTTTGGAATTCTCTGGAGGGTCTTGTAGGTCACAGCAGCTGTCCGTGTGGGGTGGCCGCATACTGCATGAGCCTTCC
Source organism: Nepenthes gracilis (assembly GCA_033239525.1). Lineage (NCBI taxonomy): Eukaryota > Viridiplantae > Streptophyta > Magnoliopsida > Caryophyllales > Nepenthaceae > Nepenthes > Nepenthes gracilis. The sequence goes on along the minus strand of BSYO01000026.1, from coordinate 9,005,803 downwards.
CCTTTGGTCGTGGGCCTCCTATCATTGCAGGAGTTACGAGGATTTCGTTGCTCCTGGCTTTACTCTGGCGCTTCCCTGCTCAGGAGGCTCTGAGCTGTTGTCTGGGACATACTGCCTGAGGCCACCTGGGCCTCGGCGTCGTCAGGCCTGGTTATTCTCGCTGTTGGGGCTCTTGCCCTGTGTCCCCTTTGTCTAGAGGTTGATGTTTGGGGTCCTAGAGGAGAAGCTCACATCCATTGTGTGCCAGCCTGAGCGCACAGCACCTAGAGCATCTGCTTCATATTATTTACATTAGCCGCTAGCTTCCACTCGTTTGGCTCGGGTTGCTCGCCGGCATGGTTACCCACAGAGGGGTCGTCACCGTGGATGGCAATGTTCCTTGCTAATGCGCTTGTTTGTACTCTGGTGTTGTCCATTTTCTAAGTAGGAGAGTGGATGTTGTGACAAGTGGTTGGACTTTTTTAGTTGTTCCCACAGATGGCGCCAATAATGCATCCTTGGGTTCAGATTCTTGTGTGGATTAAGGAGCCCTTTAATTTCTCATCTCGGGTGGATCACGAACGGGTTCAATTTTTGCGTCTCTCAATCTAGACCTTGCGCACCATAAATTACGAATAAGAGGTTAGAGGACGGCGGAATGTTCTCCCCCATAAACACTCCGTTGTTCAAGTTAGAAATCTTTTTTAGAGAATGAAAATATGCAAGTGTAAAGGTAAACATGTTGGGGAATGCACGTATACTAGTATGCAAGGGGTGCGTGTGGCGTTCAGAGGAGGCTTGTGCTCCTCTTGTACACTGTTGAGAGTGGCTCACTAAGTCACCAGATTGAGGCAGTGGTTTTTAAGGGAAGAGAGTTAGTTCTTTTTCTTTATTACAGGGTGCTAGGATTGATTTCAGATCTCAAGCCATTGATTAAGTTGTCTAGAATGGGGATCCCTTTCTTTGTTGAGGGGGAAGATATTCATAAGCTCTGTGGATGAGATTTTTGGGCGTGAAAACCTTTGACAAGTGGCCTGCTTGGATTCGCTAGCCGTTGAACGCTGGTAATGACCAGCAGTGTCAATTGTTGCCTTGTGATGGCGCGAGGACCGTCATCGGGCATAGATGACACAGGCCCGTTTAACTTTGTAGGGATTGGTCGAATTGCTACTAGGACGGCGGGTGCCATGGCTTGTTAGGGTTGACCCTATCTCCCATTGGCTTATATTATTTGAGTTAGCGCCTCCTGCATTGTTAGTCTACAGTCGCTTCGAAAGAGGCGCGGGTGAAAATGATTAGGCGTGTGTCAGAAGCGCCTAGTGGGCCTTACTCCATGTCTCCGGGGTTCGTCGCTTGACTGGGCTTGCTAGCTGGTTGGGCTTCTATGTTGTTACCAGTTGGGCTTTGTTGGTTTCGGCTCAAATCTATAATGGATTCATCAAAAGGCATTCTCTATGTTATCCATAGAGTGGTTTTTTTTTTTTTAATCCCATTTTTTATAATATTTTGGCATTCAATGGGTACAAAAAATTTTAAATTATTATAAAATTGATCAATTATGTTAAATATCTTGGATCATTAATATTAGTGATATATTTTGATCGGTGATAATATTTTACTATTAATAAAATATTTTTGATCATTGTTAATCAGCTATGGACGTGATATTTTTAAATTAGGTGTAGTTGAGTATAGGCAGTAAACGATGAGTAGTGTATGATTATTGAAAATAGACTTTGGACTTTGAGAGGGGAATTCATTTTGTGAGGTCAAGATTAAATTTTCTATTTAATAGAAATATTTTTCTTTGATTTAATTTTTTATATGCCAAAAATATCTTTTTTTTTTAATGTGAAGAATTTTTTTATGATAAAGTAATAAAATAGCTAAAAAAATATTTTTTTAACATAGGACATTTTGCCAAATGTAATAACGTTATGATTATTTTTATCAGTGCTCCGTTTTAGTAGAAGGATCCAGCGGAAACTTCTGCGATGATTAATGCTTGCCGTTCGAGAAAGTTGGCGGAAAGGCTAGCCAATGGAGAAGAAGTGCGTCGTCACCACCAAAACACTCCGACGCCACAGACCAAGCCAATCTCGCTCGAGAAATACCGGGCGGAGGCGAGAAGAGAAAGAGTGTTTGCCCAGGATGTAAGGATAATCGACATGGCCTTGGATCGATAGAGGTGGGAAGGCGGTAAAGAAGCCCGAGGGCGGGCATTCTAACGCCTTAGAGTTTTGGGGAGGGGATATAAGAGCTGCGCAGAGAAGGGGATCCCGATCCCAACTTTCTAACTCGGATTCCTAGTTGCAATTTGTGTTGTGTCTGAAAGTTTCCCTTTTCTCAATCCGTCGATCACAAGAAAGAAAAGAGTTTTAACCGAGAGGGTGATCTTCCTTTCCTCTGGAACGCGTAGCTCACGATCACAACCTACGTCTACTTAGACCACGGGAAAGTTAGCCACCCATCATGGTAGGCATCAGGTGGGCGGGCGCCTTCTATAACAAGTTGGTTTTTCTCCTCGATTCTCCATACCATCATACTGTCATCTCTCACGAGGTGGGAAGATAGCATTCATCCTTATTGAAGGCGCTTCTTAGCGTGCGCTTATTTCCGTTCATCATGAATATCCTTGATTGAAGCGTCGGGAGATGATTTCGGTGGGAGAAATCGGCAGGATCCCCGACCTCTTGTTTGTTGTTTGTATTGCGGAGTGGTCAGGGGTTCAGTAGAGACGGAGATCGACTCTTCTCCTCCGACGCCATCGCTGCTAGAGAATCAATGCGCTCTCTAATCCGTACGCAGCGATTACGGAAACTTGACCTTAATCAGATTTAATTATTTATATGCCAAAAATACTTTTTTTTTTAATGTGAAGAATTTTTTTATGATAAAGTAACAAAATATATAAAAAAATATTTTTTTAGCATAGGACATTTTGCCAAATGTAATAACGTTATGATTATTTTTATAGGACGACTCTGTTTTAGATTATAAAAATATTTATTTTATAAATACTTATTTTTATTTTTATCAAGTACTTTTATATCATTTAAAAAATAAAATAAAGAAAATAAATATAAATGTAAAGATAAAAAAAAATAAAAATAGGATTTTGTTAAAACATATATACGGTTTGAAAATTGAAGTAAAATAAAAGTGCCGAGCTTAATGGGAGGTTTCCTTACCCTAATATGGTGAGTCGATTGATTTTAGGTATCAGGTACCTTGCGCCTTAAACCCTACTGCTCTCCCTCTCGGTCTCTCTCCTGCGGCGGACGCCATGGGAAAGGTGAAGGGGAAGCATCGCCTGGACAAATTTTACCACTTAGCCAAAGAACAAGGCTTCAGGTCCCGAGCTGCCTTCAAGCTCATCCAGCTTGACTCCAAATTCTCCTTCCTCCACACTGCTCACTCCGTTCTTGACCTCTGCGCCGCCCCCGGAGGCTGGATGCAAGTTGCCGTCCAGCGTATCCCCGTCGGGTCCCTCGTCATCGGAGTCGACCTCTTCGCCATCCGCCCTATACGCGGCGCCATATCCATCGAAGAGGACATCACTACCCCCAAGTGTAGGGCTACCATCAAAAAGCTGCTGGCTCAGAATGGCTACATGACATTCGATGTCATCTTGCACGATGGATCGCCGAACGTTGGTGGAGCTTGGGCTCAGGAAGCTACGAGCCAGAACGCTTTGGTTATCGACTCTGTGAAGCTCGCTACCGAATTTTTGTCTCCCAAAGGCACTTTTGTTACTAAGGTTCCCCATCTCTCTCTCTCTCTCTCTCTCTCTCTCTCTCTAATATGTATGTATGTTTGTATGTATACGATTTACTCCTTTGTTTGCTTTCAAGGACAATGAAGAACGACGAATATAATTAGATTTCTGTTTAGGTTGATTTGAAAGAAAATGAAGTGGTGTGAGGTGAATTAGGTTAGGGGTGAAGCTTAGTCTATATCTATTGATTTAGTAGATATCTGGAAATTCCATGGATTGATGAGCGGTTTACGTGGGGGCAATTCTAGCAGTTGCTAGTTTTGTTTTATCATTTTCTGATACCTGGTCTTAGTTTTATATTGAATCTGTTCTTCTTATATTGCAAGGTTAATTGCTCACTATTTCTTCTCACTTGCAGGAGCTATGGCAAAATTTAGTTATTTATTTTTTTTTTTTTTCCCAGAGCTGCGTAGCTATAAGTATTTATTTCTTATCTAATGTTGAAATCACTGGATAATTTGATTAATTTATGTCAAAGTGATTCATTTGTGTTTTCTTTTAGGTCTTCAGGTCCCAAGACTACAATGCTGTCCTTTACTGCCTTAGGCAGGTGATGTACCTGTGTTCTTAGAACAATTGTGTCAAATTTAGTTTTAGATGCAATCTGATCTTTTCCAAAATGAAATAATTCTGAGCAGTTATTTGAGAAGGTTGAGGTCACCAAACCAGTTGCTAGTCGTTCGACCTCTGCAGAAATCTATGTTGTGGGTCTTAAGTACAAAGCCCCTGCAAAGATTGACCCTCGCCTTCTTGATGTTAAGCATCTATTTCAGGGAGCTATAGAACCGCCAAAGGTACGTCAACTAAAACATATATGGGCTTAGCTTCTACTTCTTGCTTCTGACAGTTCTTCTATGATAAGTGAAAAAAGGATAACAGCTCTACTGTGCTGCATAATTTCATCCTTTATTCACGTAGGTTGTGGATGTACTAAGAGGAACCAAGCAAAAGAGGCATCGCGATGGGTAAGCATGGCGTTATATCCTTCATATATTTATTCGAACAGTGGCAATGGATTAGTGAAACAAAGCTGCATTGCTTCTTTGAGTTTTTAACTACTGGTTCTTCCTATTCACGTGAGATGAGTTAATAAATGAGGGTCATCCAGCAAATCTCCGTCATCTCATGCCATTGCTGTTCTTGTTTTAGTTTCATCAGGATGACAGGCTGACAGTGAGTACCTTTGGATTAGATTTTTTTTAAACTAGTGAAATGATCTCTATCAAAATATATGTATAGGAATTTATTGACATTGCCAAGGTTCGTGACAATGATCTGTCTTGCCTGAAAAAAAAAAGCTTGTTTTCATCATGTGGAAAGAACTCTTTGAGAATTCTGTTCTGCTCTCAGGATCCTTTCATTCTGCATGTCGGGAACTCTAGTTTTTATTATGGGGTTTATTGCCATTGTTGATTTTTGCCTCCCAACAGATGCATATCTAATCTACAATTGTTTGTCTGACTCATAATAGGTATGAAGAAGGAGCAACACTTTTGAGGAAAGTTTGTTCAGCTGCTGATTTTGTATGGTCAGACACTCCTCTTGAGGTCCTTGGTACAGTGACATCCATAAGCTTTGAGGATACTGCTAGTTTGCCTATAAAAAATCATGCTTTAACAACAGAGGAGGTAAATATATGATCTGGCATCTGTATCTTAATTTGTCTTGCTAGGAGAGCTGCCTAACACATGTGAGAACTGTTTTCCTGCTAGGTTAATGCCCTTTGTGATGACCTGCGTGTGTTGGGAAAGCAAGACTTCAAGCACCTTCTGAAGTAAGAAGCATGCATTTTCCCTCTGTCCACTCATTTTTACATTTACTATTTCACATGGTATGGGATCTTTAATGTTTATATTTTACAAGCTAGCAGTTGTGAAAAAGATATGGCCAATTAAGTGAGAATCTGGTGGAAATATTTTAGTAAATAATGTTTCTGAGACCCGAGCCCTTGTTATTGCAGAAATAGTTATGGCAGTTCACCTTGAAGACTTGGATTGCCTTGTTTGTCCATCGTAGCATGTTTCAGGCTTTTAATTTTTTTATTCACATAATGATACAGTTGCATTCCATGTTTCTAGACTGAAGACCATCCTAGGAGACACAATTTTAGTTTTGTTTTCAAATATGTTAAATATAGGTGGAGGATGAATATACGGAAGGCCCTTCCTCCCACAAAGGAAGCCACTAGCTCTACTGTGGATGTTGACAAAGAAGATAAGGATGGTGAGGAAGAGGAACAGGATGATGATGAGAAGATTCTGAATGAAATGGTGGAGTTGACCCATGCTGTGGAGCACAAGAAGAAACGTGAAAAAAAACTTCTTGCAAAAAGACGAGCAAAGGTATAGATTTCTTCAATTTCTCTTTTTTATTTAAATTGGATAGATGTTTAGGAACGCATGCTTTTGAGGCTGAGATCTAGCGATGCTAGATCTGACCTCATTGTTAATGGAAAGCTGATTGATGATGTTAAATGCACAAGGTTCAAGAAGGTGCAAAGGATCTTTGGGGTCTTGTTGTAAAGGATATGCATAGGTTTGATGGAAGGAAAGAGCACATTTGTGAAACATGTGCATTAGACACTATTGCAATGAATTCCTATTGTTAAAATTAATGATGGAATAATAAATACCCAAAAAAAAAAATTTCTTGACAGTAATTATAGATTCATAGTTTAACTATCACATAAAAGAGGACATTTAATAATTATAGTTCACTATAAATGCACAAGTATAATAAAATTCATTAACGAACTTGAAGTATTGCTCACAAGCTACTCATAGCAAAAATTAATATTAAAACTCAAGTTCATTTTCTACACCTTCATTAGATTTTATAGACCTCAATATCTCCATCTTTATATGTCTCTCTTAGTTAGCATATTTCTCATCTACAAGTTCCAATGTATAGCCCCCAGGGCACTTGGAAAACATGATGAAAATTGAGACGTGTACCTTTATTTAATTTGAAAACTTTAGCAATAGAATTTGATGTCAAAAGAGTCATCCTTGAATGCAATTTCACTTTCCTCATCATAGTCTCTATCCAGTTTTCTAATCAACCATTCATTATTTTTATTGAAACCATTTTCAAAAGACATTCAGTCAATATTAAGAGTAATACCCTAGATCAAATGGCTAATTTAAGAAGATCAACTTAAATTTATGAAGCCCTAATGGCATGTGCGTTGAGCTTAAAAAAGTATTAAGAATTAAATCCAATGGCTAATTTAAGAAGAATTGATTTAGATTTTTTAAAAAAATTTGGTGAATCCCTAAAGGCCTGCACTTGAGGCTCAAAAAGGTGCCTGCCTTACAAGCGTAGGTGTGCATGTATTGGAATGAGTCTATCCCTGGGTATATAAGAGGTATTGTGCTTTGAACTCCAAGTCTACTCATGCTTGAGGTGTGCCTCTAAAATAAGTTATAGCAGGGGCTGTGGGTGGCCTTACAAGGGTGCCACACATGGCCTTTCAAATAGCTATATATCTTTGATAATATTCATTTATGCGAATGTGCCTTCATCATTTGGTATGCCCTGGAATTGAAATCTTCACTATTTTTTATGTTGTGTTGATGAATTGCTGCTGCGAATGAACTCCTAGAAGCTTGAAGCAATGTACTCTTCTATTGTTGTATTTTTTATGGGAAGCTGGGTACTGAGTGTATACTTGACACACAGCACTTCTTGGGAGACACTGGCATCGGCATTTTCTTGTTTTTCACTTACCGAATTTCAGTGTTAAACTTCTACTTTTTGGTTCTGGTTAAGCGCAATTACTGGTTAACACTTAAACTATTATCAACAAGGTATGTGGGGGTACCTAATTAGATTCTTGACCTCTCAGGCCCAGAAGTGCATGATAAATGCTGCCAAAGACCAGCAAAAAGGTTGTCTGGTATTGAAATATTTAGAGTGTTTTAGTCCATTCTCAAAAACTAGTTCAAACAATTCCCAACTTCCCATACTAGCTTTTTTTGAAAAGCTCTAAATTGGAGCATGCTGGATGCTCACTCCAATGTTGTTAAAGGTGTCCCTAGGCTTGGGGCTCAAACCCCAATGCCTCAACATAACTAGATGATGCTCATTACAACATGCGCAAGCTTTTTTGGGAGGCTCAAGATGCGTGCTTTATAGCTTTTTAATAAAAAAAAATTAATTATTTTTGTTTAATTTAACCATTGCATTTAATTGTTACTTGTAATACCAACTTGGTATTGGTGAAATTAGAATTGATGAAATTAATGAGTTATGTGAGAAAATGATGTTTAGACTCACAAATATCTATAGGGGATTTATAGGTATTTCTGTGCAAAAATACAAAATAAAAATTTGGAAATTCAATGTATATAAAGAAATTACTTATGTAGATGCTTAAATTAAATTATTACCATTCTCATACATAAACATAAATAAAATGCGAAAATGGGGAGAATAAAATATTTTGGTGATGAAGGGAAAACTTTTGAACGACTTATTCATTGAAAAACCCTTTGAGTTGTTAGTTGCCAATTAGAAGATTTATTATGATGAGAACAATGAACTTATAAACTAAACCACAAATGCACTATTTTAGCTGGCTGACTTCAGACTAGTGATTGTTTAAGCTCCCTTAGATATGCATCATAGTAGGAGCTACTTTGGCACTCCTGATTTCTCTAAGTAAATCTACCAATGTTAAATGCCTTTAAAGATTTTCTTGTAAAGCAGATTTTACTGTCTTCTAACAAGACCTGATCACTGCAAAAAAAAAAAAAAAAACTCAATTTGATGAGGAAATAAGATTAATACATTGTCATTCAAATTAGATACAAGTATTTGACCCTTAAGAAAAATAAGTGTTTGATTCTTTAAGAATTCTCTCTCATCATTAACTGATTTTACCTCCTTCAATCTTTAGACGCCTCCTCCTATTTGCAGCAAGTACCAAAAAATTGATATCAACCTTTAGTCAACAACAATTCAAATTTTCAAAGTTGTGGAAGTAACAATGCCCCACTTAAGCGCCAGTCTTGCGGTTTACCAGCAGCTCATTTTATAACTTGATCACTTAAGCTTGCAGCATGTGGGTCACTTGCTGAATTTTGTTGGGAAGGAAAACGACCTCTGGCTTAAGCACCAAGATTGTGGGCAACTAGCTGGAAGCGACATAACCACTGTTTGCCTAATTGTGTAGCTCGGGGTCCACTTGCAAATGGTAGTTGGAAGTTGATTGACACCCTGTAGCTTGAACGGCCAGCTTGCGGTCTACTTGTGTAGAGTTGCTGGAAGTGGATTGACACTTGGTAGCTTGAGTGGCCAACTCGCGGTCCTCTTGCAAAGGGTTGCTGGAAGTGGATTGATGCCTGGTCGTTTGAACGGCCAGCTCATGGCCCTCTTGCTCTTTGAATATAGAACTGCCACAATCTCCCTTAGCTTAAGTGGACAGCTTTTGACAAACTAGCGTGATGCATTTAGAATTGAAAAAATCTCTCTGGCGTGAGTGATCCCTCTTACTTGACACTTGGGGCTCATTTCTTATCATTGAATTGAGAGTTAGAAATCATATAGTGTCATGGAATATGCCAACCAATGAAAATCTAATAGAATGAGCAACTGATTAGATGAATGAAGGGGGACCATAAAGAGGATAATTGCTTTACATTTGAGGATTATTTTTTGACAAAAGGGTTTGTAGTTAAAATTATTTAAATAAATAAGGTAACATATCACATCAAATTTAAATATTGTGTGAACTTTAAACTTTAAGTGTCTCTTAGGCTACCTTATTGGAGTTTGTAAATAATAAAAATTCTAACTTGGACAAGTAAAGTTGGAGATGTAATTCAAGCATATGAGCTAAAAAAGGAAATGCATAAATTTTTGTTTGATCATGATAATAAATATTAGTCTACTATGAATATTTTGAGAATGGTATTTCAAACTTGTCAATGATATTTATTATTGTCCAATATCTGTGGTGAGCTATGCTTATTATTTTAATCTATTATATTGTTTGTTAGATTTAATTAATGATTGTTGTCGGAAATATTTTTTGATATTTCTATTATATTATTAGTTTTAACAAACACCTTACTTTCATATTTTAAAACTGAGCGCCTCACTTCTATTAGGCCTGTGCATACACCTTGTGTCTTGTGACTAGGCTTAAGGGCCCCTTATGCTGTAATGTATCGTGTACCTTTAACAATACTCGGATTTTTGGAAATTATATTTGGGCTACCTTTTGCTTATAGAAGTACAGAAGCTCCTGCAAAAGCTAGGCCAAATGGGCTCTTATACCTTGTCAAGATTGTTTTGCTGCTCTAAATATCCTGTTCTGCAGAACTGAAAGGAAGTAGCATCATTAGATGCGATTGTAGTTTCAAAGGACAGGCCCATTTCCATATTGTTCAAGCAGCAAAAGAGTATGTGCTTTCACGAATGAATGAACTAGCTTTGATAAATTAAAGTATGGCCAATATATCTCTTCCTGCATTGCGTAGACAAGTAGAGGACCCTCTACTAAAGTTGCTTCTCCAAAAATTGTTTTCTGATGGAAGATCTGGATATGAAATATTACTTGAATTCAACTTTTCCCTTAATTACCCTTCCTTCCCCCCTCCAAAAAAAAAATATCCGCCTTGATAAGGTAGTGGTACAGTTCCCCACTGTCTTCCTTTCCTGTGTCATCTGTTTGCAAATGTTCGTTCAACATCTTGTGAAATAATTGGGTTAATGCTTTCTGTTCTTTGAATGTACAGGATAATGCAAGGAAAGCATTGGGTATGCAAATAGATGCACTACAAGATGGTTATATTGACCATGAATTGTTTTCCCTTGCTTCCATTAAGGTTTGTTCTATATTTGTTAGTAAGTTTTTGGGCTTACTTTGCATCCTGAACCCGTGTCATTGCTCACCTTCTAAAAAGAAAATGCAATGTAGAATCATATGCACTTAAAAGTTTCTCACTTACAATTCAGTCATGACTGGTTATTTTTGGATTATTGAGGCCCCTGTGGTGCATATGTTTGCTCTTTTGGAGTCTTGTTGGGTTTGAATTATGACTGTAGTATTCTATCTACATTTAAATTGAAAAGATTTTGAAACATCAAGGAAAATATAATACTACTGAAAGGTGCCTTAACAAAGTGGTCTTATGGGAGTCTTACACTTATTCTGAATGGGGAGAATTGTCTTCTCTATGTTCTGCTGATGGATTTTCTGACTCTATTGTTGTTTCTTCCCTTTTCTTTTGATTGGTCAACCAGGCAAAGAAGGACCTGGAAGCCGTTGATTCCACTGAAGATGTTGATGAAGGTGTTGCATTGGGAGTTAGTTCTGAAGAGGATACCACTGAGGCAAATGGAAATGATCTATCTAGTGATCTGGACTCTGATGAAGAACGTCAGAGGTATTTTTCTGTTGGTTAATATTCCCAAATTTTTATTTTTTTGCAGTTAATATGAACCATGTTTAATCAACACATGCCTTTTTCAATAGATATGATGACAGGCTTGAAGAGCTCCTTGATGAAGCTTATGAACAATATGTGTCTAGGAAAGAAGGGAGTACAAAGCAGCGGAAACGTGCCAGGCAAGCTTCCAAGGAAGGAGAATTCCTGGAGGTACAAAGCAGTAGTGAACCAGTTTTTTTGGTGTCAGTGGTTACTTGTATTTAACATCGTAATCTTCATCATTACTCTATTGTATTTTTGATGTTTATATAAATCAGGGCATATTTTTTCCCTTATTTCTTCTTTTCAAACTTTGTCGGAAGATTGTGTTAGTCTTGAATATGTTACATATCCCTATCATTAATGGGTGTTGCTTCTTTTCAAAGTTATCGAGGGTATTGTTGCAATGTAGATGTTGAGTTTTCTGAGTAGTTATGCGTGATATCTACTTTCTGATGGTGCAGGGAGGCGATGAAGAAGACAACATGGCTCACCCAGATGATGATTCAGACAAAGAAGAGGGTGATCGTGAAACCAATCCTCTTGTGGTGCCTATAGATGTGAGAGTGCATACTCTAGAGGATGTGACGGAGAAGTGGTTTAGTCAAGACATTTTTGCTGAAGCTGTGGATCAGGGAGACCTAGAGAAGGATGAATTTGATGATGTAATGCAGGTAGATGATCAGGAGCACAAAGCTTCTCTCCCAAAGAATGCCAAAAATCCCAGGTGCCGTTTAGAAGATTTGGATGAAAGTGATGATGAAACGAACATTGCTGTAGCACAGGAGCAGCCAGAGATGGTCAAAGAAAATCCTAGGCGCCATTCGAACGATTCCAATGCTCCTAACACCAAGGCATTGAAGGCAGACAATGATTTTGAGATAGTTCCTGCTCCGGTCACAGATTCGAGCGATGACTCATCCTCGGACAATGAATCTGATGAGGAAGATATCGATAAAAAAGCTGAGATATTGGCTTACGCAAAGAAGATGCTGAGGAAAAAGCAGAGAGAGCAGATGATTGACGACGGATACAACAAGTATATGTTTGATGATGAGGGTTTGCCCAAATGGTTCATTGACGAGGAGAAGAGGCATCGACAGCCGATCAAGCCGGTGACCAAAGAGGAGATTGCTGCCATGAAGGCTCAATTCAAAGAGATCAATGCCAGGCCTGTGAAGAAGGTGGCAGAGGCCAAAGCCAGAAAGAAAAGGGATGCCCTACGGAAACTTGAGAAGATACGGAAGAAAGCAAACACCATTTCGGATCAGACGGACATCCCGGATCGTTCAAAGAGAAGGCTGATCGAGCAGCTGTATAAGAAGGCGGCACCCAGAAAGCCAAAGAAGGAATATGTGGTCGCGAAGAAAGGGGTTCAGGTTAGACTCGGGAAAGGGAAGGTGCTTGTCGACCCACGGATGAAGAAGGATGCCCGGCAGCACGGGATGACAAAGCAAGGAAAGAAGAAGGGGAAGAATGTGAAAGGTAACAATAAGGGAGGGAAGGGGCGCTCTGCCAAAGCTGCTTCAGGAGCTAGGAATAGGAAAGGAAACAAGGGATCAGGGAGAAAGTAAAGAGGCTGAAAGTTCGAGCTTGTGGAAGAGGTGACGGGGGATTTCTGCTTTAACTCAATTTTGTCTTTCAGATGACATATTTATTCATAGAGAAAGCTCTTCAGCAATGCTTGATCATTCTCTCTTTACGTGCTCATTTTATACATCAATATGCATTTTTTAAATATTTTGTTATCAACCTTTATTTGTGTTAATATTTTTTTTTATGTGTTAATATTTTTGTATTAATCTGTTTAAAGTTTTCAATATCATATAATTAATAATAACATTTTTATAAGAATAAAATTGTAAGTATTATTATTATTTATTATTATTGTTACCTTTTTATATCTATTATATGAATAAATATCATATAATCTGATTCTTTGTGAGCTCTGCAAACAGAGCTTACGTAATGTTCCTTAGACAGAGATGGGTGAGGTTGAAAGACGAGTATTTAAGGTTTGATTGTGACTCATTGAAACCACTAGAAGCTGTTATGGTCCTGCTATATTTAATTTAATTTTTTTATTATAGATTATGAATCGTAAAATAAAAGTCTGAGAATAAAACATATTATTAAAATATAAAAAAATTGAATAGGAATCATTTATTTTCTATCACGTAATATTAATTATTGAAATAATAAAGGGTCATCGACTTTGTGCTTTTGAAGGAATAAGAGGATATTCCTTAGTGTACAAGGCAGCCCAAGATAATCGTGGGCTGGCTTAGGAGTCGTGTGAGCTTAATATTTTGACTTAGAGACACTGCCCTTTACTAGGGCATATTGTCGGTCTACTATCATCATATTAGATTCTAATTAGCCAATAAAAATGAAATTCATTAGGAGGAAGGTTGCTTGATATTCACTAAATAAAACAAATAATGATATTTTTAAGTGGGAAGACTTTTTTTCTCTATTTGAGGTGCATTTTTAAGGATAAAATCGTTCGAAAAGTTGTTAACGGCTGTGTGTTGTGCCTTCCAGAGAATAGATAATACCTTAAATGAAAACAGATCTAACGCTGAAACTTTAGAATCGTGCATTCTATAAGAATCTGTACTTCTACCCCCAATATAATAGTGAGATTGTTGCTTTAATAAGGGATATATTGTGTGGTTAGATTACCTGACATTAGTTCATAAAGAAACAAATGCTATTTATTAGTGTTTCTCTCTTCTACAAGCCTTTTTAAAAACAAAATAATCCAAAATGATGTTGGGATTCGACTCGGATATACACAATCTGACACGGTAAAACAAAACCAGAACCCCCAATCAATCATCAGTTACCAAAATGGTGAGTATAAGAAATACAATAATGTACAATATTTTTAACGTGGAAAATATTTTTAAACAAAGTCAAAACCTAGCGTCCTTCAAGCCTTCATCGTGAGCACAAATACTCCAATTCTTGCATGAACGTTGCGTAATCTTTGAATGACCTTCCGTTTGTTATGACACCCACAAGAGAATGACTAAAACCCAATAGATAAACTAGTGATTGAATGTGTCTCGTGTATTCTCTACGGCAAACAATACCTCAAACCAGAATGAGCTCTTAGGCTAATAGGTTAAGTATTATAAACCGTATAAATCCTTTAAACTAAACTACCTTGTACACTAACGATTTGTTCTAACTCATAGTTTGATTTGTTTTGGTTAAAAAACTAGATTATATATTATAATTTGGTCAGTAATTATTGTTTAATATGTATCAAACTGATCTGTATTAAGACCTAATTATCTATTTTTGGGGTAAGTATTAAGACCTAATTATGATATTAGAAAAATGTTAATTTCACAGCACATAACAACAACAATAATAATACGTCATTGTAATACCACGTCAACGGTGTTAAATTAATTAGGCAGTGGTATGGACCAGATTTATACGGTCGACTAATTAATTCGTGAAAGGTTGGATGCAGTCCCCCACAAAATAAAACGTGGGGCTTAATAATAGACAGATGATAATTAAATATTGATTTTTTTTAATATTTAGAGATTTTTAAAGAAATAAATCTTAAAAATGATAATATTACTTGTAATTAATATTTTAATAGATAATAATTTTTTTTAAAATTTTTGTCAAAATTGTCAATTATTGAAGGATACGTGTCCTTTTATTATGGAGAGTCTGCCTTATGCTATAATTTTTTTAAATATTATGTGCATATATTTTCTTGATTTATTTTAAAGTTACAGTGGGTAAAAAATAAAATAATATCTTAATATATTATATTATTTTTAATTTTTAATATTATAAGGATATTTCGTAATTAATAAAATTCATGGACCCCTCCAACTTGTTAGAACGGACCACCCTAAGAAAATGAAGCCCATGGTTTTTCACTTTCACTCCATAAATTTTGGGGCTTTTCTATTTTCTTTTTGTTTTTTAAATGTTGGATTGATGTCTACCGCAGGAAAAAAAATAAAAAAAATAAAAAAATGTATTTTAAGTTTCTCAAAATTAATATCTTGAATTATTAATAGGCATGAAGTAGATACGTATGATGAAAACAATATATATCAAAGCTACCAATAATAATAATAATTCTTACAGGTGATAATTGGGTTACGCCATTCCTGACACGATATGACCTATAATATACAGTGTTAAGGTTTATATAACATGGTTCAACATTTCGGTCCGTGTTAAATTGCATGTTAGCTAGCTTACATGCTATGTGAACTTGTGGCATGAATCGTGCTGTGCCTGATATGACCCGTTATTTAAGCTTTTTTAAACTGTAATGATCGGGTGAAATCATAGTAAACACATTAGCACCGCCAAATATTGATTCTCCATGTGCTAATTCTTGTTGCTGCTGTTATCCATGTTTTTTCATTTGTCGAATTAAATGTCTAGTATTTTTTAATGTTGTGATAATTATAATTATTTTTACATATTTTACAGATAACTTTTTGTTAACTTTTTTGTATCACTAAGTTGAATAAATTACAAATTCTACTTTGACACTTTTTTAGAATGGACTGAGTGTAGAATTATTAGTTTGTAATTGTGATTAAGTGGTAAAAGTTTTGGACTATAACAAAAATATGCTAAAGAATTAAACAAAAATGTGATAAATAAATAATAACTAAAAAATAAAATACAAAATATAAATTAGATCACAACTACGAGTAGATCTAGATCGTAAGTGAAATTAGGCAGCAATGAGAAGAGATTACAAGTGAGAAATTAGATAAATGGTAAGTGTGAAATTAGATTAATATAGATAATGGTATTTATATGCAAAATTTTAACTTAAAAAGAAAAAAAAGAAACATTTAAAATTTACCCCTTTCTTCCCATTGCAAAGCAACTGTTAAATTTAGCAAATTCTGCTTTGCCCACAATAATGTCAATGGCATCAGCACTAACTGGAAGACTAACGAGTATATATTTTTCATGCACACAGCAATTATGCAAAATTTCTTAGTCCCACTAATAAGTATAATATTATCTGAGCTAACTTTTAATATTATGGCGGAATAGTTGATGAAAAAAAAAAGAATGTTTCTAAGGATAAGTGACCTTATGTAAAGATAATAGGTCGCTCGAAATATGTACCCTTATTTTTAAAGATTAGTTAGATATCAAAATTATGTTAAAAATATGATTACCCGCTCGAGCCCAAAATTTTAGTGAATATGATAACTCCAAAAGTGAATTCTAGAAAATACAAGTGAAAATATAAATGAAGATTTAAAAATAAATTGAGCTTATTTTTTGAATGTGTTATTCATACTTTTATAAATACTAATATTATTTTTTGGAATAAATAAATGTGATTTTTTGACATACCAATTTTGTAATTTTATTACCCGATTTTTTTTTTTTTAAATCAAAACGTATGGATCTCAGGGTGTAGTTCTATTAGGGACTAAATAGTCATAGGTCCATCAATTTAATTTCAAACATGTCCGTCCGGCTAATGAAGTTAGCGGACCAAAAATATTATTCGAGATGCTTAATAAATAATATTCATTCTGAGAAATTCCTCGAAAGAAAAAGGATGGGAATGAGTGCGATTTGGACATTCAAAACATTTATAATATGCATAATTTGAGTGGAGTCTATTCAACATCAAAAGACAAAATAAAGCTCTTCAAAATCTGCTCCGACTCACCAAACCACTTTGATACTCCACAAAGTTCTACTCAACTTCATCTTCCATAATTCTTTCATTATCTGAAAAATAGCAAGAATGAGCTACAAAGCCCAGCAAAATATTCACATGTAGAAAATAAAGTACATAACATATACATATAAGCGAATATAATACGAAAATCATCATGTCTTTTAGTTCGAAATTTTCTTAGTCTTTTGCTTCTTGTCTTGTCTACTGAAAACTCATAAAAATCATGGAAGGTTCTTATCATCTTTAGGGACCGGACGGACGCGGACAACTTCGAGGACGGGTTGTGTGTAACCCCACAACCTAAAGCCGTATCCCCTCATTATGCTCCCCGGGGCGGGAGGTAATGCCTTTATCCCGGCATACGGGGCCGAAAGTCTTATGCCACCAAAAGGTTCCCTCCCGTGGCCCAGGAGGCATCCTCGAGTGTCACTTCAATATCCTTCATCCATCTTTTACAGCAAGCTTAAAGGAGACTCGGTTCTTAGTTTATATGGCCGTTTGTTATGGTTCAAAAGTCATAGAGTTCCACCTGTTGTCCAAATTAATACATTATTCTTTTAAACCGAAGCTCTTTTCTTTTTCAGACGGAGTTCACGATGCCGGAGTTCAAAATACCGAAGTTCTTTTTCAGACGGAGTTCTTTCAAATTCTGAAGTTCTGAGAACCGAAGTTCATTTTCATTAGAGGCGGAGTTCTTTTCAAAAGTAAAGTTCTTACCTGAAGTACTTAAAAGCCGGAGTTCCTTTAAATATGGAGTTCTAAAAACCGGAGTACTTTTCTTTAAAATCCGGAGCTCTAAAAACCGGAGTGATTTTTCTTTAAAATCCGAAGTGCTTCTTCATTAAAAGGACGGAGCTCTTTTTGTAAAAAGACGGAGTGCGTTTTCTTCAAAAGGACGGAGTGCGTTTTCTTGAAAAGACGGAGCTCTTTTCTGTAAAAAGACGGAGCACTTTTCTTCAAAGGACGGAACTGTTTTCGTAAAAGGACGGAGTATTTTTCTTCTAAGGACGGAGCTGTTTTCTGCAAATTCTCAGAGTTCATATAATTGGGCAGATAATCTTACAAAACCGAACATCATAAAGTCTTTTCCTTAAACATGCACTGCTCAACAAATAATCATACTTTAAGCATCAGATATGAAAAGAACAGAATAAACATCATATAAGTTCATATATATCAAATATACTAGCATAGAAATCATGCATAATCATGAACTTGAAAACAGGGGTGAATATCTTGCCTGGTTGTTCTTCTACTTTGCCTGATCTTTACTCTTGCTTGAGTTTCTCTACCTTGATCTTTACTCTTACCTGGTTTCTTCTACTTTGCTCTTACTGAAATTTCTATTACGTGCCTTACTCTCATTCTTCTAGTTCTTATTTATAGACTTTGAATTTGATAACCTCCATAAATGATTGGCAGTACAAGGAAAATGTTTCTTATTAATGATGATCATTATTAATGATTCAGGGAAAATATTTCTTATTAATTAAATCATTTATGATCTTATATTTCCAAGGAGTTCATAAATTCCCAATGAACTGAACTTAGTTTTATCATGTAAACACATTAAATCTCTGGTTAACTGAACCTAGCTTTCTCATGTGAACACATTAAATTCTTGGTTAACTTAATTTAGCAGGATTTAACTTTCTCATATAAACACATTAAATTTTGGGTTAACTTAACTTAGCAGGATTTAACTTTTCTCATTTAATCACATTCCGGTCAACTATCGGTGTTGACCGGATTATTCCTCACATGACCTCCGGTAATCCGGTCAACGCTTGTTGACCGGATCTTCAACTTTGGCTTTCTTTCCACAATTCTACTCCGGCCTTACAAAGTCACTAAACTACTCCGGCCTCCAACACACAAAGTCACTCCGGCCTTCAAGTCACTTCGGCCTTACATTCATATAATGCACTCCGGCCTTCAATGGAACAAAACCCGATTTCAAAACATGTTGAAGGCCGATTTAGATTTTCTTTCTGAAAGTGGCTGGACTTGATTCTCACGGATGAAACCGGACTTATTTTGCATCAAGGAATATTCCAGGCTTCTTTTTATCAAGGAAATCCGGACTAGAATTTTATCAAGGAATACCCGGACTTCTTTAAGGAAATCCGGACTAGAATAAAATTCAAACCAAAATGAAATCCGGACTAAAAATTCATAAAGGAAAATCCGGACTTCTTTGCTGGACTTGATTTTCATCTTAAGGCCCATTTACTTTTCTTATTATATTTTCCGGTCAACTGGCGTTTGATTGGATTATATGGACTCGATGTTGGAATTTCCTATGTTCAAAAATCTGGGTCATTACAGTGTCTCACTTGAGAAGAATCTCATTCATACTCCATTGGTCTTGATTTTTTGAGAAAACTAAAAGCTACAATCTTGAGCCTCATGATCTAAATAGTTTTCTCTATATTTTTCTCTTTACCGTTTTAAACATCTTACATCCTTCTACCTTTGTTGGAGATGTTGGTGCGTTGAAGAAGGAGACTCGATCGTGTTCGGCAATTCAAGTGGCTAGAGAGGGAAGATTGACGTGAAGATCGGAATGTGTCCGGTTCCGTTGCCGCGGACAAATCCAAGGAGTTCCTTGATAGGGATCACAAGACGGGAGTAAGTCGGCTAGATTAGTGCGTCGTTACCACCCGATCTGTAAGTTAATTTTTATCGTACATTGCTTCCCTGGCTGTTGAAGCCCGGAAGGTTTTTCTCGTTTACAGTGGGTATCAAATTTTCCCTTCATCACCAAAAATCGTGTCTTTTTATTACTGCTGATGTTTATTTATACTTTGTATGATTGTTAGTATCATTGGTATCTAGAATTAAATATCCTTTACGTGTGTTGAATATTTATTATTTATTACTTTTGCTATATTTATCGGGGTCGAAACTTGATTGTTTACGTTAGTATAAAAAGTGCTTTTTCAAAAAGAAAGATAATAGAAATATGTATTATTTTTAAAGATTAGTTAAATATAAAAGATTACGTTAGAAATATTATTATTTTAGATTTTAGTGAAGATGATAACTCCAAAAGTGAAGGTAGCAGTACAAGTGAAAATATAAATGAAGATTTAAAAATAAATGGAGTTATTGTTAGATGAATTTTCATACTTTTACAAACTGTAATATTAAAAGTATTCAATAAAATATAATATGTAATTTTAATAATATTTTGTGTAATTTTATTATATATATATATGTCTCAAAAATTTGGATTAACGTATGAATTAAGGTGCCTGTAGTTCCACTAGTATATCAAAATAGTGATAGGTTTAGTCTTCGCAACTCAAAATTTGAATCTTACGCACCATAATATAATGAATTAGATATAAGAGATATACGAAACTCATCCCCTAATAAATTATTTGATAGTCAAGTTGATAATCTTTCTGAGTAGATGGAAAGATAATGAGAAAATAGATACTAGAATTAAAAGAAGATGAGAATGAGTGTAGATTTGGAGGGCTTTACTCCACTTGGTACACTCAAATATTTGAGTGTCTTTTTTTCTTTTTTCTTCTTCTTCTTCTCCATTTTGTTTGGGAGAAGTTATATTATAGCTAGGAGTTTTGTTCGGTTAGTTAGCATTTAAAATCACTGCACGTATCTAGAGTCGTTTCGAAACAACTGTGGAGGGACGTTACTTTTAGTATGTAACTACTACTCCAATTTAATAAGGATGCCGTCTGATTATTAATGATGGAATTGTTTTAACCATTTTCTAAATCGAATTATTAATTGGCTCGTGATTATCTTTTAGTTTTTGGTAACCAATCATTTAGATTAAGCAACTCGGTTAATACCCTTGGAAATTATTATTTGATTATCTGGATTGGTTTTATTGTTTCTTCGTCTGGGCTATTAGAGTTTTGGGCCTTGATCCAAAGTTTGCACTGGATTGATCCATCTGGGGCCATATCCCTTAGTTTTTATTATAATTGTGCTTAAATTTGTATAGCCCAAAGACATGCCTTGCCTAATACAAGTATGCCATGTGCTGTATTACATCGAGATATATTTTGTCCCATGTCGTGGCTAATTTAATACCACTAATTTTGGGATAAAAAAATTGGTGCAAATAGTTGAAAATTCAAGTGTGGGTGTCAAAGTGGGTTAACAATGTAAATGAGTTGAATACTAAATTCCTATAGAATAAAATGATACTTTTGTTTTTTAATCTTTTGTACTAACGAAATTGAACCAAAACGCTCAACAAAAATAAGATTATCTAATTAGTATTAATTATTTTTAATGATAAATAGTAAATAATAAGAATGATTTGAGACGGAGTTTTTATTTCACATGTTCTCATCTATGATAAACAATAAATAAGAATGACCACTACAGACTTTGAGTTGAACAATTAGTTTAAATACTTTATTTGTTAAATGTACTGATTCGAATGAATGATCAAGGTGTAGGTTCAATAGAATCATATGGTCTAAAATACGATCATACACCCACAACGCTCAGGGGCATTGAGAATCAAACATTTAATACCCCTTTGAGAGGTCAAAAGATATACCATATGAAATCAATTAAGACTTAACTATTAATAGTTAATTGACCTATTAAGCCTTAAAGAGGTTATAAATGCAGAAATGACAAAATTTTCTTTCTTAAGATACACACTATTAGTTAAATAGTCAAGGATTAGGGTCTTTTTTCACCGGTTTTAATAGTTTTAAGGAATTAACTAGAAACAAATTCGAATATATTATGATCGAATACCCAAATATATTTGCTCAGGGGCTAAATCTCCTGATCAACATTAGTTTAAAAAACAACGAATATATGAAGATGAAAAAGTCTGAATATATATTTATGAAAAAGCAAATTACATTATCCTTATATACAACTATAACGTGAGGTTACAAGAATTACGGACTAAAACATATTGGCAATCCTATGGCTGGTGGTTGGATCTAGATCTTGGAACATGAGGGCTTAATTATTCTTTAAAATTTTTAACCTCTAAAGCCAAAGCAGTTCTAGAGTTTTTAACATCCAATCAGACGATAGAAAGGTTAAAAGCCATCAAAGAAACTATCATTTTATAGAGGTCAATGCCTTCATTAAATTGAGAACCAAGCAAGAAATTGATTTACTCAGGTCGGATACTCCTCTTTAATAACTTCTTAAGCCTTGAACTTTTAACTCTTGGTCCATCTATAGTGCTAATAGCCAACGAAACATGTCATCCAACCTCAAGGCTTTTATCCCCAAAAGAAATGGCTCAATCATTTAGCAATGGGAGCTTGATTTGCATATTTGTAGGACTTATTCATCCATTCAGCTTGTCAAGAACTCGGATCAAATTAATCAATTTAAATAATTAATTATAATTTCTAAAATTTAAAATTTTAAAAAAAATTTAATAAATAATGCTAAATCCCAAAAAAATTCAAGTGTGAGAAAACGAAATATATAAGACTTAACAAATCAAAATTCTTATAGGACCTCATCGGATAACCGTTCGAATGATATAAATTTGACCTACTCTACAATCATTGTAAGGGAGGTAATAAATTTATCAAAATCATGAATCATTCATAAACAAAATATCCCAACTGATTTCAAAACTTAACCATGGGCCAATACTCAGCCAATTTTTATAATATAATCATGTCAATTTTTAATTTAAATTAAAACAAATTAAAACTCACCAAATCGGAAGAATGACTGACAGATCACATCCAAACTCCTACAGTACATCCAAAACTTCTACTCTGAAGGGTCAAAACAGAAAATGTGAGCCAAATACCTAGCAAGTATCATATTTAGATAAAATCAGTCTAATAAATCAAATGAGAGGTCAATGGATAAAAATCCAGTCAATTATATAATGAATCCAAATCGTCAATAAAATAAATCCAATAAAAATCTAAAATCCAAAGTCCAAAATCCAGTGATAGTCTTGTACTTAAAGCAAATATTTAAATCCAAAACAAATGTCTAAATTCCGAAACAATCTTCATCGGGACGTATATATATATATATATATATATAAACAAAATAAAGGTAATTCAGACCAATTCCAAAATTGATATCCTATCCGAGTCCAATCCGCCTCTAAGTCCAAGTCTAAATCCCAGGCGTGATCATATTGTAATTTAGGGTAGAATCCGATAGTCGGATGATCTAATAGCGTGCGCATAAACTGAAATAGTACCGCAACAGATATTTCAAAGATTCGAATCAAAATATATAATCAAAATCGTTGTACGAGACAAATCAAGGCCCAACTGAAGGCAAAATTGGTGAATCTCAAATTCAAATCCAAAATCCAAGTCCAAATCAAATTCCAACATAAATCAATGCAGAAATGTAAATTATGCACCAAATTTGGGTTCTGATTATTTAAAAACTACTTTGATGAATGGTTACACATAATTTTGAGAACATTGCCCAAAATTCATGTATTTCAGCTTTATAGATAATGTTCTTATTATATTTACCATTCATGACTTTGAGTCGTTTTCTCAGTTTTTATTAGATATATTAGGACATCTGAATATATTTTAAGGTAAAATCAAATTATCTAAATGGAAAATGTTACTGCTCTAAACCTTTCCTACTGGCGGAAAGAGATTTCCAAAAAAATTTTCTATTGGGAGTTGGTTAAGGTGTCCAATTTTTGAATCCAAATGTAGTGACCACAACCCGACTCGTGCATGTGAAAATGCACGACCTATGTAAGTTTCGTGTATATTTTCGTTACACATACTGATATAAATATACACCGAGTCTAATAAATTTTTTGACTTCCAAAAAATAATAATTCGTAAAATCATAAAACTCATATTCAAAGTCTCCAAAATAATCTAATAAACTACACATATATGTTCAAAATAAATAAAATGGATGTACAAAAATTTATACATGTTAGTAAAAATTCATACAGTATTCAAAATATATTAGATGCGAAATCAGACCAAAGAAAAAGTTTATAGATATTTGTATAAATCTCATGCTTTGCTGATATGAAGAAATGAGACTCCGAAGCGCCAGGATCGATCAGGCGTTTCTCTCTCCTACCCTACGCGTGCCCCCTGCGCACGGCCAGCTCCTCTGCGCGCGGCCTCCCGCATACGCCACCATCGCGCCACCTGAGTGACCGTTTCCGGCCCTCCCTGACGCCGCCTTGCGGGCACCGCGGCCGTTGCTCTGCCGCCTCTCTCCCTCCAAGCGCGACTCGCGCTGCCGTGCCGTTTTACTCTCCTCGTGCTGCTGCCCTTTTCTCTCTCTCGCTCGCGAACCCTGCTGCCGCAAGCGTCGCCAAATATGCCGCCGGCTACGGCTGTCGCCTCAACCCCCTGCAACTGTAGCCGACCACCGATGAGCCATCCCCTCGCCGGCGCAGCCGCAAACCCTCAATCCATCGCACCCTCCTCCAATTCACACTAACACAAAATGGAGGGTAAAAATTGTAGAGTGGGCCTTGTCCGACTTCCATTTTTGGTGCCGATTCACCGGCCGGTGGACGGCGATTTCCTCGCATGCTGACCGTTGCCCTCATCTCCTTCTTTCCTCCGTTTCTCTCTCAACGATTTCCTCTGCACTACACTAATCTTATTTCCTTCTGTTTTCTATTTTTTTCCAGATATATATATATATATATATGTTTATTATATATATTTTTCTATTTTAATTTTTTTTTATTTCAAAATTTAAACCAATATTTGGGCGATAATACGGGCGCACCCCGGGTGCTCCCCAGGCGCCAATCCAACCGATCCAAAAATCATTCCAAATTTTACGATATTTAATAAAATTTTTGTCACGTCTAAATTACCCAAAATTATAATTAATATTAAATTAATTTGAATAAATATTTAGGATATTACACAACCACTTCTTTATCAACAAAAATTGAATAATTTTTAAAAAATGATACCCTAACTTTGGCAAGCATGACTTTGAATTCCATACCCTTGACTACAACTAGATCAATGTAATATTATCACAATCTTAAACTAAAGTAGGTACAAATAATTATTAACAAATATAATAAACTATAAAATATGATCCACTAATAACTTTCACAATACACGAATCCAAGCCGAATATAACAAACATCTATATTACCCAAAATGATAATAATAATATTAACAATCATAGGATCTTCCAGATGTTACTTGTCAGAATGATAAACAATTATGACTGGCTCTATTAATCGTAAGGGAAAGTGACAACTCACAATATAAAAAAAATTACACATCCATAACAACCAGGGTTACAAAGATCCAAATAACACTATTCCTAGCAATTAATATAACATACATTCCTTATTAATGATTGTCGCCTCAAATAATGCTCAAAATATAACTAATATGATTACAATCTGAATAACAAGCGAATACTTGCCAAAATAGACAAAATTTCTATTAAATTTGCATCCAAACTTCCTGCAACGTATCCAAAGTCCACCAATCTAAAAAAACAAGAAGTAATAAAAAATATAAGTTTAATATTCAACAAGTATCTAAATATAATATATAATAAACTGACTCGTTCATAAACAGAACGAAAAAATTAAAATATATACGAAAACCCATAAAAAATCAAAATTTAAATATTTGATGAATCAAACTAATGAAAGTTCTAATATGGTCTCATACTAAAGTATAATCCTAAACGAAACCAAAATTTCTTATGTACGTGACCAATCGTATCCCAACTATGGGCAAAAGTTGTGAATGTCAAACAAAATCTCACATACAAATCAATGCAGGTAAAATATATCAAAAATTTAAAACATGCATAAATCGAAGAATAAAGATTGAAAGAATAATTTGAGAAATCGTTAAAAAGCTTCTCCCTCAAAAAAGGACACATGTCGCACCAAATAACGAAGATAGAACCTGACCTAGAGCACAATACATGGATACCACATGCACAGTTTATATGTAAATTTTTATGATTTTTTTTTTTACAAATATACTTATATATGAAAATAAAACCTCAAAATATTTACCCATTTTTTATAAAAAAGTAAAATCTTTGAATATTTATAAAACAAAAACAAAACCATAAATCCTTCGATAAATCTACATGTATACTCGAGTTGAACAAATGGAGAATAGTAAAATGAGATGTATGTATATTAAAACTACCAAATGTAAGTAAAAATAGCCTGAGATAAAAATAGATTAAGATTAGGGTATAAGAATACTTATCTTAACTTTTAATTTAACAAATCTGATAAAAGGATATTTCGAACTACCTCTTCTCCTCTTTCTCTCTTTTCTTCCTCCTCTCTTTCTCTCTCCCCTCTCTTTTTTCATGTGTGAAATGACCGAACGTACACACTACTACTTATATAGGCGCATCAGCGCACAAGTGCTATTTAGGCATTCATCAGGTGCCGCACCAAATTCTTTCTGCACGCGAGCTCCACTTTAAGCACGCCTCAAGCGTGACCCCACAAGAATCAGTGCTTGAAAGATGCCTTATATGCTCCTCATGTGCGCCTTAATTTGGAATTTGCACTCAAACACGGGTCGGGCACAGCTCAAGTGTCAAACTTTTTCTTTACTCTGAATATCATTCAAATTTTATATTACACAATTATTTTTAATATACCCAATTTAGCCAAAAATAAACCGATAATATCAAATTAAATCAAACAGGAACATGTACTACAAATATCAAGATAAGCAATCAAAATCTATGTCTTGATTTATAGCCTACTCTTTATCTGATACACCAAGTTTTTAGATTGCAAAAAGGATTTAGTTAGCAATATAGACACAAATGAATAGTTTGAAATTAAAGGCTTAGAGACTTCTTCTTGATTGGATGACCCTCTCTGGAGTAAAATCTGATGATAATTTGGCTTCATTAATGTTTAGTGTAACAAACTTTTCTAACAAAGTAGAGTCAAAGATCTACAAAATAGATGAGTCTCAAAACGTGGGGCTCTATATAGAGGCTTAGAACCCATTTAAGTCAAAAAAATAATAAAGAATGAATATTAAATCATCAAATAAAATGTACATTATTTGTTGGTTTGGGAGAAGTAGCTCTAATTGTTGGACTATATGTTGGTTCAATAGGTGTAGGTGAGCCGAATATGACTAGATTCTGATACTTAGCAGTAATAGGTGCATTAACAACTGGCTCATCATCATACAAATAATGGTGTGATGAATTATGCTCCTTATTTATTGAAATTATTTCTTCAAGATTCAAAGTGCGTGTCTCCTTTGAAAATCTAGTAGGAGAAGAGGCAATTGTCAAAATTGATGGATGTATAGATCCTTTGACTCTCATCTCAATTCTAACTTCAATTATAAAATTTTTGAAAGCTTCATCGACAATATTTAAAACATCATCATCATCTGAATAAGTGATTGTAAAGTTGTTGTAAGAATATTAGGCCGATTAATATAAGTCCCAGGAGGAGAGTCTATAAAATTACCCTTCCTCTTTTTCAATAGATAAAGAAGTATATTGGCAATGGCTTTCCTTTCAAAGACAACATATTAGTTAAAGTATTCAAAGTAATTTGGATAAAAAAATTACTAGTTTTATGCACTCGGTTGTACATTCTTTTACTTGAATAGATTGAGATCTAGTCATTAAAAGTTCATTTTCCCCCAATTATTCAAAAAAATATAATTATTGAAAACTTTAATGTAGAAAACCTATCTTTTCAATTTTTTATTGAGTTTGAGTTTTTTTCACTTATTTTGAACTCTTTCTAGAAGTTATAGATATCCAATTACTTTTTGGTTTAAAACAAATAATAATTGAAATGATCTGAACATCTAACCTAAAATTCCATTGTCAAAAAAAAAAAAAACACAATTCTATAATATATGTCATAGGATTGGGATAAAGACGGATGATTGGGATCTCAAGAACTTCTGTTATTTCAATGAATTCTTTTATTAGAAAAATCCAAAGGGTGTCCTTTAGATAAGCTTCATATTCATCAGTGAAGTTACGCCTCGAAGAGAAATCTTTCTCTTCAAGTGAAGGGGCTCTAACAAAAATAGTGGAATGAATATTGTACTTATCATATATGGCAAGTATATAATCTAAGGATAAGCAAGAAGCGATATCAATAATATTCTTCCCGTGCTACATGGAATCATAAGAGATTGAAAGTAAGAAGATTTGAGAAATCAAGAGGTTCATTCTTTAGTAAAAAAAGGTGGGGAAGAAGGCACAGTAGGGATTTCAAAAAGAATAATGAAAGGCATTGAAACTTCAAAGGGTAATAAAAATTAAAAATGATATGTTTTAAACAATAGAGTTGATCCAAATGATGTGTTGCTCTCCTAACACCAACAGGATGGTGACACTCCTACCTCTCAATTTACAACTAAAAAGCTGCATGTTGAAGTGATTAAAAATAGCACAATATAAAATTGGCTTAATTATCATGACTATGATGTCATTTTAGTTATGGAAGATATCATGACTATAATGTCATGAATTTAATTATCAAAATATAACATTTTGAAGTTCTAACTCGCCTCAACATGCAAGTTTTGTAGACTTTTATAATTTAAAGTTTAAATTATTCAATTAATGGTCCTAATTTATTAGAAGGTCAAGCTATCAAAAGTTTAAGTTGTTAAAATGTTGAATTGTCAAATTTGTTTGGGTTAGTGCTTGAAAAATTCTAAAGTATTAAGACCAATAATTGAAATTTTTTTTATTTGAATAGTTTGATTAATATTAACTTTTAATGACTTATAATCTCATACAGATAAATACAACTCTAAAATACAAAAGGAATAGAATAATAATTACAATTTGACTGATGAAATAAAAATTCTTTTTTTATTAATATATACGTTCATATATAATATATTTTTACATGATTAATATTAAATTGTTCAATTTTAAAGAAAAATAAAGAAATGGGTGAATCTCAACAAAAGAACTGAGTGTTTATCACCCCTTTCAAATACAACATCCAGTCAAGTGATTCAACCTGGTTGGTGTTAAGCAAACAAAGATGTCACAAATCATAAGTTGAAGGACAGTAAACCCAGATGACTATCCAAAAGTATGTTAGGAATTTAGATTCCCCACAATAGTTGGTATAAGGCATCAAGAGTAACTATCCAAATGAAAAATCAATTCTATTCAGGATATTGTATATAAAAAAAACACAAGATAATTTTTTGTATAAAATATAGTGATTAATACAGACTTTATAAACACTTCTTAAAGGAATGCAAAGGCATCCTGGTAAACTCTCTTCTTTTAAATCCACCACGCTTAAGCAATTCCATCATAGGGAGAAACTTGGGAGTTTGGATGAAGATTGTAAGAGAATAGTTCCTTTTATAATAAAAAAATGAGCTATAAAATGATGCATTTTAAAATAAAAAAGTAATTAAACAGTCAAAGAATCTTGGTGGCTCTAAACGTTGTTAAACAGGATCGTCCGATGATAATATTGTAGACCGATAGAAGATCCACAACCAATAAGGAAAGCATCTTGGTGGCTGTTCTTGGATACGTACCCAACTTGACATCTAATTGGATCACTCAATGTACAGGCATAGGCTCATTATCCAGTCTATACAAGGGTCATTCTGAGAACCTCAATTGACTTTGTTTTAGTCTTAATTTAAAAAAGGCATCCCAATGAAGTAAATTTTTTAAACTTTCATTATCAATAAATACTCGTTTCAATTTATATTCTATATTACCGTCCAAAATGAGCGCAATTACAACCAATAGATTAGAATAAGGGGATGTTATATGAGTTAAATCTTTATTACTAAAACTAATAATATCATCACTATTTTCTATCATTACTTTTTTTGCGGCCGATGGCTATTCTCGAGCTCTCCGGAACGTCTTCCTGAGAGGGTCACATGGAAATCATGCTTACAACATTAGCTGCCACTCGGCCACTTGTCTGCTCGATCTCTTCTCATTTTGCTCCTCCGAAAGTCTGTCCGAATTTTTACAGAAATTGGTTGAGATGTCCTTTTCAAATTAACTCCTCAATTTCCTTGTAAACTGTCCTGTAATCCTCGATACTGTATCCTCCGCACCGATGGTAATTACAATACTTCGACTAGTTACCACCATCTGGGTTCTTTAACACCTTTGGCCATTTAAAGAACTTCTCATCCCGAATTTGTATCAGAATATTGGTGCGGGAGTCATTTAAGGGAGTCAGATTTTATAGTCTGAATCCTCTTCTAGGTGTCGATTTAGACTTTTACTGCCTTCTCGATCATCGGGGACTCATATAGTCCTCTTTTTTTCTTTTTTCCTCTGCTAACTTTTGGTAGGGTTGGTCCATCGACTGTTTTATTTCATTGGCTTCTTCAACTGCAATATAGGTACGAGTAATGGCCTCAACCCCTCTGAATGTTTGAGAATTCTTATGGGTCATGTGCTTAAAAAAGTCACCGAATTCCAACGCAGATACAAAAGCATTTAGCTTCACCTCCTCGGTGAGCTTAGGGATCTTCCTGACCTTGACCGGTAAATCTTTCCAGAATTTCCTTAGACCTTTATTTGGCACTTACTTTACTCGGGCCAAATGCCAGGGTTATTTTTTCCCACCTATTGGAGGTGAATCGAGATAAAAAATTATTAGGTAAGTCTTGAAAAGTTCGGATAGAATTTGGCTGAAGGCGATGGTACTATGTTGGAACATCACCTTTTAAGGTCGAGGGAAGTAGAATCAACATTATTACCTCATCCAAACCTTGAAAGTTTAGGAGCATATAGAAGTGATCCATATGATCCATAGGATCTGAACTTCCATCATATGGTTCCAAAGGCATTTTGAACTTATGTGATAGTGATCGTGTACGGATCTCCATTGTAAATGAAGACCACCACAAGTCGATGGTCTTTCTTGTAGTGCCTTCTCCAAAGGCACAGTCCCAAATCTTGTTGACTTTTTCCTTGATTCAGGGAGGAGCCGCCATCCTTTTTTCATTGAAGAAATCCCTTAACTCAGATGGTTTTTGGGTAGACTGTGAACCTAGACGGCTCATAGTCCTTGAAGGACGTTCGCTATGAGAGGGTTCTTCACGGAATTTAGGCTCTCTATCGTCACGAGAATACCGATGGTTTCGTCTCTCAAGACTATCCTTTTGGATTTAGAAACTTAAACGACCTTCAAGTCTTGATGAGACTTTTTCGTTTGAAGCCGTTTTAGTCCCGAGGTCGTCCTGGTGGTAAATCTTCTTTGAGGAATATTTTCTTCCCCTATTTTTCTTCTTTTGGACGTGGTGGTTTGAAAGGTTGAAGAAGGGATTCATTTTGGTCACTCGTCCAATCGTGTACAAAGTATTTGGACAGCTTTAGCAAGCGCCTGTATACAAGGATCACGGTGATCGTCCATTCAATCAATGATGGGAGGATTGTTACCACCTAAAGTGGCCTCCTTAACTGATGCACTGACTTCTGCTTTAGAGTTCACCATTTTTTTATATTATTAAAATTATATTTATCAATCTTTTAGTTACGTATTCTCACGCAGATAGTGCCAATGTTGTGTTTGAGAATCTGATTGTTGTATAGATGAAGAAGTTTGTCCATCGATCGTTTGAGTCTTCGATCTCCGTAAGCTTTTAATCAAATCCTATGTAATCATAAACAACAGTCAAAGGATTGACGGGAATCGCTCTCCGGCATATCTTTTGACGCTCAAGTCAATATTTTTCTTAAGTGAGAAGAAAAAGGCGGGATATATTAAAGTGTAAAGAGTCCGTTGAGTTACACCTTTGGTGTCTTAATTTAAAAGAGAGAGAGTTTGCACTCTGAACGCGTTTTGAATGCTTTGTCTGAAAAGACTTTTTGTTGTTCAAGTCAAGATAAGCTGTCCTTCTTGAATGAGGAGGATCAGTATTTATAGATTACGGGTAGCGGTTTCTATTAGGAAACTTGTTAGATGGTTAACCGTTGTTCTTATCAATAACGGTTATAACTAATGTTCGCTATCGTTAGTTAAGTAACCGTCCTAAGACGTTAAATGGACCTCAGCCATAATCACTGAAATGGGCCGTGTAGGTATGCTGTGGGCCGTGAAGGTACAATGGACTGCTCGAACGTAATGGGCTGCGTAGGCTTTAAGGATCGTTGACTTTGATTCATTGGCCTAAAATTGTATTGGGCCTCCCTATTTGGGCCATTGGGTACTACACCCTTCAAATATATATATTAAATAATTTTTAATCATTATTTAAATATCCTTGAATAATTTATTTATTCTTAAGTAAACTTGTCAGTATGAATAAATATATAATATGCCACATTATTAAAGAAGCTCAAATGACAGTTAAAAGATGTAATTCACAATATATACTTGTTTAGAATACAAATTTTGTAATCATATGATTACACTTGGACCATCTCCCCGCACTGATGCCACTATGATTGATTTGTTGCAAATCTCATAGTTTAAAATGTTCAGGTTGTTCAATGTAGGTAAGCACAAAAATGATTTTATTTTAACACCTCCTTTTATAAACTTCTTTTAAGACTTCAAAATGTAAATGAAGTATAGCCACATTTCATATACCATGTTGAAATTTATTTTTACTTAAGGGATGTTGTAGAAATTAAACTTGTGATTATCGAATAGAATTACTTTGAAACTTTTAAAGAATTAACTGCAAACAAATATTAAATTGTTGGTTGAATATGTTCTACATTTTAGAATCAAATATCAATCAATCATATCATATTGTTGAGTTATTTATTAATCATTTTTTCATTCTTTCAATAAATTTCAAATATTAAGCTGTTAGTTGAATATGCTGTATACTTTAGAATCAAATGTCAATCAATTATATCATATTATTGAGTTATTTATTAATCATTTTGCCATTCTTTTAATAAATTTTAAATATTAAGCTGTTGGTTAAATATGTTCTATACTTTAGAATCAAATGTCAATCAATTATATCATATTGTTGAGTTATTTATCAATCATTTTTTCATTCTTTCAATGAATTTCATTTCCATTAATGTAAGGAATTTTGACCTTTCTTTTTATGGGGGGGGGGTTGAAAGTGTAATGGGGATGGTTGGGGGTATTATTCAAATCAATTTGCTTTTATTTTTCTTGTAGGGTAGAGTAAATTATGTCCCTTTCCAAGGATGGTCCAAGAGCTCAAGAATAGTCCAAGAGGAGACATTTGCATGCTACTCAGTCCCCTAAGGGAAACTGACCTACTTACACTTGCAGTTCCTTTTTCTTCTTTCATTCACCATTCAGGCTTTTGCCCTTTTACTTTTTAGAGCCCTCCTCCTCTGCTACATGATTGCTAGTGTTTGTGTACACCCTACACACAAGTCCATTAACCATATACACCCCTAAAAATATAGGCTCAAGTAGGGCCGAAATTAAATGCATTTTTACGTTATGTCAAATAGATAAAATTATAATTGTATTGGGTTATTTCACACATTTCTAAAGTTTTACTTTCGTATTTTTAATAATGAAATACTTTTAAAATAATCATTCGTAAAATTTTCAATATAAATTTAAACAAAAATAACAGAAAAAAATAACTTTCTTCAAAAATTCGATATTGATATGCTTTGCAAATGGGGTTGTAAGATTATATATATAAATCCTTCAACCTGTAATATAAACTCGATATTTAAATTATTATGTGACTATGTCAGATACAGACAATAAATACAAATTACTATAAGGTTATACTATAGACACCCATTTAAGTCCAAATTTACGACATAAATAACAAAATCTACCTGAATATAAAGCCATTGCATGACTTACTACCCAGATTGAGGTGCAGGAATATCTCCATTAAAAATTAAAAAGAAATCACCAAATTCCTACGCCACTGTGCTGACCAGGAAAGAATGATTCTGACAAACCCCTTTTCTCAAGGAAATTCACACACACCAGATACCTCTGATTTAACTTGTTGGAAAAGAGGCGGGCCATTCATTTTATCAGTGTTGCAGAGAATCACCGTTTAAATATTATCCATAATTTTAATGTTAAGAACCACGTAAGAATGAATTGACAGCAAATACCCCCAAAATTTGTGGAATTCAAAGTTTCCATTTCTTTATAATAAGGGTTAATTTAATTTTTTTAATTATAATTATAAAATTAATATTAAATAGATAAAATTTTAAATTTTTTAAAAATTAATTAATTATTTAAAATAAAATAATATAATCGTTTAATTAATGTTAAATAATTATTATTAAAAAAAAATTGAACGTTGGGTAAGCTGCCAACTGTATATTTGTGCTATGGAGTTGACAGATTCCCCCTTCCCTTCCCATCTGGGCAATTTTCTAGCCTCTGCTCCGCTCTCTCTGTGCATAATCCGCAGAGCCAAGAAATGGCACCAACCTTCCTCTTTCCCCCTTCATTTTCATTGCGTTTTTTTCCTATTCATCTTGCACAAACAATTCTCTCTGCATATCCATAAACAAAACAAAACAAGACAGGATCGAATTTCCAGATTTTCCTCTTGGTTTTCCACCATCCAAAAACGTTCTTCTGTTCATCTTTCTCTTTTATCATTTGCAAAACTGCAGAGTATAAATCGTTTCGGAGATCGTTAGTATCCAGCGATGGCGTCAAGCTCCCCAAGCTCACCATGGACAAATAAACAGAACAAGCAGTTCGAGAAGGCCTTAGCGGTGTACGATAAGGACACCCCAGACCGCTGGCAGAACGTTGCCAAGGCAGTGGGCGGGAATAAGTCGGCCGAGGAAGTGAAGCGGCACTATGACGTCCTCATCGAAGATCTCAACCATATTGAATCTGGCCTCATTCCCATCCCCAATTACAAGGCGGCGGCCGCCGCCGTGAGCAGCGTCTGCCTCCAGAGAACAAAGGTAAATACAAGGATAACATAACATGGTTCTGAAATCGCAGTTAGTTTGGTGAACAATCCCACCGCGGTTTTGGCCTTTTTCCGCCTTCTTGTTTTCTTTTTTTGATAGAGAGTCTGAGTTCATTAGAGGTTATCAGGCACAGGACTGAGGAGGATTTCATCTTTCACAAATAGAAGGAAAAAATTATTCTCTTAATCTTAATTATTTATTTTTAAATAAATATTTATAATTTTATTATTTTAAAATAATCAAATTTGTTAATTTTTTTAAAAAATAATTAAATTATAATAATTAATTAAAAAATAAACAATCAAGAGATAAAAAAACAAGGATTTCCATTTCTACGAGGAACTAATAATCAATCTACCCATAAGGGCACATAAAATCTTTACACTCCTTAGGTACATGTCCATCAAATTTGAGTTTGGCAAAATTGGAGGGAGAAAAAAATAAGAAAAGGTGTTAAGATATGTAATCATGTCACTTTTTTAAATGGTTTTTTTATTATTATAAATTGTAAGTACAAATAAAGTCACTTTTTATTTGATTGGATTTTGTAATAATTAAATCAAAGTTAAAGTTTTTAATAAAAAAAAATAAGACTGTTGTCTTATTAATTATTCTCTACTGTAAAATCTCCATATCAGATTTAATGATTCTACTCAGCTTGAAAACTTATACACACAACCTATTTATATAAAAGCTTTAAAACTACCAAAATAATCACTGTTGCGCACGGCTTGATCCTCTATTAGCACATAATATGTTAGCAATATCTAACATTTGATACCTGAATAAAGTATTTATTATATGAATAATATAAATCATTTAAAGCATTTTTTAATTTTACGATATAAATTAATTTTATATTGAGTAAGAGGGGCCCAAGGACTAAAACTAGGAAGTTTGATGTATATGATGAGGAATCTTGTATGAAGTTTGTAAACTCACAAGGTGGGCCATGGATTGCTTCAAATGTCCAAAAAGCTTCTTGTTTTTTCACTTTATTACCATATTCTTGTTCTTCTCCTTCTTCTTCAATTTGTTATCCTGTATCTTATCCCAAATAGAACTCCCACATGGAGATCTGATCCAAACTTGATTTGGGCCCCATTTATGTGGGTCCATCTGTCCTTTCCTGAAAAATTTAAAAGAAAAAAGAAAAAGGAAAAGCAATTTGCCTTCATTTTCAAAATTTCAGGGGTGGGTGGGCACAACATAAGACTATTATGCAGTGGGTTTTCTCACTTTTTTGAGAAAGTGACTGGTCCTGCCTGTAACTCACTTATCACCACACCACCACCACCACCACCACCACCACCACCACCACCACTACCACCACTACTACTACTGGGGCAACGGGCAGTTTGCATAGAGTATGTATGCCGGTTAGTTAAGGGAGGAGAAATAATTCAGAGATAATAAGCTATTAAAAACAAATTTATATAAAAGTTACTAATTTTATAATCATTATGCCCGATGAGATGTCGAGTGAAAGAGCTATTCTAGAATGGATAAAGGTTTATGAGAATAATAGACTGATCGTTTTCCATAACTTACCCTAAAATTAAGGAATATGCAAACATTCTGTCTGATGATAATAGAAAGTGGGAAGACTCGTGGTAGGCTTCTAGGGTGTCGAAAGAGCGGGGAATGAGCAGAGTCCCGTATTGAAATGGGAGATAGTGATCGGGGGTGGCAGGGATGAACCAACCATTTCATGAGAATGTGGATCCTGCAATGCGAAGCACAGTACTCGAGCTTTTTTATTTTTCTTTTTTTGATTATTTTTTTTCTTTTATTTTTAAAAAATTAACTAAAAAAAGAAAAAGGAACGTAAAGCACTGTACTTCGTTTTGTAGGATCTACCGTTCAACCATCTCATATGCCTTTTGGGGGAAAAACCGAGAGGCTTATACTAATGCCAAAACGAGCGATTCCGATCATTCGAGTAGGGATGGCTTTTTATATTTTCAAAGTTCAGAAACGCAATTTTCAAAGTTCAGAAACGCAGCCTCGCAGTATAACGCAGTTTGTTCATTTGGCTCTTCACAGACCTCGTGATATGAGAGAGGATTTATTGTTTACATGTAAGTTGAGAGCTGATAAACTTTTCTTGGCTGATTCGCAGGCTTCTGAGATATCGTAATCGGCAATAAGTCTTGAAGCGATGGCTCCAATCTAAATTTTACATGAACCCCGTGGATCTCAGATTTGCATGGCTGCGCCCTTCCCCTTGCAGTCAGCGTCTTTCATGATCATGCTACAAATGGGTTGTACGTTTCAGAAATCAATAATTATCGACGTAAAGCTCTTTCTGCACTCCTCATGTACGATTTCTATATCTGCAACAAGGAAGGAAAAGGACGAGTTTGTCCTCTTATCTGGCTGAAATGTAGCTGTATAGCAATGGCATAAACTGTAAAACGGCAAGTTTCTTCAAAGATCTAAGCCCTTCTTATTTGCCACTCGTGTTAAAGAGGCATATTCTATCATGATCCACTTTAACAATCAAGGATTTTGGATTGTTTTTCGTTTATTTTTTTTCTTTTTTGGATTCCTATACGTTTTGAAAGAGGCAAATAGAAGAAAAAAAATCAAGTGTAATTTTTTACTATTAAAATCATAAATTAACATAGAAATATTAATTTAGAGTGAGCAAATAAGTATGAGAGTCTCTCTCGTTTGTATGAAGGGATTGCATGTGAGATATCACACTATTTTTTTTTTTTTTTTTATAGCACATGTTTATCGGATTTGGGCGTCGCTTCTTCTTTAATTTTTTTTAATTTTATCATCAGGAACTATTGTGATTTGACTATTTTTAAAAAAATTAAAAAAATATATTAAAATTATATATTTTTAAATAATTAATTTCAACACATGTTTTCAAATCCGCAGCTGAAATCAATTTGCATCCAAAATAACCATCTTATCATTTTCTAGGTAATTAAAGATAGCCATTTATTCAATATGCAAAATCTAATCTTGATTAAAATAATAATTTTATGTAATAGTAAATACACGTTTGTTAATTCTTAATCCGAATTCTATATGTTAATTTCAGATTTATAAGAGCTTGTTCTGATTGGGACCCAAACTACTTATTTGAATCATGAGAAAATAACTAACAATACACAACATGTGAACAACAATCATCAATAATAAAGGGATACACAATTTTTATGTATAAAACCCTCTTAAAAATAAAAGAAAAAAACTACGAGATGATATATCCGAATATATTCACTATGCAATTAAATCGGTTACATAAAGTGACTCAAATGACGATTCAACGGAAAATACCACTAAACCCATCATGCAAATGGCGCAATGCTTGAACTAGGGAATATGATCCGAACAACGAGACATTAATAGATTATCTAATAAGCTACCTCAAACAGCGGCTGTGCCGATCTAGTAAATTAAAGCCAAGCATTCCTCCATGAAATTAAGATGGTTGTTATCATGCCGATCTAGTAAGTAAGCTTTTCGCCACCAAAGAGTTACCATGCCCACATATTGATTTAGGCGCCCACCAACCAAACAATATCTCTCATTATAAATAAAGTCTCTCATCTAAAGAAAAATGAGGCGGATGACCAAAAAGAGAGAGGAAAGATGAATTACAATGCTCAAAAAACTGTTACAGAAATTAGTCACTCCACTGGACGAGTGCAAAATAACTAAAGACACTCCACCATTTGAGTGCACAACCACTAAAGCCACTCCACTAGTTAAGCGTGCTGGGATATGGGTCACTTCCACGTGAGCCCATATTTGATTGATTGGCTATTCAGAGGTTCAACTGAATACTTACATGGATACAATATTGAGGTAAAGTATTATTATATTCACACATGATTTGTACAAGCGGCAAGCAGTTAGAGGGCAATCAGGTGCTAAGGTTGAAGAGGAAATCAGCCAGACTGCCTAATCAAACGATAATCAGTCGGACTGCTTAGACGAAGGGAGGCTAGCGGGATTGTCAATGTCGAAGGGTGACCCGGTGCTGATACTGAAGGGCAATTGAACTATTGAGTTTGAAAAAAAACTGGACTGTTTATATTGAATGATGATCGACTACCGGTCCCAATGACACATAATAAAAAAAGTGTGAGAAACTCCATTTATAGTTTATAAAAGGGAGTGCGATTGAGAGAGATATCACTTATAAAAATTAAAGACCAATGAGTACCACTAGTGAGAGAAAGTGAAGAAAAGAGAGAAGAAAATTTTTCTTATTCTAAATATTTTTTCTACATTCACTACCACTTCTTGGGTTCATTTAATATAAGGAGTCGAATTCTTGTATTTGGGATTTGTATAATCAATTTTATATAGTAAAAATTTATGAATGCACAATCTTGTAATTTTTTTCTTTTACTCAGAAAAAAATTTTTTTACGTAAAATTATTTGTATTTTATCTCTTTAATTTTATGAATATTGTTTGTTTGCTATGTGTCGTTGTCACCGCTCATCTTAATCTATTGATTCATCCAAGTTGACGGTGGTCTAGCCCAACAGAATATATAAAAAGGAGCACTGCCTTCCATACAAATACTCTTTCCGATCCTTTTTATATTCTCACGCTCATTTCCTTACATCTTTCTCTAATATGTAGAAAGATTTTTAATTTGAGTGTTAGAGGATATATCAAAAAGTGAGTTTCATATATTTATTACCTCTTGTTTGTCTTGTTATAATATATAGGATCCAGATTTTGAGTTATGAAGATTGGACCCATTTCTGTTCGGAAGCCGGTACGTGACATGGCGTCTCCCTAATTCAAACAATAATCTAAGTCTCCAAGATACATTACATATATTTATTTTATTTGCTGTTTTTAAAGCATTTCATATATAAAGAAGTAGTAGCAAGCGGAACATGTCATGGTGTTTTCATTGATGAAGTACTTTTATCGTTATAAAAATTAATATTGAGTGATAAAATGTAAAGAATTAAGAATATTAATGATTTATTTTAACTTTTGTTCACTATTTTTTATCATTAAAATTTGATTTTTGAGATAATAAATAAACTTCTTTTGTAAAAGCTCCCATTGAAAGAAGATTGTATCCTGTTGCTTTGAAAAATTTATGTTAAAATTCTAACAGTACTTTTAATTATTGAAATAGAATAAGAAAAAAATAGAATAATTATTTTCAATGAATAGAATAGGATGAGAATAGAGTTAAAATTATTATTTTTATATTTTGTTATTGAAATAGAATAAGTTGAGAATTAGTATTTTATTATTTAGCTTATAAAATAGTACGAGGAATAAGGTGTAAATAGTGATATTAATAATAATAATAATAGTAATAATAATAATAATAATAATAATAATAATACGTAGTAATAATAATAATAATAATAATAATAATAATAATAATAATAATAGTTATTCCCACATGAAAAGTGAAAATATTTATTCTCACATATGTAAGAGTAACTATTCCCATAAAAATATTTATTTTTAATTAAATTTATAATAAAATAGAGTAATATTTATTCCTTGGGAATAATGAGGAAATAGAATTTCTATTTCCTCCAAGTGTAGGGGTAAAAGTGTTGTGGGTGTAGAATTTCATATCCATTGCAGAGAAAAGAAAAGAAGGCGAGTCTTAAATAAGAAAGATTATATTATTTATACACTTACTTTATATATTTATTTATATTAAAATTATTAAAAATAAATGTGGGTATCATTTTATTTTAATTTTTCTCTCTCTTATATCTCTCCACACTATTTTTGACAATTCTAATAAATATGAATATATAATTAAATATATAAATATTAATTTTTAATAAGAAATTGAAGCTTTCATGGCTTTTGTGTTTGATATTGAGAGCAATGATGAGCTTACCTTAGGTAATAATGAAGAGTTTGATAATTCTAATCAATCGGACTTTTTACTATGTCTATTAATTTTGTTATAACTTTAGAAGTAGCATATATCTTCATTATAGATAGAGTTTTTGGATGAATGTGCAGCAATAGATGGAGCAGGTCTGGACTTTTCTTGCAAATCTCTACAAGAGTGTTATAGACCTTAAGACCGGAGTTAGTGATATTAAAACTTGGATGACTTGTCCAGAGCGTAGTGCTAAGCGACAAGCTCGATATATTCTACGAGTGATGCCCAATGATAAGTTGGAGATTTCGGGTGATGAGGCTGATTATTAGGTAGCCGACCCTTGTCAATTTATGCTAAAAGGGAGGAGATGTGTTTATTTAGTGAGGAAGATGTATTATGTTCTGACATACCCAAGGGTTGCATTATTATATTTTGTGAGAAGAAAAGTATCAACATTCTTTTGAATTATTTTTATGCTGATTATTGTTAGATATCTTGACTATTTGATTAATTGTGGTGACATGTTATGCTCTACTATTTTAATACCAATATATGTTTGATTCATCATAGGTTTTTTTTCTAGAAGTGTCAACTTTATAGGTAAACAAATATATCAAATGCTACACACCATAAGCATACTATTTATATCTTTAGTGTTTGTATGTTCGTCTTGTACAAAGCTCTAATATTATAGTAATTAGAACTTATTTATTATTTATGTTATATAAGGAGTTTTGTCACGAAATTTTCAAAGGAAGAGATTGTTAGATTTATTTTATTAGTTTATTTCTGTAATGGAACTTTTATCCCAATTAAATTATATTTGAATCTTTTTATTCATCAATTAGGATTTATTATGATTCAAGATATACTTATCAAAATTGAAAAGGATTTGGTACTTAGAAACACTTGAAATGTACAAAGGTGAGCTATTGTTCAAGCTATTGTTCGATTGCTAATGTTTATACTTATATGCAATCTCAGCAAATAATAAAATGGATTATGTATATGCGCTAGTAGCAGAATGGGTCACATACATACGCCATTAGATCGCAAACATGCATAAATTAACAAAATTGGCAGCACAAGTGTGCCGTTGAGTCACGCACATGTGCACTACCATTCAAGCTAATATTCGAATGTTAATGTGTAAAACTCATAATTATGCATTTTTCTACCTTGGTTTTCAGTGTCACTTATAAATAGACTCAATTTTCATGACCTAACTGCCACTCACATGAAAATAAAGAAAGAAGAGCCGAAGAGGTGAGGATAAGAAGAGAAAACTTCTTGCGTGTGTTATGATCCAAAAGATAACATTTTCTTATCCCGAAATTATTCAACCTATTATCAAATATTTGTTCCAAACCTGCGAACTTTTAAAATTTTATCGGTAGCTTGGATCCTAAAATTTTAGAAGTATTGGTTGCTTCCAAGGTAGTAAAATAAAATCTAGGAAAAGATTAAAAAATATTTGATTTCGTTGCAAAGAAGTAAATTCAAGTAGTTCTTTGATATGAATTACGTGTCAAAAATAAGTTAGCAAAGAGTTAGCATATATATATATATATATATATATATATATACCAACCAGTCTATAATTTGGTTTTTTATAGTCGATTTAGTTTACTTGGTTTGAAAAATTCAGATGATTTTGTTTAAAAACTATTTGATTCTTGAAGTTTTCCTCTGTTACGGCATTCTATGTTATTTTATTGCATATGTTGAAAATATTGAATGAGTAGAACTGATAAATTTTCGTTTATAGTATTTAGATGCGAATAATTTTACAATATTAAATATTTATATAATTTAATTTTTTACAATATAAATGGCTAAAACTACCGTCGGTATGGATCTTTTTCTATCATATAAGCCGAGTGAGTTAAAGAACCATGTGGCCCATGATAAACCTGTTTCTTTTTAATTTTTAATTTTTTTTAAAAAACCGTGTGACTTCAATAATAGAAGGCAAAATGACTTGAGAACCCATTTACTCTGTGCTTCTAACTTAAAAAGGGGATGACAATTTGATCTTTTAACCAATCAAAATTCTAAACCCATATCTGATATAATTTAGGGATCTTATAATGTAAAGTATAAATTTCATATTATTTTTTTAACTAATTTTTTTTAAATAAAAATTTTATTAAATTTTTTTAAAAAGTAATATAAAAAAATATATTTTATATTATAGGATCCCAGAAGATATTATTTTTTAAATTTTTTAACTGATAATGCAGCTTGACCTCTGGATGGCAACCACGGGCTGTAGTAATAGGCATGATAAGAGACAGCAGCGTAGGACCATAGGGTTCGCACGTGTTGAGCCATCTCCTGCGTGGATAAAGGCCCATTGAATCATTGTACGGACCTCCGCTAGCCAGCTATGTGGAGCTTGGAATGTTGTTCAGTACAAAGTACAATACAAGACCACCGCAATGACGATCATAAGTAATCTATTATTATTATTATTATTATTAAAGTCGTTTGACCGGAAATAATCAGACGGCCCCACGGGATTGCGAGATGTAGAGCGTACAGCGCCGAGGGGAATGCATTATTATGAATGAGAAAGGGGCCACGTTATTATTATTATTATTATTATTATTATTCTGAATTATTATACCCTGCGAGCAGGACAATAATCAACGGAAAGCTGCCCTCTGCACAGAATCCTCAAAAAGATTGGAGAGATCACACGGGCACAGTTCTCTCCCTCTTATAATAATATTTAAATTTAGATATAATACCTCAAAAAAGAATATTATTTTAATCCAGCTACTTATAAATTTAATGAATATAGACTACTGATTTATAAACGCAGTACGATATCTCATAGAGTACTCTAATAGTTACATACGTTGGGGTTTGTTGGCATGTTGAATGAACTGATAGCAGGGATTAACGATAATGATATATAGTAAAAAAATAATAATTATAAAATAAAAAGATAAGATTTAAATAATTTTTATGTAAAAATTATAGTTTGAATATGAAAAAAATTTACAAGATAAAATGTCTGAAAATCTATATTATATAAAATCGATTATACAAACCTTAAAAATAAAGTATAAGAGCTGGATACCTTGTATTGAATGGACTCGAGCAATAGTAAGGGCAAGATAAATCTCCTTTTTCTCACTTTTTTCTCTTTTCTTCTCTTTCTCTTACTGACGGTACTCTTTGGTTTGATTTTATAAACTGATAAGTTTCTCTCACTATCGCTCTCCTTTTTATATTCCTAAAAACGCATTTCATGCGTTTTTATACTGTGAGTCATGCCTGGACACTTCTGGTATCACTGCTCGGTCGCTACTCCTTTGGTATCACTGCTCGGTCGCTACTCAGACTTGGCTCATGGTCGCTCCTCGAACTTGGCACCCGGTCACTCCTTAGTACCCAATCACTCCTCAAACTCGGTATTCCACGCGAATACCACAATATTCCATCTCAATAATGGATATGTGTGTACTTGACCGAACCTCCGAACACCCATCAACAGGGTATAGGCCCACACAAGAGTGATGCATATCCCAAAAAACTTTACATTATGATCGTGCGGGGATGATCATTGACATCCCGACAATATTGCGACAGATTTCAAGCTTCCCCTTTTGCAGCCCTTTGATCATCATGTTTGACCAATTCTCCTCGATCTTGGCCTTGTTGAGTGTCAACAATTCCAAGTCAATGACATTCTATATCCAACGATATCGAATATCAATGTGTTTCAATTTGGAATAAAATGACGAGTTTTTTTAAAGAGGTGGATTACACTGTGAATGTCACAAAGTAAAACGTATCTCTTATACTTAAAGCCTAACTTTTGGATGAATTTTTTCATTTACAGCATCTCCTTGCTTGCCTTTGTCATAACAATAAATTTCGCATCAATGATCGAAAGAGCAACTCACTTCTGTAACTTCGATTGCCAGGAGACCACTCCTCATTAGGTATCTCAATGTAGACTTTCGGGAGTCGATATCGTCTGCCATGTCTATATTGATATAACCAATCAGAAGCGGCTTATCGCCTCCAAAACAC
The DNA here is from genome assembly GCA_033239525.1 of Nepenthes gracilis. NCBI lineage: Eukaryota > Viridiplantae > Streptophyta > Magnoliopsida > Caryophyllales > Nepenthaceae > Nepenthes > Nepenthes gracilis. The sequence continues at coordinate 8,961,147 of BSYO01000026.1, read as the reverse complement.
AAGTACAATTTGAAAGTTCCTCAGAGATCTAAGTATGCACTTTATCGCGGATCAGTACTCCTTTCTGGGATTTGATAGAAAGTGGCTAAACATGCTGACAGTATGAGCAATGTCCAATCTTATACCCACCATGGTATATATCAAGTTACCCACAGCCGAAGAGTAGGGTATACCTCTTATGCCTACCTTTCCATCATCTATGGAAGGATATTGTTGGTTGTTTACTTTAAAGTGGTCCATCAATGGAGTGCTCACTGGCTTGAATTTTTTCATATTGAAGCATTGAAGTACCTTTTCAATATAGCTCTCTTGAGATATCCATAACCTTTTTGCCTTACGATTGTAATATATTCTGATGCCTAGAATTTCTTTCGTTGGCTCCAAATCTTTCACGGCAAATGACTTCTCAAGCTGCTACTTCAGTTCGATGATCGAAGGAACACTTCACCTGACAATCAATGTATCATTCATATAGAGTAAGAGAACAACGAAATTATCTTCAAAAAATCTTTGTACAAAGATACAATGATCCGAAATTGTCTTTCGATAGCCTTAACCTACCATAATAGACTCAAATTTCTTGTATAATTATCTCAGAGCCTGTTTTAGCCTGTATAGGTTTTTCTTTAGACGACACACTAACCGTTCCTTCCCCTCAACTCGAAGTCCCTCCAACCACTCTATGTAAATCTCATCCTTAAGATCATTGTGAAGAAATACTGTCCACACATTCAGCTGTTCCACTTCTAAGTCAAGATTTATGGCAAATCTGAGCATCACTCAGATTGAAGATATTTTCACAATTGGGGCAAAAATCTCATCGAAGTCAATACTCTTCTACTGATTGAAGCCTTTCACAATCAGTTTACCTTGTACCTCGATTGTATACTGTTCTTATCAACTTTCAAATAGAAAGACTTACTTGTTCTTCAGTGCTCACTCTCTCTTTGGAAATTTTGTTAGCTTGAACATGTGATTTTATTGCACCAATTTCATCTCATCTTACAAGATTTTCATCCAATCCACTGTGTGCTCATTCTTCATAGTTTCTTCAAAACTTTTGAACTCTCCTCTATCAGTAACACATATTCATTAGTCGATAGACGAATAGAGGGCATTCAGTCTCTCATGGATTTTCGAAGTGAAATGGTCTCGGCAGGCTTAGCAATATTATGAGGAACAGTGTCACCCTCATCTCTATCGAGTATTGGATTTCGAAGATCTTCATCCTGCTCTACACGGCCTCGGTCACCATCTTCATGACGAACCAATATTGGTATCAATGACGTAAGATTTGTATTGCAAACCCAATTAATATTATTGTTGGAAACAATCTTCACCTCTTTGCCGATATCTTTAATTGTTTTGTCCTCGACGAACACTATATCCCTCTATCGGACAAAATTTTTTTTAATTGGGTCATAAAACTGATATCCTAGCTTATCTTTCCTATACTTGAGAAAGATGTATTGCTTTGTCTTCACCTCTAACTTGGTCCTCTCATCCTTTGATATGTGAATAAAGGGCTTATACCTGAACACACGCAAATATTCATAGGATACTTCCTTCCCGAACCACACATTCTCTTGAACTTCTCCATTCAATAGGTTGCCCGAAGATAGATTGATAACATAAGCTACGACTTTTAAGGCTTCTCCCTAAAATGAACCAAAAAGTTTTGCCTCTAAGAGCACACAGTGAACTTTCTCTATCAATGTCCTATTCATCCGTTCAACCACACCATTTAATTACGGAGATTTCAGTGGAGTCCTTTAATGACGAATACTGTGAGACCGACAATACACATCAAATGTTCTAATGTTCTCGCCGTTATTGTCACTTCAGATGCACTTTAACTTTTTTCCGATTTATCTTTCAATCAAGGTATAGAAATGTTCAAAGATGCCAAGGATTTGATCCTTCGATTTTATCAGATAAACTCATAGCTTTCTTAAGCAATCATCGATGAACATCATGAAATACAGTACTCCTTCGAGTGTCTTCATCATGAAAGGATTACATATGTGGTGTGGACTAACTGAAGAAGGTCGGCCTTCCCTGCGGACGAGTTTTCGTGGAACAAAACTTGCCATTACTTTCTCGCCATGCAATGAGAATAGATCTTCAATTTAGCTTCCTTCACATCTCGAACAAGGTCCTTCTTGGCGAAACTGTTCAACCCCTTCTCGCTCATGTGGCTCAACTAAAGGTGCTACAAGTTCGATGACTCCTCAGTCTTCGCAACATGCACATGGGGGCTTGTGGTATATATAAGTTGGAGACCTTCTTTTTTCGGGTAACTACTAGGGATCCTCCGGTCAACTTTCATTCCCTTTCACTGAAGGTGTTGAAGTATTCCTCATCATCGAGCCTACCCACTGAAACTAGATTCAACTCAATATCTGAGATATATCGTACGTCTCTTAGCAACAATCTGGTTCCATTATTTGTGATGAGGGATACGTCGCCACAATAAATGATCTGAGATGTCCTTCGTTACCTTCTTTAACACTCCAAAATTATCGAGAGTGTAAAATGTGAAGAATCCCCTCCACGATGTGACGTGGAGCGATGCACCACTATCCACTACCTAGTCAGTCTCGTACTTGGCTAGATTTATCACCTCGTCCCATTACATGCCAACCAGAGGTCACCCTTAGTAACGACTGAGACTGACACTCACTTCTCATTTCGGGCATTATCGGTTTTCTTCTCATTGCCTTCTATATTCTCACGCTTTTACTTGTAACAATACTTTTTAATGTGTCCATTCGTTTCGGATTGATGCCACTCGAGGTTCTAATACCTCGATCGAGACTCGCTTTAACACTTTTCTATGGACTTAGGACCGCATCCTTTATTCATTCCCCGTGACTTAATGACTAGCACTTTAGAGTGGGGAGAGGAGGAGGACCCCTGCAGCCGGCGTTTCATCTCCTCATTTAGCACAATTTCCTTTGTTATTTCTAAAGTTACCATGCCATCCGGAGCAGTATTAGTAATGGTGATCCGTATTACCTTCCAAGAGTCCGGTAGGATTGTCAATAGCTACAAGCCCAATAACTCATCTTCAAAGTTGATACCCATGCCACTCAACTGGTCTACGCATACTTTGAACTCATACAAGTGGTTGGCAATGGACGTGTTCTCCTTATACCTCACTCGTATCAGTTTCATCAAATGAAATAACTTTTTGTTACCGGTTTTGGAAGTATATAAGCGTCTCTAACTTTCCCCATAGTGTTTTCGTATTCGTTTCATTTCGGATGTGATTATGCACGTTATCTAAAAACTGTCAAATATAATCAAAAACTTGTTCATGCTCTAAAGCCCATTCCTCCTCAGACTTCACATCAGGCTTTTGTACGGCGAACATCGGAAGATGCATTGTTTTGATAAATAGCAAGTCTTTATCTTGCTTCACCAAATATCATAGTTTGTACCATTTAAACAAATCATCTTTCTTTCTAACGAAACTCAATAGCCAGTATTGACAATCAGTCTCTAATACTACTTGTTGGGGTTCACCGACAGATTGGATGAACCAAGAGAAGAGATTAACGATTGTGACACACAGCGGGTAAACAACAATCACGAAATAAAGAGACAAGATATAATTAATTTTTACGTGAAAACTCTTTTCCGAATAAGAGAAAAAAAACATGGGACAAAGTGTTCAAAAATCTCCATTATGTAATATCGGTTACACAAATCCTAAAAATAAAGTATAAGAGCTCAAAACATTGTATCAGATGGACTTGAGTAATAGTGAGGACAAGATGAATACCCTTCTTCTCACTTTTCTTTCTCTCACTAATGGTCCTCTCTCGTATGATTTTACAAAGTGATAAGTTTCTCTCACTATCGCTTTCCTTTTTATTTCCCTAAAAATGCATTTCGCTCTTTTTTATACTATGAGCCATGCCTGGACACTTCTAGGCTCGACGTCCGGGTGCCCTTTGGCATCATCACCTGATCGCTCCTCAAACTCAGCACCCGATCGCTCCTCGGCACCCAATCGCTCCTCGGAGTCGACATCGAACATGAACACCACAATACTTCGTCTCGGTATTGAACCCATGCATGTTCGGCCGAACCTTTGAATAGTTTGTTATCCTGGTATGAGCTCACATAGAAGTGACCCATATCCTAACAATATAAACTTATAATAGTAATATTGATGATCCGACTTAGACAATTTAAAATAGTGATATGGAATAAAGTATTAGAAATATGTTAAATGATGGTACAGTGTGATTTTTCCGCTATGCTTGATTTTTTGAGTCTAACAAATGCTCATGGATGAAGCATATCTAAATTATTATTGGTATAATCCTATTTCTTTTGTGGCTGAGCACAAAATTTATTATTGGTACGATATGTGTTCATTAGCCTCTTATGCCATTCCAAAATTTAAAATAGGCTACATTGAGTTTAATTTTATCAATGAAGATTTTTCTTATAAAATTAAAACATCTCAAGTCCAAATATTAAAACATCAATATAGTTCTATTATTTAATTTCTGATATTTTTTATATTGATTCTGATGCGTCTCTAAATTTAAATTTTTGAACAGATTAGAAGACTACTTGATCTTTTCGGTAGGTCGAGTTAAAGTGGGTTCGATCTTCGTTACTTTGATTCTAGATTTTGCTCACCACAACTAATAAATAATAGGTTAGAGAATGGTGGAATTTGCTCCTCTATAATTCTCCGACGTTCAAATTAGAAATCTTTTTCAGGTAGATAAAATATAAGAGGATGAGTGAATAATATGTAGATACATGTTTTGGGAGATTGAGTATTAATAGAGGGTTAGACTCCGATGAGTACGTTCAACGGGACTCCAATGGGTACATTCAACGGGGGAGCAGTTTAGAGATAGATAATTGAGTTCCGGTGGTGTGCTCAATTGAGACACGGCTTAGAGACGGAGGATTGAGCTCTGATTGGTGCGTTCGGCTAGGCTCTCAGTATGTTTGGCCACCTGAGGTTCAGGATGCATCCAGCATGCAAGGATTGATTGCCCTCTCCTCCCTTTGGGAATCCACTTTGATCATGGAGGCGTTGAGGCCCTCGGGAGAGAGATGGAGAGGGAGAGAGTGAGATGCTGCCTAGGCTTCTCTGTTTCGGAATTTTCCTTCTCGAACCTTGGGATTAAGAGTTGAGACTCCTCCAGGAATGTGAGTCCCTCCCCCCTCTTTTGTGCAGGAAGGGAGGTATTTGCAGAGAAATAGCCTACTTGCTAGCTGTTGCTCTTGCTAGCGTTGTGGTGAGTGGCCAATAGCATGTGCCTATCACTAGTACCTCGGACTGCGGGACTTGTCTGCTAAGCCGGAGTTGTTGAGCCGTGTTCGTGGGCCCGCTCAGCGGGCGACTCCAATGGCCTATATGCCACTGGGTGGACATGGGTCACGTTGTATGGGTTTTTCGTGGTGATTTTTAGGCATTGGGTTTGGAGGAACTTCTATCAGGCCACCGCTACTTTTCCTACAGGCCGGATTCTGGGCCGGCTCAATAAACTACCGGACCCGTCAACTTCTAATCATTTTGATACCAAATTATGTTTCAGTTATTTAAAAAAAAATATGTGAACTAACTCCATTCCCCCCTCCCCCCAAAAAAAAGAAAAAACTCTATAAAATTAACTCAAATCAGATGTGTAAATAAATTTGATATCTTTGCCCATTTTATACTCTGATCTATTACTTACCAAAAAAATAAAAAATAAAAAATTATACTGTGATCTGTTGGGGTCAGTTGGCGGTTTGCATTATAACTAGCCAAATTGATTCTTAAGTCACAAAATCTCATGCCTAGTGGCTGATTAATTAACTAAACTGATCTGTTCACGATGCAGTTGCTTTCAGATGAATGCAAAGGATTTAGGATAAGTATCCAGAATGATGAGAGAGAGAGAGAGATTGTTGGAGGGCAGTGATATCACCGTATCCTGCATCATTCAACCTGTGGTTCTCAAGGGGACAAAAGACTGAAACTTCTAATAATGAAAATTTCTGAATGACTTTTTAGCCAACTGCCCACCTCCTTCACACCCTTATAAAGGGCAGGCAAGTCCAGCTCTCTGTTCATACCGTCTCTTGACCACATTCTTCTCTCCTGAGTCTTTCATCTCTGTCGTCATTCTCCCCTCCTCTACCCTCCCACACTGGCGAATCCAATCTTCTCCCTGTCGAATGATTCATCATCTCTCCCAGACAACTTCTGCATAACAATTAATTTCTTGTGTTAGCATTTGAACCGTCTTCTTTTCACTGGTTCAGTGGGTGTGTCAGCGCAAGGAATGGAACCCAGCAGCGGCTCAGGCTCCTCATGCTCATGGACTGCTAAGCAAAACAAGGCCTTTGAAAAGGCTCTCGCTGTTTACGACAAGGACACTCCCGACCGCTGGCACAACATCGCCACGGCAGTTGGCGGGAAAACCGTGGCGGAGGTGAAGAGGCACTACGATGTCCTTGTGGAGGATCTGGAGCACATTGAGTCTGGCAAAGTGCCGTTCCCCAATTACAAGAACCCGGAGGATGAAGGGCATGCCAGTGGACACTCGAGCAACGATGAAGAACAAAGGTATGCAGCAAATATCACTCACCCCCACTTGCCAAGTCTACCTATTAAAATAAAATTAGCTTAATATAAGATGTTACATTTAATTTTTCCTTTGATTTTATTATGGAATAAGGGAAGGATCGTTATAGTTCTTTCCCCTTTTCATATGAATTTCACCAAAATCAGAACGTCCCCTCTCCATATACTGCTTGTAATTTATGTCATTTTCCTCTTATTTCATTCTTCTGATACTTGTATTTAAATAAAGGCAGATGGGTTTAACTAGTTAAGTTGCAGAGCAAAGTGCCCCTTTAAATATTGAGCAAAAAAGGGTCCTAAAAGAAAAGGGGGCTTCATGTCATTGTCAAACAAAATGATCGACCTCAACTTGGCAACGTAATATGACGCTACTAGAGATTTGAAATCAGCCATAGCTTTATGAGAAAAAGCCTCCTGGTGGTCACTGATGCCACCTACTAAGCTATCGAAGCTCCGTGTCCACTTGCCAGACTCAATACAACCGCACAGCATTTGAGTTTGGGATAGATAATATTATGAAAAAATAATATTTAAAATAGATATTATTTGATTATACTTGTTGTCAAAAAAACAAAATTGTTAGAGTCATTTTTTTAATTGGCATATTTCGTGACCATATATACTATTGTATTGATGTCGGGTTATGGTTTGTCGAGATACTACATCAACACATATCCATTGCTGTCCGTTCCGACTTCCAGGGATACCACGCATGCCGTGAGTTCTCCACTCGCTCGAGCCCAAAATCCCGAAGCCCCGCGCTTTCTAGTCGCTCGAGCCCAAAATCCTGAAGCTCCGCGCTCTCTACTCGCTCGATCCCAAAAACCAGAAGTATTGCGCTCGCCAAGCGCTTGAGCACAAAATCTAGAAAGGACCTACTCGCTGCTCGTCGCCTCCGTGCTCGAGCGCACGTAGGGTTTCTCTGGAAACCCCCTGTGCGCCCGCTGCGCGAGTGCCGCAGCAATGGGCTACTTTTTGAATGCGTTTTTTTTACGCCATCTATAAATACTTGTCTTACAATTTTGAAACCCTAGGACTTTTGATAGACAAGTTTTGTGCCCCACTTGAGAAGAACGTTGCTTATGTTTCATTGATCTTGCTTCTCTTGAGAAAAGCAAAAGCTACGACTTTGAGTTTCATGTTCTAACAAGTTTTCTCTATACTTTCTCTTAACTATTTAAACACTTCCATTTTTCTACCTTCGTTGGAGACGTTGGTTCGTTGAAGAAGGAGACCCGATCGTATTTGACAATTCAAGTGGCTTAAGAGGGATGATTGACGTGAAGACCGGAAGGTGTCCAGTTCCATTTCCACGTGCAAATCCAAGGAATTCCTTGGTAGGGATCATAAGAAGGGAGTAAGTCGGCTAGGTTAGCGCGTCGTTAATACCCGGTTTGTAAGTTGATTTTTATAGTGCATTGCTTCCCTGGCCGTTGAAACCCGGGGGGTTTTTCTCGATTACCGTGGGTATCGAGTTTTACATTCGTCACCAAAAATCGTGTCTTTTTATTATTGCTTATACTCATTTATATTTTGCATGCTTGTTAGTATCATTAGTATTTAGAATTAAATATTCTTTACGTGTATTGAATATTTAATTTTTACTACTTTCGTTATTTTTATCGGGGTCGTAACTTGATTGTATAATTTAGGACACACGTCCTATTTCAATTGGTATCAGAGACTCACCCCGATCCACGACCCCGATCTAGATGCATACTAGTCATTCACTGTCTGTTCCTCCCTATTTTGATGGGAGCAATTATGCGTACTGAAAAGTACGTATGAGAGCATTTTTAAAATCAATGGATGAGCGAGTTTGAGTTAGTATCCAAATTGGGTAGACTCCACACAAAAGTTCCACTGCTGACAAACCAAAAGTCTTATATTTGTGGACTAAAGAAGAATTTGATGCATGTAATTGGAATAGTAAGGTGTTACATGCTATTTTTATGGCCGTTTCTTCCGAAGAATTTAAACGCATCTCTATGTGTGAAAAATCAAAAGAAGCCTGGGATATTCTTAAAATTACCCACGAAGACACTAAACTAGTTAAAAATTTAAAATTGTAAATGCTCACCACTAAATTTGAAGAAATACGAATGAAAGATGACGAGACTTTTGATGAATTTTATGCGAAATTAAATGACATTGTGAATTCTACATTCAATTTAGGAGAACGTATTCCTGAAAATAGAATTGTCTGAAAAGTTCTACAATTTTTGCCTGAACAATTTAGAGTAAAAGTTACTGCCATTGAAGAAAGTAAAGATTTAGATAAATTAAAAATAGAAGAACTTGTAGGGTCCCTTCAAACTTATGAGCACACTCTTCCCCAATCCAAAAGAAATAAATCAATTACCCTGAAAACAGTTAAGGAAGATAAAGATCGTCACTCGGATGATGAGTCATGTAGTGATGAGGATTTTACTCTGTTTGCAAAAAATTTTAAGAAATTTTTCTAAAATAAGAATAGAAAACGACCTTCCAAAGGAACTGATCTATCTCACACTTTATTCAAAAATGATAAAAAAGAAACTAAAGATGTTAAAAATAAAAAATCTCAAGGAATCCAATGCCATGAATGTTACGGTTTCGGTCATATCCGGATTGAGTGCCCAAATTTTATGCGTCAAAAAGAAAAAGCTTTAAATGTATCTCTAACGGATGATGAAGATGATGCAAATCACAATGAACAATCCTCCGAAGATGATGAAGTAAATTATATGGAATTCAAAACATCTATAATTAGTGGTGATGAAGCCACCAGTGCACCTCCCGAACAGTCAGATTCTTCTCATGAAGAATCTGATAGCAAGTTTGATAGATTTTAAGAAGTATATGATAAACTTTTTGAGGAATGCTTGAAAGTAAAGAAAATGAATAAAAGCTTAAATAATAAACTCATCGACCTGGAAAGAGAAAAGGATGAAGTTACAACAAAATTGAAGGATGCCACTATTACTCGTCATAATCTGGAAGTAAAAAACAGCTTCTTAATCGCTAAAATTAAGACTCTAGAAGTGGAGCTTGAGAACACTAAAAATGATCTGAAAAAATTCTTAAGTGGAATCCAAAAACTTGATTATATGTTGGGGATTGGAAAAGTGGTTGGAAATAAAAAGGGTTTGGGATATGTTGAGAAAATCTCCCAACATGGTCCACAACCTAAAACTGTGTTTGATCCCGCCACACAAATTTCACTCAAAAATATTACAACACCGAAAGTCATTAAGACCGTGCCTCAACGTGTGGAGAAAAGATTTCTGTCAACTCATTTGCCTAATCTACATAATCAAAAAGTCATGAACAAATCATCAAAAACTTTCAAGTCTTCTACCAATTTCAATCAAAGATCTATGAACAGTTCTTCCATACCTAAGTTTATGCCTATCTGTCATACGTGTGGAAAAGTTGATCATATTCGTCCTCGATGTTATACCATGAATCTTCTGTACAACCAAAGATAAGGGTTAAAAATGAATAAACTTGTTAATCACATTCAAAAATTGAATGAACAAGTAAAAAGGTTAAATCAGAAAGTGAATTCGGGGAGAAAAATTTGGGTAAAGAAAAGTGAGCTGAAAAACTCTTTAAAAACATATCATTGTCATGTTGCTCACATAGCCTTAAAAACTCAAAATCAATCTATGTGATACTTGGATAGTGGATGCTCTAGACACATGTGTGGAAATAAAGCCATGTTCTCCTTAATGTCAGACCATCCTGATGGGATGGTTGTCTTTGGTGATCGCTCAAGTGTCCCTATTCTTGGTCGAGGCTTGATATGTATTTCTGGACTCTCGAAGCCCTGTGATGTCTTATATGTATCAGGATTGAAATCTAACATCCTGAGTATTAGTCAATTTTGTGATGACAACTTTGAGGTTCGATTTTTTCAAGATAAATGCTCCATCTATGACACAAATGGCTCAGTTGTTTTAGAGGGCAAGAGAACTCCTGACAATCTTTATGGTATCGAGCTAAACAATATTCTTGAATACAAATCTGCTAAAATTGACACTACAGAATTGTGGAATCAACGCCTTGGCCAGTTAAATTTTAAAAACTTATCAAAAATTTCGAAGAAGAGTTGTGTTGAAGGGCTCCATAAACTATCAAATCTAAAACATCATGTGTGTGGTCCTTGTCAATTAGGAAAACAAATTAGAACAAGTCACTCATCTCATAGTGACATCCACATATCTCAGCCTCTTGAATTAATTCATATAGATCTTATGGGGCCTTCTAAAACTGAAAGTTTAGGTGGCAAAAAGTATATCTTAATGGCTGTGGATGATTATTCTAGGTATTCGTGGATAGATCTTATTCGTAAAAAATATGATACGTTTGACCACGTAAAAATCTTATGTAAAGAACTCACTAATGAAAAGGGAATTTCTATCATTAGAATTCGTAGTGACCATGGTAAGGAGTTTAAGAATTCCAATTTTGAAACATTTTGTAATGCTAAAGGAATTTACCATGAATTTTCTTCCCCCATCACCCCTCAACAAAAGGGGATTGTTGAACATAAAAATCGGGTTATTCAAGAAATGGCCAGAACTATGATGCAATGTAAAAATATTGCCATGCACTTCTGGGGCAAAGCTGTGAGTACGACCTGTCTAATAATCAATCGGGTTTACCTAAGACCTGGGACAGAAATAACCCCTTATGAACTTTGGAAAGGAAAGAAACCCAATGTTAAGTATTTTCATATCTTCGACTGTCAATACTTTATTCTACATGATAGGAAAAACTTAGGAAAGTTTGACTCAAAGAGTGATGAAGGAATATTCTTGGGATATTTCCTAACTATTCGAGCCTATCGAGTCTTCAATTTGCGCACTAAAACGGTTATGGAATCCATAAATGTTGTTGTGAATGGCATTCCTCATGACCAGCCTAAAAGCACTGATTGTTCGAATAAAGAAGATGATCATGATGACTCCTCACCCAACTTATCTTTTTTCGATATTGAGCAAGTAACTCCTACCGCCATTTCTACAAAGGAACCTTCTGCCAGAGTTAAGCTTAATCATCTAAAGGACCTTATATTAGGCGATATTAATGACGGTATGAGGCTGCGTCGCTGCATTCTAAATCAGCTCGCCTATACCTGTTATGTATCTTACATCGAACCAAAAAAGGTAGAAGAGGCCTTATTCGATGAGTGCTGGACAAATGCCATGCATGAGGAACTAAATCGATTTGTGAGGAATGATGTATGGTCCTTGGTTCCCCGTCCTACCCATACAAATGTCATTGGGACCAAATGGATATTCAAAAATAAAACTGATGAAAATGAGAATATCACCCAAAATAAAGCTCGCCTTTTTGCTCAAGGATATACTCAAGTATAAGGCATTGACTATGATGAGACGTTTGCTCATGTGGCCCGTCTTGAGCCTATTCGTATTCTTCTATCTGTTGCGTGTACCATGGGCTTTAAACTGTACCAAATGGATGTCAAAAGTGCATTACTAATTGGGTTCATTCAAGATGAGGTTTATGTAGAACAACCGAAAGGTTTTATAAATCCTGCATTTTCGGATCATATGTACAAGCTAAAAAAGGCTCTCTACGGCCTTAAGCAAGCTCCCAGAGCTTGGTACGAGCGTCTCATATCGTACCTTTGTGATCATGGTTTTGTTTGAGGCAGTGTTGATAAAACTTTATTTGTCCAAATGACTGAAAAATATATGTTGGTAGCCCAAGTTTATGTTGATGACATCGTTTTTGGCGCTACTGTAGACTCCCGTGCTCATTCCTTTGCAGACTGTATGGCCTCAGAATTCGAAATGAGTATGATCGGAGAACTTATATACTTCCTTGGCTTACAAATTGGGCAACTCTCTCATGGTACCTTTATTTCCCAAGTCAAATATGCCAAGGACCTTATCAAACGCTTCAATCTTGATAACTCCAAACTTTCTCGATCACACATGAGCACTTCCTCAAAGTTGGATCATGATCCTGCGGATAAGAGCGTTGATCTATTTCTTTATAGAAGCATGATCGGTAGTCTCCTGTATTTGATAGCTAGCCGACCCGACATTGCATTTAGTGTCGGTGTCTGTACCCGTTATCAATCTGATCCAAAAGAATCCCATTTAAGTGCTGTTAAATGTATTATTCGATATATCAACGAGACGTCTGATTTTGGGATTTTTGTCTCTAACGAGTCAAATTTTGCTTTCGCCGGATACTTCGATACCGATTGGGCCGAAAATATTGAGGATCGAAAGAGTACTTCCGATGGGTGTTTTTATGTTGGCTCTAGCCTGTTGGCCTGTATGAGTAAGAAATAAAACTCCATCTCATTATCTACGGCCGAAGCCGAATACATAGCCACGGGAAGTTGTTGCACACAACTCTATGGATGAAACAAATGCTCATTGGCTACGATATTATCGAGGACACTATGCAGATTTACTGTGACAATACCAGTACTATGAATATTTCTGAAAACCCTGTCTAACATTCATGCACCAAACATATCGATATTCGGCATCATTTCATTCGTGAACTTGTGAAAACTTGAGTCATATCACTTGCACATACTCCAACTGAACATCAACTAGCTAACATCATCACCAAACCCTTAGATAGTGTGCGGTTTGAATTTTTGAGAACTGCCATCGGAGTGTGCTCGCCACCTGATGAATAACGCCTACAATTTAAAAAAAAACCAACACAAAAACAAAAAAAAAAGAAAAAGGTGCGCACTCCTGTGCTCGCCCGCTGTGGGCTCGAGCGCACGCTGCTCCCTTTATCCTCTAGCGTGCAGCATGCACCGCCCACAACCCTCGCGTTCTTCCTCTCTGTTTGCACGGTTTCCTTGTATCGGCTGCATCTCTCACTCTCACTCACCTTCAGATCTACCCTCCTTCCTTTTCATTGTGGGCGTTATCAAGGTAAATTCTCTCTCCTCTCTCTCTGTTTTTTTTCACTGTTGTCGACTGCCGTTCATGGCGTTGCCAGCCCCTTTTTCCCTTTCCTTTGGTTGGCTGTCTTCCCGAGTCACTAATTGCTAACATATTTACTCCAAATCCACCGGTTCTTGCGTGGATTTTGTGCACTGTCCATGGACTCTGTGAGTCATCGGTGTCATGTGTCACACCGCTCGTTCATGGTGCTTTCCAGTGTTTTCTCACCCACCAGTGGCCGGGCGACCAAATCCACCGGTGTGGGTGCTCCTCCTGGCTGTCAAACCTCGGCTGGTAACGTGGTTGAGGGTGGCGGTGCACCGGTGGCCCTCCAGCGCTGTGTTCCCTTCCTTCTCGGCGCTTGCTTTGCGCCTGTCTGCAGCCGTGCAGTTCTTGAGCTGCCAGCCGCTGCTTGAAGCCGACCTTGTTCATGGCTCCGCTGCACGCCACTTCACCGCTTCTTAAGTAATAATAAATAAATAATATATATATGTATATATATATATGTATGTATATGTATGTATATATGTATGTATATGCATGTATATATGTATGTATGTATGTATATATATATATGTATGTATGTATGTATATATATATATGTATGTATGTATATATATATATATATATATATATATATATATATACATCTATTCATATAAGCCTAAGGGGGAGGAAGTCCAAAGCCTCAATATTGCCTGATTTTAGTGTCCTTAAATTTTTTTCAGCTATCGGCCCCGAGAAAGTTCTTGGCGCGTAAGTCGAGTGGCAAACGCACTCGACCGAGTGGGCTCTCTGCTCCCGATCGCTTTATCAGTCCAGAGGCAGAGATACTATTTACCACCCACATGTCCCATCGGCAACTTTGCCTTGAACGGGAAGTCCGTCTTGACTCTCTCGACCCTTCGATATCTTCTGTCTTCACTGACCGCTGTTGGAAGCCAGCCCTCACAGGTTTGATTGCTCCGTTCCTTATTCTCATTCAAGAATTTTACTCTAATATTCACGAGATTTCTTTCGATTCCTTCTCCACCTTCGTGTGAGGGGCATACGATCACATTACTCCAGATATTCTTGCCCGCGTTCTTGGCCTTTCTCTAGTGACAAACCCGACTTATTCCTTTCCTCCATTCTCTCGGCCTCGTCCAAATGAGGTTGCTACATTTCTCCATGTGCTCTTATGGAGTGGAATGGTAGAACTTTTAAGACCTCCTACCTCTCTCCCCGGCCTTTGGTTGTGAGCCGCATCATTCTTACGAGCCTGTTTCCTATCTCTCACTTCTTGTCCATTCCCATGGACAAAGCCTTACTCTTGTATGTTCTACTGAGTGGTCGGCCCATTGATTTGCCGTCCCACATCATCTCTCACATTATTTCCCACTTCACCTCTCGTAAAGAGGACAACCTTCCACACGGGTGCCTCATTCAGCGGTTGCTTGCCGGGCTCGGTTACCCCTTTTTTGATTTTTCTCATCTCCAGCTCGACCGCCCCATCACTTCCACTACTTTTGCTCGAGGTCAGTCCCACGCACGTCGCTTTGCTATGGACCCCCAGGAGCCATTCGATGAACCTCTCCCTGCGGTACCTCCTCCTCAGCCCGACGATGGCCCATCTGGCTCTGCCTTATCCTTCCCTGACCCATCTGGTCCTAGACCGTCTACTCCTCATCGACACTCCACATCTTCCTCAGCCGCTTTGATGGGTCAGTTGTCTCGTCTTGTCAACCATTTTGAGCGTCTGTATTCCTCACAGTAGCGGATTCTTGCTTCCTAGTCTCAACTACAGTCGCACATACTTGACTGGTTTTGAACGGTTGGATGATCGTTTGGCTGCCCAGGAGGTTGAGCTTTAGCGATGGCGGCGGCGTCATTATGGTACTCCGCCCTCCGACGATTCTTCTGCTTCTGAGTGATCCCCTCTCTTTGGCTCTTCGTGACAAAAAGGGGGAGATCTAGTTCATTTTGAAAGGGGGAGATTAGAGGAGACGTTATTATTTATGTTAGGGGAAGACTTATTATTTCTGTGCTTGTTATTTCTGTGGGGCCGTTCTTCTTAACTTTCTGTACTACTTGTATCTTATTAATTTTACTACTACATGTTATTTTCTTTATTATATCATATTATGCCAATGTTGGTACTAACCCTGCTTGACCAGGCAACTCTGTTGCAATATCGATGTAGCCGTCACAACATTGACGTTTTATTTTTCACTAAACGTAGATTTTTATGTACACGGGTTCTATCTCGGTGGTATCTGAACCCGTGCTTCACTTATATTTATTTACTTTCTGGGTTTTATCACGAAATTGCCAAAGGGGGAGATTGTTAGAGTCATTTTTCTAATTGGCATATTCCGTGACCATATGTACTATTGTATCGATGTCGAGGTTATATCTTGTCCGTCTGCTCCGATCTAGGGATACCAATACCGTGAGCTCTACTCGCCCGAGCCCAAAATCCCCGCCCCATGCTCTAGTCGCCGAGCCCAAAATCCCACGCACTCTACCCGCCGATGAGCTGCTCGCCAAGCACTCGAGCACAAAATCCAGAAAGGGCCCCCATGCTCTCTCGAGCGCCAAAGCTCCGAAACCCCCTGAGCCGCCACTCTTGAGCCATGCTCAGAGCCGACCAAAACGGGCCACTACCCGCCGATCCCAAAAATCTATAAATATTGTGCTCAAAACCCTAGCACTCGAGCACAATCCCACTTGAGAAGAAAGGCTTATGCTCCATTGATTTTACTTTCGAAAACCACCTCCGCGCTCGAGCGTTTTCACAATTTTTCTAATCGAAACCCCCGTCGAGCCTGAAAAAGGAGCCACGCGTTTGAGCGTGGCTCAAGAGGAAAGGCCACTTTTTGAATGCGTTTTTTTGCGCCATCTATAAATACTTGTCTTATAATTTTGAAACCCTAGGACTCTTGATAGACAAGTTTCGTACCCCACTTGAGAAGAAAGTTGCTTATGCTCCATTGATTTTACTTCTCTTGAGAAAACCAAAAGCTACGGCTCTGAACTTCATGTTTTAACAAGTTTTCTCTACAATTTTTCTTAATCATTTAAATACTTCCTTCTTCTACCTTCGTTGGAGACATCGGTTCATTGAAAAAGGAGACCCGATCGTATTTGGCAATTCAAGTGGCTCAAGAGGAAAGATTGACGTGAAGATCGGAAGGTGTCCGATTCTATTACCGCGGGCAAATCCAAGGAGTTCCTTTGTAGGGATCACAAATGAAGCTCTGCACTCTCTACCCGCTCGATCCCAAAAACCAGAAGCATTGTGCTCGCCAAGCGCTCGAGCACAAAATTCAGAAAGGGCCCGCTCGCTGCTCGCCGCCTCCGCGCTCGAGCGCACATAAGGTTTCTCTGGAAACCCCCCATGAGCCTGCCACGCGCTTGAGCCGCGCTCGAGCGCCGCGGCAACGGACCACTTTTTGAATGCGTTTTTTTGAGCCATCTATAAATAATTGTCTTATAATTTTGAAACCCTAGGACTCTTGATAGACAAGTTTCATGCCCCACTTGAGAAGAACGTTGCTTATGCTACATTGATCTTACTTCTTTTGAGAAAACCAAAAGCTACGACTCTGAACTTCATGTTTTAACAAGTTTTTTCTACAATTTTTCTTAATCATTTAAACACTTTCATTCTTCTACCTTCGTTGGAGACATCGGTTCATTGAAAAAGGAGACCCGATCGTATTTGGCAATTCAAGTGGCTCAAGAAGGAAGATTGACGTGAAGACCGGAAGGTGTCCGATTCCATTACCGTGGGCAAATCGAAGGAGTTTCTTTGTAGGGATCACAAGACGGGAGTAAGTCGGCTAGGTTAGCGTGTCGTTACCACCCGGTCTGTAAGTTGATTTTCATAGTGCATTGCTTTCCTGGCCGTTGAAACCCGGAGGGTTTTTCTCGATTACCGTGGGTATCGAGTTTTCCCTTTGTCACCAGAAATCGTATCTTTTTTTATTACTTACACTCATTTATATTTTGCATGCTTGTTAGTATCATTAGCATCTGGAATTAAATATTCTTTACGTGTATTGAATATTTAATTTTTACTACTTTCGTTATTTTTACCGGGGTCGAAATTTAATTGTATAATTTAAGACACAAATCCTATTTCAAAAATTAATCTAGTTCAGTCAAAAACAAGTTCGCTTATCACCCATAAATAAAAATATTAATCATCGGCCTCGTCTCTGTACTCAAATGATATCACTCAACAGTTGGTTAATACTAAGTTGTCAACATCCCAGTACCCGATCCCCTTGCGGGCTGCCACCGTCTCCCGCCACTCATGAGGGACTATCGTGGTGGTATTCGCACTATGCACGCATGACAAATAAGCCCTTTTTAAGATCTGAATACATTATTAAAAGGAGTAATCAAATAATCTTAAATTTGTATTACTTTTCCCGGCAAAATACAACGGATGGGCATCTTAGCTAGCATAAACGGTAGGCAGGAGATCCTCTATAACGTATTGCACAATACTAGCCTTACTCTTACTATTTACTTCTCTCTCTCTCTACTTACTGTAATACTCACTGAATACTAAACACTGCAGAAAATCCTGTCTTCTCTCCTCACAAGGACAGGCAACTTTGATTCTTTGCGTGGCCATCGGCCTTTCATACGTTGTTCAGAAATTTTAGTAACTCAATTGTATGCCATGAAATCATTGAAGATTTCACATTTTTGGGCTTGGCCATACGAGCTTGTTTACACAAAGAATGAGCCCACGCTCGCTAATCTTCAAATTATTCACCTACTCCCTAGAACCCAGCGTCGCTTGGAGCCTCTGACCAACGTTCATGGGAATGGCTTTCCTAGCCTAGTCGGCTGGCGCTGCAACTCAACCTTGTCAATTTCTATAATCCCAAACCAGTCAAAACAAACGACGGCATGGAGATTCTGATTGCAGCAACCATTTCTGAAACACAAGTGCACAAGGTTTGGAGCCAGAAGGCTACTATTAGTCGCTTCAAAACTTTTGATGCTTCGCCGCTGGTGTTCTCCTCATGGCTAAAGATTGTTTATCATAAATCTTTGATTTGTCTCTATTCCTGTAAATCAATAGACTACATGACACTTCTTCTTTGATCTAACTCTGCAGAATGAAGAACCTGAAGCTCCGCTGAGCAACCCGCTATTCAAATCTTTTAAATATGCAAAAAATAAGGATATGATGCAAAAGTAGTAGCAGCAGCAGCGCCGACTTAAGAGTCGAGAGCCAGGAATCAAGACCCCATCTCTTAATTAGTGATCAGAAAGTTTCTTAATTTGTTGTGCGCATAATTTTCCTATCTTAGAGCACCTAAATGCGATTCAACGTGCTCCTAATGTGCAAGAACTTCGTGAATCAAATTAATCTTTAATTACGTGATGTTACTTTTTATGTAGAATAGACTTGTTTTCCCCTTAGTTTAAGTAGTGTCTTGGAATGTGAAATATTAATTTATATATATATATATATATATATTAACTCGTTTGTGTTGATTGAGTTCTTATTCAATTGCTATTTGCATGTCGATATTTTTCGTAATTATAAACTACATGATAAATATCAATAAATTGTTAATAAGGCTCAATTTAGCCAAAATCATCTGTGGTATGACCACATTCAATTGCAGTTTCACTTGGACAAGATATTTATGGGAACAATGGGTTCTCTATCTCTTAAAAATATGAAAGGGATTATTTTTTAGATTTGGGACCGTCAGTTTTTAAATAGATAGTTATAATTTTATAACTAATTTTAATTAATTTATTATTTTTTTAAAAATAATTAGATAATCCATTTACAAATAAATAGTCCAAATTCAAAGAATAAGCTACTCTATTTCTTTAAAAAATGGAGCCCTTCCTTGATCTAATATTTATGATAGTCCATCCGTCTGAATTCTAATTAAATAGTCATCATTATTAAGAAAATACTACATAGTAGGATTGTTGGGTTATCAGTCACTTCCTTGTGGGCCCATACCCATTTAATGTGTCATTCGGTGGCTCAAATAAGGACACACATGTACCATATTAACCTGGAGAAAAATTCCAAACAGGCACATGACTCGGGTATGAGGACCTATTTCATTATACGTGCGCCTTAGGGGCACCTGGAGTATTGAAAATAGAAGGTGCATACTTGAGGCAAGCTCGAGGCACGCTTGATGGGTGCTCTAATTCTAGTTTGTAGTATAAAAATACACTTACATGTTTTAGGGTAAATCACTTGCAATTTTAAGACCTAGAGGGCGCTGCCACAATGAGAAAAAGAGAGAAAATGGAGAAGAGGAAGATTCAAGTCTTTAGTTGTGTTTCAAATTATATTTCAATATCCACCAATTATGGGTATGCTATTTTTAAAGCTATAAATAATGTTTTACCGAATATTTTTCATCTCTTTTTGTCTAACACTCATTATTATTCGGGTTATTTGTTACATGGTGTATAGTTCCTGTATTAATAGGTGTAATACTCCGATTCTCATTTGATTTATTTTAATAATATTTGTTATTTTTGGATTAGCTGGATATGTTAAAAATTAATTATATTTGTATGAAAATAGGTATGAAACATACATGAACCATGTATTAGTTCACATGCATGCTACCAAGGGATGAGGTCACTACCTTTGTGATTCAATATGTGATCCGATTCAAATATGTGATTTGTAATGCCTCTTCTGACAGGGAAACTTTATTCCTAACAAGAAAATATTTGTGACTTCTTCTTCCACCAGTAAAAAAGAGGCATTGTTTGTAACTAGACCTATCCTATGTTTGGTTTGATGAGAATTATCGTAAGATAATTAATGAAATTAATATATTCGAAAGTCCTAATATATTAGATAAACTTGAGGGTTGCACCCAATACTGCGGGTGGCAAAACACAATGAGCTTGTTTTGTATTTAGGGGAGGCTGTATTTATAAATGGCTTAACCTGCTAGCCTAAATGAGATAAAATTGGTTTAAGGTTATCGGGAGTATGTGTAACCCCTTCCTATGTTAGTCTCTTAAGACCTTTGATTCTCTGATTTCGTGCGTACTTTGTATTTCAGTATGAATTTTTATTTGAACTTTGATTTAAGATTCGTAGGTTTGTCCAAGTTGGGACATGGGTTAATTTTGTACATTCAGATATGTGATTCATTTTAGAATATATTTTGATTTATATGATTTCATTCCAATCTTTGTTTAGTCACATGTGATTTGGATCTAGATTTCATTTCGTTCAATATATATTTTATATGGATATGATATCGGATCATGATTTGTTATGTGATATGATTTTGATTATAAGATTTAATTTCAGATCATGATTTGTTATGAGTACGTCCCGATTGGATTATGATTTGATTTAGTCTAGGATTTGAGTACGAGACTGCTAACATGACTTTTGATATTCAGACTTTTAGATTTGTGTTATTCAATATCAGATTATAATTTGGATTTGTAATTTGACTTTTGATATTTGGTTTTGGATTTGTGATTTGATTTTTAATATCAGCTGTAATGTCCCCGGCGAATCCGCACTGTGGATATTGTCTGCTTTGGGCTGAGGGAACTTACGGCGTCCCAGGCCAACACGCAGCCTGCACGGTTTTGTTCCTGGCAGACGGCCCAGCCTCCCCCAAAGCGCGTCCACAATGGAAGAGGTATCCACGCCCTTTATAAGGCACACTTCGTTCACCTCCCCATCCGATGTGGGACCTTACAGTCCACCCCCTTGGGGACCCAGCGTCCCCGCTGGCACACCGGACCGGATCCTGGCTCTGATACCATTTGTAACGTCCCCGGCGCATCCGCACTGTGGATATTGTCCGCTTTGGGCTGGGGGAACTTACGGCGTCCCAGGCCAACACGCAGCCCGCACGGTTTTATTCTTGGCAGACGGCCCAGCCGCCCCCAAAACGCGTCCACAATGGAAGAGGTATCCACGCCCTTTATAAGGCACGCTTCGTTCACCTCCCCATCCGATGTGGGACCTTACATCAGCTATTCAGATTTGCATCTGGTATTCATTTTTTGAATTCACATCTATTACCCTCAATTTTTTGACATTAGATTTGTATATTATATCCGTTTTAAATGTATTTATGGACCCTCATCTAATTTATCGGACATATTTATTTATATTATGTGATTAATACTTTTTAAGATTTACACTCACGTTTTCTATTTTATATCCTTTCAAATTTAGTGTGCTTGGATATATTGTAGGAGATTATATGTGATTTGACACAACTTCATCTTTTGGTATGTTCAGTTTTATTTTCGAATTAGATATGTATCAAATGAGGTTGGATATTGAGTTCGTCCAGTTGTAGGGCTTGATTATATCGGATTTATTGGGTTGGTTTATATATATATTGGATATGATGTGGTTGATTTTATTCCTCCCTTACGACTGTTTGGAGTAGGTTATGTTTATATTGTCTGAATAATTGTCTGATGAGATTCTGTGATTGAATTTAGGATTCTATTTATTATTATTATTTGGGTGATGAATTTTTATCGTCTATTTATTTGTCATCCTCGGAGTTAAAATTTTATATTTTAGTTTTTGGATTTTAAATTTTATAAATTATAATTAATTAGACTTACCTGAATCCAAATTTGTGACAGAAATGATATCAAAGAAAAGTCATAAGGAGAGGTATTTTGGGCCATTTTCGGCGAATAATCAATTAAATATTTTGCATGATAAGAATTGCCTATGGCAGATAATAGAAATTTGGATTGTGGAGGTTTAGGTTGGGATCAAAAAATCGATTATTTGGTTATGATGTTGCATGAGTGACATGATGGATAGGATGACCATTGTGGTTTTTTCCTCTCATTATTAAGAGGATTTTCAACGTAAAAGTTGTATATCATTTCATTATTTGTAATTGTTATTTGCTTATTATATATTATTGATTGTTTCTTTGACGTTCAAGTAAGTGGTATCGGTTCTAACAAGTGGTATTAGAGGCATGATTATTTGTTATAATGTCTGGTTTTCCTTCGATTTATCTTGGCATTATATTTTATTTGGAAATTTTGGATGCAATAGAATTAGTTGTATATTGTGAAAATTTAAAGGATTTCAAAGCATCCTAGTAGCACTTGCCGCACGCTCGAGTGGCGCTTAAAGCATAGAATGCCATGGGTTAGCGCTCAATGTGCACCCAAGAGCCGTGCTCAAGTGCCATTTTTTAAGAGTTTAACGCTCGAAGTATGTCTGAGTGGCATTTAAGTGCCATTTGGGCTATATAAGCGGCTGTAGGGCACTGTTCGTCATTTTGTGTGAGAGAAGGAAGAGAGAAGAGAGAGGAAGGAGAAGGAAGAAGAGAGAGGAAGAAGAAGAGTAATAGTTTGGAATATCATTTTATCAAATCTATTTGGTATAATATTGAGATAAGTATTTTTAAATCCTATCCTTAGTCTATTTTCACATCTAATAAGTTTTGTATATATTCTAAATGTTTAATATTCATACATACTATTTTTATTTAGCCCAAATGTTTCTTTTATATATGATATTATTTTTACTGATTGTTTGGGGGTTTTGTTTGAGTTTTGTTAGTATTTGAGTGTTTTATTTTATTTTTATAAAAAATGGGTAAATATTCAATACTGTATATTTATGTATCTGTATATTTGTATGAAAAATAATAAAAATTTGCACGGACCATGCATTATTGCTCATGTATTGTTGCTTGGGAATTCAGGTCTCTACTTTTGTGATATGGTTCGATATGTGATATGTAACCCTCTCCTAATGGGGAGAGATTTGTTTCCGATGGGAAAATATTTGTGACTCCCTTCTTCGTTGACAGGAAAATGTTTTGTTTGTAGATGTCCCACCTCATTTGTATTTTAAAGAGAACCATTATAAACTAATCGAATAGAAACTAATATATTTAGATGTCCTAATATATATGCTAAATTTAATAATTGCACCCAACGTCTTGGGTGGAAAAAAATAACATGTATGTTCCTTATAGATAGAGTATATATATATCCCTACCCATAGGTCTAAATGGTGGTTAATCTGGTTTAAAATTATCGGGAGTATGTGTAACCTTTCTTCAAATTGATCTGTTGGTCTTTGGTTTTTCAATTTTGTACATGACTTATATTTCTATATGGATTTGTATTTGAAATTTAATTTGAGATGCGCATGCTTGCCCATGATTGAGATTTGGTCAATCTCATACATTTGGATATGTGATTTGTTCCAAAACATGTTTTGATTTATGTGATTTTGTTCTAACATATGTTTGTTCATATATGATCTGAATTTGGACTTTGTTTTATTCTGTATACATTTTATATAGATATGATATGATTTGGATTATGTAATTTTACTCTGGATCTTGTTTTATTCAGTATATATCCTGACGGGGCTAAATTTTAATTTAAAATATGATTTGAGTATGTGACTATCTTCAGAATTTGGATATTAGATTTCTCAAAATTGTGCCTTTTGTGTGTTTTGATTATATTTATGGACCTTTCATCTGATTTCTGACACATTTGTTTATTATATATAATACATGATATTGATACTTGCTGAACTTTAAATTCATATTCTTATTTCTCATCCCTATCGATTCATAGGCATGGATATATTATAAGAATTTCGATGAGATCCGGTCACCGTTCGTTTATTTTGGTGAGTATTATTATTTGTTCACTTTGTGTTGGCATGGGTTGTATTTTGGATATTGGGATTGACCGAGCGTAAACCCATGATTGTGTATTGAGAACAGTTAGGTCATGTATATTGGGTTTTGTTGTTATGTTGGTTTATCATCTCCCTTACGATATTTGTGGAGCAGGTCATTTATTATATTATTCAGACAGTTATTCGATAAGATCCTGTACGGGTATTATCTTATGGGTGTCTTATTAGGTCAAGTAGATATTTGTTTTGGTCACATTTGGGTTTGAGATTTGTTGATCATTATTTTATTAATGTTTTAGGTTTTTAATTTTTCTAAATTATAATTAATTAATCCTATTTTGGTCCGAATTCGTGATATTTATATTGTGTATTACAACTTATTTGAATCAATAGAGGTTGGAAATAAAATGGTTTGTTTGATGGAATAAATTACAATACTTCGAGGAGTAAGATGAAATATTCATTATTTGTGAAAATGACTTCTGGTATTTGCTACATAAAAGCTCGAGTCAAAATTTGAGGAGGAATGGGCCGTTGAATATAAACAAGTTATCGCTATATTTGACAATTTGTAGACAATAACGTGTACAATTACATTTGGAATAAAACGAACACAAAAACGTTGTGGTAGAAGTTTAAGACACTCCTATGCATGAAAAATCGATAACAAATTATTCCATTTAATGAAATTAATGCAAGTGAGCTATAAGGAGGGCACATCTATTGTCGATCATTTGAACGAGTTTCAAGGATGTATAGATTAGTTGACTAGTATGAGTATTAAATTCGATGATAAACTGTTGGGCTTGTGGTTGTTGATTATCTTACTAGATTCTCAAGAGGTTATACGGATCATCATTACCAATATAGGCCCAGATGACATGGTGACTTTAGAAATAGTAAAGGGAGCCATGCTAAATAAGGAGATGAGACATCAATTACAAGGCTCCTTTTCTTCGCACTCCAAAGTGCTGGTCTCTGAGTAACGAAAAAGAAATAAAGAGCGTGACCCTAAATTTGGGGAGGAGAGTTGAAGTAAGTTTTGATCGAGGTACCAAAACCTCAAGTGCCACCACGACGAGAAAAAGGGGCATATTAAGAAGTATTATTACAGGTGCAAGCGTGAAAATTCCGATGGCAATAATAAGAAAGCGGATAAGGTCTAAGATGAAGAGAGAGTTTCAATTGTTACCAAAAGCAACCTTTTGTTGGTATGCAAGTAGGATGAAGAGATCAATTTGATGGATTACAAAACCAATTGAGTGGTCGATAACGGTGCCTCACTCCATGTCATATCATGGAGGGAATTCTTCACGTCTTATATTCCCAATGATTTTAAAGTGTTAATGATGGGTAACGAATGGACATCCCGGATTGTCGGTTATGGTGATGTATGCCTTATCATCAATAATGGGAACAAGTTGCTACTGAGAGATGTACAATATAGCCTGAATATTCAGATAAGTTTGATATTAGCAGGAAAGCTAGTTGATTAAGGATTTCGCAATACTTTTTGTGAAGAGGTATGGAAGTTGACTAAAAGATCTCTGATAGTATCCTGAGAAAAGAAAGTTTTTAGCTTGTATATGTTGCAGGCCTCTATTTTAGCTAGAGATGTGCTTGTTGCTAGAAGTGATAAGTCTTCAAATTTGTAGTACAAATCGCTAAGCCACATGTGTGAGAAAGGGCTGAATTGTTTAACTAAAAAATACTTCCTTTGGGGTGTGAAGGAAGTGAAGCTGAAAATTTTCTCTTATTGTATGGCGGGGAAGTAACGGTGAGTTTTGTTCTATGAAAACTCATTCACAAGAAAGGCTAATCTTTTTGAATTGGTTAACACTGACATATGTGGCTCTTTTAAGGTAAAGACACTCGGAGGAGCACTATATTTCATTATATTTATTGACAATTGTTTAAAAAAGTTGTGGGTGTATCCGTTGAGGCCGAAGGATCAGACCTTTGACGTCTTTGAACAATTTCATGCATTAGTTGAGAGGCAAATGGGTAAGAAGTTGAAGTGCAATCGAACTGACAATTGTGGTAAGTATATTAGAACATTTAATACATATTGTCGGTCTCATAAAATTTGACTCCAAAGGACTTCATTGAAGACACCATAGCTGAATGATATTACTGAATGGATTAATAGGATGTCAATGGAGAGAGTTCGCCGTATGCTTTTGGAGGAAAAACTCCCCGGTTCATTTTGGAGGGAAGCCTTTAATGCTGTGACTCACGTAATCAACCTATTACCAAGTAGTGTACTAAATAGAGAAGTCCTAGTGAATGTGTTGTCTAAAAAGGAGGTGTCCTATGACTACTCGTACGTGTTCAGGTGCAAGTTCTTTGTCCACATCCTTAAGGACAAGAGGTCAAAACTAGAGTTGAAGACAAGGCAGTTCATCATTTTCAGCTAGTGATAAGATGAGTTGGGATATCAGTTCTATAATTCGATAGAAAAAAAAACTTGTCAGATCAAGGAATATAGTATTCGTTGAGGATGAGATAATTAAAGAAATTGGCAAAGCGGCAAAGATTGCCTCCAATAACAACAATATTCAAGCTTGTGATACAAATCTTGAGTCCTTGATATCGGTGCCTATTTGTAATAAAGATGATGATCAAGGTAATGTCGAGGAGGAAGAAGACCATGGGACTCCTATGCGCGATGATGAGAATGATGCTATTCCTTATGGTATTATTGAACTTGCCGAGACTATTTCTCTCTAACGATCCATGAGAGATTGAAGGTCCTCTATTCGTCTATCGGCTAATGAGTATGTGTTACCTACCGATGGGGGAGAGCCTAAAAGCTTTGATGAAGTTATGGAGGACAAGCATAAAGCATAGTGGATGGAATCTATACAAGATGAAATAAAATTATTGTAGGAAAATCACACATTCAAGTTGACAAAGCTACCGAAGGGCAGGCGAGCATTGAAGAACAAATAGATTTACCACTTGAAGGCTAATGAGAATAGCTGACAACCAAGGTACAAAGTAAGGTTAGTTTTGAAAGGCTTCAATTAGTGGAAGAGGATTGATTTTGAGCAGATTTTTACCTCAATTGTGAAAATCTCTTCAATATGGGTAGTGTTTGGATTGGCTGTTGTTCTTGATTTGGAAGTGAAACAATTGTATATGTGAACAATATTTTTTCATGGTGACATTGAGGAGAAGACATATACGGAGCAACTGCAGGGATTTTAAGTTGAGGGGAGGGAACTTTATTGGTCATTTGAAAAAAAAGCCTATACGGATTGAAGCAGAATATGAGGCAATGGTACAAGAAATTCGAGTCTATTATGGTGAATCAAGGTTATCGGAAGACTATTTCAAACAATTATATCTTTGTTCAGAGGTTTTTCAAAGATAGTTTCATTATTCACCTACTCTATGTGAATGATATGCACATTATTGGGCAAAATACCTTCCGGATCAATGGATTGAAACAATAACTTAAGAAGTCATTTGCCATAAAGGATTTGAGGCCGGTGAAGCAAATTCTAAGTATAAGAATATTTTGGGACCGCATGGCATGAAAATTGAGAATATCTATGCGGAGAAAGTGCTTCACCATTTCAATATAAAGAATCCAAAGCTAGTGAGCACTCTGTTGGCCAATTATTTTGAAGTGAGCAACCAGCAATACCCTTCCATGGATGATGAAAAGGTAAGCATGAGAGGCGTACCCTATTCTTTACTCGTTGGTAGTTTGATATATGCTATGGTGTGTACGAGACCGGATGTTACTAATACTGTTGGAATGGTTAACAATTTTTTGTCAAATCCTAATAAGGAGTATTGGTTTGCGGTGAAATGGATATTGAGCTATCTCCAAGAACTTCCAAGTTATACTTGTGTTTTAGAAGTGACAAGCCACTTCTGGTTAAGTATACCGATGCCAACATAGCACGTGATGTCAACTCTCAAAAGTTCACCTTGAAATATTTAGTCATGTTTATGAGAGAAATAATTTCTTGGCAATCAATATTGCAAAAGTGTGTTGTTCTCTCTACCACAAAAGTAAAATTTATTGCTATGATGGAGGCAAGTAAGGAGCTGCTGTGGATAAAGAAATGCATCCAAGAACTTGGCTTGAAGTAAGAATGATATGTGCTACTTTGTGACAATTAAAGTGCAATTTACCTTTACTAAAACTTGTTATTTTATTCCAAATTGAAGGACATTTATGTGAGATATCATTGGGTGTAGAATATTGTTAACTCAGAGTTATTGACGCTTGACAATGTCAAGATCAAGGAGAATGGATCGGACATAATAACCAAAGTGTTGTAGAGAAGAAAGCTAGAAGCTTGCCAAATCATTGACGGGATGACGATGATTGCCCCCACATAGTCGTGACGGAAAGTTTATTTGGTTATGAGTCACTCCCGTGTAGGCCAACACCCATTAATGTATTGTTTAGTAGCTCAGATAAGGACACACATGTATCGTACTGATTTGGAGAAAAATTATAGACTGGTGCATGACATGTGCCTGTTGTCTACATGAGTGTCTTTTTAGTAGGTGAGCACCTGAGGCATACCTAAGGGACACCCGAAGTGCCGAAAGCAGAAGGTGCATACTTGAGGCGTGCCTGAGGCATCGACCCCACGTTTGGAGACCGAATTTGCTGTATAAAAATATATTTACACATTTTATAGTAAATCACGTGCAATTTTGAAGCCTAGATGGTGCCGACACAATAAAAAAAGAAGAGAAAGAGGGAAAAGGGAGAAGAGAATGATTCGAGTATCAGGTTGAGTTTCAAATTATGTTTGAGTCTCCGCCAACCTTGAGTATTCTATTTTTAAAGTTGTGAAAAATATTTTACTAGGGTCGGGTCGTGCCGGGCTAAACTCATCAGTAGCCCCATGATGGAAGGTTTGAATTTCAACTCCCAAGATGGAACGACAGTTGCAAATTCTTCAATATGCGTTCCTTTCCCAAATATTTTACTGATATGAGGTTTTGTTTGGCAGGATTTAATTCTCTATCATCAATACTTGTGATTTATTTTCTCTCTGGATCTAATCCCATTTGAGCACTCCTCTCAGTTATAAATGGCTGGGCTCTCATTGCTTTGCATCATGAAACGTCATTTGCATTGCTTTGTGTTTTGTCTGTCCAGAGCCAAAATGGAGCCTTCACTGCAACAAACCAGAGTTGGTAGGAGTTCTTCCCCAACATCTGAAGTCAATATTTAAGGATACACTTGAAGACTGCCTTGGTTACCTCTTTTTATCTGAGAAGCTGCCTTGATTTTCCTTTTTAACGTCTGCATGAAAACCAGGTCGTTATAGTCGCGATAGGCCTTGCCGTGACAATGCTTCCATAATCACAGTCTAGGTGACTATAGTAAGTTTTGGCGGACAGGTTTTGAGATGGAGCGGATTTTTATTCTCTTTTTTTTTCAATAATATTCGTCAATATCAAATAAACTAATGCTCAAATAATATAAATATTTATAGAAAATTGGCAAAGTTTTCTCTAAAATTAGACATAACCCATACAAACAACCTGTATTTTTTATAACTTAGACAAACACAGATAAATAACTTCCACATTCATTCAATATACAAACATAGGATCAATAAAACGCTATATTCATCTATGGCTCCAAGACAACACATCCTATCTACTATATCGGTTCAAAAGGGAGATGCCAACTAGGATTTGTACAAATAAAAAATCAGATTGCGGAAGCAGAACTCAATTCATAAGGTAATCCTGCAAAAGCAAAAACAGTAACCCAACATAAAATATAATATGCCATGATTGTAAATATATAAATTTCATCCACAAAATTAGTTATTTACATTCACTATTATTAAACTCCTAAAAGATTCTTCAAAAGGCTTCAGATCTTCTCAAGGCTTCTTTAGCTAAACCATTTTTTTATTCTTTCTTATCGGATAGCAACTCTAAGGTCTCATTTGGAGGGAAAAATAAAAGCGTAAGCTGAAACCCAACAAGGTACTATAAAAGCATACAAATAAATTTTTTTATACAATATATAATTACAATGAAAACAAATCCATGCGAATATCAAAGAACAAAAGTTATATGGAAAAATGTGAAAATCATTAATTATTATGAAAGCATGTCAGAAGTCATAAACCAAATTCAAACTTTACTTATTCTTCAAATTCAACTTTATTATTTGAAGAGATTCAAACTAGTAGACCTAACTAGTTAAAGGAGCGAATAATTGCGGATAGATTGTATTCACTCCATACAATCCAATGCCAAAATCCAAATGAACTCATTTCTCAATATTTTAAATTCAAAAGTATCTATCCTCCCAATTTAATGTCCCAAGGAGAGGTGGACCACGTATTACTCCATGGACAGAGTCATCCTCATTTTAAGGCATGTTGAAGAACCTTACCTGACTGTACGACAGTCCTAAATCCGATTTCTTATTAATTTACTTAATTGAAGGTATGCATGTTCTTAATCCCTTAATCTTAACTCATCATGCCTCAAAGGCCAAATCAAACTCTTACAAATAATTTTACAAATGGTTCAGAATACTCTCAGAAAGTCTAACAATGTAGTCTTTTTCAAAGCTTCAGATAAAAATTGTCCAACAACCTTAACAATAGATCAAATAACCTTTTTATTACATTTCTCAAAAGTTTAGAACCAAACATCCTCAAATTTTCGAGTTACGGTTTGCAATAAACTGTCCGGACATAAAATGAATACAAAACGTAAGTCAACCATGAAATCGAAGCCGCAATTCATAATAATCATATATATACACAAAATCTAACCAAGAAATTATGAGAAACATGCATTATTTGTGACAAAGCTTAGGGGGTGAGGGTTTTGGAACATAAATATCAAGATAGAGATGTCAAAATGCGGTAAAAATGAAAAATAAAATTGGAAATACACTTGCCTTTACCCGATCTACCGTTTTTCTTACTCTAATTGGATTGAAATTGGTGAAGAATCCATTCCCCATTTCTTTCTCCTCCTTCCTCTTTGCTGTTCTTCGTGGTCGTGCCCTTATTCTTCTCCCCCTTTCCTTTTATAACAAAAACGAAGTCAGGTCGGTGGAAAAAATCGCGCTTGCACTGGAGCGCTGAGCGGGTACGCGGCAAGCGCACAGGCACTGGATTCGGCCCCCTCCAGCTCGCTCACGCTGGAGCGCTTAGCGAGTACGCGGTGAGCGCACATGCATTAGATTCGGCCCCCTCTAGCTCACTTGAGCGAGCGGCGTGCGAGCCTCTTTTTGAAGCAATCTGCTTTTTGTGCTCGCTGCTGGGCTCGAGCCAGCAGCGAGCCCAATTCTATTGCTTGCAGCACTAAGGAAAATTTCTTACTTCTCTCAATTTTACTTATCCCAAACCTTATCATACCAATTAATTTCTTGGACTAACTATATTTTAGATATCCGTACCTTACAGGTTTTGTGGTGGCCTCCCTCTCCCAGTTGAAATATGCAGTTCTTAGAGAACTGTTGTAGTTTCTAGAGGGAGGGCTTTCCTTCTTTATTTATTTATTTTTTTTTGCGTCTATTCCAAGGCTGGGCTTGCATGTTATAGCGGTTTCCTTTTTGTCACGTCCCACGACCTCATTTACACATAATGATACGTCATATTATGTATAAGTCTACAAAATATATAACCATTATACACAGGATTTATATGATTGTCACATCATAAGTGGCTCCAACACTATACGAATAAAATATAGTATCAGAGTCTCTAGAGATACTTACAAAGTACAAAACTCATTACCATAAAGTCTCGCAGAAGTATAAATAATGTCCACAATAATTAATTGTGGAAGCATAACAAATCATGTTCATTTCATTACAAGATCAATTATATGGTTTCATACATCCGCTACATTTTTATCAAAATACATAAATATACAAGTGTAAACCACTTTTATCTTTACTTCTGCTCATCCAGTACTAACTCGTGATTGTCATCTGAAGGGTTCGAAAAATAATAAGAAAGTAAGATAAATACTCAATAAAATATATATAATAATGACATGTACATTTATACTTAAAAATAAAAATAAATTTATCAGATGAATAAAAATCATATAAAACATGCATTAACTTTTGTCTTCTTAAACCTTTGCTTTTTTTAATCTTAATTATCATTTATCTCTTTATCATTTGTCTTTAAGAATTATGGCTAATAAACCTTACCAACTAATGGAGCGGTCGATCGAGGAAATGATTGTGCATACTTCTATACAATTTAAGACTAGACCCTTCTATTTAGCACCCAAAGGTGAGCGGTATACTTTTAATCTAGTATACGGGGTCATAAAACTTTTGCTGTAAAAAGTTTTCCCATGGCAATAGGTAGTCTTTGAGTTTTCATTGTAATATCCTAAGGTATGTTAGAAAATATCACCTACTGAAATAATTTCTTTGTCCAGTTTCTTAACCCATTTTTCAAAACATCATATCAAAGCTTTTACCATATTCTAAATACTTTTTCTTTAATTTTTTTCATTTCGGGAGAAAATAATTGTCATTCTTAGAACTTATAAAGTTTCTATATAAAATTTTCATAATATCGAAACATATGACCATAAAATGTGATAATTAGTAACAAACATAATTCATGATAGAAATCAATGCATTGACCAATTTAGTAGCTTAACTTTAGAATTTTATATATGTTAAAAATTTAAATTTGATATGTGATATATTCGACTAATTTGGTTGTCAATTTTGTAGTTAGTTTGGGCCAACATAGGTTGATTTCGTCAATCCAATTATAGCACAATTACTTAAGAGCTCGGCTATTGGTTCATGACCGATTTAATGGCCGATTCAAGGTCCATACTGATTTTTACTCTTAATTTTCATCATTTGTAAACCAGTTTGATGAACCGGTTTAATGGTTCAAGGCATGTCCATTAGCTAAAAATTTCATCACATGTCGACCGATTCATCTTGCTGGTTTAAGGCCCGATTCTGGGGTTGACTTGAGATATATTTTTACCGGTTGGTACTTTACATTATTTCTTGATATTTTAGGTAATTTGGATGTCGTTTCAATTGGTTTGGGAAGAGAAGCTGGCCGGTTTAGTAGCCCCAATTCCAGCATCCACTGGGATGCTGTTAGCCGATTTTGGCACTATTTAGGGGCCTGGTTCAGTAATCATTTCAAAAGATTTTAGGTGGCCGATTCATTGGTAGATAGATTAGCCTCAATACATTATACTTTAGTTGGGCCGGCTGCCGATTCAGCCGGTTTGGGTCCGGTTCGATAAATTTTTTGCAAACTGTCAAATTTAACATTAGCATGGATACAAAGGGCCGGATCTATTATTGTTGGTTTTACAGCCTATTCGAGGTCAGTTCATGACTAGTCTAAGGAGTCTTCTTACATATAAGAGACTCATTATTAAGAATTTATCCGGTTTATGGCCGATTCAAGTTGATATTCCAGCCGGTTCGGGTTAAAATTATAACTGGAGATTCTATGTCAGCGTTTTCTGCTGTAGCTGGATTCTACCTCTAGTTTGGTGATTGGTTCATGACTAGTTTAGGGCCCATTTTTATAGCGTGACATTTTAAGATCACCACAACGTATTTAAGTCAATATGACTACCGGTTTAGCCAATTTGGGACACGATTCATAGGCTTTAATTTCTAATAACAGCATGGTTGCTGTGGTCAGTCCTATTGCTGAAGTGAGACTCGGTTCAGTGACTGATTCGGCCTATTTTCATAAGCCGAATTTTCACAGCATCACTAATAGGCTTAGCTCATTAGTCACTGAATTTGAGCTGGTTTGGAGACTATTTGGTAGCCGGTTCAGCCAAGTTATAGTAGCTAGTTCAGCTACTAATTTTTTGTTCAACATTTCAGCCGAGTATACTTCATGCTAAAATAATGATATGACCAAAATCATTAGGCAATTTAAATATTAGAGCAATAATACTTAAGGAATTTAACAATAAATAGCAGCAATGGAAGAAAAGATTTTGAATACACTTGCCAAATTTTAGTTGAATCCTTTTTCCCTTCTCTTACTGCCTTCGGTTCTCTCTCAGTTTCCATTCCTTTTCTTTTGGTTCTCCTTCCCTTTTTCCCTCACAGTTTCCCTCTTATTTTTTCCTCTCTTCTTCACGTGTCTCTTATACAAATTCTAGAGGCATGAAACTGATTCATCCAGCCCTGCCAGCACTACCCATAGCCCCCTCCTAATCCAACGAGTTCCCTAATTTAGCTTGATGATTCATCCTTAATTTACTGGTTTGTTTCCTTAAGGTTTTGCCTAGTGGAAAGCTATTATTGGTTTCTGTATTCTTGGTGATACAGGCTACTTATGCTTGCTGAGGTGCTGCTGTGTGGCAGCCTCGTCCTTCTCGCTGAATCTTGCTAATTTTAATTCTCTAGTGCCACATTTCATTCTCCTAATATTTCCCCTAAGTTTCCCTAAGTACAGCCGTGGGTGTTGCTCTTAATGCCATGTGTGTGTGTGTGCTGATTTTGCTCCGATTTTGCTCTTGCTGAATTATTGAATTCAACTGCCGTGTGTGTTGTCTTTCCTTGTGCCATGTTTGTGTATATTTCCTATAGAATAATTCGAAGTGGAGCTGCCATGTGTGTGCTGATTTTTCCTATTGAATATTGGGGAAAATGTAATGCTATAGTGAGCCCTATTTCTTGCTGAAGTATTGCTGAATTTTTGTTTGGAACAATAATGCTTCCATGTGGCAGCATCTGCATACTAAGTTGTTGCTGATTTTTATGCTTCTAAGTTTGTGCCGTGTCACTAATTCCAACAGCTGCTATTGTTGAAGCTGTCGTGGGCCTTCCTTGCTGAACCATTGCTAAGTTAGTGTATGTATATGTTGTTACCTAGTGCCTGGCTAATATATATAATTGCCCGGGTAGTATTTGGCCCATCGAATTTTAATTTGGTTGTTTATTGGTTGAGAATTTGGCATCCGAGCTAACTTTTTGTTATCCCTAAATCAATTTGGTTGATAACCAATTGGAATTTCGATGACCGGGCTATCCTTTTATTAATCGTAATTAAATCAATTGTTGATTGGGTCTATCGTATAATTTTTCGTATTACCATTATATTTCGGGATAAACCTCTGACTTCTGGGTTTATAACATAATTAGTATATTTTTAGGATCTAAGACTCTTCAATCTAAATTTTTCTATATCCTTTGAATTTGATTTCACTTTTGTTTAATAAATTATAATTTTCTTGATCGGGAGATCTCGAGTCGTACACTTTTCTTATTGGCCCTCATGGAGGTGATCGAGATATATATTGCAGGTGTGGGTGGACATCTTTATTCTCTTGTCGAGTCATCGCTCCATGATTTCTTTATGTCCTTCCAAGTTATATTTTTATTATTGTAAAGTTGTACATTGTGAAAGGAATTAATGAATAGAACTATCCGATTGTTGTTATTTTTTTTTTTACATGGCTCAAATATTCTTGTGTGCTTTGAATGGTTAAAGTGCTTGAATGCTATATTTTATTATTTAAATTTTGACAATTTGATAACTTAAACTGCTGACAACTCAATCTTCTAACAATCCGACGTGTAATAATTTACTTTGAATGCTTGGTTTGCACATCCATAAATTAATTAAATCGGTCTCAATTAATGTCAAGGTCACTCATCGCTAGTTTGTCACCTTGAGAAATGATACTTCAAGGTATCATAACCTATGCAACACTATAGATGCGTCAATTTTTGAGTCAGAGCTGTCAGCTATTTACTTGCTATGTTAGGAGGCGTTGTGTCAAGCCATCATTTTTGTCACAACAACACAGACTTGTCCTAGCACATTCTAGTGCGAGTACATGTCTCAGCCATTATGGCGATGCACCTCTCTAGTGCCCTTAGATGATAACTTTTTTTGGATCAAAATTTTGGCTATTTAAACTCTAACACCCCTTCATTTCTACACCTTTTTTTTTTTTTTTACTTTTTGCATCACTGAACCCTAGTGTACTGTTTCTTTCTTGCCTTCATGGCTTTTCAAGCAACTTTTCAACGTATCGCTTGATTCGATCGGTTCAAACTTGTGATAATGTGGACGATACTTATGAGAAGTATAATTTTTATTATCCACATTTCTTATCAGGTGCCTTTGTCTAATGATAGAGTGTGTGCTCCTTGGCTTGGTTTCGTCACCATCTTTGAGGCCCTCCTCAAGGAAGGCCTTCGCATTCCTTTTTTTGAGATTTTGGAGGCTTCTTGGATTCCTGTTGCGTACCTCCATCCCAATCCTATCTGATATTTGATTTCTTTGTGTATTTTTCTTCGCTAGCGGAAGCTTCTCCTGGACCTCGGACTGTCAAAGTGGTTTTTTGGTTCAATCAGGAAGGAGATTGGATTTCATTTACCCCTTACAAGAAGCATAAAATAAGTGGGGGTAATTCAAATTCAATAAATGGCTAAAAAGATCAATATTTTTATATTACGGTCCCTTCTGGTTGGACTCTCTCCAATAAATAAGGCAGGGTGAATTCTGCCTACCATGGAGATGTCTTGAAGATTGAGTCTAGCATGGCTCAGGCCTTAATGGAGCTTATTGAAGAGAATGCTATCGTGCTCTGGAGGACAATTTCTTTTTTAACCCGGTGGGCGCTTGCTGATGTCTGTTGGGAAGTGAGAATGGAAAGGGAGGATGCTGCTGTCATGCCTTTTTGTTGGCCCAAGAGAAAATTGAGAAAACTTTTCAGCTGAGACTCTCCTAAAAGTGCTACCGGTAAGGTAAATCCTCTCTCATCATCCTTGAGCGATTATGACTGGGCCATCAATAACACCTGTGATGAGATGACCACATTGCAGATCAATTAGTCATCCCGAAGACCGGTTCTACTTATTCTTCTCTGGGCTAGCCCATTTTTGAAGAGGAGATCGGATTCATTGAGGGCGGTGAGGCTTCATGTGATGTACCGGTTTCCAAATATCGTATTTTGGGCAATTTAGTTAATATAATCAAGATTAAACTTAATACACATGGAAAATTGAGTCAGTGGAGGAAGGTCTGTCGGGCCCCCGCATTGGCACCGTGGACCGGGTCCAGTGAACCTGCATCTTCCTAGCGCTTGAGCACCCATGGCAGGCACGGGATCTAGTAGGCCCAAACCTGCTGGGCATGGGATCCAACAAGCCTACGCTTGTTGAGTGCCGAGCCGACGCTCACACTCTAGCCCGGAGTATATAATCCCGTGAGGGTTTTGTTTCATCATTTTTTGATTTTCCCACGCAAGAAGAGAGAGGGAGGAGAAGAGAGAGAATGGAGGAATTGAGGTCCTGGAGTTCAAATTCGGCTTGAAACCAGTTAGAAAAGTGATAAACCGGGTCGAGACAAGTATACCCATACTCTCATCTTTTATTTTCTAGCACTTTTATTCTATTTTTTTTAGGTATCCTCATTCTGATACCCAAATAATTTTATATTTTATATTACTCATGACCTAAATATGAAAATATATCGATTTCATATCCGATTTGGGAGTTTTATGTGGATTATATCACCCGAAAATCCTAACCCACGCTCGGAACGATTTCACCGATTATTTTAGGTTTTATGCATGATTTGGCATTAGATAATAGAAACACATGACTTGAGAATGCATATATGTGAATTTCACACCCGATTTCATAGTTTTGATCGGCTTTCAGACATGAAACCCTAACCCTGCACCCCGGATGATTTTCTCGATTTAATTGAAATTTATACATAAATTGGCTTTAGAATATTGTTACTTGTACCATGAATATATTAATTTATCAATTGAGTGTCCAAATTGGTAGTTTTGTATGATTTTATACTCACTGAAATCCTAACTCATGCCCCCTTCGGGTTTCATCCGAAGTGATTGTAATTTATACTTGATATGGCTTTGAAAATTTGAAATCCTAATTTTATGTGCGTGAGCACCTTGAAATTTGGTATTTATGTCCACAAAATCATATATGATGATTTTACATTTTTTAAAAATATTGTCGAATATGAACAATGATATTTAATCGCAAGTACATTAAAGGTATCATCTTCTATATGTTTCAAAAATTATGTTATATTCATATGTGAAGGGATTTGTCATTCGAAAACTCTAAAGTTATTTATACCTCATTACGGCAAGATTTTCATATATGCTTCAAGCTTTATGGTAAATTATGCATTAAATTATAAGCATGTAAAAATATGAACTCATGAGAATTGATTATTTGTATTCATATCAAAAAATTTTGAAGATTATGTTTGGCTCAAAGTGAATAGAAAATTATGCATAAAATTAAGAACACGTGATGAATTAAGCTCACTAGGAATATGAAAATATGAATCTAAATAAGTTTTATGGAAAAAGAGACCAATAAGGAATATTCTGCAATTAAGCAATAAATTGATTGAACCATTCTCCGGAATGATAAACTAATTGAACTGACAAACTGTTTTCTAGAATGAGGAATTGATTGACTTATGAACCATTCTCAGGCAAAGTGGGAACGAAGAATTTGCACTTAAGAGTAGGATTTCCTAAAGAATTAAAGATCTAAGAAATTGGATCGGGGATTGTTTAGTAGATAATATATTTTGGCATCCCATAGATATTATAGTGGAAACTTAAGGATAATCTTGATCGTGTTTTATAGCGGGTGATATCCTTGGCATGCCTTACTATATTGTAGTGAAAGACCGTTGTCTGTTTTGGTATTGCTTGCGACTATCGGCCCCGTCTATAGAGTATATATGTAGACGGCCCGTCTCTGAGCCTTAAATAGGAGGAAATGGATTTTTGATTGTGTAGAAGTATACATAATTCAAGTTACGATCGATCGCTCATTTAGTTAGTAAGGCTTACTGGCTCCGGTCCTCAACAAAATAAGTTTTCAACATGATTTGATGATTGAGAAAAAATAAAGAAAATAAACTAAGAAATTTGAAACCAATCATGAAAGTATTCTTTTCTGAATCATGATTTATAGTCCCATATACATATCTATTCCCTCATATATGCATTATTATATTTCGAATATGAAATTTGGTATGTCCTTTGATATATATATGTGCCTTTCAAAGCTTTTAACTCACCCTTATTATTTTCCTCCCTCCAGATGAACATGAGTTACACCCAATGCGACAGGGTAGAGGATCTGAGTCAACTAAACTCGAAGATATGGAAGATGACTTTATGGATTTAGTTTTGCACTCTTATATCTTCCAATGGAATTATTCTGTATTTCTAATGGATTTTATACATAGATGTATACATACGATGATGATGAAGGGGAGGATATAGTCGTAGTGTAGTTTTCCCTATATTGATAGATGTATATGCTTCCGCAGGTTCTTATGGTTAGTTTGAATACCTAGTGGCATCTATTCTGAACCAATATCGCACCGGAGTTATGACGTTGGTATCACATATTGGGTGTGACTTTTTAGGTCTTGTGTTGGTAAATGTGTGGATTATGTATATTGTATAGGATATTTTATAGGTTTTTATATTGGATCGATGACCGTATTATAGTCAAAACTGTGCCGAATTTTCAGTTAGAAATACGGTACATCACAGATGGTATCAAAGAAGAGATGCCTTAAATTTGATCAAAATATTATGCGGAAGCTTAGAATAGAATAAGGAAGATTGAATAAGTAGATAAAGGCGTAGGATGATTAAATTAGACCGGATAGTTCTAGTTATCCTAATTTTAATAATTTAGAATAGAACTAAGTTAGAATTAGAAGATAGGTTTGATTACTAGTTGTGGTGACCCAGTATCCGGGAGGATAAACATACAACGTGATATATGTTTGTGGATGATTCATGGATAAATATCTTCCCAAATAGATTTTGGGAGCATGTTTTAAGTCATAGACAGTTCGATCATAGGATTGAGAAGTGTCCGTATCCCGAGCTTGACGCAATCCTCTTAGCGTTGAGAAATATCCTCAATTTTGAGTGGTTTGGGGAGACGTGTTGACTTATTGGTTATGGGCTCTTCTTGGTAGGGTATTGCATAAGCCTACTTCCAAGGCTAAAGGCTTCTCAACATCTCAAGAATAGTGCAGATTCCATCACTTTGAGCTTTCATCCCATGTTCCAAGACGTAGTTGTCCTTCTAGCTGAGTTTGGGCCGTATTGCTTATGGCCTCTCAAGCCTCGAGATCATCA
The DNA here is from genome assembly GCA_033239525.1 of Nepenthes gracilis. Classification (NCBI taxonomy): domain Eukaryota; kingdom Viridiplantae; phylum Streptophyta; class Magnoliopsida; order Caryophyllales; family Nepenthaceae; genus Nepenthes; species Nepenthes gracilis. The sequence goes on along the minus strand of BSYO01000026.1, from coordinate 8,920,772 downwards.
ACTCGTAAAATCACCTCTTTGGTCCGCTACTTTTTCTTTTGGTTCTTCCTCCTAGATGTAAAGTCTGGGTGTTGGAGGATGGAACCCCTGATGGGTGTCCTTTAAATCTGTTGCAAATTGTTTGGAGGACCCTAAACATTGTGTCCACTTGGGTTGCTAGCATCTGTAAATTTATGTTTGTAGCCAGAAATGGCATCCTCCTGGGCATCAACATTTCTATGACTACCATTGTATCCTCCTAGGTGTCTGTACATTTATGTCTGTGCATTGTGTCCAACTAGGCTACCAAAATTTCTATGACTATCCTTTGTCATGTCATCGCCACATGAAATAACATCCTTGGATGGTATGCTTGTCAGGGCCCTAGTGTTTGCCATGTCCTCTATTCACGGTTAGGTGGCTTGATTATTGTCTTTTCTATAGACGATGCCAATGATATATCTTTGGGACTTGAATTATTATATGAATTAGAGAGTCACCTTGTCACTCTCTGGTGTCCAAATAATTTGGATACTGTACACTATAATAAGACAAATAAGAAGTAATAGGTATATGGGACCTGCTCCTAGATATATCCTCTGATATTTAAATTAAAAATCTTTTTACTTGAAAGAGAAAGATGTAAGAAAATAATTGTGAGAATGTAGAGAGGATTGGGAAGAGTGCATTTATATGGAGGGCAGTGCTCCTTTTTATACATTTGACTGGTGGAGTGGCTTTAGTGATTGTACACTCGACTGGTGGAGTATCTTTAGTTGTTTTGCACACGTTCGATGGAGTGTTTGACTTTTGTAACCGTTTTTCAAGCATTGTAGTTCCTCTTTCCTCTCTCCTTTTGATCAACCTTCTCCTTTTTCTTTGGGGTAAAGGTTTTATTTATAATGAGAGGCGTCATTTGGTTGGTGAGCCCTTGAATCAAGGTATGGGTATGGTGCCTATTCGGTAGTGATGGGTGTTACTTATATGTGTAAGGACCACATAATTTAATGAAAGGAACGCCTGGCTTCCAATTATTAAATCAGCATAGCCGCCATTTGAGGCAACTCATTAAGTAAACTGTTATGATCATTTAATATCTGATTGTTTAAATCGCATCCCCTGATTTAAGCATTGCGCCTTTCACCTGATGGGCTCGGTAGCATCTTCTATTCAGCCGTCATCGTTTATGCCTCTTATTCATCTGTTCTTTAGGCTGGACCATGCTTGGCTAGACCCATCAATATAAGATTTATACGCATGATATAATTAATATTTTATCTAAATTATTAAAATAAATAAGTAAATAAAATGTAAATTTATATAAAGTGTGCCAAACTTGTTCTAAAACAATTGTATCCCCAATGTCATTCTTGTTACATATTGATGCGTATTGGAGATCAGGATTGTGATTCGATTGTGTCATATTGAACCTTTGTATTTCCTAATTTGGATCTTGTACTCCATAATGATTAATGAGAGATAGGACGATATGAGACTCACTTCCAGTATATCTTTCGACCTTAGGTTAGAAATATTTCAAAAGGAATAAGAGATGTGAAGGAAATAAGGATATGTTTGATAATGAGAGACTAATCAACTTTGAAAGATTGGGCTCCATATTATTCTAAAGACACAAGTATTTTTAGGCAAGAGCATTTTTTTCCTCCTCCACTAACGGGAGCTTGTATATTTATAGGCTTAATACCAATCAGCCTATCTTTACATAATCAAAAATGATGTTTAACTGAAGTGTTATATTGGTTGAGACCTAACGATTACTTAAATTTTGCTACTGCTCAACATTTAATAATTATCATTTATTGGCTATTATTACCTGTTTAATGTGGTCAATTGTCCCTCGATTTATATAACTGTTTGTCATGATTTAATACTAAATTTATTTTGCTGTTAAGTCATTAATTGCCTCGAGCTTTTGTGATTACAATTGTTCAACCATTCAATCAATTGGTATGTCACTCATTTGGTCAAATTCTCTACTCTTTTTTGTTCCGGGTCGAGCAACTCAGTTATTTGACAGTCCTTTATGAGCTCATAATTTGTGGGACCCATAATTAAATAGGTCAAGTTAACCTTATTTAGTTTGTGCCCAACACTAGCTCCTATACTCGAATGTTGAATTCAAATTTAGAGTATGTTAAATTAAAAGTCGGATAGTGTATCTATCTAGCCAGTTGTGCACGCCTTCTGGAAAGATTCTCAATCAATATTAATTGATCACTAATTGATTTCATCCATCACACTCTAATTCCCTGCCTTATTGATGGAGATTCTCTGATCGTTTGACTAGCTTGGTTTGCCTCCTTCTTAATCTTGGGGTTGTAAATCACTAAAAGTTTAAATCAATAAAACTATTTATTTTACATTTAGGTCAAAATTCTTAATCTATTCCTTTTCTTGAACTTATACTTCTCCAACTTGGGATTATAAATCACAAAAATTTAAATTAATAAAACTATTTGAACGGAAAAAATGTCTTCTGTTATTGGTTTTAATATTTTGATATTCTCCGGATCATTATTTGGGAAAGAATTGTTTGTTCGGCTTGTGGATAGGCTTGCCTTCTACTATTAATTTTAATGATTTGGTTTTTTGACAATTTGACTTTTATGATAATCCGGTCTTTTGGAAAATTGAAACCCTTTGAATATCTTCAAATCATTCTAAATGTCTTAATATGTCTTCTAATGCAAACTAATTTGATGAGAACTATTTCCTTAGCTTGGTAATAGTGACATCATTGCCATTATTATCCCGTCAAGGGAACCAACATTTTGTGGCACCATTAGTGTCTTGGCAAACAATTTTTAGGCTTGTGTTTTCTTTTGAAAATGTAGCATTCAGGCTTGAGGGGAAGTAGAGAGACACATTGTCTAAATCTACATTGATGGCTTAAATGCTTCGTTTCCAACTTCAATTCCCTTTTAAATTATAATGTCTCATTCCATCAGTTCAAACCTAACGGCACTTTCATCTCATTTTTCATTCGAGCACTAAATTTTTTATTTCTTCACTTAATCGCCTTTTGATGGCACTATTCAAAAGGAGTCGTTGACGTTGCTTCTTGTTAGTCTATGGACCTTGTGCTAGCTATATACAATTGGTACAATATCTCAAATGTTATTCCTTTTTAAAATGCTTTGCCTATTAAGAGATCTTTTTCCCTGAGAGATAATTTCATTTCAATTATGAGGTCCATCTGCAAGATTGTTTTTGAATTCCTTTCACTTGGGAATTTATAGAAATAATTGAAGCTTTAGAAATTCCAATCATCCGTTTCCACCCAAACGCCATTAGGTATGTAGTAGCCTTATGTGTCTTTTTCCGTTGTTGGAAGCTTAGACTAGATGCCCAGACGATCAAGATGGTTTTTAGATTTAATCAGAAAGGTGATTGAATTTCCTTAACTCCTAGAAAAAAGATTAAAATAAGTTAAGGGGATCATGACTCGAAAAAGAATTAGAAGGATAAATTCTTTTTTATCAAAATTCCCTTAAATTGGGTTCTTTCCAATAGATGAAAATATGTCAACCCTTCATTTTCTAGTCCAGTCCTTGACAATGAGAATTGCACGACCTAATTCTAGGCATAACGTATCAAAAAAATGTTGCTAGGCTGTGCAAGATTGGGAATTTTTTAACTCAGGATGCTCTATACGGCGTTAACTGGTATGTTATTTTGGGTGGAAAGGTAGTTGTTTATGTGCCACCTCCCCCCATGAAAAGAAGAAAAGGTGGCTTCATAATTGACTCTCCACCTATTGATATTGATTAGCTTAATATTGGAGCGACAGTTACCTTAGAACCTTACTCAAACAATGATGAAGTCTAAAGGATCTTTGATGTTGCCTGTGCTGAGGTTACCGATAGGAGTGTTGAGGGGTTTTCTTAAAAATCTACCCCATTGTTGCTCCAATGGAGGTGCATGACTATCAACCCCAATCATAACAAGATGAGGAGTTAATTAATACTCCTATAATTGTCAAATTTGGTACGCCAATTTCCATGTCCCCTGCTGCACGGGTTGCTACACCAAAGACTAGTAGTGGAGAAGCAAAAGAGTCCTCTGTGTTTTCTTTATCGCCATTCATTCGTCTAGTGGATCCTAAGGTTTCACAATGTGCCCCTAGTTTTTGGACTCCATTGTATTGCAAGACATTACCCCTCATTTGCTTGAGACCATCGCCAATTCAAAGTCTTAGACCAAGATGATCACCAACAAATTTTGTACCCCGGGAAGGATATCCTTCACACGAGGTATCTTTCACAACATTACTTCCAAATTATTTACTTTTTCTTCTAATTTTCGATATGTAACTATTTTACAATCTCAAGACTTGGTATGTTTGATTAGAGATAGGTTTTACAGTCAAAATACAGAAATTGCACACTTATCTCTGTCTTTTATTGATTCCTTTATGGTTTGGGACTTGACATTTAGAATTGTGATTGCTGAGATTGAAGACTTATTTGTGATTAATCGACTTAGCTTGAAAGTGAGCTGTCTAAGTGAATGATGAGATCACATGACTTTGCTAACCAAGCTATTATCGCTAGAGAAGTTCAAAGATAAAAAGAAATACTATACATTGAAGACGTTCTTAAGTCGATGAATCATACATTCAACCATATATAGAATAATATGTTACTTTAGTTATGTAAGACCTTTAAACTTACTTTGAGAGTATCTTAAGGGGGATATTGAAGGATCCTCCTATAGGTTTGAAAAATCATATTTTTGATAAATTTTAAGATTCAAGAGTTGTTTATTGGGGAAATGACATTCTAAAGCCATCCTACTTAAAAGAAAGTATTTTACGACTTTAAATAGGTAAAGTTAACAAATTAAGGCGAGCCACTCATATAGTAAAGTTGAGTGGATATGTAGGTCATCTTACAACTTGGGTTTGAAAACCAATGCTGGTGATTAAAGTTGAATATTTATCAGTTAACTCTGAATTAATATTACATAGAAATAAAGATACGGTTCAGACTTCTAGTATGCTTGATGAGTGTTCAAGTTTGGCATAAAGGTTCTATCAGAGTTAATCAAAAATTAGATCTAAGTTGTGGAAATATGTAAGGTAATAAAGATATTAGTAGACTGTGAGATTATTGCAGATCATAAGAATTATGGACCCGATTGATATTAGAGGTTGTCTTATGGATTTGATACGATGATAGTATATATCTAGATTATCTAATGTTAAAAATTATGCATTCTTTATTTTTGAAAAGATTAAAAGTTTAAATAGCAAAATCACTTCAATAAAGGTAAAATTATATCAAATGTTCAAGGACACTGGTAAATTTTTTATGACAAAAATCTTTTAAGGGGTACATTGTAATATCTTGATATTTTTTATTTTGTTATTTTATAAAAATAAATTAATTCATTAGTTATAATAATTATTTAACTATTTTTAGTAATAATTAAATAATAAAAAATATATTATTGTGTATTAGTGATTGTTTTGGATTTAGAATTTTGTAATTGGATTTGAAAATTTGAGATTAAATTATTTAATGGATTGTGTACAAGAAATTTTAATCGTGTGGCTTATATTAGAGATGAAATTGCAAGATCCATTTAGGGACAAATTTTTAATAACTTGATAAAATTTGATAACATATCGTCTATTTAGAAAATGAGCAGATATTTATTATTTGACTAATAAGTTAGAGTATTGTGATTAATAAATTGTATTTAAATATTTGAGTTATTAATTTGACTTTAGATTAATTAGTGGATTAAATTGAGTTAACTTAATTATAGGCCTAACTAATTGAGTGAATCATTATATATTCAAATTAGATGAACTTTTATATATTAGGATTTATTGGCTAAAAATATAATTATATAATTAAATTTAAAAGGGGATAAAATATTAAAATGTGAGATTAAATTTTTAAATATTATTGTAAAGGTAATTAGATAAATAAATATATAATAATAATAATAATAATAATAATAATAATAATAATAAACAGAACGACGGGAAGAAAATGACGAGGGAAAGAGAGGAAGGAAGAAGGAAAGAAGAAGAAAAGAGGAGGAAGGCGGCGTCAGAGTTGCAGCGGCGAGGTGAAGGAAGGAAATCGACGCCCCAGATGGAAATCCAATAAGCGATCCTCCATTATTTATGAAATATAGTGGTGTTAAGGGAGGAGGAAAGGCGCGCACGAGCCGAAGCAAAACAGTAGCCATTAGCGCTCTCGCCGGAAGAAATAAAAGAAATTGAGGCAAGTGAATCCTTCTCTCCTTCTTGTTGCTGTTATTCCCCTGCTTTCATTTCCCGGATTCATGAGAATTGTTTGAAATCGGTAGAGATTTGGCTGAATAGGGAGAAAAGCCGAAAACAGAGCCACGGCTCGTGTATTGAAGGGCCTGGGAAAATTCGAGGTTTCCACATTAAATTAAGGATCCATAATTTGTACAATGAAGTTAGAAAATCTTTGTTTTACATTTCAAAATTTTGAAGTTTTAAATCTTACGTTTTCGTTGCAAATTTTGGAGGGGAAGAAAAACAGAGCCTGTGCTCTGTTTGGTCTCAGTATGTTATATACATAGGCAATTTGCTACGGGTTTACCTACGAAGATGAATGTTGATATATATATATATATATATATATATATATATACAGGTTGTGCTGCTGCTGTATGTGTATGTATCTGAGAGTATACGAAAATATACTCCGGTATGTGTAGGTGTACGGATGTATATATTACACGCCTCCGAGAGTATATTTTCTCCGGTATGTGTAGGTGTATGGATGTATATATTACACGCCTCCTAGAGTATATGTGTAGCAGCACAACCTGTATGTATATATATATATGTATGTATATATGTATGTATATGTATATATACAGGATGTGTTTATATATGTATGTTTGTGGAGATGGGCATATACATGTGTGGCTGAGCCGGTGGTGTGTAAGTATGTATATATGTATATGTATGTATATATGCATATATGTTTATGTGTGTATACAGGATGTGTTTATATATGTAATTTTGTAGAGGTTGTGGGCTATATGTAATTTTGTACAGGTTATATATATATACGTATTTATACAGATTAGGTATATGTATTGGTTAATCAAAAAAATAGATGTATATGCATTGAAATGATAAGTTGATTGAGGAAGAAATTAGTGGTAATTATTATTCCAATTCGACCCATGTGGAATTAGTTTAAATAGTTGGACAATATGGATCATCATGTTATTTGTTCAATAGCAACAAAATGGAATGCATTTTATGGCCTTAGAAATTAAATATAGTATACTGGAAGAGTCGGTGAGGATCGAATAAAATATTAAGAGGATCGGCCGAATATTCAGGACTTTCCTTGGATCTTATCCCATTCCTGTGATAAACGATTATTTGCCTTAGTTTAGATCATATGCATATATTTTATTTGTATTCTTTGGATAAATAAAAAAAGTGTGTGAAGATTCTATGGTAACCAAACAAATTGGAGTCTCTAAAATCTTAAAATAATCTATAATTTTACGATACCTATTTCATTTCAAAAATTTAGGTCTTTAGTATTGAAGATGAACGCTTATAGCCTGGTGACTATCGTCGAGAGTGATATTAGTGATATCATTGGTGTTGCATCCCGGATCCTGGCCTTTGTACGGGCGAAGACCCAAATGAGTTCGTGGATCCTTTCAAGCATACTCGGACGAGACCCATGCAACACAAAGAACGAGATATTCATAAAGGGACGAGGACCCTAAGTAGGTAGTAGAGAATAAGAGAATAAGGCACAAAATATTTTTACGTGAAAAGCCATCTGCTAAATAAGAGGAAAAAATCACGAGTCTCTTTGGTCCAAGAACTTGGTTCACTATGGCATGTTTGGTTACAAGGAGATTACAGGCTAAGGACTAAGTGTATGGAAACTCTTTTGAGTTACTTTTATAATACATGTCCTCTCTTTCTCTCTCTATAGTACATTGTGCTCACTTTGTTCTTTCTCTCTCTTAGCGTGTAAATATAAGATCTCAGGATCTTGAACTTCAAATCCTTTGGTAGGTACAAAGTAAATGTATTTATAGTAATTGAAATTCTTTGCATGGAGCTGCCACGTGGGGGTTAGTGTGTGCAGGAAGTTTGCCACCAATTCCACCAATCCAGTTAACTGAGCCAGGGAGGTCGCGTGCATGCCAACTGACTTTACATGATGTCGCTTCTACAATGATAGGGCATGCCCTGCAGGTCATCATTTCTTCTGCAATCTGACAAGATCAGTTACCAAATCTCTACCACGCCTATTTTGCAGGCATAGAGATGTTTGAGATCTGCCCATGAGTCCGTGGGCCTGAGTGGGCTTTTACATTTACCATGCCATATGGGCCAGTCCGGCTACCTGGACGTCTGGCTACCTACCAGGGTCCCATCTCGTAAGAATGGATCTTCCAAATGGATTATGACTATCTATACCCATCACTAACCCCCATATCAAATAATCTGAGTACTTCAGCTCTTTGGTATGTCCATTGGACATGGGTGAGTCTTGCGCGAAGGTTCCCTCCACAAAAAGTTCACTTGTGCCTTTGCTTCGTGCAAATGTCTGCGAATATGATTGGAAGTAGGACTCCGAGAACTTTTGAGACTTTTGGCCAAAGTCCAAGAATTTCGTCCAAACGTCCACTGACCAAAATGTCCGAGAAATTTTGGCATCAATGGGCTGGCCAGAATATCTGAGGAATTTTTGGTTCTAAGCATTGCTAGGCATTTCTAAGTGATAGCCGTCTTTGCATATTTGTCTGAGACCAAAAGAGGTCCTTGGGCATTATCAGCGCCAAAGGTTTAGATGGAAGCACATCCGAGAATTTTCTCCAAGTCCGAGATGTTGGTGCATTCCGCCAACCGATCGTTGTTGGCAAATGTGTCCAAGTCTGTCATCGTCCTCGGGTATCACCGACAGTAGTGGCCTAGTCCGCAGCTGAATGTTCTCTTTTTTAGGCGCAAACTTTGCAAGTGTCCACGTACATTTAGTTGAATTAGCTTGACAAAACACCATCGCAGACTCTTTCTCCACATCTGAGGAGTTGGTCAGCGCCGCCAATTGGTGGATTTAAAACGCATTGACCTTGAGCATTTAATGCGCATTACTTCGCTACCTTGGGAAGGGAAGCGTCATCATTGCCCACATCTCATGGGGAGTCGACACGTGGCCAGGCAATTAATGGGCGTGCTTTTTGAATTTCAGCCGTTTAAATCCCCCTTTTGCCTTCATTTTTCATTTACACAGTCGAAAATCCTCCCAAGTCTCCAAGCTTTCTCTGCGCTCTGTGCGAGTTCCTCCCTTCTTTTCCTCTGTCTCTTCTGCTACTCCCGACTCTTTGATGGAACTAGGAGTAAGAGATATTGCGTCTTCCCTCACACTGGCCAGACTCAAGGCCATTCATACTAAGTACAATATTCCAGATTTGATGGCGATGGTGGTGTTAGATGCTCATGAGAGGGCTTACAGTCTACCTGACGGCTTCATCACCTTTTACAAAGTCCACCTCAAGAGTGGGCTTCGCTTCTCTGTTCCCATGAAGTTGTTTGTATCATGAGGGATCTTTAGGTCCCATTTGCTAAGTTGTAGCCCAACGCCATCAGGTACCTCGTTCCCTTTTGTATTTTTGCTCGCTGCCATGGTAAACTGCTAGAGGTTTCCATGGTAAAGGTCATGTTTCGATTTACCCACAATCAAGACTGGATAGTTGCCACCCCATGTCCTGAGTTTGCGATCATAAGTGGTGGCAGCACTGATTCCACCAAGAAGTGGGAGGACTAATTCTTTTTCTTAGGGGTTCGGGTTCGTGAAAATTGGGCCCTTTCCAACATGTGGGGTAATGTGCTTATGAGTACTGCTCGGACGCACCAAAGAGGTGTGGGCGGTCGCCAAGGTAGTCACAGACTTAGTGCTGGCCAACCTTGGGACATTCAATGAAAATAAAACGAACATCTGGCTGCGTCACAAGAACTTGGTGAGGGCCAAATGGGGCACTCAGTCTGAGGGCTTTGCTGATCCTGCCGCCCCCATGAAGAAGAAGAAGAAGGACAGATCTTTAAGGATTAAGGAGCCGTCCGAGCGGCCAAGAAAGACTCATCGGACTAAAACTTCAAAGCATTCAGTGGCCATTGTTATATCCTTTTCGTCCGATGAGGACGACGCCCTGATTGAGCATCTTGTGAGGAGGTCAAGATCTTCACAAGCGGAGCTTATCCGAGGAGTTGAGGGTGTCGGACCTTCAATTACTGCTGGATCCTCTGGGGAGCCATCTGAGCCCGTGGACTTGCCAGCGGAATTACTTGTTGCCCAGCCTCCCCTTGATGAGCCAATGCCTGATTTCCCTTCTGTTTTTACTGGTGAGGTCTCAGGTTGGATTGACAACCTGTCCGAGAACTCTACTGAGAGACAGGCAGTGAGAGAGGCTGGGGCGACTCAGGGCGAGGAAGCAGTGATGATGATGACTCCAACGAAAGTTGCTGAGACTGCTAAGGCCAAGGAGAGTGTGGCTGCAAAGGAGCCCACTGTTGAGACTATGGAGCTCCCTTGCCTTGAAATCCAAATCTACAATCTAATGGTGCTCCCACCCAAGGTCCATGATAAAGCCCTGGCCAAGGATGCTGTTGGGACTTCTCGTGATATTGAAGCGACAACTAGGGTCGCGGATCATTCTGAGGCAGCTAGGTCCCCAATCCCTCAAGTTGGTGGAGCTTCCCATGCATCTGGAGGCCGAGCTGAGGTTTCCATGGCGCAGGGGTGGCCATGACAACGCATGCGGAATCTGGAGCCCCCAAAGGAGACAGTCCGACTGAGACCCCCTTTATCTCCGAGCTACACCTCTATTCCACCTTTAGCTCCTTTGCTTCTTGGATGGCATTTTACTAACTAGCCCTTCTTTTGCAACTTCGTGAGCTGGTCAGCCTATTTACTCCAATTATTGATCAGGCCACCCATTCTCTCATGGGCGTGGAGACCCTTAGGGCTACTGAGGAGCGGAATAAGTGTATGAAGCTCGAGCTTGCGGAGACCAAGAGCAAAATTGCTTCTCTTGAGGATTCATTGGAGGCCCAACAGCAACGGTACATTTCTCTTCGGAGCAAAAACGTGCATCTAGAAGCCGAGCTCAAGAACTCAATAAAGGCAAAGGATCTCAAGGCTGTGCTGGAGCGGAAGTAGTGGGACGGCATCGCTTTGTCCCGCCTCGTGATGAAGATGTTGGTTCCTAGGTTTCCACCATCTCCACTCCATCCGAGGAGTGCTGGTGTTGACTGTGAAGTGGATTTGATTACCTACTCGGAGGAGGATAAGGTCTTAGATCCTTCTGCACCTGAACCCTCTAGGCCTTAGTATTTCATTATATATGTGTTTTTGCTTTCCCTTTTGTTGTACACATCATATACATTTTAATGAAAGTTATTCTTTCATTGTGTAGTGTTTTCTATTTACCCTTGCTTATGTCTCTTAGACTTGGGCTCTCAGGAAATTTTATCCTTTGAGAGCAAAATGACCGAATCTTTTGACTATTGTTAGTTGAAGATACTACTTCTAGGGTCTTTGCATGCTTGCTATTCTTTAAGCCCCTAAGTTTTAAGTTCAGCCTCTTAGTGGACCGCTCGGGTATAGCCAAGTTTTAGTACGACCTCTTAATGGGCTATTCGGATATAGCCGAGTTTTAGTACGACCTCTTAATGGGCCCTCGAATATAGCTGAGTTTTAGTACGATCTCTTGAGCCACTCGGTCACAGCCGAGTTTTAGAGCAGGTAAAAGGGACTATTTTGCCTGATTTAGGGGCGGTCTAGGTCTTATAGATTGACGAAATGAAATGCAAGGTGCTAGATATGTAAAAAAGAATTTCATTATATCAACAAAATGTGTTATAAGCACATTGTAAGATGCAGTTTGCCTCACCTGGGCATTTGTACATGCATTCATTGACAATATTTTTTGAAGTGTGTAGCTTTTCACATCCGAGGGACTAGTCTGTCCTCTTTGGACGAGTGCCTAAGTCCTTGGGCCTCTAAGGCCAATTTAGCCTTCCAGACCAAATTGACTCCTTGGGCCTCCTGGGATATGGACCTAAATCCTCAGGCCTCTCGAGCTAATTTTAGCCTCTTGGGCCAAATCAGCCTTTTAAACCTCTTAGGACATGGGTACAAGTCCACGGGCCTCTTGTGCCAATTTAGTTTCTCAGGTCAGATTAGCCTTGTGGGCCCCTTGGAACGTGGCCCTATTTCCTTAAGCCTCTAGTGTCAATTTAGGCTCTCAGACTAAATTGGCTCCTTGGACCTTTCGGGGCGTGGACCTAAGTCCGTGTGCCTCCTGGGCTAATTTAGGCTCTGGCCAAATCAGCCTCGTGGGCCTCTTGGGACATGAGTCGAAACCCTCGGGTCTCTAAAGCCAATTTATTCCGCAAGTCAAATCAGCCTCGTGGGCCTCTCATGATGCGGGCTCACCTTTCGGGACTTTTACCTGACTACTAACGCATTTGGTAGCTCCCCGCTGGCATGCGGCTCTTCGCAGCCTTGCCATGTTTTGAGCTTCCTTGAGTACGTTTAGGCTTCCTCGTAGCCTTTGTATGTTGTCCTCCAAGGTTGTCGTGTGCATACCACGCTTACGACATTCCATTCCTTTACAGGTCACCATCCTCTACTGTTCTGAAAACTTATCCGGGTCTTTACAGGAAATGGTTAAGATAGCCTTTCCTGACAAGCTTTTCAATCTCCAACTGCAGCGTCTAGCAACTTTCAGTATCGTGGCCTCCGTGGTAATGGTAGCAGCAAAACTCTGACTAATTACCTCCATCTGGGTTCCATGACGCCTTGGGCCACTTCGAAAATTCTTCATCCTGAATCTGTATTAAGATGTAGGTACGCGAATCATTCAAGGGAGTCGAGTTCAAAGGCTTAAACTTTCCTTGAATAACCTGCTCAGACTTGCACAGCTTCGCTAATCCCTGAGATTCCTGATGGTCCCTACTCTTTCTTTTTCCTTCCACCGCCCTTGGGTGGGAATCCCCATCTCTTTCTACCTTCTTTGCTTCGTTGGCCTCTTCTCCGAAGACCTGTTTTCAGATCTTCCCAAGTTTCTTCTTCATTTGGGGTTGATCCGCTACTTTCTTTTCATTGAGATAATATCTCAACTCTTGAGAGGCTTGCACACCCTTTCCCCCCACATGGCTCCTTTCCTTTGGAGGGAAATTCACTATGAGGGGGCCCCCTTGAAAGGTGGGCTCCCAATCATTGTGAAAGTAGAGAGGACTTGGCCTTTTTGAACCATCTTCTTCGATTCGAGGACCTAGGTGACCTTCGAGTCGTAGTGAAACTTTGCTGCTCAAGGCATCCTGTGTCTTTGGGTCCTCGTGCTGGCTAACTTGTTTCTTGGGATACTTCTTTTCCTTACCCTTTTTCTGGGACGTTGTAATCTAGAAGGCTTTAGATGGCACTTCCTTTGACTGCCCGTCCAATTTTGAGCATAGGGTTTAAACGGCTCTGGAGAGGTCGTCCATTTTTATTACCAGCGCTGGCACATAAGGGCCTCGGTGATCGTCCGTTCTACCGTCTGTTGGAGGGCGTTGTCATAAGAAGGCTGCATGTCGGACAAGAGCAGTTGTTTGTGCTCGTTTGTTCCCCATCTTTGTGTAGAGGATCGAGTGCTTAATGGAAACGCTAGATTTTTTGTCACGTTCCCACAAACGGTGCCAATATTGCATCCCGGATCCTGGCCTTTGTACGGGTGAAGATCCAGATGAGTTCATGGATCCTTTCAGGCGTACTCGGACTAGATACGTGCAACATAAAGAACAAGATGTCCGTAAAGGGACAAGGACCCTGAGTAGGTAGTAGAGAGTAAAAGAGAATACGATGACTAAGGCACACAGTGTTTTTACATGAAAAGTCCTCTGCTAAATGAGAGAAAAAAAATCATGAGACTTTTTAGTCCGAGAGCTTAGTTCACTATGGCATGTTAGGTTACAAGGATATTACAGGTTGAGAACTAACTGTATGTCTGGTTAGAGAGAATTAGATAGGAATAGAATTTCTATTCCATAGAAATAGATATTTTCCCGTTTGGTTATAAATTTAATTAAAAATAAATATTTTTAAAAAATATTTATTCCCACATGAAAGGTGGGAATAGCTATTCCCACTATTATTATTATTATTATTATTATTATTATTATTATTATTATTATTATTATTATTATTATTATTATTATTATTATTATTATTATTATTATTTATTATTATTATTTTATATTATTATTATTATTATTGTTATTATATTTTATTATTATTACATTTTATAATAATTATTATTATATTTTGTAATTATTATTATTTATAATAATTATTATTATTATATTTATTATTATTATTATTATTATCACTATTCCGACCTTATTCCTCGTACCATTCTACAAATAAAATAAAAGAATATTAATTTTCGCCTTATTCTATTCTAACAATTAAATATGGTAATAACAATTTCAATTCTATTCTCATCCTATTTAATTTCCTGGAATAACTATTCTATTTTCACCTTATTCCATTCCAATAACCAAATGTACCGTAAGTGTATGGAAACTCTTTTGAGTTACTCTTATAACACAAGTCCTCTCTTTCTCTCTCTACAACACAGTGTGCTCATTTTGTTCTTTCTCTCTCTTAGCGTTTAAACATAAGAGCTCAGGATCTTGAAATTCGGATCCATTGGTATGTACAAAGTAAATGTATTTATAGTAATTGAAATCCTCTACATAGAGCTGCCACATGGGGATGGTGTATGCAGGAAATCTGCCACCAACTCCACCAATCTAATTCACTGAGCCAAGGAGGTTACGTTCGTGCCAACTGACTTTACATGATGTCACTTCTACAGTGATCGGATATGCTCTGCAGGCCATCATTTCTTCTGCAATCTGACAAGATCAGCTACCAAATTTCTCCCATGCCGATTTTGCAGGCACAAAGATGTCCGAGATCTGCCCATGAGTCCATGGGCCTAACTGAGCTTTTGCATTTACCATGCCATATGGGTCAGTCCAGCTACCTGGACCTCTCTGGCCTCTTGGGCCTACTAGGTCTCTATGGCACCAGGGCCCCACCCCGTGGGAGTGGATCTTCCAAATGGGTCATGGATATCTGTACCCATCAAATAGTAAGGGATATTATAAATATGTTACAGATACAACCTTTGAGAGAATTATAGGGGCAGTAAGATTGCCATAAATATCAAGTAACCTCATAGTACTTATTTAGTGGTTAGAAGCGTAAATACGAGGTCTTTAATTCATTATGGCAAAATCAGTCCCATAGATATTATTATTATCTCATATAGTAAAAATTATTATTATCTCATTCAGTGTTGACTTTGTATTGGATTGATCAAATTTGGTGGATTCCATGTTACATTTTTTATGTTCAGTTGTTCATATAACTTTTAGGTTGTGGATATGATATACTATTGAATTTTTTATAGTGGTTTGTATATCGCATGTTATTATTGATTTTATACAATTGATGTTATAATCTGAAATACTTACTTGTATTCCATATTATTGAATAGATTTACTTACTAACATTCGACTTTCTTTTGTATTCTCTTAACTCCAAAATTGAAGAAATATCATAGGTACCAGTCAAAATTTATGGGATTATCATTGAGCACCAGGTAATGATGATTCTAGAGTAGTGGCTTATGAATGAGAGTAAAAAATATTTCTTTTATTATTATATTTTTTCACAAAGTGATTGGATATTTATAATTGAGACTAGGTCTCTTGATTTCAGGGGGTGTATCAATTATTTTACTATCTTATATTTTTAGAGGATTAATATTTGGTGATATATAAATATTGAGTTTATTTATGTTGATGGATGGATGGATAAATTACTGATGAATAATTGATGATTTTCGGTGGCTTGATATGTTCCTGCATAGCTGGTTGGGCTCGGTTCGGAGACTTGGGTCTAGGTTGCCGCATCTATAGTTTTGAGTTTTTTGTCAAATAGTTCATCATCTTTCAGTCTTTGTTCTTCAAATCTAGTGGTTAGTATTTATAATTTTGAGTTTTAGCTATTTTAGTCTCTTCATGTGTAATTTGTAAAATATCTTATGCTTAATTTATAATTTCATATATGGACACGCATTAAAACTTATCTGGTGAGATTGCAATAAAAATGATATAGATACCCTTATTATTCCAATTATTGTGGTTAAACTTATCATTTGATCATTTGGTCGGGTCTCTCAGAAAGGTAACCCCATTTCAGTCTAGGTAGAACGAGTACATCCACTCTCAATGCATAACCAGACCCATTCATCCAGTGATTTTAAGAAGGCTTTATTCTAATCTTCCAGTAGGTATAACTATCTCCGTCAAAGTACAATGGAATTGATAAAGGGTGACCTGTAGTTGTTAGGCCAAAATACTCAAAGATTGGGGTTGTCTTTGATATTTATTGGGAAAAATTATGGAGCCCTTAACGGTTACCGTTTTAACTTTATAATGTAATGACTAAATTACATAAATATTTAGTACATATAAAGAATATTGTCTCTAAACATTGCAAATATAAACTATCTTACTCATATAATATCATCAATACATGCAATAGATAAAGTGCATAATTGTAAGGTCACACATCCCGAAACCCATTTTCATCATTAATAATTATCGACATTAATCATTATTCGATTAGCAATCCTGTTAACTGTGGACGTAACTTTTATGTCAATACTTTGATCGACCAAAATAAATAATATGACTTAAATAAACAACCTGAAATACCATATTATCATGTAACTCCAACACTTACCAAATTATGACGTCGAATCTTACGTAAGAAGTTATATTTAATTCAAATAAAATCAAAGTAATCAATTCAACTAAATAAAACCTCCGCTAATCAGCTAACGGATGAACCCCCATCCATGACACTACAAACCATAAATATCATAAGTCACATCAATGATCTTCTATCATTTCTTATGCAAAACCATTGTCTAATTAATATAAACTACTTTTAAACTACTATCTAAAAATTGAGATACAATATCAAACATTTCATAACCCTAATTCTAATTTCTTCAAATCGATCTTCCCTCAACCCAAGTTATCCTACAAGTGCCCAAATTATTCATCTGAAGGGGTTAGTGAAAACGGAAAATAGGAGTGAGTTGAAATATCAGTAAGGCATATATAATTTTATAATTTAACATATAACTTATATTAAAACATGTAAAAGGGAATAATGCATCAGATTCAGTGAAGTGTTATGGATTTCCATAACAATATATGGTCAACATATCAAATTTTTTTGACGATGCATCAGATTCCTTTTAATGTTCCTATTTAAATTCATACCATGAAAATCATACTCAATTATGTAATTTCATAGAGATAAAGTATCAATAGGGTATTATCAACTAAAGAAGCGGATAATTAAAATCCAAATTATATTTGTTTCTACACAACTAAAAGTTGTACACTACTATTCAAGATTTATAGGTGGATTGTTATACATTTAATCCTATAAATCGGACCGAATACCACTTTCATCCGCGGATGATAGATTCGAATCTCGATTATTATTATAATATACTAAGACATGCCATAATATACTACTCGTTGAACTTATTACAATGATCTGATACTTAGATATATAAACAATCTACACAATTCTTCATTATTCTTATATTTTCTCAATTTAGGAAAAAAAAATTTTAATTCTTAACTTATTTAGAGTTTTCTTTTAAAATTTCATTAATTGTTAACATGTAATGCTTAAATTTTCTGCAGAAATATGGACATGATAATTTTTTTTATATGGAATGCTAAATTATGAGATTTTTAAACTTATGAAACTACTCATACCAAGATAGTGCAAAACATTTAGCAAACAATGTAGAAAATCAGCAACATTATGGAATTTAGAATATCTCATCTTATTAGCAAACATGCAGGACAGTTATATAAATTTTTAGGACATACATAACATATATTTAGCAATTCTAAACATGCAAGAATATTGCATACAAAAATCAAATATGTAGGAGCACTATATCAGATTTTCAAAACATTCATGAAGGAAAAATTATAAAAATTAGCTAAGTGATACAATATATATGGATTTAGACATAAATTTCATATATTTTTATAAAGAATAAAATAAAATTTACATGCATGTTAAATATAAACATCTTAACTATAAAATCATGTCATATATGAGTATTTAAAATAAATAATACTCAGAGAATTACGAAAAGATCAACAAAGAAAAAAAGGCTTAAAATATACTTGCCTTAATTTTTACCAAATTCTAATGTGGAATCACTTGAATTGATTTTCTCTAGCTTCCTCTCTCTCTTTCTCTCTTCTCCTCTTCTTCTTCTCTCTCCTCTCTAAAAACTCTATAAGGAATGACTGAAATTCAGCCGGACTTCATATCTATACTGAACTGGCATTCGAATATGCATCATGTGCACATCAGGTGCCATGGCCCAACTGAGCAGCGCATGAGTGCTAATCAGGAGAGCATTGAGCGCTGATCCTACTAGAAAGCGTGCTTGGGCATCATTCGAGTGTGCATCGAGTGCAAGTACATTGGAAAGGACACTAAAGTTCCAATCAGGTGTCTATCAAATGTGATCTCACTGCCCATCCCACGCGTGGGCGCACATTGGGCGCCAATCAGGCATCCATTAACTCGATGTGGCCCAATTCATCTTTAACTGTTGACCCAATTACTTTTATCATTTGATATCAATTTTAATTATCTCAACTTAATTAATCATAATTTTAATAAAGCCCAAACTCAAACCTTATATTTCTCTCATTCTTATAAAAATTTCGTCCTTAAAATTTTACATACCTCATCAAAGAAACAAAAACAGATATTTCTCTCGAATTTCATTTGTTCTCAAAGGTTCATATTCAATAATATACGTTGGGTACATACTTCCGAAATATCAACACATGGAACACATTATGAACCTCTCCTAGATTCGAGAGTAAAACCAAATTTATAGGCTACTTCATCAATTTTCTCAAAAATTTCAAATGGCCCTATAAATCTCGATTTTAATTTTCCTTTAATCCCAAATCTTGAAATTTCCTTCGACGGAGATATCTTCAAAAATACATGGTCTCTAAAATTGAAACTCAACTCCGATCTCCTTTGATCAACATAACTTTTCTATTAACTATAGGCAATCTTCAATCGTTCATCAATCAAACAAACCTTGTTGGATGTCTCTTAGATAACTTCTAGTCCCAGAAATCTCATTATCTCCGGTCTCCTCCCAATGAATTAGGGATTGGCGTTTCCTTCCGTACAAGGTTTTAAATTGGGCTACGCAAATTCAGCTAATGACAAATAGTCATCCCAATTGCCTTTCATTTGCAAAATTAAAGTTCTTAGCATGTCTCCCAAAATCTGAATCATTCGCTCCGATTGTCCATCTGTTTGAAAATGACATGTTGTACTAAATTTCAAATTGGTCCCCAATTCTCTGTGTAAACTTTTTTAAAATTTTGAGACAAACCTTGGATCTCGATTTGACATAATGGAGGCTGGCACACCGTGTAATCTAACTACCTCATTAATATATAATCTGGCCATATGATCTCTAGAGAACGTCATCCAAACTGTTATAAAATGAGCCAACTTAGTAAGCGATCTATAATCATCCAAATAGTATCATAATTTCTTGGTGTGGTAATCCCATCACAAAATCCATTATTATGTTCTCCCATTTCTAGTTGCGAGTTGGTAGTAGTTGCAATAGGTTGGGTGGCTTATTTGTATTTGCCCTTCAATTGTTGACATATCAAGTATCTCTTCACATAAATCTCTATTTCTCTTTTCATATTATACCACCAAAATATATTATTCAAATCTTAATACATTTCATTAATCTCGGGTGGATTGTGTACTTTAATTGATGAGCTTCATTCATGTATTTTTCTTTCAATTCTTTAATATCTGACACACATATCTGTTTCCAAAATATCAAGACTCCATCTATTCGAATACTAAAATCCGCTCTAAAGTCCTTGTTCAAATCTCCGACAATGTCCACCAAGAACGGATCATCCATTAGAGTTCATTTAATTCTTTCCAAAATCTCCGATTGTTCTTAAAAGAAGGACAATATCATCCATATACCTTGAGAGTGCCTTTTAATATCACATTGCTTTATGCATTCCAACATCCCATATCTTTAATCCTTAAATGAACTACAAAGCTTGTTGTTTGACGACTCAAAACATCTGCTACTATATTGGCCTTTTTCAAATGATACTAAATTTTACAGTATTAATTTTTAAGAAATCAATCCATCTCCAATGTTTCATATTCAATTTCTTTTCAGAGAATAAATACTTATGACTCTTATGGTCTAAACACATTAAGAATTTCTCTCAACAAAAATAATGTCTCCAAATTTTTAATACAAAGATAACTATTGCCAATTCCAAATCTTGCATCAGATAATTTCTTTCGTGCATCTTCTATTGCCTTGATCTATACACAATCACTTTTTCATACTGCATCAAAACACACCCTAATCCGGTCTTAGACGCAACAAAATAAATCACAAATCTTGTGGATCCTTCTGGAATTGTTAAAATTGGGATTGTTGTCAGACAATCCTTCAACCCTTGGAAACTCTTTTCACATTCCTCGATCCAATCGAATTTAGCTTCCTTTTGCATCAATCATATTAGTGGCATTACAATTCTGGTAAAATTTTTAACAAATCTTCAGTAATAATCTACCATTTCTAAAAAGCTCATAACTTTGGTTACCATTGTTAGTCGACTCCAATTAATCACTGTATCAATCTTCTTGGAATCAAACGAAATACCACCTTTTGAAATGGCATAACCCATAAATATGACTTCTTCAACCTAAAACTAACACTTCTTCAACTTGGCATATAAACTCTTTTCCCGAAGTGTTTAGAGTATAATCTTCAAGTACGTCTCGTGCCCTTTGTAGTTCCTTGAGTATAGTAAAATATCATTATTGAATACCACTATGAACTTGTCAAGATAGGGCTAGAATACTCTATTTATTAAGTCCATAAAAGTTATAGGGGCTTTAGTTAACCCAAAAGACATAACTAGAATGTCATAATACCCATACCTTATTTGGAAAGTAGTCTTCACCACATCTTTCTTCTTAATCCTCAATTGATGATAACCTGAATGAAGATCAATCTTCAAAAATACTTGGGCCCCTTTCATTTGATCAAACAAGTCATAATCCTCAGCAATGGTATTTGTTCTTGATAATAATCTTATTTAACTTCCAATAATCTATACACAGCCACATAAATCTATCATTCTCCTTCACAAATAATACTGAAGCACCCTATGGGGATACACTTGGCCGGATAAAATCTTTCTCCAGCAGCTTTTGCAATTATTGCTTCAATTCCTTGAGCTTCGATGGTGTCATTCTATAGGGAGTCTTCTATATAGGTGCCACTCCAAGCATAATCTCAATTTTAAATTTGATCTCTAGGTTAGGTGGTAATCTAGGAAGATCTTCTGAAAAAATATAGGAAGATCCTCAAATTTACATACAACCAGTATATTATTTGCTAGCACACTATTACTCCCAATTGTACTCACATAAGCTAAATAGACTTGACATCTACTCTTTATTAAATAGCAAGCATGCAATGCAAAAATCATGTGGGGGGATTATTTTTACATTACTCCTTGAAATAAAATATTCACATTCTGGAATTGCAAAATACACATTCCTATGAAAATAATCTACGCTAGCATGATAACTAGCTAACCAATCTATACCTAAAATTATATCAAAATTATGCACGTCTAATAAGATCAAGTCTACCACTAATTTCAACCCATTGACCCAAACAATGAACATAAGATATAAAATATCTGTGACTAAAGATGATCCCGTAGGTGTAGACACTATTAATAAAAAATTCATGATTCTCGGGGGTGATAATAAATATCGAACAAATTTAGGTGACACAAATGAGTATGTTGAACCCAAACCCAAAAGTATATGTATGGGGATTGTTTTTACATTAGTCCCTAAAAATAAAATGGTTCACATCCTAGAATCATAAAATACACCCTCTTATAAAAATAATCTACACTAGCATGATAACTAACTAGTCAATTTATATCTAAAATTATATCAAAATCAACCATGTCTAACAAGATCAAGTCTACCACCAATTCCAACCCATTGACCCAAACAATGAACATAGGATATATAATATCCATGATCAAAGACGATCCCATAGGTGGAGACACTATCAATGAAAAATTTATGATTCTCAGGGGTGATAATGAATATTAAATAAATTTAGATAACACGAATGAGTATGTTGACCCCAAATCCAAAAACACATGAGTTGAAGTTTTAAAAATTGTAAGTTTATCTTCAACCACCTTGAGCAACGCATCCATAACTTGGCCCATCACCGCAAATGCTCTTCCTAAAGCACTTGACTTGCTCGCCGTTTGCCTCAAGAGATGAGGACAATCCTTGATTATATGGTCATGTTGGCCGCAATTGAAGCTGGCTCCCAAGACCTTGTAGCATGGCCTTCCTCCATGAGACTTTTCACAATGAGGGTGCACAGGCATTGTTTGTTGAAAGCCCGGTGCATCCTGAGGTCTAGCTCATTTCTTCCCTTTATTTGTTGGCTTTGATCTTTTATGGGATTCTCCTAATCCCGAATTTTGGCCTTTACGGCTAGCTGACTTCTTATCAAATAATTTCTCTCTTTCCAAGTCTCGTTCAAACAAGAAAGCCCGATCTAACACATCTCCATAAGTCCTCAATTTTAGCATCACCAGTTGCTTCTAAATTGCATCATTTAATCATTGCAGAAATTTCTTCACCTTCCTGGCCTCATTGTAGACCATGTGAGGGGCATAGCAGGTAGCACGATGAACTTAGTATCATACTCTGCCACATTTCGGTTTCCTTGTCACAAATGGAAAAATTCATCCTCCTTCTACGCTCTCAAACTTGTTGGAGAATACTTATTCATGAAGGCTTTCACGAACATTCCGCAAGAAATCTCTTTGTTCTCCAATTTCATAGCTTGCTTTGTCATCGACCACCAACGGCCAGCTTCTCCCTCCAACTTGTAGGAGGCAAACATTACCTTGTCCTCTTCTAAGCAATGAATCACAGTAAAAACCTTCTCAATTTGACAGATCCAAATCTCTACCTTTTTAGGATTTGAGTCACCCAGAAGTTCTTACATCCTCTTGTTAGTGAAATGATCATATGTAGTTGTTGCTGGATTAGCTATTGCCAGCTTTGGATTATGCGATTCTCAGGCCGTAGATTCCATTATGTCAATCATCCTTGCCATTATAGCCAAGTACTTCTCTTTTCGGTCAAGGTGAGAGTTAGGTTTGACGCTTCTTTATCCTGATGACACCTTTCAATTCTATTATAAAATATTTAATCACGTTAGGTCCTCAAACCTAATAAAACGTCCTCCTTATGACTGCTCTAATACCACTTTGTCAAGTTACACGTCCCAAAACTCATTTCTGTCATCAATAATTATCGACATTAATCATTAATCGATTAGCAATCCAATTAACCATGGATGTGACATTTACGTCAATACCTTGATCAACTAAAATAAAATAATATAACTTAAACACATGATCCAAATGTCATCATCATGTGGCTCTGATATTAACCAAATTGTAACATCAATCTTATGTAAAGAGTTATATCTAATTCAAATAAAATCAAAATAATCAATTCAACTAAATTAAAACCTCCACTGATTAGCTGACAGATAAACCCACATCCACAACACTACAAACCATAAATATCAATAGCTACAATCATTATCTTATATCATTTTTTATACAAAATTATTGTTTGATTAACATAAAGTAATTAAACTACTGTCCAAATATTAAGATATAATATCAAACATTTCATAACTTTAATTCTAATTTCTTTAAACCAATCTTCCTTCAACCCAAATTATCCTGCAAGTGCCCAAACCTTTCATCCTGAAATGATTAGTGAAAAAGAAAATAGGACTAAGACAAAAGTTTAACAACATATGTAATTTTATAATTTAACATATAACTTGTAGTAAAATATGTTGAAGGAAACAATGTATCATATTTAGTGAAGTGCTATAGATTTTCATGACAATATATGCTTAGCTTGTCAAATTTCTTTTACAATGCTTCAGATTCCTTTAAATGTTCCTGTTCAAATTCATACTATAAAAATCATGCTCAATTATGTAATTTGTTAGAGACCAAGGGCTAGTAGAGTTTCACTGATTAAAAGAGTGGATAATTAAAGCCTGGATTATACTTGTTTCTATATAAACAAAGGCCGTATACTACTATTCAAGATTTGTAGTTAACCGTTATACATATAACCGTATAGATATGGTCAAACACCGTTTTTATCCATAAATGATTAGTTTAGAATTGGATTATTATTATAATATATTAAGATATATCATAATATGACATCCGCTGAACTTATTACAATGACTAATATTTAGACATATTGCAATTCTACACGATTCTCCATAATCCTTATATTTTCTCAATATAAAAAAATATTCTTAATTTTTAACTTATTGTAGAGTTTTCTTTTAAAATTTTATTAATTTTTAATATGTAATACTTAAATTTTCTATAAAGACTTAGACATAATAAATTTTAAAATATAAAATACTAAATTATGAGGTTTTTAAACTTGTGGAACTGCTCATAGTAAGATAGTGCAGAAAATCTAGCAAACAGTATAGAAAATTCACAATATTATTTAATTTATAATATTTCATCTTATTAGCAAACATGCATAGCAATGATATAAATTTTTAGAACATGCAAAATATATATTTAGTAATTTTAATATGTAGCCATATTGTATACAAAAATCAAACATGTAGGAGTACTATATCATATTTTCAGAACATGCATGAAAAAAAAAACTATAGAAATTAACTAAATGATACAATATACATGGGCTTAGATATAAATTTCATACATTTTTACAAAAGAATAAATAGAATTTTACATGCATGTTAAATATAAATATTATAGTTAAGAAATTATATCATGTATAAGTATTTGAAAAAAGAAATACTTAGATAATTGAGAAAAGATCGGTAACAAAGGAAAGAAGACTTGGAATGAACTTGCATTACCTTGATTCTCACCAAATTCTAGCTTGGAATTACTGAATTGCCTTTTTCTAACTTTTTGTCTCTCTTCTACTCTTTTTCTTTTCTCTCCTCTCTCAAAACTCTAGAGGAAATGACTAAAATTCAGCCGAGCTTTATATATATACTAAACTAGCACTCGAGCGTACGTTAGACATGCGTTAGGCATCACGGCCAAACTAAACGGCACACAAGCGCAACTCGAGTGTGCGTCAAGCACTGATCCTATCAGAAAGCACGCTCGGGTATCCTTCGGGTGTCCATCAAAAGCGAGTATATTAGAAAGCACACTTGAGCTTCAATCAGGTATCCATCAGGCTGACCTCACTGCTCATCCCATGCACGGACGCACGTCGGATGCCGGTCTATTTTTGACTTTTTATCTAAATTTTTTCATACTTTGGACTCAATGTTAACTATTTTAACTTAATTAATCATGATCTAAATAAAATTTAAACTCTAATCTTATAATAATTAATTAATACAGGATATGATAACGAATAAAAATCTAAAAAATGAAATAGTTCTTGAGTAAAATCCTCTAAATATTTTAACCTAATCAAAGTAAATATGTTACAAAAAAGTTAATTTACAAACGAGGTAGTATGTCATGGCCTCAGTCCAAAGCATATCTAAATAATCATAATTAATTACAAACCAATCAAATTTTAATTTCAGGCATGACTAATGACAAACGATTCAACCTCAATATTCAGTAATAATAATAAATTAAACACAAATCAATCATAAGATCTCATCAAATAACCATCCGACTAATAAAATTAATGCGGCCTACTCCATAATATCGTAAGGGGCGACAACGCAACAATATACATTTCCAATTAACACAATGGTCCAAATGTTCTCATACAAAAACTATGAACTAACATCGAACTGACGCTTCTATCTTGAAAACAACTAATATGATTAGAATTCGAACAAAATACTAATACTCACCACATTAGATAAAACTTCAATCAAATCACATCCAAGCTCCTACGCATATCCAAACCAATTAATTTGAAGGGATAAGAAGAAATTAAAATATAAATTTAAAACTCAGCAAGTATCACGTATATATAATATAATAAACAATGTGTCCAAAAATTAAGAGGAAGGGCGCCAAACACATAGAAACTGCATAAAATCATAATTCCAAATGCCCAACAACGAAAGTTTGAATATTATCTCATACTCAATTCATATTCTAAATGAAAGTATAATACAAACGGAGCATAATCCAAACAAATTCATGAATTCTAGTTGTATGAGACCAACTAAATCCCAACTGTGAGCGAAAGATGCGAAATTTGATCAAATTCTCAAATATAAATCAATACATGAAAACATACCAAAATCCAAAATATGTTCAAATCGAAGAACCAAAAACTAAGAGACTAAACTTGAAGGAGGGTTACATGTACTACTAGTAACTTAAGGCCAAATCATTATTATTTAAATATATAGGTAGGCTATCTACATATTATATTCTATAAACGAGATCAAACGCACTTTCTTTTACCACCCGTGAATAATATGTATAATTCTCAAATCTGTCTGATATATTAGGATATCCAAATATATTAATTTCGTTTAATTTTTTACGATGATTTTCATAAAAACACATCGAGGAGGGTCTCTACAATATATATCACAAAACTTTTTTTGCCGACCAAAAATGTCAAAGCTTCCCCTCAAAAAGGTTAAAGCTTTCCCATTAGAAAATATCACACATTGAATCACATAACAAAGGTAGAGCCGACCTAGAGTATGATGCATAAATACCACATACACGGCCCATATGTAGTTTTCATGTCATGCTTTTATGAATATTATTGATACATGAACATAATACTTAAAAATATTTATCCGTTTTTTTTTATAAAATGAATAAAATTCTCAAATATTAGCAAAATCAAAACAAAATCTTAAAATAATCGGTAAAAAGAACTTGCATGCACGGGGAAAGCAAATATGGTAAATAAAATAACATGTATGTATATTAAAATCTCATAACGTAAGAAAAATTTATTAGATACGAAAATAGACCAAGGATACAATGTAAGGATATTTATTTTAACCTCCAATTAAGTAGATCTGATAAAAGGATATTTCTAACTACTCTTCTCTTCTCTCTCTCCTTCTTTTCTTTCTCTCTCTCTCCTTCTCTTTCTTTCCCGCACAAATGGATAAACAATGATGCGTTGTGTCTTATACAGGCAATCGGTGCACGATCGCCACTTAAACATGTGTCAAGTGCCGCACCTCAGATCTCAACTACGCTTGAACGCTGCCTCAGACACCCCTTGAGCACGTCTATTTTGTTTTCCTTGTTCGAGCGCTAACTCAAACACTCCTCGGGCGCGCCCTTTCTAAAAAACGCAGTTAGGCGCACAACAGGCGTACTTTAGATGCCAATCTGCTTCCATGATCTAATTATTCTTCAAATTTACATTGCACAAAGATCTTTCAATATTTCCAAACCAAATGAAATGAGAACCAGATATTGCATAGAATTGGCGCGATAACTTTTAGTCAACTTACTCCAAACATATGATTCATATCAAAGAACTCAATAGATTTATTTTCTAACAACAAAATCAAATACTTTTTAATCTTCTCTTAAACTTTACTTCATTGCCTTAGAAACAACTGACAGTTTTGGAACTTTAGGATTCAAGCCATTGATAAAATTTTAAAGGCTAACCGATTTGGAACAAGTGTTTGATGGTGGTTGAATAATTTTATGACAAAAAAACCTCCTCTTTTGGATCACAACTCATAGAAAGGTTTTCTCATCACTTCTCTAGCTCTTCTTTCTTTTATTTTTACATGGGTGGTGAGTAGATCAAGACAAAGGATCTTATTTATAAGTAAAGCTAAAAATTAAAGTAAAAAAATACAAAAGTACAGACTCTGCACATTGACATTCAAACAACGGCACACGTGTGTGATTTAGTGGCACATGCGTATAACCAATTTTACTAATTTGTGTTAATTTATACATGCGCGTGATCCAATGACCCATGTATATAACCCATTATGTTATTGGCACTTGTGCATATTACAACAGCACACGTTGGCGATCTATTCTTTTATTTGCTTGGAGTGTATAACAGCATACACATTAGCATTCAAATGTTAGCTCAAACGCCGGCTCAACTTTGCACATTCTAGAGGCTTTTAAACTCCCAATTATTTTTAATTTTGATGAGCATATATTTAGTTATAATAAATCTTAATTAATAAATAAATAAGACTCAACTATAACTATATTTAAATCAAATTTTGTTATAGAAATAATCAAATAAAATAGATATAACATATGCAAATTAAGATTTTTCTTGTTACAACTCCTGCTCCATCTAGCAGTTTTATCTAATTGTGATAATAGTGCATCTAAATGCTATTTCTCTAACATCTTTACCTTTTTCTTGGATATTTGTCCTAGAACTTCCTAGTAAATCCAAATAATGAACAAGATTTATATTAGCTAGTGATATGATCAATGTATAATTCTCTTTTGACCTAAATTGAGACCTAATATTATTATCTCTAACACTTTTTTCTTTTTTTTTACTTATGACAAGCTTAATCATTTGTATAATGTTAAATAATTTAAAATCACCATATCGTTATAGTGTTGCCTCATTATGTACTCATTTGCAGCTAAGATAGTCTAATATGTCAAGATTCGAATAGGAATCAAGAATAATCATGCTCGACTAATAAGCTTGTTAAGATGGAACATACAATGATTAGAATAACAATGCATATGGCATGACCTATAAGAGATGCAGTAGGCAGGAGATGTTTAGGATATTTAATACTATCTAGAAACTATGTTATCAAGTAATGATTACGAATGGGTTAGCGTAATTGTGGATATGAAGTTGCAACAGAGTGAACTGAGTGAGGATAAATAGAGCTAAAGTATCATTTTTAAGGTGGTTTTAAGTGAATAAATCCTAAATGCTAGAAGTGCTTATGCATCTCAAGTGAGTTTAGAGGAACATTTTCAAAGGAAATTTATAGGAAGAAATGGACAAAACTCACATTTTTCTTTTGCCTCATGGTTCCATAGCTGACCTGACTTAGCGACAAAATCATACACCATCAAAAATCTTAATGATATTTACATATAAATTCATGGTGAGAACCATTGATGTTGTTTTTGAAGTTTGACCATCATGGTCACGAGTTGGATAATGAAAATTTTAGTTTTTTTAATATACATATGAACAAAATAAGAAGATGACATCACAGTTGTGTTCTTTCATGGCTACAGTGTTCTTTGTTCGAGCTTACTATTATATCATATCTTAGATAAATCTTCAATGAGGTCTCTTGTATAGAAAACCAAGTTGGGTTTCATTTAAATAAATAAAATAACTCTCCGAGTTTTATCTATCAAAACGAACTTCATGATTTTTATTAACCTGCCAAGGTGATGTTACCCAAGATACAAGAACTTTTAATTAAGGGGCTTTTTGGAAAGGTAAGATTTATACAATTTTATCTTTATAATATACAAATGTTATTATCATAGTTTAAACCTACTTAGAATCATACCTGTGAAAAATAAGATAAGAGAGTGACATTTAAAGTGGTACAAAAACTTAAATGTAGGCTAAAGGAAGCAGTCATGAGAAAAAAAAAATAAGCTAATTATTGACAAAAGATAAAAGAGATAACTCTATAAAAATTTAAATTAATACAGTAAAAAACCATTTAAAATTTTATATACCATTTAAAAATATTGTATTAAATCAAATAAAATGACTAACCAAATACATGGTCAATCCCACCTAGTAGGACATGTGGCTTTATTGTTATCATTATTATTGTTGAATTAGTTATAACATCCATAATCATAATCAAGCAATCTTACAATTACAATTTCATCATTTGCTCACCTCATTTATGAAGACTGAATCTCTACATATACTGATTTCTTTCATTTGCTTTGCCTAACCTTGAACAACACCAAATGGGAAATCTGATTCAGGAAAAAGAAGGAAAGAAAGAAAGATCCTCTTAACAAGTTAAAATTTACAATTATTCTCACCACATAAATAGAATCAGAGGATGGAATTACAGGAAGAAATTGTAATAGCTCAATGTTCAAAATAAATTACAAAAATTTTCTGATAAATAAAAAATCTCTCACAAAAACCACCATCCCAATAACTTAAACAGCCATCTTCCACCTAATGACATTCCCTGTCCCCCAAATTCTCGACTGTCAAATCCAATAGGTCGGCTGTACACCTCTGAAATAATCGAATCAATAACATTATGGCCTCAAACCCACAATTGCTGAAGCAGCAAGACAGTGTGTAGGGTGCCCAATCCCACTCCACCTCGTGTTATTAACAAAAAGAATCTGCAACAATCAATCAAAACTTCATCTCCTAGTCTTTGTCGTCTCTCTCTATATCACAAGCATCAGGCAGTTCAGGGAGAATCTCACTCAATCGATCAACCCTGCCATTCTGCTCACTTCCCTCAGAATAACAAGTTCCCAAACTTTTTAGCCTGTCGCTTGTTCCCCCTGCTGTGGCACTGGAGGTCATGTGAGCAGCAGCAGCAGCAGCATCTGATAAGCTATGCCTCCAGCTTCCAAATAGAGCGGCATTCCAAGAACCCCGGGAAGAAGTTGTCCTAAGCCTTGCAGAGTCAGTATCCTCTTCTCTTACCACCTTCAACGGATTCTCAAGTGCTTTGAGGATGTGTCTCATGAGAGGCCGCCTTGAAGGCTTTGGATTAAGACATGATCTGGCAACAATTGCCACGGCCCATATTTCCTCTAACAGATCCTCATGATAAATCAAAGACGGGTCTACAATTTTCGTTACAAGTTCCTTATTGTTTGTGTTTATGCAAGGTAATGTCTGACCTAACCAATCTTTCACACTCAAATCATTGGATGCACTAATTCCGAGCTTACCAGTAACCAGCTCAAGCAACACCTTCCCAAAGCAGAAAATGTCGTAGGCACTTGTTGATGTCTGTGAACCTGACAAAAATAAACATAGGGATGGTTGTAAGCATTGAAGAACGCTTTCAGATCGCCGCCGAACATATCAGGCAACAAGAAAGTCTCACAGTAATGTACACATTTAGCGGGATGGTTGTAAGCATTGAAGAACGCTTTCAGATCGCCGCCGAACATATCAGGCAACAAGAAAGTCTCACAGTAATGTACACATTTAGCCCTCCTGGGGTCTTGGATAGATGAGAAAATCAGCATTACTCAATAAAGCCAAAAAAGCTACAACAACTGTAGAGCAAAACACATGCAAGCTACAAAAGCTTGCATAAAAAACACAACCTTAATTTCTCTTCTAGAGCTGCACTACTTGCCCATTTCTAAATTCAAATTTTTGCTATCCTCAGGCCGTTGGATCTGCAATATTTTAATATCCCCACCAATTTTAGGCAAAGTATAGCCAATCTTTTACCACTCCCATATACTTTTATTGCCAGCATAGAGGGATCACGAAATTGCATTGCAAACTGTAGAAAATCCTCCATGTAATCTGAGTGTTTTAGAGTTACCGTCAAACATTCTTCACAGTTTTCTCTCTTCAAGCCATTCGAGTAGATTGACAGAAAATGGTCATCAGCTAAACTAATAGTAGCTGGAACAGTTGCATACAACTTACTCTTCACATGCAAGCACCCAATACCAAACAGACATAAAAAGAAAGTAGGAAGAGGGTTAAGTGAGAGGACAGACGGGGAGAAGCCTATTGATTTCATTTCTTCAAATAATCAATTCATTTTTTGTTGGCTACTCACACATGACAATATGCACCCTTCTGAAACAGCCAAGTCATAGGTTATAAGTTATAACAGCGCAAGTATGCACATGCACGACCGTGCATGTTCCTCATAAAAATTTCAGCAAAATACTTTGCAATATATTCTCAGAGGGACTTCACTTTATATTAGTTTCTCAGGTCGCATCAGTTAGACGAGGATGCAAGACCTCAAAAGCTAGGCACATGGTACACATAAAATAGTTCGTCAACTAACAATGAAATGCTTGTGTAACACTCGATTCCTCGATTTGTATTTATAACATCATAGTTATAACATCATATAACATCACAGTTATTATATTTTGGGATAAATATTGGTAATAATTGTATTTTTTGGAAATTAAATCAAGTATTAGAGGCATAAGAATAGACCTGAGAGGCGCTGAGGCCATGCATGTGTATGTTTAAGGAAAAACTGCCACATTTGATGTGCACATTACGGGTGCTCATGTGTAGTTTAGGCAATATGGATCATGCTTCTAAGTGGAAGTAGCGCTTGTGCATGATTTAGGCAGAATGGGTCGTGCTCATGCATGTATGCATTTGGCTATTGGGCCTAACGCACGCTTGTCTGACGTTTGTGTGCCAATCTTATTAGATAAGGGCCTTCACCCGATTTTTGGGCATTTTTCACAAAGAATAGGAGAATAGAAAGAGAGAAGGGAGAGAGAGAGAGAGAGAGAGAGAGAGGGGAGAGAGAACACCAAGGAAGTTGATTTCAATGCCATTTTGCATTAGATCAGGTAAATTTTTTGTTTACGGTAAATGCATCTAACCTCATTCCTTCTTCTATTGTTTAAATCTTTTGATATCATTTTCGATTAGTATTTAAATGTACGTGCATCTAAGGAAGTTGATTTCAATGCCATCTTGCATTAGATCGGGTAAAATTTTTGTTTACAGTAAGCGCATCTAACCTTATTTTTTCGTCTATTGTTTAAATCTTTTGATATAACTTTTGATTAGTATTTAAATATACGTGCATGTCATTCTTTTTATCCACTTTTGAATATTTGTTAAATGCATGTCTATTTTTATCGAGATTTAAACATTTTTTAAGATTTATGTTTATATTTGAAATATTGATCATGAAATCATGAAATCTTTAGCTATTTGACTTTTCATACTATTTTTATACAAATATTTAACAAAAACTCTACTTTGTGAAATGAAACATAGAATTTACTTTTTTCCTGATTTGAGAAAGTTTTGAACATTTTTTATGTAGTGTAGAGTTATTCTTTTCGACTCAATAAGAACCATTGTAAGACAATTGATGGATTATATTAGGATATGTTATAATATAGTATGTACAACTTAAATATTGAACCCATCATCCACAAGTGAGAAAGGTGGCGTTCAACTCTATTTATAAGGAATTATAAACAATCCGTATATGAGTCTTGAATAATAGTGTATTAGTCTTAGGCTATTGAGAATATCATAAGCCTGATCTTTAAAATTGTCCTTTAATATAGTTGTTATGTGAGTCACTAATCCTTAGTTCTTAGGTTTTTCATGTATTTTCGATATAATCCTTGAGTTTTCATGTTTTCTGACATATTTTCACAAATTTCTTTAGTCTTCTTATGTTTTTCGTATACTTTATATGTTTTTGTATATTCTACATGTCGGTCAATTTATAGGATATCATGTTTTCGAACATGTTTATCAACAATTGAACATTTTGAATTTTCACATGTGATTATGATTTAATATCTTTTACGCCTATTTTACTCATATATATTCATATATTATATACATACTTTGCTGAGCATTAGGTTTACACTTAAAATGTTTTAAAATTCTTTTCAAATTAGCGGACTTGGATATCTTACAAGTCAAACAGAGGACTATTCAAGGAGAATTGTTTAGAATGTTTTATTTATGCTTTTCTTTGGGCTTGTAATCGAATTTGGATATTGTCCATTAAGAATTGATGTTTAATTTCAGCTATATGTGTATTTAGATTATAGGTAGACATTTTTCCTACAGCAAATTTTAGGGTTGAGCAAGTACAATGTATTTGGGCTGAACGGATATAATTTGGTCATCCCTGGGATGGCAATTGCCACATTTGCAATTACTGTTGTTTGGTTTTGTATGTAGCGTCCAATTTGGATTTTTATTTAGACCTTGATTTTTCTAAAGCTTTATTTTGATATCTTTTTATTGCCTCATAGTTTTGGAGTCGTGATAGTCTAGGCGAATAATTTTTCTTTCCAAAGCGAGATCCAAGAGGGTTCGATGATCAATTATTGTCTCTTAAAAAGAGTTAGAGATCCTAAAGTATCCTCGACTTACAATTTCTATTTTTGGGGTTTCTGGTGGATTTTATCAGTGTAACAAGCCTAAAACAATGATATGCTATAATAGTATAAATCTTTGCATTCAATGCTTCTATTAAATTATGTGACTTTAGTCAAATGCAACATTTATTTTAGGAATATAGTATTGACTCGGTTAAACAAGTACCTTAAACTTCCATCCAGTTAATCTCCAGATAACAAAATACAGAAAGTGAAAACTAAAATTTTCATACACTGAAAGTCCACCGTCAACAGAATCCTGATTGAAGTATTTGTGTAATTTCAAAAGAGTCAGCAGGATCATGTCCCTGTTTTTTAACAATTAGCTACCAAGTTGTGACAATGGGTTTATTCTGCAGTAAATATGCAATACAATGGTGGTTGCCTTCTTCTGATTGCCACTGTATCAGAAGGAAAAGCACCAAAACAAGAGGAAAAGAGTTGGATGGAGATTCCTCTTGCTCAGAATGTGGTTGTGGAAGGATAGAAATACTTTTTAGGGACTTAAATACTTTACAGAAATTTAAACTATTTCAGGATGATATTGTGATCATATCAAGCTTTAGTGAAATTGTGAACAACTTATTTTGGTTCCTAGGCTCCTATACTTGGATGAGGCATTTAATATTTCAATCTATCACTTGAGAAAATTCATGTCCTGTAATTATAAATGTGGTTTATCACCTAACTTAACAACACAACCTCAGAAGTTTGCAATGGACACTGGCCGATACTGATACAGCTTCTCATATTGGTCAGTGAGTCAAAACCTATAATTCATTCAGAAGGTCTAACCAGTATATTACATCCAACTTCACGCTTTCAAAGTCTATTGTTCATAAAAGCCTGCAGGAACATACAAGCCACATTTCAAACAAATTTCAGCCTTACAAGTTTCAACTTCTCTACCTTCAGGGTACTTAACAATCATTGATGCCACACTTTTTCTTTAGAAAAATCCACAGGAGGGCAAAATGATTAATTTACTGGCTTATGGAATTTCTAGAGCCTAGAAATATAGAAGTAAGGACTGCAATTTATATCGCAACGTCAGCTCCATACCTATACAATTATAGGAGAAGTCTTTCTAGAAAAACAAGACAAGATTCTTCGAATGCGAGCAGTAGGTTAAACTAGTCTCTACTGTGAGCAAAAGAATAACTTTCTTTTCCACTCTTACTGTACCTGTGTCCTGTCCTTACTACAACTAGAAAAGCCTAAAAGGATCTCTTTACCTTTCTTAAAGGCTCCATAGGGTGAAATAGAGCTAGTTATATGCCCACGTGGACATGATAGCTGTCAAGGTAGGTAGTGGGTGTCTTACACATTTAAAGTTCATTTCCCTAAACTCAACACACACCTAAAGCAC
The DNA here is from genome assembly GCA_033239525.1 of Nepenthes gracilis. Taxonomy (NCBI): domain Eukaryota; kingdom Viridiplantae; phylum Streptophyta; class Magnoliopsida; order Caryophyllales; family Nepenthaceae; genus Nepenthes; species Nepenthes gracilis. The sequence continues at coordinate 8,885,028 of BSYO01000026.1, read as the reverse complement.
CTATGTTTTACTTGCAAAGGTGGCTCAATGACGTCAATGACTCGATTGACAACCCTAAAACAAACAAATGAGCGAAAATAAAAATCCTGAATGAAACAGCGGGACCAGAATTCTTGAGATGTTGAAGGTGCAAAAACAATTTGTATCAAAACTGCTATAATGGCTTCAGTGAGTGCTGCTACTGGTATTGGAAATGTTTTCAGTTCCTTGATCTATTCTATGGTGCAAAATCCATCATTAGCTAAACAATCATTTGGTTATGCTATGAACTGATTTGATCGAAAGCGCAAAGTATATTCGTTCAGTTATAGATTTGAGAGGAAAAATTAAGATTAGGACTTTTAAAAAGGACTTTCAAAACAAATCAAATAAGAATCTCCTCTTCATAGTCGAATCCTCTTCATAGTCGAATCACTTTACCCTAGTTTTTTTAGTTGCTTTAGTTGAATCTCAATTTCCTTTGATAGATAGCCGAATCCAAAAGATGGCTCAACCTCCAAGAAAACATTTTTTAGACCATGATATTTGATTCCCCAAATACATCATTATTTTATACTTTTTCATATGGCTTTAATAGACTCTTCCTAGTTCATGCAAATTTAAAAAAGACACTTTCTGACCAACCGTCTTGTTAGCAACAATCTTGCAGCTTTCACTCGTTAGCTTGGCCCTTGAGATCCGTGTAGATCAAGGGCAAACACTCATCATTTACGGCAAGGAGAAAGGCAGTGAGACATTATATAACTACCAAAAGAACTTCTATCGTGAGCTAGACTCGAACTAGCACCTTTGGGATCGAAAGAAAGATAGCGAACTTCCCTTTTTACAAATCGTGGTTCTAGGTTGAAAGACCACGACTTATACTGCGATGTTAACTCCATGTCCTATGATACGCAAAGTGATAAGGAATGTGACCTATCTGATCTGATAAAAACACTTCTTTGAACTTAGTTAGAAAAAGATCAAAGACAGAAGTAATTGAATTAAAATTATATTACCCGGCCTCTATGAAATCTTCCCTTATTGTTCTTTATATTTGAAAAGGGCATATAATAGAGTAATTGACCCAACTCCCACAAGTGTAGCATCAAATATCACTCTCTCTGACGGTTGTATACTCCACCGTGCATATAAACTAGGAACTCGTCAACTTGTTCATAGAAGAGAGTACCAGCTTTTAGGATCTAATTTCCTAGGAGTTCGGTAGACAAACCCTCTAATTATGATATTATCTCGAGCCATGAAGTCGCCAATTGAGCAGATCAAGCAAGTTCAAATTATATATACAATAAGAATATAATATGAAAATGAAATCAAACAATTTCATTGCCTCATAGGCAATCACTCACTTCGTTTCCATCATCTATGAATCTATTGGATTAATTAAATAAGGTAAAGCTTCCATTAGGATGCAGAGAGAAACCTCTTTGTGGAGCCTTAAATATTTTGTGAGAATTTATGGGTCAAAGGGGATGGGACAAGGAGTGCCAGACCATTTAGCATGAATTGTATCCAAAGATTTATTTACTTGTGTGAAAAATTAGGAAATTGGCCATAGGATCAGAAAGAATTGCCACGCGAGCTTAAAGAAAGTAGTTCCCTTGATAGTGAATGACCTTTATCAAAAAGTTAAGAGAGGTCATGATTGATTACACAAATGACAAATAACATAAGGCGGAAAACGTAGATGTGGAAAGATCTCCAATATAATAAAGAAAGTAGATATCCTCTTTCTAGTTCAGGAGATTATTATTCAACCATTAGTCAATGGTTGCATAATGACGATCAAAATGTAGAGTTTTTGCAATTTCTCAATAATGATCTTCTAGAAACTTTGATTTGATACCTCTCAACTACAAGAGGAAATGTGTATTTATATTATTTTGAGTTTCCCCGTCTCAATCTCTATTAACTGGATATGGGGTTGATTGTTGATTCCACAATTCCTCAATCAGGTTGGATAATTTTGAAAGAGTTGCTTCTGCGAATATCCCCATGGGTTGCCCATTCCTTAGAGCAGGAAGAGAATGCCCTACCCCTTCTTGATTTACAACTTTCCTTCCAAATAAGCAAATAGCTGCCAACTAGTTTAATATCTGTTTAGCCTTAACTCTGTTGGAATGTTGCTTTGAAAATGTGATTAAATAAATAGTAGCAATAATGATGATTTTCCTCATCTTTTATGAGTTTGTCTTGCCGCAATTTCTCTGGTGGTGACATTCCTAAGCACCCATTGAACAGTAACTAGTTCGTAAAAAAGGGCCAAAGACCTCCATCTAGATTTGAAATGGTTAATGTAGGAAATCTATTTACGGTGTAAGATTTGTTGTTTCTTTTTGGTAAGGTGTTTAGTCCCGTCCGAATGAGAAGCCTCTTTCAAATCTGTTCGTTAATTGACATATAATTATCAAAGAACACCTGTAAAGGAAGCTCCCCCCTCCTTTCTTCTTTCTATCTGCCATCCAATCAAGACTGGCAATAGCACAATCCCACTCTGGGGCCTTCCCTCATAACTAGTTCCTCCTTCGGGAAGAGTTGAATTGAAAGTCAAGTAAGGTAGTCCGTCCCTGAGAATGCTCCATGCATTGGTTTGTTTGTCGTAGGAGCTTACAATTTACCTTGCGACTTATTTGTTTGGTTGAACTCTGTTTCTGTTTTGTTTTTGGTTGCACATTCATTTATGTAATTGTCAAAAAGTACCTATGTACAATCAAAATAGAGAGAAGCTAAAGCTACAATGCTTTAGTGAAAATCTCAGCATGTGCTTTTCGGAATAGCAGTAGAATACTAGAATTAGTTAGATAAGTTGCTAAAACAAATGGGAGGGGGGGATTGATCCATTCAGTAGAATTCCATACAAAGGCTATTGGCAGCAAGTGGAGACATTCTATTTTTGGTTTCCGAAACTTTTTATAAAGGGCCTCAATCTTCCCTTTTTAGCTTTTCAAAAACTCTGGGTCGAGTTACTCGGCTAACTTTAGTCCTTTCAAAGAAGACTGTAATTAGAAAAGAAAAATCAATACCTTCTCAAGGACTCAAAGAAAGACCTCAGATAATGCCACACTCCTTTTTCGTACAACAATATGTTAAAATAGTTCAACTAGTCTACGCATGACAAATCTAGCATATGACATTTGTACATCAATATCCACAACTCCTTTGCTAACTCTGTAACAATAAATTCTATATTCGGCTAAAGAAACCTTCACTTAAATTGTTTTGAATAGGTAAATTAATAATTTGTCCCTTTAGATCGGACATTAATCCTCTCACACCTTTCCCCTTTCAAAGGAGCTAAAATGTCAAAAATAGACTTTTCAAAACATGCTCTATCTTCCTATTCATGTTGACAAGACAACAAATGTGCACCAACCTTTTCCAATGCTCCCTTACCACCCCCCAACAAAAAAAAATGACAAAAGGAAAGGAAAGAGGAATTCAGTATTTATTTCCAACACAGCATGTCCCCTTGGAATTTCAAAAGATGAGTTCCATGTTGCATGAATGTAGTAACAATTATAAACGCAAGATCAATAAGCACAATAGTAAGATCAAAACAAAGCTGCAAGAATTGCTGGCCTAGGGAAAGCAGATTATAGTTTCCACAAAAATCAGTCTACAATTAATAGAAAACGAAGGTAAAGCTTAAAAATTGGCTAAACATTACATACCTGATGGGCCTCGTTCAGAGGTCCTGCAACCATAAAAGATGAAAGATTGTAAGAATACTTTCATTGAATGTATGTTCAAACTTTTTTTCAATGGGAAAAAACTGAAGTCCATTCAAGACATTGAAGGGCTGAAATCCATTCACACACCAAGTTTAAACAATGTGTAAAAGGCATGAAAGGAAAAGGGAAATATACAACGCCATCAAACTTTCCATTACATCAAACAATTGGCAGAAGCAAGCTTGACAGAAGCAATAATTACAACAGTTACAAAGATGGCAGCAACATGCTCAATGCAAGTAAGAATCTAATTTCCACATCAGCATTAATGGCTAGAGCATGAAAATGAATTACCTTCTATTTTTAAATAATGGTAAATCGGTGCATTTGGGAATGCACACACAAAGGGATACATATAATGAAACACATGGACTAGGCTGCATAAAGCCCACTCCCACCCCAGCATCACAGATTGGAGGCTGGAGGAATGTAACATATCTTTGATCGTCATGATTAACAGCCAAACACCTTACTCTTGCACTTACCATGCATCTTGTCCCCAACATTAAAATAAAATAATAATAATAATAAAATCAAACGTCAACCTATTTTCCTATTTGAAGACTAGCCATTTACAATTTCCAGAGATTTCAAGTTCATGTTTTCTTGTCTATGATGAAATTAACCAAATTATACCACAACACATTGAACAAAGATAATGAAAGCTTTAAAGGTGCAAGTTGTCGTCTGGAACACTACTGAAAACAGTGAGGAAGCCAAAAAAAGAAAAATGTTCCAACAACATAATGCTTCTTAAAACAGAAAAAGTGCAACTGATTCAAGTAAATTATTATCTGAAAATGCTGTCATTTAGTTAATACATAAGTAGAATGCTTACTGTGGCAGCTGCAGGAACCTGTTAATCACACTTTGATGGGTATCCACTTCATGAGCACATACCTCACTCAGGCTACCAAGCCGTACTTCAAATTTATCATCAAGTAGTATACTGCTTGCTTGTACATCTCTTCATTAAGAACAAAAAAATATACATCATGTCAAAGGATGCAGTTGTAGGTTTACAATCCACCCATAAAACTCAAAGGGTTGCATGTCTATGGCAAGTTGCTACATTTTATCACCAATGACATATTTTCCAAAAAAACAATGAAAAAGTTAGAAAACAATTACCTGACAGTATAAAGGTGCGCCAAAATGGAATTAAAAGAAGAAAAATGAAGAGGATGTGGGAGAATACCCGTGAACAAAAGGAATGGCACATTCATGATGTAGGTATGATAAGCCCTCTGCTGCTCCTATTGCTATCTTCAATCTTGTTATCCAATCCAGAGATTGCAAACTGTCATCATCTGGATTGGTCTTCCTGAACAAGGAACTTGACAAGTCCCGATTTGGCATGTATTTGTAAACAAGGTACTTCTCATTTTCATTCTCCAAGCAATGTCCCAACAGGGGAACCAATCTAGGATGTGAAACCTTACTGAAGAATTCCAACTCGTGTAAGTATGATCCCTTCTTAACTGAATTCAGACTGATTCGTTTAATCATTACAGGGATTCCACTTTCCACAGTTCCCTTGAATAGATCACCAGAATGGCCTTGTTTGATGAGACTTCCACCACCAAAGTCACCTATTGCCAGGAGTAGCTGCGGGTACGTAAATGCTTCTCCTAAACTCAAGAAGTTAATAGATACTCCAGGAGATGATAAAACAGCGGTGGTAGGAATCGGACCAACACCATTACTTCTTTGGTTTGTGAAACCTCTCTTACAGGTGCATAGCAACAGCAGTAGCAGCAAAAGCAACAAAAGCAAAAGGCCCACTCCTCCTAAAACAGCTGCAAGTATGATCGTTCGCTTGTGACTCTTTCTCGATGGAGCTTCACTTGGAATACCAAAATTATCAAAAGTCAACCCTTTTGAAGAATAAAACAATGTGCATTCCGCCAATGTCCTCTGCTTTGTCACATTCTGGATGCAATTTGTACTAAGAGATATGTTACTTTCTGTATAATCAGGAACCTTGCCCTCAAAATAATTGTTGGATAGATCAACAGAACGGAATCTCCCGAGTATAGGTGTGAGGCCCCCGTAATACATGTTATTTGACAGATTGAGCGCCGCAGCAGTGGCATTGGCACTCAATGAATTGTTGGGGAGAGTACCTGTAAACTTATTGCCAGAAACGTCAACAAAACGCAAGGAGGAAATTGACCACAATGCATTTGGAATGGATCCCACAAGGCCATTCTGACTCAAATCCACAAACTCCAACCTGGTAAATGCCGGAAAGAGATCATCCGGCAATACACCAACAAGCACATTGCTTGCCAGCACCATTTTCTGCAGACTTCTCATCCCTCGCAATCCCAGGGGCAATGAGCTCCTCAAATGATTGGAGCTGAGATCAAGGTCAACCAAACTAGTAAGGTTACCAATTTGGGCAGGAATAGAGGAAGTCAACTTATTTCTAGAAAAATTCATCTGCTGAAGATTGGATAAGTTCCCAATGCCCAAGGGAATTGATCCAGATAAGTAATTTGACGAAATGTCCATAATCGACAAGTCATGGAGGGAGGCAAATGATGGAGGAATTGATCCGGTTAGTGAATTTTGCGATAGATCAAGGATTGAGAGCTTCAGCAAGTAACTGAGGCTAGATGGAATAGTCCCAGTGAGATTATTTCGAGACAGAATCAAAGTACTTAGACTACTCAAATTCCCCAAATTCCATGGAATAGCCCCAACAACAAAACAAGAACGAAGATCAAGCACTTGTAGACTGCCCAATTTTTGCCCGAACCAATCAGGAATTTTCCCTGGAAGGGCAAAGAAAGAGGCATTAAAGCTCTCTAAATGAGTTAGATTAGCAAGAGCATGGACAGCAAATTGAGGCTTATGACTACCAATTCTAGTCCTCTTAAACCCCGAGATGTTAATCTGAATAACGGTGCCGTTTCGGCAGCCAATGCCTCGCCAGCTTAAGCAAGGGTCGGATTTTATCGGCCACTCCTTGGCTCGTAACCCCAACGACGATCTGATTCTAATGAGAGCGAGTCGCTCTGCGGGTGAAGTCAGTGGCAGTGCGCCTTGCTGTTGACAACTCTGCTCAAACAGTAACGCCAACACAAACAGTAAAGCAGCTACTGCTGTGGGCTTACATCGATCCATTTATAGCTACGAATGCCGGTCTACGGATCTATACAGGGTGGTTTTTGACTTCATTCGTCTACGCAACGCCTCAAACCGCACATAAAATCAAGGGGTTCTTCAAAAACAACACTGCACAATCGTTTTTTTCGAGATTTTTCGTTTTTTCATCTCTCTATCTACTAAAGAATTGCAGAAGCTCTTACCTCAATCACAAGATTCATCTCCTCTTCCTTCTTCTGGTTGTCAAAACATACTCGTTTCTTCCCTTTCTCTCTCCTTCACACATGCACATTCACACTCAATCTCAACACCCCATTTCCCTCTGCTTCGCTCTATCAAGAAACTTCGTCTCAGTTTCTCTTGTTGACAAACAAGGAGGAGGGGGGCTGGAGCAGAGGAGAGGGAAGGACGGTTAGTTCAACGTCAGATCGTTTCCGGTTTAGGAACTGCTCTTTGGGAAATTATTTAATAAGATATTGTCCAGATGTTTGAAATTCTGATCTGGGTCGGGCTGGTCAACGACACTCTTTCAATTCGCCGACCTCCTTCCCCTTTCGACACCATGTCACTCTCTAACGCGGCTTGCTCTCAACTGGATTTGGGTTCATATTGGGGGGGAGGCTGATTTTTTTATATTTTAATTATTTATTTTTTTAAAAAAATAATTATAATTTTATTAATTTAAAAAATTAAAAAATTAATTATTATTTTAAAATAATTAAATTACCATCTACTATTTAAAAATAAATAATTAAAATTAAAATAATAGATAAAATTTTCAAAATCAATCATCAACTCTCCCCACTTCCCCTTTTCTAAATTAACTGTAATTATTTGAAAGGTTTTCTTTTTCTTTTGCTAATAAATGAATAATTTTCCAGCCAAATAAACACTAAATGACTTTTATAATTTTACCTTAACGATAATGATGTAAATCATGGTCAGAACAATTGTCCGCTTATAGTTGTAGCCCCTTTGGCTGTGTTTTCAATTATTATTATTATTATTGTTGTTATTGATATTAAATATAAAATTATTATTAGTTACAGTATATTATATCTTAGTATTAGATTTTTTGCGATCTTATATGCTTCAAACTGTACAAAAGATATGATAAATTAAAACGCTTTCCTGGTTATAATTAATTTTAAAAAAATTAAATTTATCTAATCAAACTATAACTGTTAGCACCAAGCTGTTTGGTCACTAATAACTGTTGAAATCGTAATAATAGTTGAAACCACTTGGCCAGAGATACATGCACTTCCTTACTTCAATAAACTTGAACAAATTTAAGTCATCGACACTAAGCAGCTCAATCTTTAAAAGGAGCTGAAATCACTTTACGAAGCTAGAACACTTCTACGGTTTAAAATAAACCCAAATATATTGAAATCATCCAATCTAAAAGCACCAAACGGGTTAGGCGTCAAGGCACAATACTAGAATGCCTCCTTGCTTACAAGAGATCTGGACATACTTGAGTAATCCAGCCTAAACATGGCTGTCAATACCAAATAGCGCAAACTCTAAAATAAGCCCAACCTTTTTTGACACTTGACTTGAGCAAGTAGACACATTAGTACATGTCCATGAGTAAAGATCATTAGCCGTTTGTTTGGCTAATAGATGATATATTTTTCACATTGTTCAGAAACAACTGTTATATAATAGAAACTGATTAAATAATTCAACATCGCAATGTGCAGATTGCAGAGATGGTATACCTGCTTTATAATTTTGGATATTGGCCAATCAAAAATGGTCTACACTCCTTGTGATTCTTCTTGGCTCTTTGTATATGAACATTCCACCAAGCCACTATCAACTAGAAATGCATTTAGTCAATTTAGAAAACCAAATCAGCTCCATTTGTGGAATCTAATGTCAATTGCGAGTATCTTAGAAAAACCCTTTTCATTACTTTGAGGCTAAAGATAATTTCAATATTATAAACTACTAGAAATATTTCTTCTACATGCTCACTATTTTTTCACCAAACTCGTACGGTAAGCTTGGTCTCTTTAAAATAGAACTATTATAACTTGAACATATGATTCAGTAACTTTCTAACCTCTATATATAATTTGAATATATACTGACTTAATAATTAAAAAATTTTATTTAAAAATAATACCCAAACCTCTTCATTTCATTGTTTATGACATGTGCAAGATCCTAATCAAGATATTTAAGTACAAAATAAATACTTTAAAATCGTCAAACGGATAGATTAATATATTTTTATGTAATAATAAATAATTAATATTAACTAAAATGATATCTTAATAATTATGCATACAAATGAAGCAATTTAAATTACATAAATTATAAGAAACAAAAACCATCCAAAAGAATTACACTTGCTAACCCAAAAAGAGGTTGATAATTAAGAATTATGTTCAAAATCTCAATACAAACGCTCTATATATATAGTTAATGGCCCAAAAATATAACATATTCATACTGCGGGGAAGCTTTACACCGCTACAAATAGGGTTAGTGGTGAGTTGCAGTCTCTAACCTTTAACATGATTTCTATATTATCACCACTAATATGCATTTAAAATTTATTTCAAATCATATTGTAAAATATTTTAACTGAGTTGTCTAATTAGCCACACAATATGAAATTTAGTTATATTTAAAACAAAATATCATGGCCGACCAGTATTATCATCATAATTAATGGTAAAAAATATAAACTATCTTTAAACAATTTATCTGATAATTTAAATTTTTTTATATAAACTAAATATTGAATTACATTGAAAAATTTATATTTTCAAAGATATCCTTTGATAATATCTTTTCGAAGTATATAGTATTAAATAAATTCATTGGCTAAATATTATAAACAAACAAGCTGAAATGTTGCATTAAATTCAAAGCAAATGATTAGAGCGATAAAGATGGGAACAAAGATGTCTTAATTGATAGGCTAGTCAAAAAAAAAAAAAAAGTCTTGCCCTCTTCCTATTTTATAGATTAGTCATATTTTAAATATTTAATATTATTTATAAATATTATATATTAAATATATATATATACATGGTAATATATTAAACCCATAATTATAAATCTAATCAATGTCATAAACTATTTTTTTTAAATGCGTTGTCATAATTTTGAGATTAAGTTTTTTATTAAATATAAAATTTAAATTGATAGATGGGGGATTAAAATGACTCATACTCCTTAACTTAAGAATATACTATACATAATAGCTATTATTTATAATAAAATAAATTATTAAATTTTTGAAATAAATGTAGTTCTAAATTTTAAGTTCAAAATAAACAGTTATGATTTGAATGCGACTCTCCTTCTCAATTACCAAATGAAAATTTTCAAATTCAGTGTTAGATTGTGGAATCAGGATAGAGGAGAGTTTTTTCTCTTTTTTTTTTCTATAAATTATAATTGTCCATACTTTGTTTAGTGGGTATGATTAGATTAATTTTAATAGATTATATGTTACTTCAGTTAATCATGACCTTCTTTAATACAATAAAATAACTTACATAAAAAAGATATATATACCATATTCTGTTTGTTTAAGTGAAGATTTATTCAAATGCGGTCATTCTATACCCATAACTCAGTTGTTATGGATAAGGTTAAATAGGATTTAGAGCCTTATGGTGGGCTATCGATTAAACTGGCTTGGATTATTTTCTATACTAAGGGGACAAAAATGGTTTGGGGTTAATTCCCCTTGGGAGCCTTCTTTCAATCCACTTTATACATTCATCTTTTGATCACTTATGAAGGATTTTTTTTTGGTAATTAAAAAAATTATATTAAAATAAAAAAAATAAAATATGTGTGCTTACTTTAAATGGTTTTTCGATTTGAAGTGAGAATAAAAATCTTGGAACATACCCCGAATAATATAAACATGTCATGAAAAATAGAGAAATATTACAAAGAAAAAAATCGTCTAAATCATCCATCCTGGCGTCAAGTCAGCCCATCAAAATCCATCCCGACATATCAACCAATCACGGCGAACCTTTTTTTTGGTAAGTAAATGGAAAAACAATGGTAGCTAATCCCAATAAATTTCATCTCAGTGGATTCCATCCCTAACCAAAGAAGACGTCTTATTTGCCCATCCCGGCATCAATCAGGCCATCAAGAACCCTTCCAGCAATTCAATCCATCTCGGCAAATTTCAACCCGGCAGCAATCCATCCCGGTAAGATCAATCCAGCATTCCACTCATTTTTGTGACAAATGATGGCGTCTAATGTGGGTGGCCAACCATTGCAAAACATGTTAGCCCAGTAAACCAAACCATCCTAGCCATTCCAACCACCCTGACAGAATCATCCCGGCAGATCCAATCTATTCCAGCATCTGATCCATTCCAAACCTTTAGACTCCGTGCCCACTTATGAAGGATAAATTTAGTATTATGGATAGACTAAATTTTTTCTATATTTGTTTTCTGTTGCATACTTTGCAAGAAGGCAGTGGAGCCCGTGCACCATTTATATTTCATACATTAGGGCACCAATCATATTTGGAAGGTAATGTGAAATAAAATTCATTAGGCATAGTAATACGAAAAACTAAAATAAAGCAATTATATTCGTTACAATCAGATGAAAAATGAGCAGTTCCTTCAATTATGCGACTAGATGGACACTGTGGGAACTATGTACTATAACTAGAAGGATTAAAAGCCTTATCTTTTAATACAGTTGGATCCATCGACAATAATAATATGTGTATTATTTAAATTTTTTATATTGCAAAAGGTTCATAGGATGATGTTAACTTTTTCGTACCTTAGTTTCAGTCATAGATTTATGGATTGGTTGCTGCTTTTTGACTTGGGGGTCAGTAGTATCCTTTTGTGTTTTTGATTTGCTTCATTATAATTTTTTGGGCCCCTTTAAAGTTGGTGTGTTTTGTTTTTTGTAATCATTTATATATTTTAAATTTATTGATATATAAATGATTGAGTACTTGTCAAAATAAGAAGATCAACACTTTCTAAATTCATTGTATGAGATTATTTGAAATATAATGTGAAAAAATCGGTGAGATAGAATTTTAATTTGATAAATGAGGCTCGTGTTAAGAAAATAATTTTTTTTAAATTATAAAAAAAATTAACTTTTTTATATTATTTAATCATATCGGACAAATTTGTTCAAATTTTGAATCATTAAAAAAATTGAGCAACAATAATAGTTGTTTTTGAGTCATTGATGGCGTCGATATTCTACGGTGAGACAACTTTGTAGCTAACGTTGATGAGTCGTTGATGGCCGTGATGAATTCCGTAGAAAAGTTGTTTAAATTGGCAAAGTATTTGGAAACGGTATAAAATTAATTAGTAATTTTATTGAGGCCTTGTTTGGACCAAGAAATTTGTTCTTAAAATTTGAAGCTAGAATTAAAATTTTAAGCCTAATTTTAAATCTATGGTTTTGTATAAGGTAAAATTGGAATACTAATTTAATGTTTATCACAGATAAATGGAGGGAACCCTGCACACACTAAAGCGCGAACAAGAGGTCTGTGGAGGGAGGTTGACCGAAAACACAAAAATAAGAAAGCGAAGAAGAAGAAAGGTTTTACAGTGTGAAGTCCTGATGTAAGAGAGACGGGAGTCTTTCTTATCAATCCACTTTGTCCATTTATCCCGAGAACACTTAGTGGTTTTTCCATAGGGTTTTCGTATGCCTTTTGCGTGTTTTATTGAAGGCCAAGTGAGGAGGGATTGGAAGGCGGCTTCTGATTGGCTTGTAATGCCAAAACTGCGCGGCCAACGGCTTTCCAAGTTTACCACCTTCCTTTCCGTTGCCGGCCGTTCTTGTATCTTATATTAAAATAAAAAAATAAAATATGTGTGCTGCCCCTTTAGTGGGCCGTAAAGGCCGTTAAATGGTTTTTGGAGGCGTACCCATTAGCCCCCATGGTGGTATTATATGTTCATGATAGGGTACCTTTTAAATTGACCTTTGGCCAATTAGGAGTTCAATAATACCCCGGCTCATAAGTCATTGACCGTTAATCAATTAGGAGCTCAAGAGTCATTTAACAAGAGTCAAGTTTGGGCCAAAGAAATCGAACGTGTCCTCCCGGAGATCCGGCCATTTAATTATCCGCCGCACACAAAGCCAAACGGAGGGCGACACGTAGGCGGTTACGATGGGGCAAAGGCACTCGAGTGCACGACGCCCACGATCAAAAAATGAGACAAAGGAATTTGCCAACAGAATCGAGAATCTTTCCATGGCCTCCGTTGGATTTCCCTTAGATCGAGAGAGAGGAGATGTAAAAGTTTAATATTCCTAAAGAGATGGCATGGAGAGTTCGGATTACCGGAAAGGGCCTTTACTACATGATACGGCGCGCACCAATCACGCATTTGCCCGGCTGAGTTTCAATCATGAGGGCTTTGGGAGTGCCCATCGCCCAGGTCATTCACGCGGTATATATGTACCCTCTGTATTTTTGCACGCAAAATGAATGGAGAGGCTCGAGAATGCCCTGGATTAGGGTTTTGTTTAAGGCCGAACACGGGGCGGAGTGTGCTATTCATGCTAAGGAAGCCCAACGAAAAAGCCATAGCAAGTCATTCTGGTTTCCCAGGAGGAGATCGGGGAAGGCGGAAAAGAAGTTAGAAAAAATGGCCATTCTGAGAGGGCGATGGAGAACCATCCCTTATGAAATCCCGGCAGCATCCAATCTATAAAGAGTGATGAGGAGCCCCGGGCTCTCGCGTTTACAAGATAAGGACGTCCAAAGGGTCTCGAGATGGCCACCTCGAAGATAAAAGAATTCAATCCATCTCCAAATTTCAACCCATGCCCGAGCAATCCATCCAATAAACGTATCTTCGTGTGATCATTCAATCCATGGAAAAAAACTGAGGAGGTGGCGGCCTAATTTTGTGACAAGGAATTGGGCAGCTGTCGGATTGCCATCCTTTGAGAGTGGTGGCCACCTCGGGCCCCACGATTGAGCGCCCTCTGAGGCCCTACATTTGGAGGGTATCGGCATTGGGCGTCGTGTTGCGAGGTTTGCAACTTTCCATGTAAAATTTATCAACCAACGCGCTGGCAACGCGACTGCGCATTTAGCCAACGAGCCCCATGACAACCATCAGCCTTGTATAGCTAGCATTCCAAGTCTTGTACAAAACATCCAATAAAGTGAAGTCTTTTTGGGCAAAAAGTGTCTTGGACAGGTAATGTTTGTACGTGTTGATCCGTCGGCAATCCAATCTATTCCAAATTCCATCCATTCGAAAGTTGATGGCGGAAAAGGTTAACAGGTTTTGGTTAATAAGGAGTGAGGTCCTTTAGGAGGGATGATTATCGCGAATCATCCCCAGATGGCGCCGTGCAAGTGAATTGGGCTGCCGAGTTTGGAGGAGTAAATTGCTCCTTCCTTCAGACCCGTGACGTTGATGGCGTTAATGAAAAGGTCGTCGCGTTGCCAAAACAAGGTTTTTATTACTTGGATGACCAAGACTAAATTTTTCTATATGGGTTTTCAAGGTTGCATTTGCTGGGCCGCCGGATGACAGGGGTTCAGACCGCTAATGGGCCACTTGGATGCAAGAATGACCGGGTTTAGACCAAGCTAATGGGCCACTTGGATAACCAGGTTTGGAAGACCCTCCCGACAATAGGAAACCCTGCAAGGCAAACACGGATATACTAAGAATCTACATTAAATATTTACACAAGCAAGCGAATGAATCCAAACCGAAGTTTGGGTTTGCGTTCCACGTTCGTTATATTCCGTTCTCAAGACGGCGGAGACCAAAAAGGTCCCTTTGGAAGGTATGGCCTCGAAATAAACTTTCTTTCATTGGTAAATTTTAGTCTAAGTGCATACGATTCGAAGGACTCCACTCAAGACTAAAATAAAGCAATTATATTTCGTGGATACTGTCCCGTTGGCTTTGGGTTAGTGGCAGCCTAATCAGATTTGAAAAATGACAATTCGAAATCTTAAAATTCGACCCACTTTGAAGGACTAGATGGACGGAAAAAAAACTGTGGGAACTATGTAGCGATTTTAGTCTCATGGACGGTGGTGGTGAAGGTTAGAAGCGTCCTTTTTCATTATTGACCGTTAAAAGCCTTTTGCCGTTTTTGCGATACAGTCATGGACACTGACAATAATACCTCCCAGCATGTGTGTATTATTTAAAGGATTTTATAGTCTTTCAAAACCTTCATCAAAAGGTACATAGGATCCAACCCGTCGGGGAGTTGCGAGAATAATATATGTTAACGAGCTGTTCTTCATCCTTGCGGGCTATTTGTCTCGAAAGGTTCAGCCGGCGCTGTGCCTTTAGGATGATGTTCATTTGACCAATCTTCACAATCGAGGTTTTAGGAGGATAGTTTCAGTTGATGTTAAGGAGGATTTTTCATAGATTCAGTCAAAATATGGATTGGTTGCTGCTTTTTGACTTGGGGGTCAGAAAATCATCTTTGTGTTTTTGATTTGCTTCATTATAATTCTTTTTTTTGGGCCCCTTTAAAGTTGGTGTGTTTTGTTTTTGTAATCATTTATATTTTAAATTTATTGATATATAAATGATTGAGCCACATCCTACTTATTTTTCTTAAGAAAATAAGAATTGGACTTCTCTAATCAACACTTTCTAAATTCATTGTATGAGATTATTTGAAATATAATGTGAAAAAATCGGTGAGATAGAATTTCAATTTGATAAATGAGGCTCCGGAACTTCATTTAAACGCCTAGTATTGCTGGGCGGGCGGATCGACGACGCGGAAAGTGTTCTGTTTTGGGTAAGTGCCTAGGGTCACCTCTAGTTAAGAAAATAATTTTTTTAAATTATAAAAAAATTAATTTCGATTTTTTATATTATTTAATCATATCGACAAATTTGTTCATCTTGCTCCTTGTCAAGCAGGATTTTGGCGGGAATCATTGAAAAAAATTGAGCAACAATAATAGAGTCCTTTTGTTTTTGAGTCATTGATGGCGGGAGTGTTCGATGAATTCTACGGTGAAAGACAACTTTGTTAGCCTCTTAACGTGATGAGTGGGCTAGGTGCTTGTCACCATAAGTTGATGAATTCTCGGTGATCTGGGGAAAAGCCTTGGGTTCTCTAATTTTTATGAAAAGTCGGCTGTTTAAATTGGCAAAGTATTTGGAAACGGTATAAAATTAATTAGTAATTTTATTGAGGTCTTGTTTGGACCAAGAAATTTGTTCTTAAAATTTGAAGCTAGAATTAAACTTTTAAGCCTAATTTTAATTCTATGGTTTTGTATAAGGTAAAATTGGAATACTAATTTAATGTTTCAATTGTTTAGATTTAAAAATGATATGAAATAATTGCTTATAATTTTAAGAAAAAGACTAAATAATAATATTATTAGAAATTATTTATCAATTACATATAATATAATAGAACAAGGCAATATTCATTTGATAAAATATATTTAATTATTTGGAGGAGAGTCGACCATATATTTATTTATTTCTTTATTTATTTTTTAAAATTATTTTAAGAAAAAGACTAAATATTAGAAATTATTTATCAATTACATATCATATAATAGAACAAGACGATATTCATTTGATAAAATATATTTAATTATTTGGAGGAGAGTCCACCATATATATATATATATTTTAAAATTATGTAAAATATTGATTAAAAATTTAAAAGTTAATATTTTAATAAAAAATATTACCTTAAAAATATCTATATAATATTACCTATAAAAATATTTATATTTAAAAATTAATTTTTTAAAATTATTTTATATTAAATTTTATATATATATGAGAGAAATTTAAAATATATATTGAGTTATTTATTATCATCTTTAAAATATACATTAGTCGTTATAATTTGATATATTATTTGATTTTTTATTAATTTTTATATAAATTTAATAATATAACTAGATAAATAGATTAAATAATATATCAATCAGATGGACAAAAAATATCCCAAAAATAATCACATATCATTAAATTATGCCCTCTAATATCGTTTTCTATTTATGTGGTTTGATATTGTAATTGATAAGCTCATATTTTTGTCCTTTTTAAGCTGTAAATTTACGTTTTTCATGAATATTTAAAAAATAAAAATATTATATTTATTATAAATATTATTTACTCTTGATAATCCAAATTGATTTGATATAATTTAAAAATAATACTGATACGATATAATAAACTTACATGTAAAAAAAATCAAATTATCAATACGCCACCGTTTCTTCTCTTCCTTTTGGTACGGATTATAATCATGGTGAAGCAGTAACAAAAAATATCGAAAAATTAAAAAAAAAAGAAGGACAATTAATTATTAATGGGTAGTATTTCAAAGTGGACTGCACATGCAATTTGATTCACAAAATCCTCCCTCGTAAATATTGCCAGCCCCTTTTGAAATTTTCGCTTTGGGAATTGAAATGTTAACCGACAAATAAATTTTTATAATAATTGAATTGATAATTATCATTTAAATTTGTAATAAAACAATATAATAATATATATTTATAAATAAAATAATGCAGCCAGTAATATAAGATTTTACGTTAATTTTTTTCTTTTTCAAATGAAAGAAAAAACTTTAGAGGACTTAAATATTAAAAAAATGAATCAATTATATATAAATTCGGTTATAAAGAACTCATCAAATATATGAGGTTACAATATTTTTATAAAGCAATATACAAAAATGAGATCAAATGAGAAATTGCCAGTGTAAAAGATTTAAAATAAAGTTAGAATAATATATTTAAGATTAATAAATAGTAGATTAATACTGTATTTAATTATTAAAATAAAATAATTATTTTTAGAGAATAAAATAAGATAAAAATAAAATTTAATATTAATATTTTATTATTTGATTAGTAATTTCGAATAGATAAAATTAAATTTAGAATTAATTTGTTTGATATTTAGTATGCAGTACTAGCAAAATGAATAATCAAAGAATTAGTATAAAATAATTCTTTAACATTTATTTAGAGAAATAATATTTCAACATACAGTATAAGATTTGGATATATCCAGTCAAAATTGGATATATCTGCTTAGTTTTATTGACCCAAAAATTTATAGAATTGGTCAAAATATATCAATATTATAGATGAACAAGTTCAAAAATATTTGATTATTTTTTTTGGTAAGGTACCATCACAGGTGAAAGTAACTGATTCAGGTTGACCTAACCCGTATTATAATTTTTTTTATAAATATATTATTTTTATTTTAAATTAATATTAAAATTAAAAAATTATTTTAATAGATTATATTTTTATATAATTAATAATTTTTATATAAAGATTCTTTTTTTAAATATATTTAGGTATAACTTCACATGGTTAATAATTTCATACAAAAATTTTTTATTTAAATATATAACTTGGTAATTTTAATCTACATAATATAGTTTTTTTAAAAAAATATTATATATTTTTAGTTATTTTTTATGTATTTCAAATTTTTAAATAAAAATGCTAAAAAATAAAAAAATCTATATTCCGGCTCAAATAGACCTAATTAGGTTATAAACATGTCCGATCCGATCTGAATTAGTAGTCATAAATTTTTATTTCAACTCAACCATTGTTCGACCTAAATTTGATTTCAATCGAGTCTAATTTAGGAAAGTACAAGTAAGAAAAAAATATCTTAAAATAGAATTCCTTAACAACCAGAAATAAGAAATACCGAGGGTGAGTTGGTTTATTTATTTATTATTTTAAAGAAATAGTAATTTCATTTAAAATTACTATTTTTATATTAAAATAATCAAATAATAAAATAATAATTCTATTATAAATAATATAACAATAAACTTTTTAATCTATCCTATCAAATGGGCTTTTAAAGGGATGATGAATGATCCCCCTTTTTCTACCTCCTTTCATCATTCTATGGTGTTTGAAATGAACTCACACCATCTCTCTCTCTCTCCTTTTGCCGCCTAAGGGGTTTGAAGCGAACTTGCATGTCCGACAAAACATTTCGATAGATTATTACATTGAGTTGACCATTCAAGTGAAAACCAAACGCACATTGTGCGAAAGTATTCTAAAAGACTTTCGCTCGGCTACATGTAACAACACTAACATCTTGGTAAAGAATCTAGAAATCATTTGTCTGAATATTTTTCGTCCATACTTCTTGTAAATATGTCGTGTGAATCACAAACTCCCGCACAAATCTCATGCGCATGGCTCTTGAAGTGTTCTGTTCGAAGAAACTTTTCTAGTAGCACTGAAAAATGAAATGGTAGTGTGCATATATAATAGACTTGAAACTCATATAGAAGTGATTCATTCAGATAAGGTAGAGAAACATTCTCCCTTTTTATACGAGAAGGAATCAAAATATTTGAAAATATAGTTTAAATTATTAGATTATCTATCGAGCTAATTGACGTTAATACAAAATAAAGTTACTAGTTCCCGCTTAATCTCCCACCATCAAATCCTCCTCCCTTATATCGTGATAATTAAAATGTAAGGATTTGTATTCTGATTGATTTATTTATTTATAACGTTTTGTAGATTTTATAGAATAATAGGCTATATAAGTATAAATAAAAAGATATATTATTAATAGTAATTACGGGGACTCCACAGGACACAATGCACACGAATGAGCACCGATATTGTTTCAGATATTTTTATAAAGAACTGAAAAATGTACCTTCATAATTTTAAAATGTTTAGAAAATGATATATTGGAAATAATAATAATAATAATAATAATAATAATAATAATAATAATAATAATAATAGAGGAGGAGTACGTAATATCCCTTAGCATAGATATTATGATGTGTGGTATTTAAAGAGTGACTGCTCACTCAATGGCCACACCACGTGATCCCACGTGATTGAATCAGATTTGTACTGCTATATTACAACTTTCTTCTCCTTCCTCTTCCCTTCATTCTAATCCCTTTGAGCATCAGGACTCCCCTTCCCCCTTAAATTTCTATAAATGGGTATGCACTGCTATATGTACAACATTCATGAGCATCAAAATTTACCAAAAAAACCTGTCATCACCGTAGGGATGGTTTTTACAGAGCAGTAATTATTTTTTAAAATTAAAATAATAATTATTTTAAAATACTTGAATTATAATAATATATTTAAAAATAAATAATAATTATTTATTTAAAGATAGATAATTATTTTAAAATTACAGGCTGTTGAGCATGAGAAAGGGCAATGAAATGCTCAAACAATGACGGACGCAGATTTTTGAAAGACCATGCAATTCGATTACTAATAGTGGAAAATCTGATCTTGAAAATGAGTAAATTCATATAATAATATTGAAGTTGGGATTTAATTTTTATAAATTTATATAAAATTTTAATTTTAATTTTTTCATATTATTGATTATTAACCTTATAGAAAAAGTAAATGGAAAAAAAAATCCCAATACATCTGAAAGTAGCATCAAACCCGATGGGAACAATATCCGACGGCCCAAATAAGGAGGCCCAATACAGTTTTAACCTGAGAAATCCAGCTCAACATCCCATAACTCCTGCGCTGCCCTTAGCGCCCACACAACCCATTATGCCTGCGCAGCCCTTAAAGCTTCCTTGGATCATTTCAATAATTATGGCCGAGGTCCGTCTAATGACCCAGGATGATTATTCAACTGGCAACATCAAACGTTAGTTACAATCGTCGTCGTCAGTTTTTTCGATGGATAACCGCCACCCACCGTCTTTAAATATTTATCATCTTCATTTAAGAAGGACAACTTAATAAGAACAAGATTTGATTTGAACGAACTTGAGTTCTTTCAGATAAACCATTATAATACACCTAGAGTGCAAATTCTCTCTTTCTTAAATCAAGACGCTTAGAGTGCAACTCCTCAGACTCATTACACTTTATTATATTCCATCTCTTCCTTCACACTTCAGAAAAATACTAATTTGAGCGTCGGAAGATATACCGGAGAGTGAGTTTCACCAATTCTTTAACTATTGTTTATAATTCCACAGGGTTTGATTAATGGTTTACGGTGACTGAAGACTCGAGCGGCCGACGGACAAACTTCTTCATCAATACAACAATCAGATTCTCGGACATAACATTAGTACCGTCTATGGGAACACATAACTAAAAGTCCGATAAACACAATTTTAATAAAATTAAAAAAAAAGAAAAATGGTGAACTCTAAAGTAGAAATTAGTGTGCCAGTCAGGGAGGCCATTTCAGGTTGTAACAGTCCTTCCATCATTGATTGAATGGGCGATCACCTTGATTCTTATGTACGAGCACTTGCTAAATCCGTCCTAGAAATTTGCACAAGATTGGACAAGCGGCCAAAACGAGTCCATTCTTCGGCCTCAAACCACCACATCCAAAGAGAAGAAAAATATGGGAAGAAAATACCCCTAAAAAAATATTGACCATGAGGACAACCTCGAGACTAAAACTGCCTCAAATGAAAATGTCCCATCACGGTTTGAAGGTCGTTTAAGGTTCTGAGTCCGAAAGGATAGTTTTGAGGGACGAAACCCTCGGTGTTCTCGTGATGATAGGGAACCCACGTTCCATAGAGAACCCTCTCGTAGCAAATGCCCTTCAAGGACTATGGGTTGCCTAGTTTCATAGTCTGTCCAAAAACCATCTGAGTTGAGGAATCTCCTCAATAAGAAAAGGATGGCGGCTCCTCCATGAATCGAGAAAAAAGTTAACAGAATTTGGGATTGTGTCTTTATAGAAGACACAATAGGAAAGACAGTTGACTTGCAACGGTCTCCATTTATAATGGAGATCTGTACGCGATCACTACCGCATAAGTTCAAAATGCCCACTTTGGAGCCATATGATGGAAGCTTTGATCCTATAGATCATCTAGATCACTTATATACGCTCCTAAGCTTTCAGGATTTGAATGAGGAAGCAATGTACCTCTACTTTCCTCTGATCTTAAAAGGTGATGCCCAGTATGATTTTATCACCTTTAGCCAAATTTTATTTGAACTTTTTAAGATTTGGTTGATAATTTTTTATTTCAATTTACCTCCAATAGGAGGGAAGAAAAACAATCATAGTATTTGACCCTACTAAAGCAAGGGCCAAATGAAAGTATAAGAAAATTTCTGGCCAGATTTACGGTCGAAGCCAGGAAAATTCCTAAGCTCACTGAGGAAATGAAGCTAAGCACTTTTGTATCTGTGTTGGAACCTGATGACTTTTTTAAGGCACATGAGCTACAAGAACCCTCAGACCTTCAGAGAGATAGAACCCATTGCACGTACCTATATTACAGTTGAGACGGCCAACGAAGTAAAACAACCGAAGGATAAACCCCACCAAAAGAAAAAATTGGGATAATATCAAGTTGGCACCAAGAAGAGGATTCAGACAACAAGATCGACCTCCCTTAAATGACTCATGCACTAATATCCTGATACAAATTCGGGATGAGAAGTTCTTCAAAAGGCCGAAGGCGTTAAAGAACCCAGATGGCGGTGACTAGTTGAAGTATTATTATTACCATCGGTGCGGAGGACACAATACTGAAAATTACAGAATGTTACAAAAGGCAATTAAAGAGTTAATCCGGAAAGGATATCTCAACAGATTTCTGTAAAGACCTAGACAAATTTTCAGAGGAGCAGACGGAGATGAGACTGAGTAGCCAAGAGACCGAGTGGCAGCTGGAGTCGTAAGCATGATTTCCACACGACCCGAGCGAGATGATGTTCTGAAAAGCTCAAGAATGGCCATCAGCCACAAAAAACCAAGGATAGAAAATAGGGATGATGTTATTAGTTTTAGTGATGAAGATTTAACTCATGTAACATCCCTCATTCTGATCCCTTGGTTGTAATTGCGCTTATTTTGGACGGTAGTATAGACTACCAATTAAAACGAGTATTTATTGATAATAAAAGTTTAAAAAATTTACTTTATTTGGATGCATTTTTAAGTTAGGACTAAAATGAAGTCAATTGAGGATCTTAAAAGGATACTTGTACAGACTGGATAATGAGCCTGTACCCGTACAATGGGTGATTCAATTGGAAGTTATGTTGGGTACGTAGCTGAGGACAATTGCCAAGATACTTTCTTCCTTGGTTGTAAATCTTCTATCGGTCTACAATGCTATCATTGGACGACCTTGCTTAATCACATTCGGGGCAGTGACTTTTATTCAGCATCTCAAAGTAAAATTTCTGACTCCATATGGTATTGGAGAGGTCCTTGGCGTTCAAATGACTGTACGGACTTGTTATTAATCTTAAGTCACTCAGACATCAACAAGTCAATTGATCCAGGACCTTGATCTCCATAATGAGACCACGTTACTACAAGCCCAATCTGGTGAATTAATAGATCAGATTCTACTAAACCCTAATGATCCTGAAAACTACACTCAGATCAGGAGTTCTTTGTTCAACTAGTTTTGAAGTTGACTTATCAAATTTTTTAGACAAAATTTCAATGTCTTTGCTTGGACACCTAACAACATGCCAGGTATACCAATCAGAGTAATGACCTATAATTAGGTATAAATTCTGGCCATAAACCTGTTTGGCAAAAATGAAGGAACTATTCGGTCGAGAAGTTGATTATCATTTAGGAAGAAGTGAAGAAACTCCTAGATGCTGGATTTATCAGAGAAGTTCAGTACCCAAACTGGTTATCAAATGTGGTCATGGTGAAGAAAAGTAATGGAAAGTGGAGAATGTGCATTGATTTTATCGACGTTAACAGAGTAAGTCCGAAGGACAGTTTCCCATTAGCAGGAATTGATTTGCTCATGGACTCTACTTCTATACACGAATTGCTCAGTTTCATGGATGTATACTCAGGTTACAACCAAATTCAAATGAGTACAGAGGACGAGGAGCACACGTCTTTTATGACCAACCAAGAGACGTATTATTATAAAGTTATACTATTCGGTCTGAAAAATATTAGTGTAATGTATTAGTGCCTTGTCAACAAAATATTTGAGGCTTATATCAGACAAAATATGGAAGTATATGTGGATAACATGCTCATAAAGAGAAAATTACAGAATGACCATATTCACGATCTGGATGAGGCATTTAATATCTTGAGGACACACCAAATGAAGCTTAATCTGGGCAAATCAACCTTTGGAGTAACCCTGGGAAAATTATTAAACTTCATTGTTTCGCACTGAGAAATAGAAGCCAATTTAGAAAAGATTAAGACTGTCTTGGATATGAATCCTCCTCGGGCGGTGAAGGAAGTCCAGAAATTAACTAAAAAATTGGTAGCATTCTCACATTTTTTGGCTAAATCGACTAAGAAGTACTTACCATTCTTTAAGGTGTTGAGAGGCACAAAGGCCACAGGCTTTTAGTGGACTAAAGAATGCAAAACTGTTTTCCAAGAACTCAAGGAGTATCTTTTTCATCCGTCATTGTTAACTTCTCCACAACAGGGCGAGAAATTATTTTTATATCTAGCCGTGTCCAAAACTGCCTTAAATTCAGTCTTGATTCGAGAAATATCCGATGGACAGAGACCAATGTATTACGTTAGCAAAATCTTGACCGACACAAACTCGTTACACCCATGCTAAAAAGATAGCACTAGCACTTGTACATTTCACTTGAAAATTTTGATCATATTTTCAAGCGCACAGAAGAATTGTCCTGACGGACCAACCATTGAAAAGAATCCTGCAAATGTCAGATATGTTAGAACGATTAGTCAAATGGGTTATTGAATTGGGAGTATTCAACTACGAATTTCAACCGATGCCGTCCTTGAAAGGTCAAACTCTCGCAAACTTCATTGTTGAAATAACGACACCAATTCTAGACCCCCTTGATGTTATTGGGACCGAAGTCCCCAAAATTTTTCGACCTGGACTTTACACGTAGATGGCTTTTCAACACAAGTTGGTTACGGAGTCGGAGTGGTGTTAAGAACACCTGATGGGTCAGAAATGAAATATTCAGTGACCCTTGAATTTCCAACAACGAATGACGTAGCCGAGTAAGAGGCATTACTCGCTGGGTTAAAATTAGCCAAAGAGTGCTCGACCATAAATCTTATAGTATACACTGACTCAGAATTGGTTATTAATCAAGTTCGTGAAAATTTTGATACGATTAATTCGTTACTTTTTCAATATCTTTTTAAATTTAAAGTTTGATTTTCACATTTAATCATGTGAAAATGATTCACATACCACAAGAAGAAAATAAAAAAGTAGACAGATTAGTAAGGGCTACTGCTATAGGAGATCTAGAGCAGTATACACGGAAATTACGTGAAATTCTTAAAGTACCTAATATCAATGACCCACAACAAGAAGTCGTGCAAGTAATTAATTTTGATAATTGGATGACTCACTATGTGAAGTATCTGTCTAATGGCATTTTGCCAGAAAACCCATATGAAGCCAAGCATCTAAAAAAGACAGTGGGATAGTATACCATTATAGATAAAAAGTTGTACCAATGAGGGTTGTAAGGATTGGGTTCTTAGGACTTAGTCTCTCACGGCCTTAATGGAAAAATAGACCTAGGTAGCAAGACAGCTGGATTGAATTGTTGACCGGCCGGAATGGTTTATCAGAATTAGAATAGTTGACCGAAATTAGAATAGTTGACCAGAATTTGGGAGATAACCAAAATGACTATGAAATCACAATCTGTAAATGAACATTAACAACCGAGGTCATTTAAAAAATTAGGACCGAGGTCGTTTCGAAAATTAGAAAGGAAAACCGAGGACTCATAGAGTGAGAGTGAGAGATAATGAGATGTTTAGCAGGGTCAATTCAGGCCCATACCCTACTCCCACCTATTCCGTTAACCTTTTAGAAAGAAAAGATTGAGTGAAAAAAGAAGTACCAAGTAAGTAATCCACTCTCACCTACTTTCACTAACCCTATTATCTATAAATTTTAGATTCAAGGGTAAGGAAAGGGAGTTAGGAGATCTGAGAGGAGTACAAAGGATAAGTAGGAGAGGAAGAACTTCAGATCATATTTGAGTAAGGGAATTTGTAGAACAGAATCAGGCAAGTGTACTCTATACTTCATTTTTAATTGTTACTAATTCTTGTCCAAATCCTACGAGTATTATTGTTTTAATACCCTTCTTCGCTATGTTTTACGTAATGCATGTCATGATACTTGTTTTCTCATGTTTTATGAAAGAATTTCATATTCAGTGCATGTGTTATGATTTACACTTGGCGATTTTGTTTCTCGGATCATGCATGAAAATTGTTAGAATTCCTTCTGTTTATTAAATTTGGTATTGCAGCAAAATTAGGTAAACTTTAAATTATGGTACACAGAAAAGTTATCTTGCATGTTTAATTACTGTCAACTTATATCAGTTTGCTTATTTAAAGAATCTCACCCGTTTGCATGTTTGTTTGTCGTTTGTAAAAGTAAGTTCGCTCTTTAAGGATTTTGGTTATTTGAAACTCAAGATTTAAGGAAATTGGATTTTGATATACGATGGCTGAATAGTTGTAGGCCTAAAATGTAGCCATTATTGATATACGATGGCCTAGTAGTTACAAGTCTAAAATGTAGTCGTTATTGATATATGATAGCTAAGTAGTTGCAGATATAAAATGTAGCCGTTAAAGAAAAGTTGATTTTGGACTTAAATTCGTTTCAAAAATCAGTTCTCATGAAGATGTCTTGGACCCATGTTTTATGTTTCTGTATGCAAAAATGCTCTCATTCTATTTTTTTGATTTCGTTTCGAAGCTATATTTATACATGCCTTTTCTTATTTGTACATTGCTGAGCAATTTGCTCACTCCTTACTATTTTCTTACCTTTCAACGAGCAAAAATTCATGTTGGATGAGAAAGAGTAGAGCCAGACGGACTAGTTAGGCAGGGAGGCTGATCTGGATTCACGCAGTAGTATATGATCGATCTGGATTCATAATGATTCTACTGTCTAAATTAATGGATAATTTTATACTTTCGTTGAACTTTATGGTTTAAGTAATATTTATTCCTAGTGGTATCTCCGTATAGCCAATCGACCTAGATATAGCCAACCTAGAATCTTGGTTGGCCAAGATGGGGCCGACTTAAGAGCTTTGGGGGTTTGAATCTTGTGTGCGCTATTATATTTAATATTACATGATTATTTATATTTATCTCATTACTCATTTGCATGTCGATTTGGATGGACGAGTGCTATAGCCCAACAAGAGCTTCGATTCGTCACACTTAGTATGAATATTAACAGAAATCATTAGAGGATTATGGCTCATTCCGTCACAGGTGGTATCAGAGACAAAGAGATACCTTAGGGTTAATCGATCTTAAAGAGAAAGCTTAGATTTGGTCTCAGTAGAAATGTGTTAAGAGTAGTTAGGATTAGATGGAGTGATTAGCTGTTAATGGCCGAGGTATAACTTAGGATCGAGGCGGATAAAGGACCGAGATGTAGAGTTTTTATTGATGTTGTGATATTTTTGTTATAGGATAATAGCATGCCAAGTAGAAGAAGAAATAACTGAGTTGGCTTTAGTGCTCCTCAGGATCAAAAGGTTGAGTATTTGAACTTGCTAGGAAGGATGACTCACATAATAGAATTGATGAAGTAACGTTATATGGCTCCTGTTCCTGCTCCAAACCTAGCCTCAGCAAATCCTGGTCCAATGGTATATGAGAAATTTATGGCTGAACAAGTTCCTAAATTTTTAGGGAAACCAAATCCAGTGAAGGTAGACACGTGAATTCAGCGGCTTAGGAAGGTGTTTGCGGTTATTAAATGTTCGGCCGAAGATAGAGTTTTATTTGCTACGCATAAATTGGAAGGAGAAGCCCATCATTAGTGAAAAATTTAGAAGAGAGTATTTGAGGTACCGGATGATGAAAATGCTTGGGTTATGTTTGAAATAGTTTTTATGGAGAAATATTTTCATACTAGTCTCCGTGGGCAGAAAGATAAAGAGTTTTTACGATTAAGGAAGGGCAATCGTACGATGGCTGAATACGATACTAAGTTTACGAAGTTATTCCGTTTTACTCTATTTATGGTAGAAGGGGAAGAAAGGAAGGTGAAAAAATTTTCGCAAGGCTTGAGGGATGAATTAGGAGACATTTATCGACGTTAAAATTGCTAACTTATGGATAAGTGTTGGATAGTGCTCTCATTTATGAAAAGAAGCTTGAGAAAGAGAAGTTATTTAAAAAAAGAATGCCTGGCTGAGGTATTTCGGGAGCTAGCTCCAATGTGGGATCGGGGAGACCACCAAAAAAGGTGAAGCAACCAGAGTCCAAGAAGGAGACCGGCCAACCTGCGCCAACCTCAAAAGTGTCAGCAAACCCGTGTCCACATTTCAAGAGGCAGCATGGGGACATGCCTTGTTTTAACCTATTGGGAGTCTATTATAATTGTGAACAGTCAGGGCATATGGTAAGGAGTTGCCCTCACCCGAAGTAAGCCCCAGCGTCCAAACTGACTATTTCGGCAAAGGTATTTGCAGTCACTACAAAGGAAGCAGAAGTTTTAACAGACATGGTGGAAGGTATTCTCTCTATTTTTGGTGTTTCCTGTCATGTGATTTTTAATTCAGGATCCACCAATTTATTTGTTTCGCCTAGATTTGCACATCATCTTTATCATCTTCTAAGATTCTTGATTATTCTTTGATTGTTTCAACACCCACGGGGTCATCTGTGGTCCTAGATGTTATGTACCTAGGGTGTGTTATTGAGGTTAATGGATTTCAGTTGTCAACTAATTTAGTCGTGTTGAAGATGTGTAATTTTGATATAATTTTAGGTATGGATTGGTTGACAAAATATCATGCCAACATTGATTGTTCTCGGAAGATATTTTGTTATTTTAGGAAGTAAACCTTTTTTATATTCAAGGAGTTCTGTGAAAAGAGGCATTTTGTTTCATTTTGGCTATTCATGCCCAGCATTTGATGATGAACGGATGTCAGGCCTATTTGGCTTATGCCAGTGTAACTAAGGATCCCTGTAGTATGTGAGTTTGAGGATATATTTTCTAAAGAATTGTTTGGGTTACCTCCATATCGGGAGATAGAGTTTGAAATTGAGCTAGTACCATGATCGACCCTGATATCAAAGGCGCCATACAGAATGGCACTGGCTAAATTGAAGGAGTTGAAGTAATAATTGCAGGAATTGCTTGATAAGGGTTTCATTAGGCCGAGTGTGTCCTCATTGGATGCGCCGATCTTGTTTGTGAGAAAGAAAGATGAAACTTTGAGATTATGTGTGGATTATTGGGAGTTAAATAAGATCACAGTTAATAATAAATATCTCTTGCCAAGGATTGATGACTTCTTTGACCAGTTACAAGGAGTCTGTGTATTTTTAAAGATTAATCTTCGATTCGGATATCATCAGCTCCGAATTAAATAGGAGGATGTGGTGAAAACAACATTTTGGATGAGATATGGCCACTATGAGTTTATAGTAAAGTCGTTTGGGTTAATAAATGCTCATGTCTCTTTTATGGATTTAATGAATTGAGTCTTTCGGCCTTATTTGGATAAATTTATGGTAATCTTTATTGATAATATCCTTATTCAAAGAATCATGAAGAGCACGAGGTGCATTTAAAAATCGTGCTCCAAACCCTTCGAGAGTACTAATTATTTGCAAAGCTGAATAAGTGTGAATTTTGGTTAGAAGAAGTGGTATTCTTAGGCTGTATTATTTCTAAGGACAGAATCTCGGTCGATCTGAAGAAGAACGAAGCAGTGGTGAATTGGAATCGACCGAAGTCGGTAACTGAGGTCTGGAGTTTTTTGGGTTTGGCCGGAAATTATCGTAGATTCATGGAGAATTTTTTTGAATTTCTATGCCGCTCACCCAGTTTATGAAGAAGGAAGCTAAGTTTGAATGGATTGAGGAATGTGAGTAAAGTTCTTAAGAGCTAAAGGACCGGTTAACCTTTACGCCGATTTTGATTATTCCGGATGGATCAGATGGATTGGTGGTTTACTGTGATGCCTCTAAAATCGGATTGGGTTATGTCCTAATGCAACATAGAAAGGTGGTTACTTACAGATCCCTGTAGTTGAAGGTTCATGAAAGGAATTATCTAACCCATGATTTAGAACTAGCTGCCGTGGTATTTGCATTGAAAATCTAAAGACATTATCTGTATGGTGAGAAATTTCTTGTATATTTTGACCACAAGAATTTAAAGTATTTATTCTCATAGAATGAGTTGAACATGAGGCAGAGAAGGTGGAACGAATTTTTGAAAGATTATAATTGTGAAATCCAATACCAGCCAAGAAAAGCCAAATAGTGGCTGATACTTTAAATCATCAATCGAGTTCTGTGGCAAAACTACAGATTAAGGAGATGGAGATACCGGATTATATGAAGCATTGCAATATCTAGCAGTACGTCAAAGGCAACCGAATGTTGCTATATTATTTCCAAGTGTAGCCGGAGGTATTGTGGATAATCAAGGAGGGGCAAGCAAATGATTCCTTCTTGATGAAGATTGCTGAAGACTTGAAGGACTCCAAAATTGACTTTAATATTCAAGCTGATGGAGTTTTGAGATTTAGAAATCGATTATGTGTATCTGAGAATAAGGAATTTCAGGAAGAGATTATGAGAAAAGCATACTGAATCAGGTATACCCTTTACCATGGAATTAATAAGATGTACCAGAACGAAAGGAAAGTATTCTGGTGGAGAAACATGAAGAAGAAAATTGTGACTTTTGTGAATAAATGCCTTATCTGTTAGCAATTAAATGCCGAAAAATGGAAACTAGCTGGACTGCTGCAATCGATGCCCATCCCAAGTTTAAAGTGGGAGGACATTGTGATGGATTTTGTGTCTGGTTTGCCTAGAACTCTAAAGAACCATGATGCCATATGGGTTATCATTGACCGGCTGACCAAATCGGCTTATTTCTTAGCAATCCGGATGACCAACTCGAGGGATTAATTGGCTCGGCTATATATTAATGAGATTGTTAGGCTCCATAGTGTGCCAGCCCCAATTATATCCGATAGAGATCCAAGGTTTGTCCCAAAATTTTGGAAAAGCTTATATTGAGAATTGAGGAAAGGATTGAAATTTAGCACGACTTATCATCCCCAAACAAATGGTCAATCGAAGTGCGCCATTCAAATATTAGAGGAGATGTTAAGAGCCTCAATGTTAGAAATGAAAGGCAGTTGGGATTATCATTTTGCTCTGGTGGAATTTATTTATAATAATAGTTACTAAGCGAGTATTGGTATGGTACCATTTGAAGCTCTATATGAGAGAAAATACCGATCGCCTATTCATTGGGAAGAAACGGGAGATAAACGATTACTTGGTCCGAAAATTATCAAGGAGATAATAGAGAAAATCAGATTGATTTATGAGAATTTAAAAGTAGTTCAAAATAGACAGAAGAGTTACACAAACAAGAGGAGATCGGCATTGGAATTTAAAATAGGTGATTTTGTATTCTTCAAAGTATCGTCATCTAAAGGAACACCCCGATTTGGAGTAAAAGGAAAGTTAAAGTCGAGGTTTGTTAGACCCTTTAAGATTTTGGAGTAAATTGGTGAAGTAGCTTACCGATTAGCATTGCCGCCTAGCTTGGCTGATTTTCATAATGTGTTTCATGTATCAATATTTCGTAAATATGTCCACAATCTAGTGCATGTAATTAATTTTGAGCTTCTAACTATTGGTGAAAACATATCTTATATTGAGGAATCGGTGTAGATTTTAGACCAGAGGGACAAAATATTGCGTACAAAGACCGCCCATCTAGTAAAAGTTTTATGGAGAAATCACTCTACTGAGGAAGTTACATAGGAATGTGAAGTAGAGATTGAGAGCAAGTACCCCCAATTATTTCCATAAGGTATATATATATATATATATATAGTCTTGCCAAATTTCAAGGATGAAATTTTATAAATTAGGGAGAATTATAAGGATTGAGTTCTTAAGACTTAGCCTTTCACGGCCTTAATGGGAAAATTGACCTAGGTAGCAAGACGGCCGGATTGAATTGTTGATCGGTTAGAATAGTTGATCCTAATTAGAATAGTTGATTAGAATTAGAATAGTTGACCAGAATTATAGTAGTTGACCGAAATCAGGGAGATAACCAAAATGACCATGAAACCGCGACCTGTAAATGAATAGTAACAACCAAGGTTATTTGGAAAATTAGGACCGATGTCGTTTGGAAAATTAGAAAGAGAGACGAAGAACTCAGAGAGTGAGAGCGAGGGATAATGAGACGTTTAGCAGAGTTAGTTCAGGCTCATATCTTACTTCCAATTACTCCGTTGACCTTTTAGAAAGAGAAAATTAAGTAAAAAAAGAAATACCAAATAGGTGACCCACTCTCACCTGCTCTCACCAACCCCATTGTCTATAAATTCTGGATTCAGGGGTAAGGAAAGGGAGTTAGGAGATTTGAGAGGAGCACGAAGGAGAAATAGGAGAGGAAGAACTTCAGGCCAGATCCGAGTAAGGGAATTTGTAGATCAAAATCTGGCAAGTGCATTCTATGCTTCATCTTTGGTTGTTGCAAATTCTTGTTCGAATCATCTTGGAATCATTGTTCTAATGCCCTTCTTCGCTATGTTCTACATAATATATATCATGATACTTGTTTTCTCATATTTTATGAAGGAATTTCATATTTAGCACATGTGTTATGATTTACACGTGGGGATTTTGTTTCTCAGATCATGCTTGAAAACTATTAGAATTCATTCTGTTTATTAAGTTCGATATTGCAGCAAAATTAGGTAAAGTTTAAGCTATGGTGTACGGAAAAGTTATCTTGTATGTTTAATTACTGTCAACTTATATCAATTTGCTCGTTTAAAGAATCTCACCCGTTTGCATATTTGTTCATTGTTTGTAAAAGTAAGTTTGCTCTTTAAAGATTTCGGTTATTTGAAGCTCAAGACTTAAGAAAATTGGATTTTAATATATGATGGTCGAGTAGCTGTAGGTCTAAAATGTAGCAGTTATTGATATACGATGGCCAAGTAGTTGCAGGTCTAAAATGTAGCCGTTATTGTTATATGATGGCTGAATAACTGCAGGCCTAAAATACAGCCGTTATTGATATATGATGACCGAGTAACTACAAGCCTAAAATATAGCCGTTATTGATATATGATAGCCGAGTAGTTGTAGGCCTAAAACGTAGCCGTTAAAGAAAAGTTAATTTTGGACTTAAATTCGTTTCGACAATCAATTCTCATAAAGATGTCTTGGACCCATGTTTTATATTTCTATATGCGAAAATGCTCTCATTCCATTTCTTTCGATTTCGTTCTGAAACTATATTTATGTATGTAATTACTTATTTGTACCTTATTGAGCAATCTGGTCACTCCTTACTATTTTCTTACCTTTAGACGGGTAAGAATTCATACCAAATGAGAAAAAGTAGAGCCGGACGGATTAGTTAGGTAGGGAGACCGATCTGGATTCATGTAGTAGTATATGATTGATTTAATATATTTTTGGTCATTTTGGAGACTTTTGTATAATGATTCCACTGTCAAAATTAATGGATAATTTTATATTTCCATTGAACTTTATGGTTTAAGTAATTTTGATTCCTAATGGCATCTCATACGACAATGGTTTCTTCATATAACCGACCGACTTAGATAAGGCCGACCCAGAATCTTGGCCGGCTAAGATGGGGCCGACTTAAGAGCTTTGACCAATTTGGATCCTGTATGCGCTATTATATTTAATATTGCATGATTATTTATGTTCGTCTCATTACTTATTTACATGTTGATTTGGACGAATGAGTGTTATAACCCAACAAGAGCTCCGATCCGTCACACTTAGTATGAACATTGACGGAGGTCATTAAAGGATTATAACCGATTTCGTCACAAGGGTACTCAATTCCATACCTACGGTGTCTTGCACCAAAAAAGGCCGAGTACGCTCTTGGTGAAGTACACATCAGAATCTGTCAATCCCACATTGGTGACAAAAACCTTGCCTTCAAGCTTATGAGGTAACGATATTATTAGCCCACTATGAAATATCATGTAATGGACCTTGTCGAAAATGTAAAAACTATCAAATGTATGGGAATCTCACCCATCGGCCACACACATAACTCCGAGTTCTGCAGTCACCATGATCGTTTGTACAATGGGAAATTGACATCTTTGGACCACTTCCAGTGGCATCAGGATAGAGAA
Source organism: Nepenthes gracilis (assembly GCA_033239525.1). Lineage (NCBI taxonomy): Eukaryota > Viridiplantae > Streptophyta > Magnoliopsida > Caryophyllales > Nepenthaceae > Nepenthes > Nepenthes gracilis. The sequence goes on along the minus strand of BSYO01000026.1, from coordinate 8,850,976 downwards.
AATTTATTATAGTCAAAATTGACTACTTCACAAAATGAGTCGAGGTCGTCCCATTAGCCAAATAACTAAGCAAAATGCAACCAAATTTGTCCGACAGAATATTGTTTGCAGATTTGATATACTCGAAGTCATTGTGACTGATAATGAAACCCAATTCACCGGAAAATACTTCACAAAAATATTATGCTAGTTTAAAGATAAAGTTGGTTCACACTTCCATCTCCCATCCACAATGTAATGGACATGTGAAAATTACTAACTGAACAATACTGCACGACCTGAAAATGAAACTGGAAAATGTTGGGGGCTCATGGGTGAACGAACTCCCATCCATCCTTTGGTCATATCGGATGACACCGAGAGAACCGACTCGTGAAACTCCTTTCAGTTTGTGCTATGGGACCAATGCCGTTATTCCAATAGAAATCGGGCTCCCTTGCCTTTGGGTCGAATCTTTTGATCCACGTCACAACTCGCAAAGACTTTGGAAAAATCTCAACCTACTTCAAGAAGTTCGGAAAGAGGCATGGTTGTGGATGGTGGCATATCAACAAAGAATTATTAGGTACTACAACAAAAAGGTAAAGATACGACAGTTTGATATAGGAGATTTGGTCTTACAGAGCATTGAAGTCACATGCAAAAATACCGATCGGAATAAACTCTTACCAAATTGGGAAGGATCATCTTAGTCTTAGCCATTCTTAAGAATGGGGTGTACAAGTTACAAACCCATAATGGTAGATTAATACCTCAAACACGAAATGTTTGTCACCTTAAAAAATATTTTCAATAATTATATTTACTGCCAAGTAAAGTTTGCATCATATGGAATGCTTGTATCATTATGAAATTTATTAATAAAATTTTAGTTTATTTTATTTGTCTTTATGTTTGCTTGTCTTTCATATTATTGCGTAGTTTAGGTTACCCCTAAGTCAAGTGAAGTTCATACACTTGTACCGAAGACCATGCTTATCAGTTCGAGAAACTCAGTCACGAAATTGAGCGACTCATATGAAGTCATTACTTAAAACTTGATCACGTCATCAAGCGGTCCAAATGAGGTCGAGGATAAAAAACTTGGGGGGCTTCTTTAGAAGCATGCATGCAAAGACCTTTAAGGTAGTATCATTGGCCAAATATGGTTTTGAAAAATTTGAAGTTATGAACAAAGCTCATAAGTCAGATTTAACTTAAATAATACATAGAGTCGCAAATATAAAATGTTCGACTAAAAAAAAATGGAGAGATTTAAAATGTATAAGTATATTTCATTGACCGACAAAGTGGTTACATATACAAAGCTCCAATCAGTTACAAAGACGAACGACGCTCAGAAGTTTCTAGTATAGGTTCCCAAGAATCAACATCGTCTCTAGGAAGGTATAACACCCTGGAACTATGACTGGCACTGGCATTCTTCGGATGAAATAAAAAAACGAAAATGTTAGGAGCCAGCATTTGAACGATGTGTCTACACAGGTTAATACCTTCCCAATAACTGCACTCTGATATCTTTATAAGGTCCTCGGGAAGAATTGAAGAACGAAGCTCACTTTCAACTTTAAAATACTTCTCTCTGAGGAGGCCATATCTTTGCTTCATATGAGCCAATTCACGCTCAAGTTCAGAGATATGTCCCTTAGCAGTCAGAAGTTTCTCCCTTTCCACATAATCGTGTGCAAATCCTTTTGCAGTGTTAGCAAGATGATTTATCATTTCTCAAAACTGTAAGGGAAATAAAAGCCAGTTAGTATACAAAAAGGACGATTTGGAGGTTAAAGAAGGTTGTGAACAGTTACCTCAGAGACAGAAACCTTCCCACGAGTCATATTATCTGTAAAAATCTCTGGAGCAATTTGGGCCTCGGCTCTTGTAGGCCTTGGACCAACTACATCAACCTCTTCCTCAACTTCCTCAGGTACTACATTCACTTCTACCTCTCTGACCTTGCCCATAACGATTCGACCCTCGGTCTCAATCTCTATATGGACCTTGGACTCTGGGGGCTCGGGAGAATGCTCCTGTGCAGTTTTAGCGAGAAGTTTCGCAACGATCCCCTCAGTTATATTAGTCTCTTGGAACTCAAGTAAGGGCATCTTCATAGCTTCTTCAGAACAAATCTCACTCATCCAAGAAATTCCTTCAGTAAAAGTTGTCATAATATTGAGTGGGGACTCCTCGGGTAGAGGCGGTAGAATGGTCGGAACACCATATGAAGCAAGAAGTGGGACCGGAATAGGAATGAGCTCGGTGACTTCCTCAGCAACAAACCATACGTGCTCACTTTCTTCAATTATTCCGATGGCTCCTGGAACTTGTACCGAGGAAGATGAGGAGGTTTGATCTAATATGACTGTCGGCCGCTTTCTATTTATTATTACATTTATTGTAGCCTAACCATCATAATTAGATTCAATGCAGGCCTTCTTATTTCCAGGCGCAATGGTCGACGGTTCTTTTATTTGTACGCCCTTTGAGGCCTTTTGGTCCTCAGGCTTTTTTGGTTGGTCCTCAGACTTTTTTGGTTTGTCCTTGGGTTTTTTGGATTTATCCACGAACTCCTTTATTCTAAACTCCTTGGTTTTCCTGTTATGTCTTCTCTTAAGAATATTTTTTACTGCCTGAGCCTCAAACTCTTCAACCACGAGCTCCCACTTGGCTAGTGCAAGTGGTTCAGGAAAAAGCAAGCGGTGCTTTTTATTCTCATTGAGAGTGCCGGCCTTTTCATGGATAAGATCTATGAGTTTTTGGCCAGCCTCTTTCTCATGGCTGTATATGTTCGACTGCATAGCAGTAGAGACGCGACCCCATTCTGGACAGAGCTCCCCTGTGGAAGGAACCGCTAAATAAAAAAATTGATCATTCTACCTTTATGTGGAGTCTAAATTTCCTCCACTAAATCCGTATTCCGGCCGAGGAGATATGGTTATCTAGTCTAAACCTTGATTAAAATGAAACAAAACTTTCATGGCTGTAATATTAAAAAACACATCGTGAATTCGTGCAAAAATGCACTGAGAAATCAAGTACCTCACGCCATTTGGTTGGAATCTGGCGATTGGCATGTGAAGCTTCACCATTATCTTGTAAAACTCTAGAGTAGAGGAAAACGAAGACCATCCTTGAGGTGAGTCTCATATATTGTAATGTATCCTGGTGGAGGAAAAGAAGCTCGCCCGGTCACTCTGGCAAGAGGTATGCCAAAGAACGTGAAATCTTATACCGAGCTTTAAAATATTCCACATATTCCGAAGTTGGAATCGATTGAATGTTTTCGACCCCTAGCGCCATAAAAGATTTTCGAACAAGAAAGGGTAAGGAGATTTCTATGGAAGAAAATGGGCGCAAAGAATGGAAAGTATTCTTCAGGTGTTCGAAAGTAAATTTATAGAATGGGAGAAGAGCTTCGAACAATGCCGTTTACTTTCAAAATTTAAAAGACGCGCCTCATTATGACATTGATACGTGTTGATCGCTCATTTGCTCTGTTAGACATCAAATCGCCCGATGCCAATAATGATAGCTTGCGCATTTCCAACGAGTCGAAATGACATGTATTTAATGCGATAACTGACAATAGGAATGCAAACTGTCGGGATAATTATGCTCATTTAGTAGAAAACTTCGAACTCAGATTTTTTACCTAAGGAAAAATGAGAGCTTGTCAAATAGCACTTCAGACTCGGACATAAAGAAGCTTTCAAATTTCATACGAGAAGGTTGAATTTCAAGCCTCCTGACATGGGGGGCTAGTGATGGGTATAATATTCGACGGCCGAAATAAGGAGGCCCAATATAGTTTTAACCCGAGAAACCCAGCTCAACGGCCCATAACTCTTGTGCCGCCCTTAACACCCACGCAACCCATTACGCCTGTGCGGCCCTTAAGGCGCCCTCGGCTCATTTCAATAATTATGGCCGAGGTCTGTCTAACGACCCAGAACGGTTACTCAACTAATGACATCAGATATTAGTTGTAACCATTACCGTCAATTTTTTCAACGGATAACCATTACCCATCATTTATAAATACTGATCTTCTTCATTCAAGAAAGACAACTTAATAAGAATGAGATTTGACTTGAACGAACTTGAATTCTTTTAGACAAAGCATTACAAGACGCCCAGAGTGCAAATTCTCTCTCTCTCTTAAATCAAGATGCCTAAAGCGTAACTCATCGAATTTATTACACTTTATTATATCCATCTCTTTCTTTATATTTAAGAAAAATATTGACTTGAGCGTCGAAAGATAGATCGGAGAGCGAATACCGTCAATCCTTTGATTGTTGTTTATGATTGTATTGGGTTTGATTAAAGGTTTATGGAGATTAAAGACTCAAGCGACTAACAAATAAACTTATTCATCCATACAACAATCAGATCTTCGAACACAACAAAACCAATTAGGGCAAAAGGATCTCATTAATTGATATCTACGGTTGCTTACTCATTTCATCCATCATAGATGAGCCAATAGAGGAGCAAGTCCGTTTGAGGCCACATAGGATTATTTAATGTTGCGATTAATGATGATAATTAGAATGTTAATTAAAATTATGAGCTTATATACAATCATACCTTAGATCGAATAGAACGGTCTAAAAGTAACTTGCTAAGGTCGAGTTATTGATGTCTAGTTTGAACCTATAAGCTGAGGCGATCATCTGAGCTCAGGACTTGATCATAATATGAGACGAGGAGCCCTGCACCGCACGGCCTCGGCCGTCCGGTTTAAATTCAATGGTCAAGCATTTTTATTTTTTATTTTTTTAATTTATAAAAAAAAAAAAAAGAAAAATCCACACAATTCTTAGCTGTTGGATTTGATCCGGAAGGTCGAGGCCGTAAAGCGTAGAGCCCCTCAGCTGATCATATTATATGGTTCGTATCTTGATTGATACATGGTGTACGTAACCTATTGAGCGACACTGCCTGATGTGCAATAACAAGTAGTAATCAACATCTCGTGCCATTTAGTCCCAACGCAGAGACTACGTGATTTATGCGCTTGCATAAATGAAAACTTATAAATAAAGAAATTTTGAATCCCCACCCCATGCAGAAATTAAAATACTCGTACAGTTAAACAATAAAGTGTCAATTAGCTTTGCTTTTAAAAGGTGTCTTAATTAACTCTCAGTTCTTAAATCACCAACCAAACTAGAAGTTATATGGCTAAAGATGAGAAATACTATTTATATATCAAAATATATACTCTATTATATCAAAACTAACAAAAATATATATAGATTTTACTTTATTTTAATTTTTACTCTCTTTATTCTCCTTATCTTCACTTCGAAAATAATAATTTTGATATAATTAGATATATAACTAGATATATAAATAGTATTGCTAGTTGACGATATCCCATAGAAAGTCATATTTATACCAGGCATTCATGAAATTATGCTATTTCGAGTTAGTTTATATACAAATTTGATAGTAATTTATTTACTTATTTGATGATAAAAAATAATATTCATAACTTTTATGCAATAGACTTTATCAAAATTTAAGAAAAAAATAGTTATATTTTTTTTTATGGCTTCCTATTTTCTGAGTAGGTAATATTATAATGACCACGTTTTACTTTTAACATGATATATATTATACATATTATGATTGAATAATAATTCCATTTAACCCAACTACTATAGGTTACGTGAAATCCCATGTAAATTAGTAAGGACCGACATATAACACTAAATATTTTTAGGTGATCGATGACAAAATAGTGCCATAAGAGAATAGTGAAAAGAACCCATCGAAAAGTGTAATAGAATATAAAACCAGTAAACTCCTAAACAGTGGGAGAAGCGCATGAACTCTTGCGGTGTATCTATTGAAAAATAAGCTAACAGCTCATAGGCAGTGATTTGATTAAGGAAACCGATTGAAACCCTAGCAAAAACAAGTATTTACAAAACAATTGTTATTGCTTATTCTATATCCCTACAAAATACCACGCAAAATAGAACCATATGAGAGGGATATAACGAAATTTCCTGATTGATTTTTTTCTTAAGTAATGATCCCAATTTTATTTGACTGATAAAACAAATATAAATTCTAATTCATACTATATGTTTTATTTAGTATTATATTAGACAAATTTTCAGTAGAAAAAAATTGTATCATGTGTAACAAGGATGGCATTGGGAATGTTTTACTTACTCATTTGTTTTACTTACTCATTTATTTTAATAATTTAGATAAAATAATAACTATATCATACATATAAAACTTATATATTTATTTTATTTGGTGTTTTTAAAGCATTTCACATATCAAGAAGTAGTAGGAAGCCGAACATATCATGGTTTCTATCATTAATGGGGTACTTTTATCGTTATAAAGATTAATATTGAGTGATAAAATGTAAAGAACTAAGAATCTTAATGATTTATTTTAATTTTTATTCACTATTTTTTATCATTAGAATTTGATTTATGAGATAACAAATGAACTTTATTTATGATGCATCCTCGAATTCGAATTATTATACGGATTAGGAAGTCAAGAACTGTCCGTCAGGTCTGAAACGGGTCCAGTCTCCGTATACACTTAATTTGAATCACATACAACACAATATAATACGGTCAAAGGATTGGTGAGACTCACTCACCAGTAAATCTTTCAATATTCAAATCAATATCTTCCTTTGAGGAGAAAAAAAAGAGGATACAAATGTAGATACTTGTAAAAATAATTCTTATTTGTGGTTTGTGCTTTTCAGAAAGTATCTTAGTGAGAGAGTGTGCGCTTTTAATGTTTTAGATTTTGTCTTTAGTTAGTCATTATTTTACCGAGCGTCATCTTACTTTTCTATTAGAAAAGATAAGTTTTTATAGAAGTTAGAAGATGGTTAATTTTTCTTGTTAACTGCCTAATAATCCATTGAGTAGATAAGATGTCATTCAGCTGACGGTTCAAATTAACGCCAGAGACCGTTGAGTTCAGATAAGAAAAGGAAACTATTTTGACTATTGGTATTAGTTTCGCCTTTATTTAAAAAGTGAACTGTCCTGATAGATGTGACAGGTACGTCCATTGATTTGGATCGTATGGACCGATAGGGTATTCATTTTTTTACATGTCAAATTTTTAGACAGACTCTTCCTCTTGTGTCTTCAACATCTATACTCATCAATTTGTAAAACCTCCCATAGAAAGAAGACTGCATCCTGTTGCTTTGAAAAGTTTATGTTAAAACCTCGTGGGCGTAGAATTTTATAACCATTGACGGCTAGCGTTGAATAAGAAATATTATATTATTTATATATTTTAGATATTTATTTATATTAAAATTATTAAAAATCAATATAGATATATCTTTTTTAATTAATTAATTATTTATTTATTTTTGATGATTCCAATAAAAGTCAATATATAAATATTATTTTTTAGTGAAAAAAAGTAGAATTTATGAGAAGTGATACTCAAAAGACCTTTCTTGTCGGCCATAGACGTCAACACGTGGTTCAGAGAAAAGTCTTCACCACCCCCATTTTCCTTTTTTTTTTATTTGATATTTTGAAAAGTCAGCGGCTGTGTCTAGGTGCATTTACCCAGGTGACGATAAAAGCTAAAGAAATAAAAGATTATTTTATTTTATTTTTTAAATAAATAATTATAATTTAATTATTTTAAATTAATTAATTTTTATTTTTTTAAAAAATAATTAAATCATAACCATATATTTTAAAATATACATTAAAAATAAGAGAAATAGTTTTATTATTTTTATTAAAGATAGATCTCCTTCAAATTCTTAAGGTCACGACTTATTTAAAAAATTACAATCAAATTTTCATAACTTTAAAAAAATAATAGTCAATGTTGATGGTTGTATTGTAAATGGGCTGGCCCAATAATTAAAGGTGGCCGAGATCTATTGTTGGACGGTCAACGTTGGCTTAATAGGAAATGAGGATCGAAAGGCCCAAACACGCGTCAAACGGTCAACGCCAAAGATTGACTAACCGAGACAAATGGGCAGCCTATTCGCGATCAGGGACGGGTCACCGTGCATTGACTGCACCATCTGTAATAAATGCCAAAGAATAAAAAGCTTTTCCACGGCCCGGCCCACTTGGACCACGCCTCAATAGGCGGTTAAGAAGAACGACTCTTTTCCTAACTCTACGCCTTCCATAAACTCAACCATCTCTAAAAAGGACGTTGACAAGATCGTTGCCTTTCTTATAAAGAAGCTGCCAGATCTTCCCAATTTCTACAAAGAAGAGCCTTCCAACGATAATATATTGAAAGGAATGTAGAAAATTTGGAAAGCCGCTACCCGTCAGAGAAGGAAACAATTTCAGCTAATTAGGCAACACGTGCCTTCTTTATAAGGAAGGCCGCCTAAACATGGCGCAGGGGATCACACCTTTAAACCAAGGAAGATCACCCTGCCGCCATTAAAATGAGCCCTAGGGTCTTCGCTCAGGGCATGAGAACAACTACTCACACAACGCCTACTGCTACGCTTTCGGCCACTCAAACATATGACTCCCTATTACACGAAGAAAATATACGCTCTCAACTACGCATTCCGGGACGATTTCGTACTCCCTCTCTCTGTGAATGCGCTGAGAGAAAGAACACAAACCAAAGGCATACAGCCGCTTTTCCTGTTGACAGACGCCAACTGCCTTCACCCACCGTCCAGATTCAAGAGATGGCATTACCTCTCTTTCATCTGAAAACCCACGCACTCTTACACTCTCCCTTTCAATTTCCATTTTCAGTTATCTTCCCAGATTTCCAAGGTTGTTTACTGGCTTGAGTGTCGGAATATTTTCGGTGGGATAACTTTTCGCCGACACACTGACCTCCTGTTAGTTTTAGTAGTATGTAGGATCCAAACTCGGTGAATGGAGCCAAAACCAGACAAACGGATTAGCTCAAATCTGTTCAAAATTTAAATCTAAAGACGCATCAAATATATTAAATAAATTATATTACAATTTATAATTTAGATAACATGCGTATAGATATGTAGTTGTCTGTAGCGGTCATCAGCTTGTGGGAATATTTGCGGTTTGGACATAATTTTTTTTAAATATAAATAAGTAATATTTTAAATTGTATACGAATTAATTTAACTGACTAAAATTTCAAAATATATACACAGTCATATTTAATATAAATTTTGATAATTTTGTATATGGTTTTTTCAGTAAAAAAAAAAAAAATCAAGATCTAATAAAGTAGAAGTCTGTTAAGCTGAGACGGGCCAATACATGAGTCGTTCACTTCAGAGCTTTAAAAGAGTCACAATAATGCAAAGGAGCATAAATCTTGATCCCACTAGTGGGTTTTGAATGACAAAGTTTTACTTATAAAATTAAGAATTAATTTTTATATAATATGTTTTTAAACTATTTATTTGAATATCTAATAAGATAATATGATAATATATAAAAAATATATATGCTAATCATAATAAGAATGTATAATATTTTATATAGAAAACTTATTTTAAAAAGAGAAGAAAAATTATAGGATTTTGTGTAGAAAAAATATCTATTATATGATGAGTTTTTATTATAAGAACTTTTAATAAATTTAAGTATATAAGTCCTTATAATGATGAAACTAAATAATGGAGAATATAAGACAATAGAAAATAAAAATAATCGGTAAATATCATTTACGATTATAATAATAATGTATCTAAGATCAATAAAAAATAAAACACAATTTAGATCTCAAACGGATGAGTAAATATTTTTCTTTTTTTTTCTTTTTCTTACAGCGTCAGTACTCAAGGATTCAAAAGGATCGCAATGAATATCTTAAAATTATATCAGAATGATTTATAATAGTATCAGTATATGAACGCCCTTCTTACGCGCATTAGGCATAGGCTTACCAGACAAATGGCAAAAGAGCTCCCATGAGGCTGGTGTTAGGCATGATATTTCTGGACAAATATGTATGTGTACATCTCAAGCACATATCAGGTGCCGCTATTTTGATCAAACAATATACATGCTCAATTTAAGCACTTATTATCTACTATTTAAAAATTTTCTTAAGTATCATGCGAGATACAAATATAGTATAATTAACGTTTAATCCTTAGAAATTTATACTTTGAGTTTTATCAGTTTTTATTAGTTCTTAGCGGTATAAATGACAATTGTAAGCTAAAAAAATTGAAAACTTGCACAATCTCAATACTTAGTCATGCTTGTTTAATTTTGATTTGTAGTCTAGTTGAGTTGGGTCGAGCCGCATTTAGATGAAGAGAAATCACCTCTCAAAGAAAAAAAAAAAAAAAAAGAAAGGACAGAAGTCAAAATCCTTCTAAATTTTTTATAAAGATGTGGGGGGTACGGATGTGTAAAAAAATGTCAAATTGCCAAATACAAAAAGACTTAGTCGCGATTAGTTTTTCTATTTTATTCAAATTTTATTTTCAGTTTTGTTATAGATCAAGATATTTAATACTGTCCAAAGTAAAGTGACCCAATCAAAAAAATTACATAAATTAGAAAAAAAATAGATACAAAATATTAATAATTTATCTAAAGTTTTTATTGATCCCATTAATTTTTTTAATTGATCATATGAAATATATTTATTGATTCTTGTAACTTAATTATTTCTATATTAGTCAAATATTTACTATTTTTATAAAAATAATAATATAATATCTTAAATTTACCCAATTAGAAAATAACAGGTTACAAATTTTTTAACCTATTAAAGAAATTCTAAATTTATTCCAAACCACATGTCTATGTGTGAACATTGTTTAATGTTTTGGATTACTATCTTATGAATCTTATACCCATTGATATAATATTTAATATTACGCTCAATTGGAGACGTAAAATAAGGGTCGACCGTGTGGTAGGGTTTACTAGAGATTCACACAATATTCATATGAGGTCGGCTGAATATCAATTGAATGTGAACTGAGCGGTTAAATTCATTGGAGGATAGTGTAAGCTCTGTACGAGGGCAAATTGAGCAAAATCCTTTTCCAAAAATCAAAAATATTTGCACATGATATGTACATGATAGATGGTCATGCACCAATCTCAACAAAACAATATATGGAGGGTACATGCATGGATTGCCTATAGGGGCCACAACTAATGCACATGAGGAGCACATGTGTATAAATTTTATTGTAAAAGTATTTGTGTGTTCTATTAGGTTTAACACTAATGAAATTATTGAGTTTTTTGAACATCGATAACGAGAGAGAAGATGAACAAAAAATAAAAAAAGAGAAATATTTATTTATCAGTTTGGGATTCAAATACTATTCAACTTGGTATCGAGAAAATATTTTATTGGTCATTTCTTCTTATTCACTTTTATATTATCTATTATTCAAATTTATCATTACAAGGTATTATATTCTTATATTATTAATTTTTTTTTATATAATCAAGACTCATTGTAGAGTAAATATTTTTAGATTTACATTATTATAATTTTTTTTTATTTTAAGGAGATTTTTATGTAAAATATTGTACCTATTTATTTATTTATTTTTATTATCTTATGGTGTATATTATTATATCATTTTTTCATAGGTTTAAATAAGGAGTTCAAAAATGATAATTGTAGTATTTAGTTATCAATTTCATGAGCAAAATTTTTGTATCTAAAATACAATAAGTGGTATCAGAAATAGACTACTAAATTTAAAATACTATATGGACAGATGGGGAAGGTAAGATGATTTGCTTGAATGTCATAAATTATAATATATAGAAGGCTAAGATAAAGATCTATTATTGATTAAAGTAATATATTTTCTAGTATTTATTATTCAAAAAACATAAATAAAAATTTGATAGTGTGTGGGCTTTTGAACATGCGAGTTTATGAATACATTTGGCATTGTGAGAGAAACTCAAAATACTTTATATTTCGAAGACTTATAATAACAAGCTATATACTTGATAAAGTTGATGTGAGGTATAGAGAAGGTGGTTCTATAATTGAACATTTAAATGATTTCAAGGGTGTATTGACCAATTGAATGATATGGGTATCAAATTTGATAATGAGTTAAATTTATAATTGTTGGACATACTACCAAATTCATAAAAGGCTATCTGGTTACTATTCCCAACACTGTTCCTAAAAGTATAGTGATATTGGAGATAGTTATGGGTGTGGTTCTTAACGAGGAGATGAGGAGGAGGTCATAAGACTCCATGTTCTCACCCTCTAAAGTATTAGTCTTCCAGTCATTGGAAAAAGGTAAGGGGAGAGGTCCCAAGATTGGTGACAATAGTCAGAGCAAATTGAGATTAAGGTAGGAATACCTGGAGACTATTATAGAAAAAATGTAATATTAAAAAGTACTATTATAAGAGAAAGCGTAAGAATAAAGATAATAGCAAAAAGAAGATTGAGAAGTCTTGATACGGGGAGAGAGCCTTGGTTGCTACAAAGTTCAATCTTCTTCTTGTGTGCAAAAAAGGTGTAATCAACTTGACCGATTACAAAATAAGTTAGGTGATTAATAGTGGTGTATCACTCTATGTTATATTTAGAAGAAAATTTTTCACATCTTATAATTTTGATAATTTTAGAGTATTGATGATGAAAAATGATAAATTATCTCAGATCATGGGTTGTGGTGACATATGCTTAACCATTGATAATGGCACAAAGTCAGTATTAAGGGTTGTAAGATACACCCCAAATATCTTACTAAATCTTATTTCAGCCAATAAGTTTTATAATGAGGGGTTTTATAATATTTTTTGTGAGGGTGTGTGGAATTTCACTGGAGGTTCTCTAATAGTAACTCTTGGGGAAAAAAAAACTTTCTAATTTATACATATTGTAAGTATCAATCTTAGTCAAAGATGTGTGGCTAAGACTGATGGGCCTCTCAACTTATGGTACAATCATTTGAGTTATATGTGTGAGAGGGGCTCAATTGTTTGGTAAAGAAGAACCTTTTTATGAGTGTAAAAGAGGAAAGGTCAAAGACATACACTCATTTTCTGGTCGAAAAATTATTGAGAGTTTTATTTTATGAAATCTTATCTATAAAAAAAGGTGGATTTTCTTAAACTTGTATATACCTACATTGTGGCACTTTCAAAGTAAAAACACCCTACAAAGAGCTTTACTTCATAAAATTTATTAATGATTATTTCAGAAAATTATAGATCTATCCATTGAAGACGAAAGATCAAACTTCTAATATCTCTATATAATTTTATGTTTTGGTTGAAAGACAAACAAAGAGAAGCTAAAATAACCCTTAATGAAGGTACAGGGTGTGATAAGTTGTGAAAGAATTTGGCCAATAGAAGGGCATCACTTTTAAGGAGATTTTCTCTTATATTGTGAATATATCTTCTGTTAAGATTGTTCTGAGACTAATTGCTACCCTCCATTTAGAAGTTAAATAACTAGGTGTGTAGACGGATTTTCTTCATGACGATCTTAAGGAGAAAACTTACATAGAATAACTGAAGGGGCTTCGAGTTACGGGGAATGAGTATTTAGTATACCACACAAAGAAGTATTTTTATAGATTAAAGTAAGCCCCTAAACAATGATATAAGAAGTTTGAATTAGTAATGGTTATGTAAAATTATCAAAAAATTACTTCAAACTATTATGTCTTTGTTCAAAGGTTTTTGGAATAGGACTTTATATCCTCTTGCTTTTGGTGGGCAATATGCTCATTATGACATGAAATATCTCTCAGATTGATGAGTTGAAAAACAATTTAGGAAGTCTTTTACAATGAAAGACTAAAGGTTGGAGAGAGAATTTTTTAGTATAAGAATATTTTGTTATTGAATACTAAACAAGTTTTGGATGTCTTAAGAAAACTATATTGAAAAAGTACTTTAATACTTTAATATAAAAAAATTTAAATCGGTGAGTATTCTGCTTGTCAATCATTTTAAACTAAGCACTTTATAAAGTCCATCTATGAATGATGAAAAGGGTTAGGATGAGACATTTGCCTACACTTCGGTCATTGGTAATTTGATGTATGTGATTGTGTGTACAAAGTTGGATATAGCTCATACAGTTAGAATTATCGGTCAATTCCTTTCTAATCCTAGAAAGGAATATTGGTCCATTGTAAAATAGACATTAAGATATTTCAGGGTACTCAAAAGTATACCTCAAGTTATCTGATTATATTTATGGGAAGAGTTGTGTTTTGATAGTTAAGGTTGAAAAAATATTTACTATTTCTACTATTGAAGTAGAATACATTATGGTGATAGAAGCAACTAAGAAAAGTTGTGGATGAGAAATTTTATCCTAAAATTCAATTTCAAGTAAGAGTGGCATGTGATATTTTGTAATAATTAAAGCGTCATTTACATTTATAAGAATTTGTCGTTTTATTCTTGATTGAAGCACATTGATATTTGTATCATTAAGTAAGGAATGTAATTGGCTCAAAGTTGCTGACGCTCGATGAAGTCAAGACCAAAGACAATAAGTTAAATATGATGATAAATGCGCTGTAAAAGGAAAACTAGCATGCTGAATGATTGTCGGGATAATGATGACCCCTATAAGGTCATGAGAAGTTTGTTAGGTTTTTTGGATCATTCAATTGTGAGTCCCATACCCATTTACATAACATCCAATGTCAAGCTTGGTTGGGATGCCAAGCAAGGGTCAGCTAAGCATAAGTGGTAGGGTTTACTAAACTTATTGCATAATGTTTATGCAAGGTTTGTTGAGTGTTGATCAAATGTGAGTTGAGCGATTGAATTACTAGAAGATAGCACAATGTTCGTATGAGGGGCTGGTTAGGCAAAAGCCTTTCCCACCAAACTAGAAATATTTATGCATGATGTTCGTAGGATGGACGACTGTATACCAATTCTAGTGGGAACAACATATGGAAGGTATATGCATGGATTGCTCAGAAGGGGTTATGCTTAATATACATGAGGAGTATATGTTCACCAATTCTACTATAAAAGTACCCATGTGTTCTACTAGGGGTAGCACTTACAAGATCTTTTTTGAGCACCAACAAAGAGATGGAAAATGAGGAAGAGAGGAAAGAAAGAAAAGAAATCATCCAGTTATAATTCAAATCGTATTTCATTGTTTGTTAATTTAGAATACATTATTCTTAATATTGAGAAAAATATTATATTTGTTATTTTCTTCTTATATTCTTTATTATTTAAGTTTATCATTACAAAATATTGTATCATTATATTATTAGAATTTTTACAATCAAGAATTATCATATAGTAAATATTTTTGGACTTACAATTTCTTAATTTTTATCTTATTTTTAAAGAAATTTTTTATTTACAATATTTGTGGTGTGCCTTATCACGTCATCTTCTAAAGGGTTCAAAAATAACACTTTTATATATTAGTTCTGGATTTTGTGAATAAAATTTTGGTATCCAAAACCTAACAAGCATGACAACAAATTTCATAAAACCATTACATACATTGTTCATCTTAGTTTGGTCTTTCATGATTGTCCGTTCCTCAGCATCAAGGGCATTTGTAGAGGCATATTATTAGACACTATCAAAATAATAGATTTTTAAAATATTTTATTATTTTAATTATTTTTATATAAATATAAATTTTAATTAAAAACCAAATGACAGTGGAATAGCCTAAATCGGCTCAGTTTTAATTATGGACTGGCATAATTATAGTTTTTAGCTTAAACAATTGGCTAAACCAAAACCAATATGACTTAATAGTCAAATTTTATCTAAAATCAGCTTATATCGATCCGTCTAGAATCAATTTTAATTAGGTCTACCTATTATCAATTTTAGCCTTTTGTATCAACTACTCAAGTTTACCATCACCCTTTCTTAAAACTTTATATTTAGTACAAGCATAATCATAGTTTTTAGCTCAAACAATTGGTTGAATTGAAATCGGCATGACTTAATAGTCAAATTTTATCTAAAATCAACTTAGATTGATCCATCTATAATCAATTTTAATTAAGTTTACATATTATCAATTTTAGTCTATTATATTAACTACACAAGTCTACCATCACCATTTCTTGAACTTTATATCTAGTGCAAGCCCAATTATAGTTTTTAGCTCAAACTAATCTGTTCAATTAAAATTGATTCGACTTAGTAATCAAACTTTGTCTAAAATCAGCTCAGATCCATCTAAAATCAATTTTAATTAGGCCTACTTGCTATCAATTTTGGCCTATTGTATCAACTACACAAGTCTACCATATCCCTTTATTAAACTTTGTATTTATTACTATGTTAAGATATTATTACCATTGTGTTGCTATTGAGAATTAATGATTGCACCATAATTGACTATAGTTAAAACCGTGGGATAAAGAGAAAGTATAAAATATTTAAAATATAGATTAAAAATACAACAATAATAAAATAAATCACATTCTTATTGTTTAAATCAATTTTAATAAAAAATGCATCAAAATTAAGCACAAAGAGATTTTTGTCCATTTCCAAATAAAATTCTCTGCCTTAACAGACTTTATTAAAAAATATTTTCAAGCTTTTAAAATAATTTCATTTATGGTCTTCCAAATGGGTTGATTCATATATGTATCTAATAGTTAAGAATAAAAATTTAAAAATAAATAGTTAAAATTATATCAAATAATTTAAAATATTATTTAATATTTAATATTTATTATTATTTTTAACTTTAAATGATGATCATTTGGTAGATATGAGAATTAATTTATTGAGAATACCATAATAACACTCATCACTCTAGGTTTCAAAAACAAGTGGGAAGAAATTTGTGTTGTTACTTTCTAACGCTTGATAAAAAGACACCCACACATCATCTTATAGTTCTGTCAAATGCCAATTCAAACATAGCATAAGAAATGACACTTGAATTATCCTTTAGTTCTTGAAATTTTTCATCATATGCAATAAAAACATTGTTTTATAAATAAATAGTATTTTGGAATAATTTTTATTTAATTTTAAAATATTTTTAATGATATAATATTTTACGTGTAAAATCGTACCGGCAGACCAATGCCAAAAGCAGATGAATACATCAATGGTTGAATGTCACCAAATCTCCCAATGATTGCTAACAAAAAACTCCAAAATATTTTTAGAAATCGTAGTTGAATTCTTTTTCAAATTTAATGCAAAAATATTAAAACAGTGACAATATTATAAGAAGAATAATTGAAAAGCATATAGTTGACATTACTTTATTTTAAAAATAAAAATAAGTAGTTTCATCAAGAACTTAATGGTTAAACTCTACTGCGGTGACAATATTATAAGGGAGGTCCCGTGGACAACTTTGTCAATGTCGAAATGGAAGGGTTTATAAATTTGTTTAGCTGATAGGCAGCCTTTCCATTATTTGTCCAAACATCCTTAATTATGTTATATTTTATATATATTATAGTAGGGCAAATAATATTTAGCCAAGGTTAAGTAAAGATCGAGACAGGGACAAGCATGAGGCTTGGGAAAAGGATGACAGAACTAAAGTTAGTGGTGGATGCTTCTTGTACGACGCACAGCACTTCGCAAGTGATCGTTGCCAGTGGGAAAAATATTTTGGCAACTACTATCTAATAAAGATATATATATTTTTCTATCTGCAGGCATAACACCATGCCGGCTAACAATTTGCATGCACCGCTATCCCCTTCCATCTCCCATGCAAGAGCTTTAATCAATAGTTGTACGTCATGGATGGCTACGAGGCATAGAGGTCATGCACCATGTAGATGTGACACATAGGCAACAAGCGCATGCATATACAACTTAAGTGTATAAAAATATGTGTGTAGTAAATAATTGTCTAAGATATTCTAAATAGTAGTCTAAAGAATTATAAAAAAAAGGTTAAAAGATGTATTTATTTTAAAATGTTTTTTAGTAGGGAGAATATAAGAGATTTTAGGGTATTCTAAATGAAAAAATTTATGAATAATATTTAAGAAGGTAAATCTTAACTATCCATATTAAAGGATGGAAAGATGATCTTAGTCTTTGGCTGAGGAGGTAGCATTTTTTAAGATATCGACTAAATCTCCCAAGATGGTAGATCTCCTTGACGAGCCAAGGTCAAGTAAAGATCGAGACAGGGACAAGCATGAGGCTTGGGAAAAGGATGATAGAACTAAAGGTAGTGATGGCTGCTTTTTGTACGACGCACGGCACATCGCAAGGGATTGCTGCCAATGGGATAAGTTGAATGCCATTTGAAAACTTGACGAAGGTCCTAGGGAGGACAAGCCATATGGCATGGGGGCAATGCAGCACATCTACGCAATTTAGGTAGTACCAGAGGAGCAACAGGGTCAGAAAACTGATACAGGTGGTCATTGATATCAAGGGAAAACCTATGGTGGCAAAGTTGGACACAGGAACGATGCATAACTTCTTGATGATAAATGTTGTGAACAAGTACCCAAAAAGATATTAAATTGGTCCAAATGACTTTAGTTACACATGTGGATATGCTAGGTAAAATGGTGAACAGGGACGATGCACAACCCCTCTTTGTGATCAAGTATAATCTTGAGTTGTATGGAGATGTGCTAGGTAAAAAATGAATATTTTGCTGGTCCGAGAAGTGTGGAAGAAGTTGGATTTCAAGGTGGCAGATCTAAATGATTATCCACCTATCTTAGGTGTCGAGTTCTTCTACTTGGTCAAGAGCATAGTAATGTTATGGGATAAATGCCTATACATCATGAACGGTGATGAGTCACCGTATATGGTGGAGTTTCTTTGAGAGGGAAACTCAAAGAGGAGGGTGCCAATGCTCTTGGGAAACATTGGTGCCATTCGGTTAATCCAGGGAGAGTCAATATTGAACGAGCCTTACTCAGCAAAGGAATGCAAGTCAAGATTAAGTTCAAGGTTGAGTGGAAAGCAGCAATCATCCACAGATCAGCAAGTCAAGGATGAGGCATAGGAGGCGAATGCGATGAAGGCCAAAGCTACAAGGTTGAGGTGCCTCTTCATGATGAGGGTGTCATGAAAGCAGGTGGGGGAGTATCACAAATTGCCAAGAAGTATAACCGTTATGCATCACATAGACATAACACATAGATAGAGGATACATGCATATACAATTTATGTATATAAAAATATATGTATAGAGTAGATAATTATTTAAGAGATTTTAGATAGTTATAGAGTAATATAGAAAGTTATAAAAAAAGAAAGAAATATATATTTACTCTAAAATGTTTTTGAATAGGAAGAATGTAAAATTTTAAAGTAATCCAACTGGAGGATATTTATAAAGAATATTTTAGAAGGTTAATCTCGACCATCCATAGTTGAGGATAGAAATATGATTTTAGCTGCTGGTTGAATATATGATATTTCTATACAAAGAGATAAATTTCTCTCATTTGAAATAACTTCTAGCAGCTGTACAAGTTATAGAAACAAACCAAACTCATGAAGTTAGAGAGCAAGCAAATCCAGTAAAGCCAAGTGAACTGAATGAAGCAAAGTTAAGAAGTGGTGTGTAACTGAAGGGGTGGCTAGTTTTGTAAAGCTTGAAAATAGTTTTTGGGGTGAGCTTGTTAGAGTAGGTATTGGAGAGATGCTTCACACTCTTGAGCTCAACTTTTATACTTAAGAGTTTTTTTTTTTTTAAAGTCTTACTTATCTACATACTTTGGGGGTAAAAATATTAATAAAGACTAACTTGTCCACATCAAATGAGGTGTTCTATAAATAAATATAAGTGGGTAACCAATAAAAAGTGTCATCACATGACATATAGCTTACCATGGAGCTGCCTTTAACACTGGCTGATGTGATGAACAATCAAGGCGTTCGTAGTTCAATACGATTGGGCCAATGTTTCAGCATTTCTGACGAGTTTTATCTCTTCCACTGGGAGATCTTTGAGAGCTGCTGCTAGTGCTATGAGTTTTCTTTGATCTGGAATCGTGTGGCCAGTCATAAGATAACTGTGTGCCAGGCTTCTCAAAGGAAGCTAATTTAATCTAAATTGGTAAAAGATTTGACAAGCTTGATCACGATTATATAAGCTCATTTGAACAAATGGGTAAATTCTAAATAATTCACTACGGGTTTGATTGAAAATAGATTCAGCCTCCTGAGGTAGTACAGCCATAGATCAACCTTCAACTTCGGCTGTTTGCATATTCGCAAAAAGCAAAAACATAAAAACAACAAAAAGCAAAGGAAAATGAAAAATGACAAAACAAAACAAAGAAGAGAAGAAAGTATATCCGAAAAAATGTTTAGATGGTGGAAAAACATTTGTGCTTTGACTTGACTAAGAAAACCCCAAAAATCACTATGTAGCCACAAACTTGTAGAAGGAAATCAATCCTTGAAAGCAAAGTTTTTATTCAGCAGAGGCTGTACTTACTTTGGGTAATATTCAGTCTCTCAAAATAGCATCTGTACTACCTGCCAATTAACAACGTCAACTAATATCACTCACTTGGCAATGCCAACACTCGGTGCACGCTGCATGATGATAATTTGGCTATGCCAGAAGCAGATTTTCCTATGCACTGAAAGTAACTCGTCATTGGCGTGAAGGCTGCATTGAGGTTGCTCCAGCTGCCACGGAAGGAGCATATGGGTTCGACAAAGGAGGAGCTGATGTCATGAAAGGCCTAGAGAAAGGGGGCCTTTGAGCAGTGATGCTCAATGGGGGCCTTGGCATTGAGGTTGCAAAGCCCACTGGCGTCCTGTTAGCTGATATCATTGGTGGCATTGCCCTAGATGAAGAAGCCGGTAAGCCAAGTCGGGCTGCAATTATCTGAGCTCGTTCATGGTAAAGCTTCTGCCTTGATCGCTCCAAATGTTCCCTTACCTTCATTATTGAGTTTCCCATTTCTGCAAAGAAAGTCATCTTGACTTCCAGCTTGCGCAACTGCATATAAGAAAATGGCCAAAAAATTCAGGCACGTGGAAATTGAAGGAGTAACCAAAATTCTACCTGGCTGGGAGGATCAATCACTTCATATAGTCATTCGTTCTGAATATCCAGGATCTTCTTCAACGTGACTTTTATCTTTTTCATTTGATTATTTTTGGATTTTGATCATATCAGCTAGAGCAATATGCATGAGGTTTATCATTTTCTGCATATATTTGCTCTTCATACTTGAAGCTGAAAATTTTGAGGCGAATATCTCTTTTTTAGGAGGTGAGAGGCCGGGGAGGGGGAGGACGGGGAATGTTATGAGTATTACCCTGCTATCCCTAAAATTACCTGCTTGTCAATCAGTAGTGCAGCAAGCTGCCGAATCTCATCTTCTTCTTGTTTTGCAAGAAGCTTTGCCTTCACTGCAGCTGCAGCGATTGTAGTAATTGCAGCACGTTTTAGCTTATCTGCAGTGTGATCATCTTTGGTCTCTGCAGGCTTCTGGTCCCCAGTTTTAGTATCTTTTGTTTTATCTTCCCCTACACATATTCATTAAGGTACTGACATTTAATCAATATAGAAAGAGGCTAGAAAACGTAATACAACGGGCTGATAAATTATTCTGCTCCTAGCTTCCAGCGGAATGCCTTTGGAAGGTCTTTCAAAAACAAAGGGCAGCAGAACAGGGTGGCCTTCTCGCATTTGCAGGTTCTGGGGAGAGTCAAATGAATACAATATTGCGACTAATAATGTAAAAAAGTTGTTTATGTTGTTTAAGCCCGAGATCTCTCATCATAATTCCAACACTCGATCCCCAATTTATACATTATGATGTCAAATTAAGTTGTATTGGATAATTTTTTAATGATAATTGTGTGGATGAAAAACTAAGTATTTGAGAGAAGTGGGCACGCACTTACCCCGTGCAAGTGCAACTCTTAAGCATGGCTCAGCAGAATAGGTTACACTCATGCGCGGCAAAGGTGTGCTCGTAAGTGGCTTCATAAAATGGGCAGTGTTCATGTGTGGGATGAGAGGTGTTCATGTGTGCATGTAATAGTGTTTTGTGCCTTGACCGGCATTCATGTGCCAGTCTGGCTATATAAGCCAGTCCTTCATGATTTTGGTCATTTTGCATTAAGATCTCGAGAGAAAGAAAAAGAAAGAAGAGAGAGGAGGAGAAAAAAGGTGAAGGAATGTGGTTTCAAAGTGATTTCGGGTTAAATTTGGGTAATACTCAACAAGAGACAGATGCATCTAAGCCTTGTTCTTCATTTGTTGTTGAAATCTCTCAATACTGTGATCTTCGTTAAAATGTCTATGTATGTGATCCTTTATAGTCCTTAACTATACTTTGCATGCATGTCAACCTGGTTTGATATTTTGAAGAATTGTGCCTAATTTTGTAAAATTTGTTATAAATCTTGAAATCTTTAGATATTTGACATTGTATATCATTTTTATGTAAGTATTTGGTGAGAACTCTTCTTTGTAAAGATTGTTGGTTTTTCTAGTTAGAAAAAATTGTATATTTGTCATTTGTTATAGAATTTTTTATTTTGACTATATTAGAATCATTATAAATAATTGACAAAATATATTCGAACATATTTTGATATATCACTTGTAAGTGAAGATCGAACTTAACATTCACGGGTTCGAAAAGTAGCATTTGATCCTATTTATAAGGAATTTTATGTAATCGACCCACCCATGGGTCTTGAATAGCAACATATGGCCTAGAATATGGGGAATTTATGCAACCCGATCTTCGATATTCAACTCTTATTGATGAGATTATCACTAATATTTGGTTCTTATATTTTTTGGATAGAAGAAGGCTCAAAGGATTTTACTTTAGTTGTTAAGTTGTTGGATTGTAATATGTTAGAATTGGAAACATCTAGGCTTGAGATTTTTGGGATTATATATTAGTTACTTTAAGCCTGTTAGTCCTAATTGTAGATGAATGTTATTATTCGACTCTAATGTTATGGATGGGTGGTTGGTGTTTTTCTCACATACTTGTCGAGCACTGAGCATGTACTTCAACAATCGGGTTAAACAAGGAGAGTTTGGGTATGATGCTGTAATTTAGTGAATTATTTTTAAAATTATTTAAAAGTATTCGTTACATATTTGCATTCCAATATTTAGTTATGTTTTTGTTGTCACTATATCTATGCTTTCGTATCAGGGGCGTGACAATAATATAAATAATATCACTGCAGCATTAAGATTCACACTTAGGCAGCTTAACATGATGATAAAACTTATTCCATTCCTGCTGAATGAGCACATATTTGAGATGGTGCTTCAAAAAAGAGAAAAACTAAGAAAATCCATGAATGAGTTAAGAAATAAATGCATCTCTGCAAACTCTTAATCACTGGTGACATGGGGGCTTGCTTAGAATGGTGATGACACCAGCAAGCTAGACTAGATAGATAGTGCAGAGTCAGGAGATACTGGGTTGAGGCTAGAGGCAGTACAAAGGGTTAATGTTCTAAAGTCTTCAATATGAGTAGGATCCTCCAAGACACAAATACATTTCTGAATGCAATAGAGTCCATATACTGGAGCCTTCCAAGTGTTGAGTAGGATCCTCCAAGACACAAATACATTTCTGAATGCAATAGAGTCCATATACTGGAGCCTTCCAAGTGTTCAGTGTTGCCCCGGCAAAAACTAAAAAGAAAAAACAACAAAAAGATGCCTGCAAGATCAGACACCAATATCACTACATCAACCAAACATTCCTGATTTACACACTACTATGAACTACCATCATGGAAATATGACTATTCAAGGCTGTTAACAATATAACAAAAATATAAATCTAAATTAAAAAAACATGAGGATCTAGCAGAATAAACCTGTGTTTGCTTCGTCTCCTACCACTGAATCAGCAGCAAGTGGCTCCTTCAGTTCTTCCTTGTCTGCAAGAGTAGAACCAGACTCCATATCTACACTCTTCTGTGCTTTTGCACATTCACTAGGCTTTACTACAGAAGGCCTGTCCACCTGTTTTTTCACAAAGCCTGGAGGAAGCTCAACCCTGGATCCCGAATCATCCAAATCCTTCAGTTCACTTGATGGCTCATCTTTTTGGAGATCAGGATTCGTTGACTCATCCAAATCCTTCACTATGTTTTGTCCATCCTGCTTATGGCTGGAAGTTTCATCAGGCTTATATGCAGCTTCTGACTTATCAGCACATTCGTCTTGGAGCTGAGAAGATACTGTCGTATTCTCTTCTGGAGCTAAATCCTTCATCTTGTTATCCTTCTGATTATTTTTTAAACCAGTGCCACCCAAGACGTGCATTGATTTCTCCTCATTTTGTCTTATAGAATTCTTCTCATCATGGATCATATCTTTATGATTTTCATCTTTGTGTTTTCTCTCCTGAACCCCTTGATCAACCTTTTCAGCAGCTGCACTGCTCGTCTCACATTGACATCAGACATAATATGAAACATAAATTTCTAGAATAAGTTAACACTCTAATCCATTTACCTGTCAGAACCAGTCCGTTCTTTCTTATCATCTGCTGGATCTTCCAGAAGAAAGCAGTGCCTTGCAGCTAATTGCATGCTCGGAGAATTTCCAGATAACAACTTCAATGAGCTATGGGCAGATGCGGTGGCAGCACCAGGTTCCACCAACCGCACTATGAATGCTGCCTGTGAAACAGAAAAACCAACAACAACATGAGCATAGGCAGAATGAAAATAGGAATGAAAAAGAATAATTAACAACAGTAACCTCTCATGGTCCAATAATAGGAGCTACAATTTTCTAAATATTAAAGAAAACCTTAATTTGTACTTTTTGTTCTTATTCTTTTTGATATTTTCCATTGGGTAAGAGGTCATTACAAGGAGAGCATTAGAACTTAAAGTGGAAACTCTACTTTCTCACATACAGCCGTTCCCCCATCTCACAAGAAGTTGATCGCCGTCAATAAAGACTGCTGTCTGTAAACACTAACTTTTGTTGAGCACGGTGACATGTTTCGGAAAACATATGAAAAAGCTATTTGGTCTTACTAA
Source organism: Nepenthes gracilis (assembly GCA_033239525.1). Lineage (NCBI taxonomy): Eukaryota > Viridiplantae > Streptophyta > Magnoliopsida > Caryophyllales > Nepenthaceae > Nepenthes > Nepenthes gracilis. The sequence continues at coordinate 8,826,044 of BSYO01000026.1, read as the reverse complement.
TTATATTTTGAAACCAAACATGCTAATATTTGCCTCATTCAACACTCACCAATGCCATAACAGGGTTCCCTGCTTGTGCAAAAGAAAGTTTGTCTTCAGGAGTAAGAGGAAAACCAACAGTTTCAAATGCTTCCTTCAGTGCCTTGAGTGCAATGTTGTCAACTGTATCCTGGCCAAGTCTTGCATCTTGGACACCTTCTCGATTTGAAGGTTCCATGAGGGAAGACCGAGGCTGAACCTCGCTTGCACCAGTTTTGCCCTCAAATGCTTCAGAGGCATCCTTAGGAACAGATGCATCATTAGTTGGATCTGCATTCTCTTGAAGATCATATTTGATTTCATTATCAGATTCCAGAAAGGAATCCTCGATGGGCATTTGAAGGAAGTGCAATATACATTGAGCTTTCGTTTTGGTGGCAACATGCTCTGCAATCTCATTCCAGTTCTCCTTGTAAAGTTCCAATGCTTCAAGGAGAAGGAGAGTCTCCTGGTCAGTCCACTTCCCACCACTTGCACCAGAAGCCTCAGCAGGCTCCATGATAATGAAATCTGACAGATTCATACCGGAACCAAGCTTCTCATTGTTATAGCACTCAGGGCATAAATCAAAATCTGCCTGTGGAATGAAAGGCCATCAGATATAAGAATTTGAACCCAGAATAATGTAAATTCTTATCAATAAAAGTGTTCCCTCATTATTAAGCTAGATTGTACTAGATTCAATCTAGTAATTTACATTTTGACAACTAAGCAAATACAGATATCTGCTCAGTCAATAACTAAAAATGGAAGGAATTTAAAGAGCAAGACATTAGTGACCATACAGATAATTTCCTTAGATTAAGTACATATTTAACTAAGGCGATTGCATCCAACCAACAAGAACCAAGCTGGTTGAGAGCCCGTAAGGGTTTTGCATATGACTTAATGAAAATGAATAGTAAAACCACATTAACATATAATAGCACGATTGAACCAGAGAGCTCATCGCAATAGGAAACAGAATCATAACAAGCAAGAAAGTAAACCTGCTTCTGGCAATGATACCGCTTGCGAGAGCAATCAGCAGAGCAAGAGTTGCAATGATACTCTAACTCTACTGTTGGCCCCTCCTGTTTTGCCAACTCTTCAGCAATGGCAGAATCTGGAAACAAACCAGGAGGCATTGATGGCGTTGGCACATTGGACCCAGGAAATAGTTGCGAGTAAGATTGCTCAGTTTCGAAGCGATACAACTTCTCAATTAATGAATCTGCAGTATCAGGCTTATCAGCATCTGCGTTGACATTGGCATTGGTGGTATCAGTGTCCTTTGGAGGAAATGGATGGTAATTAATCAAACCCCAATGGTTCAAGAACTCCAGAACCTCTTGCCTTGCATCCAACTCCCCAACCTCAAAGTCTGATAAATCTTTAAATTCTATTTGAACGTTGGGGTTGGCATGGAACTTCTTCATGATCCAGTTCCGTATCTCCATGTAAATTTCTGGAGTTCGACATTCAGACCTTCCATTGAAGAATGAAGGCAACGCAAGCTCCTCGATTGGATGAACCTTCGTCCACGAGAACCAACCTATAGAAAGATAAAGGAAAAGAGTGATATTGAAATCCTCATCCCCCCATTGTTCAATTTGCATGCCATTTCTCGTAAACGGTGGGGAAGGGGATAGCGAGATGACAAAAAGTACTCCCGAGAGAAATACACTCTAATCTCCCAATTTCCGAAGAGAAACGTTCTTTGCGAAGATAATTTAGCTAATTTCATGATAAGTCGCTAAAACCAGTCGATCCAAAAACCTAACATCAACTAAAACCAGAAAATCCAAAAAACAGAAGATTCTTTTCCCAAAAGCATCATTACACAAACTCACCAGCATGAAAAGGAACAACATGAGTATTAACATCACGAGATCGAATAACTTCAAATTCAGCTTCAATTGCAGCCTCTGAAGCATCAAATATCTCCTTCCCTAAACTCGCCTCTTCCGATGCCGGGGAGAGCTCGTTCTTGCCAGAGCTGATAGCCGACGAGGTAACGACGCTGTCGGACAGCTGCCGAGCTCTTGTTAAGGGGCCATTGTGCATCGGAGGGAGGGGCGCGTTTGGCTTCTCGCGAGAATATCTCTTTGAAGGGGTGGACGAGGCCGTTGATATATTGGAGTTGTTCGCTTTTCGCTTCACGCCTCGGCGGCGGGAGACGTTTGGCTCGGAGGAGAGGTTTTCGCCCGATTTTTCTGAGGTGGCCGCCGGAGCGAGAGATCCGGGCGCTTCTCGGCGCTTCTCTTCCATATCTTCGTTTGAGGGTTTGCTCAACAGTGAGAGCGCGACACGATATGAGATAAATACAAGTCCTCCATTGTCATAGGTTACTGCAACTGTCAAATGCTCGAACCATCCCCATCTCTGTCGCTCCCGGTTTGATCGTATACGAGTCCAGGCTACTTCCATGCGCCTTCATGCTTAACGGCCGTCGATCTTTATCGGGATTAAAAAGGACCGTTGATCGAGTTGAATTTTTCCCAGTCCCATGGGGGCATTTTCGTAATTTCATATCTTGAGCTGAATTCATATTCATTTAGTTCCAAAGAATAATTTATTAATACTCTAAGTAAACCGTATTGATAATTTAATGAAAACCTTATTAGAAGATGGATTTGAGTATGATTAAATGGCATGAAGATGCAACGACATTTGAAAAAACAAAATCACGATTAAATAGAATCATTTATTAATCTTATGCAATGTAAATTTTTCAGTGGGCAAGTTTTCATGGGCTTATCCCCGATCTTTCTTCAGCGATTCATTTCTTTCTTTTTTTTTTTTTTTTGGATGTGATAATTTGGACAAATTGTCATGCAACCATTAATAAATATAGTTGGACATGTTTCTCAATTATACCCTAATAAGGGGGAGGTAACGCTTCCAAACGATTTAACCAAACTAAAAACCTGTTAGGTTTGATCACTCCCTTATAAGTAACTCAACATACAAATTTTGTCATCGGTGGACACAAATCACGTTACTAGGTGAATAAATTGGGGCATATCCTCCCTCTTGGGCTGCCTGGTCATGACCAGGCAGAAAACAACCTTCTTAACCTCTTGAGCAGAGTCACCATAGTTGAGTAGACAGGTAATAAGTACTGTTTGGCTATGGAGGTAAAAGAGTTGTCATATAAACAGAATGTGATTGTTTCTGGGCATTGACCCAAGCCCATCTTTCATGGCTTCCCTGCAATAATACTCTCTCCGGCTGGTCTTTCTCCCTAGCTTGTTCACAACGACCCTGCCAATCAACCAAAAAAAAAGACACTCAGCAAACAGAAATGGCTACTACAACTCAGCACAAATTTGGCGAAGACAAACGACATCAGAACATGAAAGCAATTTCAGCACAATACAGTTGGACATGGAATTAGCGTGCTCTCAAATTCCTCCCATGCATTCGACAGCAAGTCACAAAACAGTGTATAGCATTGCATACAGTTTGATTCGAGTTTGATGATCATCATGCAAAAGAATAAATACAGTGGAACTGCTACGCAACATATTAGCTTTCTAGAAATCTCGATCCAAAGAAATAATTTGCAGCGAAACACCAGATGATAGAGCCATCCAACAAGATCAGAGGCATAAAAGGCCCTTGGCACAATCTAGATTATATCATACGGCAAGTAACAACCTAATTGGGCTCCAAGTACACAATAATCCTTCAATTTCCCAACATGGCTCTTATATTCCATAAATAGGGACAAGCAACTCATGATACTCGGCCAGCTATGATTTAGGCCATTGAGGAGAAAAAGCTAATTTCTGTGGATAAACAAACCTATTGGGCAGCATCTTCCGAGAACCGGGCATCAAAAGGAGCAGTTGATTGGGGATGTGATGAACCACCAGTAGCTCCAGAACCATGCTGCAGTTCCATCACAAGCCATCTCACTGCTTTACTCATTTGTTCCAAGCGAACTGCACTTATAGGCGGAAGGCCAGGTGTGGCAGCCTGCCCAGCCTTTCCTGCCACGATCCAGTCGCCTCGTCCACCAAACACTCTGATCCTATCCTCTGCTTGGCAGACTCGACAAATTCCTCTGCTTGATCACAAGCCACCCTAAACAATTCCCAATGCTGCTTGAAGTTTTCCAAAGCAGCATCTGTGGCTGATGTTTTTCGACCCCCAGATGCTTCTCTGGCTTCAAGGACGCCGGCGGCAGCAGCAAGAAACTCCTGATAAGCATTATTTAGAGCATCTACAATGTTATCCATTATGCTTAACCTGCCCCCACAAAATATGCCATATGTAAGACCTTGCACATAATTTAGACCAAGAGACACATACTTCACAATAGCAGAAAATTGCAACACTTTTGGAGTTGATGAGACATATCAACATAGTCTGCCCCAATAATTTCTTTTCTTAGAAGAAAATCAGAACATAGAGGGTCAGATATGCTCCTTCTTTGTTTTCCCATATCAGCAAGAAAAAATCATATCCTAACAAACAATACCAAAGGTACAGCCTTTTACTTCTTCCAAATATAATTACTATGAAAAAAACAACCCAAAAACTAAAAGCCAAGGGAAGGGGGTAAAGAAGAAAGGAAAACACTAACCAAAATTATAATAATAATGAAAAGAAGAAGAAAGGAAAACAACATAAAAACTCAAAGCAAAACTGCTTTTCCTTATCATAGTCCACACAATTGATGCTTCTTAAATTCCTAAACTTTCTTCCCACTCTTCCTGTCCTTGTTCTCTCTTCTTTTATGCTCTCATCTCTTGCCATTCTCTTACCAGTAAAAGAAGCCGGACCATGACACGAAAATCTGCAACATATGAATATCTAAAACAAACCACCAAACCAAAGCCTCTACTCAAACCAGGAACAAAGAAAGAAACGAATGGGGTACTTCAGCTCACCAATGACTTGTGTCATGTTATTCACACTAAAAACCTTATTTCAATTATAACCTATACACTGGCAGGGATAGTAAGATATTACCACTTATTCACAAGGAACAAGTGTATAGCATAAAAAGCATAAATGACGTTCCTTCTCTTTAATCTAAAAATAAAATATGAAATAATTGGCATAATTGTGAATAAATAGATCAAAATTTGTGAATGAATTTACATCAGACTCTAACAGCTACAGAAAAGATATTGTATCATAACAAAAAAAGAACAAGCAGATCATACCCAAAAGAAAAATAAAAAAAATATTGTAGTGAACAAATCACATAAATAACCAAATTCCAAAGGGGCCACAGGATTCCAGTTGCTGGCAATAAATGCATATAAAACCAAATTTGTGGCACCAGTTCGACAATTCTTGTGTGTGCTTGCAATAATACTTTAACTAGTCAAGACTACAGCAACCAAACATTGGTCCTAACAGCAAAAACAACCAATAATAACCTTCAATTCTTTAGAATCACAAGCACATTACTCTCCACCCAAAGCTTGCAAGATGGCAGCCTATGCTTCATCCACTCATTGAACTTCTTCTCTGATATCATACTCAATCACGTAAACTTGCATTTCTTGCATTGAATTTCTTCCCTTATGCGGAAGATCCTCTAAGTGAATAATGCTGCATGTTGTTCATCTTTCTCATTGCCCATGGATAGGCGGCTGGGACCATCTTGCTCTTCTCCTCATGTGGGCCCTGGGAAGGGTACCTACTTTCATGCAGAGGGCATGACAAGGTAGAATCTAGACAGTGAGAGGATGGAGAGATGGGATTTAGGGATGGTTGAGTTGGCGGATAAGAGGTGGTGGAGTGAAGAGAAGAGGTATGGTGGGAGTTGAAATGGCAGCTCCGCTGATGGCACCAGAGATAATAGATACATTGAGCATAATGGTTGTATGGGCCTTAGTATGGACAGTGATGGCAAGTGTGCTGGGTACAGATGAGGTGGTGGGCGTTGTAAGAGTGAGAACACAACAAATAATTTCTCTTTTATTTTCATAGTTCAAAAGATTCATATGATGGAGCTAAAACTGATTAAGAATTCTATTTTGTCAACAAAATTGATAGAGAAGACCTAAGTGAAACATGCCTCCTCTTACGCATGCTGAAAGCTGGACTCCAAGATGCCCAAGCGCCCATTGGAGTGACATCCCAATTATTAATTTTTATTATTCATTAGATAGTTGCAGGAAACTGACGAGACATAATAGTATTTAGACATTTTTTACTATTTAGAATTTCTGTTAATTAACAAATAAGCCTTTTACATATAAATTCACCATGTATTCTTCGTACCATTTCATTTTGAAATATAATTGATTTTGTTAATGTATGTCCCATGTTTAGGCTTTATTTTCCTACATCAATGATCTTGGCTAACATTTCAAAAGGAGCAAAAAGCTAGTTATAATACAAGCTAATTGTTAAGGAGTAGATCATGGTTGGATATTCATTGTGGCAAAAGTTGTTGTTTCATGTATGGAGGAACAAGAAAATGCTGCAGGAGCTGGCTTGCTCATTTTGTGAGCCACTTTGAGGTTCCCAATTGAATTTAAGTAACATGTTTTATCATTCAAAAACCTTGACAACTTATTTATGATTATTTTTTGGCAATAGTTGAAGTCCATTATGTAGTTGATTACAAACTAATGACCCTAGTCTGGAGAACACAAGGATGTACCGCACCAAACATCAAAGAATGGAATTTTTTCTGTAATCTTTCTGCAGCATCTGTAGTAGCTTCATTCAAGATGGACATTTATTGATATTCAACATAGTTATGTACCATGGAAAGCTGATGTAGGAAAAGTTGCAAAGAGTTTTAGAATGTATTATAGTGTCTTTAATCTTTTGATTTATCTATGAATTTTTTGGATATCTAAAAATAACTCAAGGTCAAATTATTTATTTGTTATCCTCGTCAATCATTGCTTGTCACCAAAAGAGAATAACAACCCTAATGCATCTTCAAACAAAACAAGAAGTTAATAATTTCAGACAATAGTCAGTCACATATACTCAATGACCATAATAAGTGTACCAAACACAACCAAAAGACCCAAATCTTACTATTCGAATCAACACATTTGGCATCTCAAATACAGAACTAAATCCTTAAATATGATAGCTCGGATACAGATAGAATTTTTTTTTTCAAGTGATAACCCTTTCCACTACCACACCCAGGCGGAAAAAAAGACAGGCGGAAACGAACCAGAGAGAAAATGTTTTATTCTATTTCTGTAAACATGATTTCAACACATGATAAAAAATCTTCACATGTTGCAACCAAGTAGTCCACTTTTTTTTCTTTTTTTTTTCCTGGGAAAAAAAGAGCAGAAATAATCCACAAAACCAGAAAATTTAGAGCAAATTAAAGAATTGCACAGAGACAGATATTACAATTAACAGGTTAAAATTATGTCACCTTCGGCCGTAAAACAAATAAAATCAATCCAATCAAGAGATCCGGTAAAAAATAGAACTTTGACAATATGCATATATCAAATCAAAGATAGCTCAAGGGATTTTCTGTCCACTAGAAACCCCTGATAATCCTAGATTTTCATGTGAAATTTGCAAGAACCCTAAATTGAAAGTGATATGTAATTGAAACACACAGCTAAGGAAAAACAAAAAAGCGTATAATAGATAGAAGGAAAAGGAAGATACTAAGAAAATCCTACCTTAATATAGATAAATTCTACTCTAGTATAGATCTCAGAAGGACGGAGACAGTCGCGAGATGCATGTGGTGCGGGGGAGATGAATCTACGACGCCCAGCTCTACAGGAAGAGGGACGATTCTCCTTTTGCCATTTCTAGTTTTGAGCAGAAAATTCCCTCGCGTCTGCCTGGAGATTAAAATATTTTATTTATTAACAGAAAAAAAATTTAGTAGAACCTAACTTTCCTTTTAAAAAATAGCACCCTATTTCTCTAATAATATTATTAAATTTTATTATTAGATTAAAATTTAATAATTTAAATTTAAAATTTTAAAATAATACATATAATTATATTTTTAAAATTTTTATAATATTAATAACTATAAAATATTAAATTTAATATTTTAAAAGAATTAATAACAATAATTATTTATAATGAACTATTCAATATTGAATATTCAATTATTAATTTTTTCTAATTTAATAAGTTGATATGTATATAAGATTTGGATTGTCGTATAGTTGTGTCGGGAGGGAACTCGAACCATATAATTTAGATTTTATACATCATAATAATTAATACAATTTGAGAAGATATAGGACTCGTTTTTTCATATATCATTTGATATTCAAATTAAAATTTTTTTTTATAAAAATAAAAAATTGAGAGGTGATGTGTTCTTCGGATCTAAATTATTATACAGATCAAAGCGCCGAGGTGAATTGTTCTACTGATTTGAGAGGTTGGAAGTTTGAATTTCATAGTTGAAAATTCTTGTTTTACAAACCATAATAATTTAATGAGAGGATAGAAGTATATAAGACTAGCTCACTGGTATATTCTTTAATATTTAAATCAGTTAAGAAAGCAGATGAGTATTAAGTCTTTATGAGTACGGAGGATTGGACTCCATTTTGAATATACACTTTGTAGGCACTTGTATGTCGGAGCATGTTTTATCCCCATTCTTGGTTGGGGATATGTATTTATAGCCGGGGTTCGAGTTAGCTAGTCACTCTAAAACTATCGTTTGTAACAAAAGGCATTATATTATAATAAATACTAACTGTTACCTTTGATGTGTAACTATTATTTGGATTGATTTAGTAATCATTCAATCATTAAATATTGATCTTCATTTGGTCATTACTAAATCAGGTTGTTCATGTGTGGATTATCATATTTCGATTGACTGTAAACATTCGTTTGAATTTAATATTTTATTTATTAATTTGTCATGCCATTATTTGTCTCGGTCTTACGTGTCCTCCATTATCCGATTGCTCTGAAGATTGGTTTAAATAGCATCCATATTCAAATTGTTGGCATTTAAACTCCATTTTTAGGTTGGGTTAGGTTAGTCGTGCTTGAGTTATACCCAACATTAGCCCCTCATATTTAAAGTTTGAATTCAAATTTCAATGAATGTCAAAAAGGAAAACTAGCTGTATTATTTACTAGGCCAATGATACATGCCATTTTTGGGAGATTCTCCGCTAATGGCCAATCTTGTCTGACAAGATTTGATTCCTTGCTATCTTTGACTAAGATTTTATGCCTTATTGAACACTATTTTTCCTTAAAGATGAGCTTTACTTCAGTTATAAATTAAGGGTTCTTTCTCATGCTTTTTCCTAAAACATCCTTTTCTATGTTTTGTTGTGTTTAGCCTTTTGCAAGCATGTCTCCCTTTTATTGGATGGGGCACATATGTGCTGAAGCCCGGAGGGAAGACAGTTGTACGGCGGGTATGCATCTAAAATCCATTTTGGTAACTTTATTTTATTAAAAAAGTCATATTAGTTTCTCTCTTTTATATCCCATTTGAAGTCGGCATTACTTGCTATAATACTTCTACTGCTTCTGTCTCATTAGCCTCCACAAAGGGATCAAGATAGACAAAGTTCGTGATAAATGGGTGTTCCATCGCTGGTGCTGGAGGATGCTACATATTTGTTGCTGGAGGAGTATCTTCATTCTTTTTTTGTGTAGTAGATTCCTTTGTCTTTGGCATAACTCATTCTTTTACATGTATTTTATTGTAAAGAAATTTTCTTACATTTCCTATTTGTGTTGTAGTTTTATTTATTTCTTCTCTTATTTTGACTTGTATTCTTATTGTTTAAAGTTTGTAAGTAGTATAAGGATTAGATGAATAAAATTATCATAATAAAAATTTACTTTCTTCATATGATTTGCATTTTTGTATTCCCCCGATTATTGTTTGAAAGAGGAGGGATTGTTCGAATGCTTGGACTTATTTGCCTTCTTATATTATAATTTTTATCAATCTGATAATTTGATAGCTCAGATCTATTTACAACTCGATTTTTTGATAATGTTCAAATAAAAATGGGAATCTAATTTTATAGTTTAAGAGCCGACCCTTTACTTAATAGAAGAAATTAAACTGCTGACTATCTGTTTGTCAATTTGAGAGTCACAACATCAGCATCATCATTACCTGTGGCAATGGAGAAGATGTTGTGTGGCACTTCAGCATTTTAATGGATGTCTCTTGTCACCAAAATGTCGTGTTCTAAAAATACGTTAGTGAGTAAGGCACATCATCTTGGCCAAATCTTGTCAATTTAACCTTTGCACACTTTCTTTCCACTTCACTTTTCGACCTGCTGCACTTCCTTCCTAAATCGCCACCAAAGGGGTTGCTGACATACATTCTTGCTTTACATTTGATCAAGTGTGGGAGATCTACGAGAGGTACCGTATTCCTGTTATCATTCCCTTCCAAGTTTCGTCACCTCTTGAGAGGGCATATTCTCTGAGGTATGGCTTTATTGCCATCTATAAGGTGCACTTGAAAGAGGGTCTCAAAATCCCATTAGCTAGGAAACTTTACAAAATAACAGAGGCCTTGAAAATTCGTAGTGCCCATCTTCATCCCAATGTAGTAAGGTATATCGTTTTATGTGTCTTTTTTTTGCCATAAGGAGATCAAGTTGGACGTTTGGACCTTTAAGATTATTTTTAGGTTTGACCAAGAGTACGATTGGACTTCCTTTACTCCTAGGAAGATGTTTAAAATAAGTGGAGAAAAATTGGACTCTATAAAATGATGGAAAGATCGATATTTTTTCATGGAGGTTCCTTTCTATTAGACTTTTTTCAATTATTGGAGAGCTGCCAATTCCATCTATTCTGGTGTGGTTTTAGACCATGACGTTTGTATATCTCAGCCTTTGACTAATTTAATAGATAATAATGTTGTAGAGCTTTGGAAGACGAGAAATTTTCTAACCAAGAGGGTGTTGGACGATGTTAAATGGTAGGTTGTTTTGGGTAGAAAGGCCATCGTTGACACGCCTCCCTGAAAGTCGAAAAGAAAACCAAGGGAGCGTTTCATCGAGATCTCTCTAGAGCAGTGGTTGGGCGGATAGGTGTTTTGGTTACCGGCTCATCTGTCTCATCCTCGGGTACCGGTATAGATAAGATGGTTGATGAAGCCTGCGATGAGATGGTTGGGACAAACATACGTGAACCATCTTGGAGGTCAACTTTGATTTTTTACTTCATCTGGTGACCTATTTTTTTAATGGTTGGAACAAACATACGTGAACCATCTTGGAGGTCAACTTTGATTTTTTACTTCATCTGGTGACCTATGTTTTTTAAGAGGCGCCAGCATTTAATCTCAAAGGGGGAATTCCTCCTTTGGTTTCCATGGAAATAAGTAACATTGAGTCTCAAGTCGCAAATAATGAAGAGCCCATTGCTACTCCATTCATTACCGAGTACAGAGTCCCAATTTTGGTCAGTTCTTCACCCAATAAGTCTGCTCCAACTTCCTCAGCTACTCCAGTGATGGAGCCTGTAAACAACGGTGGAGCAATAGAAGAAATGATCAGCCCCAACTTTCCTCCATATGAGTTCCAGAGGTAGAGGAGGCCCCCGAAGTCAGCTTTCCACCATCAAAAGCTCTAAAGATCTAGGGGGTTTCAGCCACCCCCAGATTCGTGTCTCCCTTCTATCGCCTTTATTTACCTCTCTTTTGTTAGAGAATTTCACAGGACACGAGCCCAAACCTCGACAGGTTGTTGCCAAGCCTGGTTCCTTACGAAGATTCTCCCACTCGAGGAATCATTGTTAGACCTTTTTGAATTGTTTTTGTTGTTGCTGTCTCCAATTGTGAGCTTCTTCATTTTACAGTCTCAACAACTGGTCAAACTGATTAGGCATAGGCTGTACTAGCAGGATGCAGAAATCATTCGCCTTTTCTGATCATACATCGATCCTGCAGCATTCAGGGGCTTGGCGCTCTAGGCAGATACTGCCGAAACTGAGGTCAAGATTTTGCATGTCCCGGTTGCTCTTATGGAAAATGAGCTGTCCTAGTGGATAATGATGTACCACGATTTTTCGATGAGAATACTATTATTGGGGATCGGATTGCTTTATTCGAGGACATGCTTCAAGAAGCAGAGCATCGGTCGGCCTTTGTAGCAAGTTTGAATAACAGCTTTTAGAATGAACGTGCTAGGCTCGAGGAGTCGAGGAGGAGTTTTTGCTTAAAGGAGATGAGCGCTATCTTAGATTTTAGGTTCTAAGATGGTATCACTCTCTGTAGGTGGATCGTCCCCTTGGTTTCTCTCAACTTTTCTTTAGGCTGCCTTGATTCAAGGAACTTGGGGGTCTCAGAATTTCAATGTCAATGATTTTTTTATTTTGGGTGGAGACCCACCATCAAGGTGTTCTCCGGATCCTCATCCTTAGGTTTGTTAAACTGCTTGTGCCTCAGTTGGTGCTAACTTGGAGGGATTCTTTTGCACCAAGTTAGGGTTTCTACTTGCACATATATAACCACATTTTTATGTATATGTATTTAGAGTTTTGACTTATTAGCTAAATTTTTTCGATAATTGTTGCTAACATCGCTTTCTCCATTAGGAAACATTTTCATTTTGTAAAATTTTTATTTGCTGGTTAGAGAATTTTGCCATCTTTGCCAGGCTTAATAGGAACTTAGTTTGTGGACCATGTTCGACTGATGGAATCTGTCTCGTGGAAGAATGTTATAGCACTCATGTATGAAAGCCCCCTAAGATTTTGTTGGACGAACGATTGTATTTAATCACACTTTGCAAAGTAGTATTCGACCTCTGTTATGTCCCCTCAAAAAGGGATAGGACGCTTGGTCTTCAAGTCTCAAAGTCTTTAGAATAATTGGTGCCCAACCACGCTTGGGGCCGTATGGTTTTATCAACCAACATTGTGACCGTGTCACTAGATGGGTCAAATTAGCAGGCGGGGTGTAAAGAACCAACTGTCTGATTCAAAGTCAGTTATGGTTATCAAATGAGTAATAAATATAAATAATGGATGAAAATTAATTTCATTAATATGGTACAACACACAAGTATTCTCAAGTGGAAAATTAGACATACATTGTTACATTTTATAATGTAGAGTGAAGACTATTGTAATATTTTTTTGAGGTGAAGAGTGTTCCATATCTTAGGGACTAGTTTTTTGTTTTGGGTACATAACTTATACGCATCACTATGAGGGATAGATAACACTAGGAATGGTCCATCTTAATTGGGAGATAACTTATTCCTATTGCAATTTTATTTGTGGCATCTATGTTTCTCAAAGCTAAGTTGTCTACTTTGAATTTTTTTTCTTTCACTCTTTTATTATAATATCAAGCAACTCATTATCGGTAAGTGTTTTTTTTGGTAAGTACATTATCGGTAAGTGTTTTTTTTGGTAAGTACATTATCGGTAAGTGACTAATCATATTCAAGCCATGTCTCTGGCTTCCTCCAATAACTCCAACTTCTCTTTAGGAATTGAGAGTTACAATTGGGGTTGAAGCTTTCAACTCAAAAACTAGGCAGTTCAATCTCCACTGGAATAACAATCTCGATTCCATAGTGTAGGCTAAGGGACTCTTGCGTGTTGGCTCTCTCAGGGTCGTCCGGTAAGCCTATAGCATGGACAAGAGCTCATCCACCCAAGAGCCCCCAGAATCTCCTAATTTTGTTTTTAGCCCATTTAATAGGGTTCAATTGGTCACATCTACTTGTTTATTTAAGGATAATCAATTGAGGTACGAACCAATCTGATGTTGAGACTTAGCAATACTTGGTGAACTCTTTCCCATGAATTGGGTACCGTTATTAGTCACTCTAACCTTGAGTATCCTGAACTTACAGATGATGTTCTGATACATAAATTCCATTGTGTTTTGCTCTATAATTTTAGCCAGTAGAGACACTTCTACCTACTTCGTGAAATTGTCAATTGTTACAATAATAGACGTCCTCTAACTAGTAGTAATTGGGAATGGACCCAGTATATCGAGTCCCCACTGTGCGAATAGCGAAAGAGACTGCAAGGTTTATAGTTTGGTGTGAGGTTGATGAGAAATGTTGTAAATTTGATGGTTCTTATATCTTTTACGGCCTTCATATTATCTTTCTTCATAGTTAGATAGAAGTAGCATTATCTCATGATCTTGAGCACGAAATTGTTTTTACCCGTGTGCGCCCTACAAATGTTGAGGTATACTTCACTGAGAGCATAATGGCTTCGGCGGGTGTCAACGATCTCATATATATGATTGGATAGTCTCTCTTGTATAGCCTCCCATTTATAAGAGTGTACCATCCTACCATCTTTTTGATGTGTTAAGGTTTGGCCAAATTCCCGATAGTGAGCCATTGTCAAGGTATCTTTGATATGGTGTCATTCAAGTTATTTTGTTTGATACTAGAAACACCTCATCTGATTCGTCTATACTTGGGGTCATGAGTATCTCCCTCATCTCTTTTGAGAGTCAAAGGGAAGTGCAAGTATAGTGCAGGTTCCTTCAGACCTTGGAACCCCCAATAGCATTTGAAAATGATTTAAATGATCCATTGGGTTAGTGCTTTCATCATAGAATTTCAAGGTTGACATCTTGAACTTATGACAAAGTCAATACATTTTGATCTTCCTAGTGAACAATGTTCTATCTAACTCAATTGACTGCTCGGCCATACTTTCATAGAATGGTTGTTGTTCAATCCTTTTAATGCTTTATTCTACCTTGGTGATGGACGCGATCTTCTTTGCAATGAGGAACGTCCTCAACTTTAAGTGGTTGGCTAATATGCGGGGTGCTTGTCTACCAATAATATTTTTTGGTAGGCTATTGCATGATGCTTCATTCTATGCTGATGATTGCCCCATATCTTGAGTGTATTGCAAATTTCACTGCTCGGGACTTTCTTCTCAAGTTTTGATGTTAAGTTGACCTTCAACCGGGGATAGATTTTTTAGGAGGGAGGGTTCTTGCCCCTTTGGGGTCATTGACTACTATAGCATCCTTTTGGACATCGGCTTTCTTCCCTTGTTCCTCCTCCTAGAGGTGGATGCTTAATAGTTGGGGATAGGTACTCAAAATGAGTGCTCCACTAGCTTGTCTTATAAGGACTTGTGCATTCCCGGTATATTGTCAACCAATGCCACTAAGGACTCCATGTTTATATTCGTCGGACTAGTGAATATCCTCATGACTATCCTTAGTGGGGTCATGGCCATGACACATAATGTTTTTGGATGGGAGGCTTGTTTAATTGTAAGTCCTAGTGTTTACTATATTTGCTTCCTTTGAAAAGGTGAGTCAGGCTCTTTTTCAGAAATTTAGGTTAGCGGTGAGAATGGATGATTTAACCACATTCTCATAGATGGCACAAATGGTACATTTCTCAAACTCGGATTGTCATAAATTAGAGAGTTGATTAAATCCTTTAGCCGATTTGAAAGGTTGTAGGTCTAGTCATCATAGTTAAAAATTCTAGTTCTACACACCACAATAATTTAACGAGGGATTAGAAGTATATGAGACCCCGACATATATTTTAATATTCAAGTTAGTAATTATTTTTAAAAAAATAGAAAGATGCAGAAAGAAAGAAAAAAAGAGTGCTAAGGCTTTGTGAGTATAGATGACTAGGCTCTATTTTGATAATACTCTTTGTGGGCAGTTGTATACTAGAGTATGTCTTGTCCACATTTTTGGGTGTGGATTTGTATTTATAGTTGGGGTTTAATTCGGTTGGTCAACCTAACACCATCGCCTGTAATAAAAGGTATTATATTATATTAAAGTCAGCCGTTACCTTTGATGTGTTGCCATTGCTTGGATTGATTCAGTAACTATTCAGTAATTAATGGTTGACCTTCATTTGGTCATTATTGAATCGGGTTGTTCACATACAGATTATCATCTTTTGGTTGAGTGTAAATGTTCGTATGGATTCATCACTTTCTTTATTACTTTGCTGGGACATTATTTGCCTTGATCTTACATATCTTCCGCCATTCAATTGCTTAGGAGGTTAGCTTATTCCTTAACATTCGTATTTAGATTATTGGTGTTTGGACCCTATTTTTAGTTTGGGTTGGGCCTATTGTGTCTGAATCATACCCAACAACAGAGATTGAGGATGAGTTTGAGAGAGAGAAATTGATCAAATTGGAGGCTTTGGCTCTATGATGTTGGTTGATTGTAAGTATATTTAGACAAGAACTTTGTATTTAGTTTTTCACTTTGCTAGTTTTTCCCCTTTTGATTGAAGAAAGTTGGTGTATTTATAGTTTTGATGCCAATCAACATATTTTTATGGGATTGGCATGGCTCTTTAACTAAATTGTTACACTGGTTGAGATCCAACCATTATTTAAATTTTATAATCGGTTAACATTTATTAGTTATCATTTATTGGCTATTATTGTCCAGTCAATATAGGCAGTTATACCTCAATTTATATAATTGTTTGTCATGATTTAATGCCAAATTTAATCTTACGCTGAGATATTAATTACCTCATTTTTCAATACTTCTAGCCACTTAGCCATTCAATTAGTTGGTAGGTCATGCGTTTGGATAGATTCTTAATTTACTTTTGTTCCGAGTCGAGCAACTCGGTTGCTTGATATTCTTCTATAAGCTTACAATTTGTGGGTCTCTTATTTAATTAGTTTGGGTTGACTTTATTTTATACCATATCCAATACTAGCTCCTATACTCGGAGGTTAAATTCAAGTTTCAAGTATACTAAAATGGAAAGTCAAGTAATGTATTGACAAGTTGATTGTATGTGCCTTTATGAAAGATTCTCAATCAATGCTAATTGATGATTGACTAATTTTATTAAATAAAATTTGATTTTCTACCTTATTGACTAAGATTTTTTAACCATTGACTACTTTAATTCACCTCAAGATACTCTGCTCTATTGCCTCTTTTTGGCTATAAATAAGAAACTTCTCTTATTTGTTCAATAATGAAAACACATCTCTCCATGTTTGCTGGTTTATTCGACCTTTTCTTAGGCCTCACAACTCAACATCTGCTGGAGCTCTTGCTAGCCGAATCTAAAGGGAGAATTTTCTTGTGTGCATTCGCACCCATCTTGGTTTTTCTATTTTATACAACATCCTGAACCAGGGTGACTCCTTTTCTGAGTTCCTTTCTCGATGTCCCTTTCCATTCTTACGCAATTCATAAAGGAGGTTGGGCCTATTTAGAGGGGATTGGTTGGCCTCTAGTCTTTCATCTTTTGTTTGGTGACATTTTTTAATACTTTACGGCAAAGATGATTGACCCTATGGTGCATTTTAAGAGAAATCGGTGGCTTTTATTGAACATTGTTTCATCATCAAATTTCAGTTGCCAGATAGCCCCCTTATTTCTTTTTTCTTCTTTTTTATGTTTTTTTGAGCTGAATGATTTGTTTGTATTCCTTGTAAGAACATGACATGTATGTTAAAGTATCAATGAGAAGAAATTTTATTTTTTGTATTCATGTCTTCATTCTTAATCCATTCCTTTTCTTGTACTTGTACTTTTTTCACTTGAGATTATAAGCTATTAAAAGTTTAAATTAATAAGACTATCCAAATAAAAAAAAATTCCTTTTAGTATTGGTTGTGATATTTCAACATTCTCCGGATCATTGTTAGTAAAGGAGTTACTTATTTAGCATGTGGATTGATCTATCTTTTAGTAGTTGACTTCTGACAATTCGGTTTTTTAATAGATTGACTATATGACAGTTTGACTTTATGACAGTTTAAGACTTTTAATTAGATAACTTCAAATCATTTCGATTGATCAAACCTATCACTTGAAGTGAAATAGACCTTTGGTAATTAATTTCATCAGCTTAAAAAAATGACATTATTATATTCATTATTCTTGCAAGGGAAAGGACATTTTGCTGCACCATTAATGCTTTATTGGACAACTTTTAGAACTATGTTTTCTTTAGAAATTCTTTAAAATGCAGCATTTAGGCATAAGGGAGAATAAAGAGACGCATCATTTGGATCATCAATGACATCTTAATTGCTTTGTTTCCAACTTTGGTTCCCTTTTAAGTTGTAATGTTCCCTTCTCCCCGCTTCAAA
The DNA here is from genome assembly GCA_033239525.1 of Nepenthes gracilis. Lineage (NCBI taxonomy): Eukaryota > Viridiplantae > Streptophyta > Magnoliopsida > Caryophyllales > Nepenthaceae > Nepenthes > Nepenthes gracilis. The sequence goes on along the minus strand of BSYO01000026.1, from coordinate 8,807,984 downwards.
CCCTAATTACACCCTCGTTTGATATTTCATTTGAGTGCTAAATTTCTAATTTTTTTATTTGATCTGCTTTTGACGGCCCCACAAAGTACTTCAAAAGGTGTTGCCGACATCACTTCTTGCCTTCTCATGGACCTTGTGCTAAACATATATGATCAATATGATATTTTGTCTACCATTCACTATAAAATTTCCTCACCTGATGAGAGAGCTTGTTCTCTAAGGGATGGATTCATTGCCGTTTATGAATCCCATTTGAAGAATAGTCTTTAAATTCCTTTTACTATGGGATTTGTAGAAATAAATGAGGCTTTAGAAATTGCAATCGTCTATCTCCACCAAATGTCATTAGGCATATTGTAGCATTACACATCTTTTTTTTGTCAGCAGGACCTTAGAGTAGATACTTGGATAGTTATGGTGGTTTTCCACTTCAACTAGGAAAACAAAGGGATATCCTTATCCCTAAGAAAGGATTTAAAATAAGTGAAGGAAGGCTTGATTCAATAAAGAATTGAAAAATTAAATTCTTTTTTTTATTAACTTTCCATGCAACTGGATCCTTTCTGATAACTAGAGCGATGCCAATTTTGCATTTTCTAGAACCTTATAATTGAGTCTTGGATGAACCTTATCAAGAAAAATGCAGCCGAATTACGTAGGACTGAGTATTTCTCAACCAAGGATGCCTGAGATAGGATTAATTCATATGTCATTCTAGGTGCAGAGGCCAGAATGGAAAGAAAGTGAGTTGGCCTCTTTATTGACTCTCCTCCATGCGTTGATGTCGATCATCCAGAGGTTTAGACAAGAACTTCTTTAGAATCTCATTTAGATGATAATGAGATTTATAGAATTGTTGATGTTGTATGCACTGAGGTTGTTGGGAGGAATTCCAAAGAATGTTCTCATAGATCTTCCCCAATTTTTTGCTCTTTTGAGTACTCTATTCTAGGAGGAGATGCCTATCCGCAACCTAGAAGAAAGGATTCCCATTACCGCCTCGATGGAGGAGCGTGATTCCCGGCTTCAATTCATGCATTAAGATAAGCCAATTAACCCTCCCATAATTGCTGAGTTCAAGATTCTAGTCGTTTAGGCTCTTCTACATCAAGTGGGCCAATTTTTAAGTCTATTGTAACTCAGGTTGGCATTCCGAAAAATAATTTTGATGTATATAAAGAGTTTTCGGTACATTCTTTGTCACCTTCTATAGTTCTAGGAGATTTTGAGGCTTCACAAGGTACCCTAGGTTTTGAGACTCCACTATATAGATCATTACATCTCCTTTGTTGGAAATCATTGTCTACTCCAAGTCCTAGCCTAAGAGTATCATCACTGGATTCTATACCTAGGGAGAGATTACTGTCTTAAGAGGTATTATTCATGTCATTAATTTCAAATCATTTATCTATCATTTTAATTTTTGACCCAAAAATTATCTTTTTTGCTATCTTAGAACCTGAAATATCTTATTAGAGATTGGCTTTATAGCTAAGATGTAAAAATTGCTTGGCAACGTTAGTCTTACGTTGATCCTTCCATAGTTCGGGACTTGGCATTGAAGCTGAAACCTTATTTTTTTGTAACTAATTTACCCAACTTGTGAGTGAACTGGCCAAATGGACGAGGAGGCCTTAGGATCATGCATATCAAGCAACTATGACTATAGATCGAATTAGCTTACTCGAATACAAGGCTCTTGAGGTTAATTTTTAATTGGTTTCGACTACTGGAATTATAAAGGGACTCTATGTTGAATGCTTAAGGCTCGTGGAAGTATCGAAAAGGAGTATTCAGCCCAAAGAAATTTGTTCTTTGTTAGACTCGTGCTTCAAAGAAGGAATTGCTCTCTACAGAAGGATTGTCTCCTTGGTTACTCTTGATTTTTGCTAGAAATTTTAAAACTTTTCTAACCTTTGATGTTAAAGATTTTTCACAACCAAGAAGCTCCCAGTCCTTACAATCTAGCCCCGAGTACCAACTTGAACACAACCATGCCATTTGTTGTTCTTGAATTTCACAGCTTTTTGTATCACCCGAAACTAGATTGGTATGATTGATTTTTCAGTGCATATGTTTGGACTATGCCATCTTTGAATATATATTCATGCCTTGCTTACATTGATTGGGAGATTTGGCCCCTTAGTTGTATATTTGTGAACCTTTAGGACCACTTGATGGTCAAATTATGAACTAAATTTTTTGACTATTGTTATTGATTAGGTAACCATAACATGGTTTATCTTTTACTGACAAAGCCATTAGGCAAATGTCGCTAGGCAATTTAGACACTAGTTCTTAATTGTTTGACTGATTATGTATATATTGTGCAATAGCGTATTAGCACTCGTGTGTAGAAGCAACCCTGAGGTTTTATAGGTCGAATGATTATTATTAGTTTTGTCTCAGTTGACTTTATTCGACCAGTATTTTGACCTTCCAAGAGGTATTGCATGCTAGGTTCTTAAACCCTTGGAGTCCATTGGAGTTGTTGGTGAGTGACTGTGCATGGGGCTACTTGGTTCTATTGAACCTGCATTGCAACTATTTCCTAGAATTAGCACATTCACAAGCAGAGTGTTCAAACTAGTTGTTTGACTCAAGGCCAATCATGGTTATGAAATGTCATACAAGCACACCAATTTGAAGTAAATGAAATGCAAAAATCAAATTTTATTAATAGGAGGAAACAATCTAATACAACAGACAAGTATTCCAAGGTTGTGGATAGAAAGTACCTCTATAATCCTAGGTCAATGTTACTGTTGGTAATATTTATTGAAGTGAAAGGCATTCTAAGATTGAGAAACTAACTTTCTGTTTTAAATATGTAGCTTGTACACACTATTACAGTGTATTATTGACAATAGAAATGATTCCTCCCAAGTTTTGGGTAATTTATTCCTATGCGCAAGCTGTTCGGTTGCCTCAATATTCCGTAATACCAAGTCGCTAACCTTGAAAGTTTCACCATCTTATTGTAGTATCAAGCGACCATCTGTTGATAGGCTACCGATTGAATACATTTCCTATCTCTTTCTTCATCTTGGAGATCCAAATTCTATCTTAGAAGTTGAGAATTTTAGCTAGGAGAAAAGTTTTTCACTTAACTTGGTAATCCAATCTCTACAGGTATTACTACTGAAGTAAAGATTAAAGGGTGTTTTTTGAGTTGGCTCTCTTGAAGTCATTTAGCATGCCTATATAATAGATGAAAGCTAGTCAATCCATGCACCTCCTGCCTCAATGAGCTTTGCTTTTAGTCCATTTAGTATCATCAAATTTGCCACTTCTACTTGCTTGTTTGTTTGATGGTAAGAGATTGAGATGTGGACCAATCTAATCCCTAATCTATTGTAATATTTTGTAAACCTTTTATTGGAGAGTTGGGTATCATTGTTCGCCATTATGACCTCTGATATCCCAATCCTACAGACGATATTGTGGCGCATAAATTTTATTGCATTCTACTCTGTAATTTTAGCTAATGGAGATACTTCTACTTATTTCGTGAAATAGTCTACCATATTGATCATAAATTTTCTCTACCAAATTGCTATTGGAGATGGACCAAATCTGCATAGCCCCCATTATACAAATGGGCAAGGATCTTGCAAAACTTGAAATTTTGTAGGAAGTTGTTTAGGTATATTGCCATAGATTTGACAATTTTCATATTTCTTGACGAACTCCATCATATCTTTTTTTAGAGTCGGCCAATAATAACCCTCTTGAATGATTTTCTAAGCTAAGTTTTTGCCCCTACATGTGCTCCACATATACTAAAATGCACCTCAAAGAGCGGGCAATTAGTTTCTATGGGAGTTAAACAATGCATATAAGGAACTTAGTAGCCTCTCCTATAAAGCATTCCATCCGCAAGAGTGTACCATCTGACCATCTTTGTAATGTGCTTCACTTCTGCAAGATCATTCAGAAGTGCTCCATCTTTAAGGTATCTCTGCTAGGGGTCATCTAAGTTACCTCATTAATACTCAGTGTATTTCATCTTGTTCTTCTATGCTTGATTTTTGAAGTATATCTCACATATCCTGAGCATACTGCTCTAAGTAATTGGATGTTACCCTTTTAGAAAGTCAATTGGCCTTTCAATTATATTCTCTTGAGATATGGATAACTTTAACCTTGTCAAAGGATGTCTAAAGGCATTGTACCTTATGAAGGTATTTTACCAAATCCAAAGAGATACTTTAAAATTTGCTAACACATGGTTAACTACCAACTCGAGATCACTATAGATAATTAGGTTATTGATAGAACATACAATTATTAGTTCCAAACCAATTAATAGAGCCTCATATTTTACCACATTATATTCATGGCTTAAAACCTAAACAGTATTGAGTATTTGATCTTAAACCCCTTAGGTGTTTTCAATACTATCTCGGCTCCACTTTTGAATTGCAATGATGCTCCATTGACATGTAGAATCTAGGTAGGAGACGTTGCCTCAGTGGTTGATTCTACTTGATCATTTATCACTTTTGAGATTGGGGTCATCCTTTTGATGATAAATTCTTTGAGAACATAACATTTTATGGAAGATTATGCTTGAAATTTTAAGTCAAACTCGCTAAACTCAACGAACAACTTGATCAAGCATCTGGATATTTTAGGTTTTTGTAATATCCCTTTTAAGGTTGATTTGTGAAGATCACGATCTTGCAGGGCTAAGAATATGGTCATAGCTTTCTTGCGGTAAAGACTAAAGTTAAGGCAATCTTCTACGCACGAGAATATTGAGTTTTTATGTCTGATAAGATCTTACTATTATAGTATACTGGTTGTTAAATACCTTTTTTTTCTTTGATTAGATAGAGCTTAAAGTTATCTTTAAGACAACCAAGTAGACATATAACTCTTTGCGGTTTTTAGGATAAGTCAAAAGAGGTGGATTAACCAGATATTCTTTCAAATCTCAAAAAGCTTGTTGGCATTTTTCTGTCTATGGAAGCCATTGGGCTTTGCTCTTCTTAATGACCTAAAGAATTTGTGATATTTTTCACCAAACTTGGCTAGGAATCAAGACAGTATGACGAGCCTTCAGCTAACCTCTATATTTCTTTGATTATTCGAAGAGGTTTCATATCTACTATAGCTTTAATCATTTTTAGGTTCGCCTCTACACCTTGCTGTGAAACAATGAATTGCAAAACTTACCGAAAGTTACCTAAAATACACATTTGGTCAGGTCTAAATTCATCCTATATTCTCTAATGCCTTAAATGTCTTGGTTAGATAGAAAATATGGTCATCGGTTAGTAAACTTTCGATGAGCAAATATGGTCATTTATATATATTTTCATATTTTTTCCCAATCTAGTACTTCAACATTTGTTCATTAACAAATGAAAAGGAGGTTGAGAATTGGGTGCTCCGTAAGTTTAGGGCATCATATAAAGGCCAAGGGTGATATTAATGGCATTTGTGTCCCGTTGTTGTTGTTGTATGAGAATGGTTATGGCTATTCGGCTGTTGTCAACCTGAGGTAGCTTGCTCCATGAATTTTGCTGTTGAATTATGTTGCAAAATTCTTGAGCTTGCTGATGTATGATGCATTCTGCCCGAGGTGTGCTTTTACCACTTTTAGCCCGGGATGAGGTGTGCAAATGACCGCAGCTCCTTTTTTCCGAGTTGTAATCGGCCGAGATATTTGCTTTTGGCCGGGATGTTTACAAAATGACGTGATGCCTATTTTATTCTCACCGAGATTAGTTATGCCCGAGATGAGGAGTGCTAACACCCAAGTTGCAAATGGTCAAGTACTCTGCTTGGCTGAGCAATCTACTACATGCCTAGATTGACCGAGATGAAACATAATGCCCGAGGTATGCATTGCCTAGCTTTGGGCTGCCACCTTCCCAAGTGCCCGAGGTGTTGCAAACGCCCGAGTTGCAAATGGCTGAGTCCTATGCTTGGCCGAGCAGTCTACTACATGCCGATATGTACATGTCTGAGATGGTGATCCAGATTTGGTCGGACCTGTTTCTTAGTCATGAAGTGTTCATGACTTTTGGAGTGTATTATTTCTTAGCTTTTTTCATGACATGTTTATGAGGCTTGGGGTATACCCCAACGTCTTTATTCTTGCTTCAAGTTGAAAAAATACTTAGGGTCAGAATATTGATTTTGTAGTTTTCTTTTAATTTAATACACTTTCTTACTTACCAAAATAAAAAAAAATATTTGTTCATTAACTTTTGATATATCGCTCCAACATTTTTCAATCTTAATGGTATTACTCTATAGCAATAGGTCTCTTGTTTCGTCACAAATAAGATGATCTTCTCATCTTTCAAATTCATCCAAATATGGTTGTCTCTAGAGTAAGCATCCATAAAACCTAACACATAATATTTGGACATTGAGTTTACCATTTTGTTGATCATTGGTAATGAAAAACCATCTTTCAGAATTATCTTATTCACATTAGTAAAGTTAATACACATCCTATATTTTCTATTGCTTTTTTTTTCTTGACAAGAATAAAAATGGATAGCCAATTTGGGTAATATACTCGGGTGATTCCTTGAGATATTTTATGATTGTGAGTACCTCATTAGTTGTGGTGGCAGTATCCTTGTGTGGATCCTGTGATACTCGAATTCAGTGGTATCCATGTTGTATTCTTATCGTGAGTATGCTGGTCGTTCTTGCTGACATATAGACCGAAAAAATTTCCAAACATTGTTAATGTTGGATTCCAGGGGATTACTATTGTTTATTGGCACTCTTGTTGTTTTTGGATGTGCGGGTCTTGTGGGACCTATTTGTCTAGAGTCGTATTTACGACGTGTTGTAATCTGTCTCGGATATGGTAGGTTTTCAGAGTATGTCGAGACCCTGGTAGATGGTATCCAAGATCGTTATTATTATTAACGTTTTTGATTATATCACTTGTTGGGTTTTAGCTCACCCTTGTATTTTCTTGGCTCCAGATTGAGTTGACAATATTTAACTTGGAGGAAAAATGCATGAGAAGATGGTCTTGATAGCCGGATGATGAGATTAAATTGTTATTGAGATTTATGTATTTTTATTTTTATTGAGTTTATCATGACATAGAAATGCAAGTGACTGAAATAGTTGGAATGTGAAAATTATGGTATTTGATTTTAAATTTTTAGTCCGCGTGAACGGCTTGAGCCATGTGTTCAAGTATTTAGGCTTGGGTCGCCACAGTTATGGTATAAGAGAATTAGGGTTCTGTGGAAACACTTGAGGATTTTAAGAATTGCTGATAATTGAGGATATTAGGTGATGCGACAAGATATGTTGAATTAGATTAATTCTGCTTGTTTTAAAGTCTGAATAGAAGATTGTAAATTCTTTAAGGGACTTAGAGGATTTAGTATGACAAAGAATTGTGATTTGTCAAATGGTTCGAGGACTTAGGAAGCGGAGATATTCGAGAAAATTTTGGCATTTCTTAAATGAGTTTGAGACTTATAATATGTTGGTGAGCTCTAGTCAATGAACCGATTGTATATCTTGGGGCTCAGGATCGGTTGATATTTTAGATAGATAGTCTATGGATGACTTAAAAAAAAATTAAAATAGTTTATTCTGAGCTCTTTGTTTTTGTAGGATATCAGAATAACAAACTACAAATATGGCAAACTCGGCAAGAGCTTCCAATGGCAACCATGCGAAGAATTCTAAAGTTTTGCGAGCACTTCAACAAGAGGCCCAACTTGTAGACCAAGCTACTCACACCTTGACTTGCAGCTTACAGATGGTGAAGATATCAACTTTTAGCAGTTCAACAGTGGATATGAATGGACCATTGAAGTGGGTTACTCCATATTTTGGGTGTAAGCCATCATTATCATCATTAATTAAGCAATACAGGACTATCGAGCATCGTAACAACCAACATTGTTTTAAATTGAGAAGACTAGCTATCCTGCAAATTGTTGCAATGTATCAACATTAACGACTATGGTGACATTATCTCTAATGGGGCAGAAGATCCTTAGATTGTGCTACGTTTATTGCCAGTCGGGGCATATTGCCAGGTAGTGTGCAGCTCAATATAATAGACGACAATTTCAGAACCCAGCTAGAGTTTTCACCAATTTTGATCAAGAGGCGCGGACTTTGTCTTATATGACAAAGGTAGTATACATACCTTGAATGCTATATCCTACAATAATTAGAATTTAGTTCAATATATTTTGTGACCTTTGTGTTTTTCTTTTTAGTTTATGTATCGTTTAAAGATTATTCTGAGACATTGAGACCTTGCACAAGTAGTATCCGTCCTAAATAATAGAAACGATTTATCTAGTATCGATTAGAAGCATTGAAGGGTATATATATCTATGGGATCAGTGTTATCAATTGGATATTTATTCATTATAGGTATATATTACCTTGGAAGATAGTTTGTGATCGAGGATCTAAACCAGATAGTAAATAGTCAAATATGGGATGGTATGATATTAAAAAGAGAGAGAGAGAGAGAGAAGAGCGGCTAAAACTCGATATAGGAATAGTTGAGGACTGTTCTAAAAAATTTTGAGGTATATACTTAAATGATAAAGTAAAGTTTAAATTATGTGAAAAGTAATATTCTTAAGTCACTATATTTGAGGATTATATCTAGTAGTAAATTTATTTAGAAAGTTTAAAAAAAAATCTAAAATTTCTTAGAAATTAAAATTTCTTAGAAATTAAAATTTATTGAATATTTGGAAGAGAGATCAATAATGTCCTGTTGATATGCTCTATTATATTGAAAATTTATGAATTAAATGTTTAAGGTTAAATGAATTGTGTAACTATTCGTGATATGGATTAGATGCAAATCTTCCGTGGCTAGGAAGTTGTTTCCAATCTATTGAATGTTCTAAATTATGATTGTGGAGCATGTATGATAAATCATAGTATAAGTAAAACCAAAAAAAAAAAATCTTATCTCTTGTGGTATGTTGTAGTTTTGGCATCATGAGCATATTGATTAATATCGTCAATTAAATGGTAAATCTTAAAGTTATTGATTTCAGTCGTTAAAACATGTGAGATAGTTTAGTAAATGAATAAAATATGAAGAAAATAAATTATTAAAAATACCCTAAAATATATTAAATAAAGAGAAATTGTCTAGTTAGGTATACTAGGATTGTCCACTGAAGATATTCCTAGGTTATTAGCGACAGTTTTGCTACATTATGTGATTATCAAGTACATTTGGGCTTTGCTTCGAGAATATCTTGGTATGAGAATTATCTACACAAGTTGTTTGGGGATGGTTTGTCTTATTAACTCTATGGTCCAAACTTCGGGAGTGAGGAGATGGTTCACCTAATGATCTTGTCTGGTTATCAGGTATATTTGTAAATTTATCAATGATTGGAATAGTTGTTATTTGGACTTGCCCTAGTGTAGCCCTATGATTAGTTTTGCGAATCTTGGATGTTGATGAATGATTAAAAGTTATCAACAATTATATCCATAATTATTGGATGTGCTTAGTTATTAAAAAAAAAAACAGGAGGGGGAGAATCTCTATCGTTGTTGAATCTCACTAATAGCAGTGTAATATTTCTTGTGGAAAAGCACCTTTCATAAGTACTGTTCTCTTCAAAGGTCAGTTTAATTGGATTGGATTTTTGATAGATTGTAGCTCAATTGGTTATATTTAACTTACAAAATACCGTAGTATTTTATTGATGAGGGAGGTGTAAATTACCTTTTATTTTTTTTAAGTCCCGTAGATCAGCAGATTTGAGGATCCTTGATCTCAGGGTGAACAGTATTGTAGTTACTGTAAAATTGTTAAGTGAATTGGGTTAGTTGGTAGAACTATAATTTAAATTTTATTATAGTAAGAGCAGTAATATTTTATTGATGGAGTTAAATAAATAAATAAATAAATTTTGAATTCAATTAGCTAGATTGAGAAAATTAAGTGATCAATCCATGATCTAGATCAATGATGATTACAATTAGTTAAAGATTATGGGTTTCAAAATTTGGATATCTAATTCTTAGGAGTTGTCATTCTATAGAAAAATTTAATCTGAGTGAAAATATGGAATAAATTATTAAAACGAGATAAAGGGTGATATGAGGAAAACCCATTGGTGGAATTTAAATTAGATGGTCAATGCATGAGTTGGAAGATGAAAGTTTCAGTTAAAGGTTGTGAAGACAATTAAAACTTTAGATTGTATTCTTTAGGGGCTATAAAATATGAAACTTTGGAATTTTATTGGATATGATGCAATATTGGAATGTGATGTCGATCAATTGTATGTCGAAAAGGATTAGCCATTAATTTATGATTGATGTATTTGAAGGTTGAAATTTTCCTAATTCATGGAGTATTTTGGATGGCTATATTTTTAATAATGAACTACGTTAAGGATTCAGAGAATTCAATAAGAGCGATTAAATATAACTTTTGGAGTTGATTTGATAGGACAGTCAAGAGCATGTCTAAAACGTAGAACAATTTTAATTTTGATCGCTAGCATGGTTATTGAGATTAGTAATATATAAATTTTATCATTATGATAAGATGAAACACTAATTTGTCAAAGAATGATTTAAGTTATATATTTAGGTTGTATAGGAGTTGCATTGTGGAGGATAACATTTAACTATGGTTCTTGTTGAGTGAAAAATGCAATAGCTAGTTAATTACGAGGTTATTAGAGAGTAAAAGTTTGATGAATGTTGATTTGAATGGATATAATTTTTTATATTAAAGTATCGATAATTATTTGAGGATCAATATCTATATTTCGAGGACAAAATTCTTTTAAGGGGGAGGAATTGTAATGGTCGAATATTTTTATTGATGAATTTGAAATTAAATTTGGTAGATTTATTTTTAACATATATTAGTAAAAATATTTATGAAATAATAATATAAATCTTTTACGTAATAATAATGATAATAATGTTATTAATATTAATATATATAATAAATATATATATATATAACGATAAATAAATAAAACGAAAAGAAAAAGGAAAACAAAAACCTTTGCCACCTCACCCTCATTCTGTTTTGTTTCCTTCACCATCTCCTTCCTCCACCATTTCTTCCCCTTCGCCCGAATCTCTCTCTCTCTCTCTCGCTTGCAACAGCATTGCAGAGGCCCTTCGAATCTGCCACCTTGGCCTAACGCTGGATTCCCCTTGTTCCCTCTCCGTTTCACCTCCATGGGTCTATTTAACCCTCGCATTCGTGGGTGTGTGATGGTAAGTGGAAGAGAGAAATCGGCTGTGAGTGTGAGAAAACGAGAGGTGTGGTTCATCCTTGAGGCGTTTGCATCCGACGCCGTTGCCGATTTCGTCGTTGCGGTGCCATCGTGCTGCTGAAGCCGATTCCTAAAATCTGAAACCGATTCCCAAATCTGAAGCTGAACTCAAGCCGTGTTCTAGAACCGTGAAAAATCAGACAAGTGAATCCCGTTTACTATCATTTCTTCTCTAATTGCAAGTGAACCCTCTATTGTCATTCTACTCCAATTTATGACTGATTTCTTCCTTCCTCATTTGTAATTTTAGCTGTGTTGCTGGAATTCAAAATTTTGATTCGAATCTGTTCATCTCTCTCTCTCTAATTCCATCAATTTTGATGTGTAAATTGGATGGTGTCTGTGTTTGTTAAGAAACTGATGAGGGAGCAGAGGTTAATCTGTTTGTGGCCGGTTCAAAAATCGGGTGAGAAAACAGAGGCTTCGTGCTCTGTTTTCGGCCGAGTTTTGGTGGGTGGAGGCGTTGACAGTAAAGGGGGGGTTCTGATTGACGCTGTGCGTGCGTTGGTCAGTGAGGAGGCAGCAGATGCTGCTGTGTGAGTGTGTTGTGGTGTGTGTGGGTGTGTTGCCCTGTGTGTGTGTGGGTTGAATCTGTAGTGTGTACGGTGTGTGAAGTGTTCGGTGATGGTAGTGAAGGCGTGTGCACTGGGTGCGTGTGTGTGCTTTGTGTGAGCTGTGTGTGTGGAGAGTGCAGCAGGAAGCAGCTGCGTGAGGCTGTGCGTTGGTGGGCCGTGGGTTGGGTTGATTTGGTTTGAGTGTGTATGCGTGTGGAGTGGAGTTGCGGGATGACAGTTTGTGTGTATACGTGTGTGTGTGTGTATATATATATATATATAGGTGTATATAGTTATATATATATATATATTGGGTGTATGTTGTTATATATATATATATGCAGCTGTGGGCGAATACCATATATATATTGAGCAGGAATGTATGTTGAGGATGGATGTTAATAAAATGGATATAAAATATGTAGAAAAGGGTTGTGTGTGCGAGAACCGGTAACGTGACTGCGAATGTTTAAATTGTTGCAGATGGACAACCTGTTTGTATTGGAATTAGTTGCTTCATGTGATAAATTAAAAATATGGCTGGCCTTAGTCGTAGGCATCGCTCCGAAATAAAATAGTGAAGTACTTGAGCTGATCATATCTTGATCCTTATATTCCCTTTGGATGTTCTGAGATATGTTCCTTTGTGTTAGCTTTGATGGTGTGAGTACGGTCTGGTCAGCACCGAACGACGTTCTGGTTATTGATGTTGCAAAGCTTTCTTTGTGTTATACTTGGTGTGTGAGTATATCTATTTGTTGGCTTCTTACGGTCAAGGTTGAGGAGAGTGTGTGAAAACATTGAAGTATCTGGTCGAATTGGAGGTTTTGATATTTTAATATGGTCTACACTTATCCAATACTGATTTTCGTATCCTAATGGTATTGAGGTACATTGTCTAGTTCGGCGGGATGCTTATGGCTATGTGAACATCGTAGATCATGATATCGAGGATATCATGACGGGGGATGCTGGGTTTGATGTGTGAGTTGTCTTCCGTACTGATAGAGTCAGAACAGGAGCATGTAGATGAGGTCATCTGTCCTGGTTGAGTCAGATGATGAGCATGTTTGGCAGACGTCTGTACTTTGTGGGACAGAGTCTCTGTGGACCATTGATTTGGTCGAAGGTCAAACTTGCGAGTATCAGGTAGCCCGTGCAAGTACCCAGTTGTCGGGGGATATATGCAGCCTTTGGTTCATAGTGGTGGAATAAGATCCGGGTGATTGCTTGAGATATTCTATGATTGTGAGTACCTCATTAGTTGTGGTGGCAATTTCCTTGTATGGATCCTGTGATACTCGGATTCAGCAGAATCCATGTTGTATTGTTATCGTGAGTATGCTGGTCGTTTTCACTGACATATGGACCGGAAAAATTCCCAAACATTGTTGATGTCGGATTCCAGGGGATTACCATTGTTTATTGGCACTCTTGTTATTTTTGGATGTGCGGGTCTTATGGGACCTATTTGCTTAGAGTCGTATTTACGACGTGTTGTAATCTGTCTCGAATATGGTAGGTTTTCAGAGTATGTTGAGACCCTGGTAGATGGTATCCGAGATCGTTATTATTGTTAGCGTTTTTTATTATATCACTTGCTTGGTTTTGGCTCACCCTTGTGTTTTCATGGCTCTAGATTGAGTTGACAACATTTAGCTTGGAGGAAAAATGCATGAGAAGATGGTCTTGATAGCCGGATGATGAGATTAAATTGTTATTGAGATTTATATATTTTTATTTTTATTGAGTTTATCATGATGTAGAAATTCAAGTGAATGAAATAGTTGGAATGTAAAATTTATGGTATTTGATTTTAAATTTTTAGTCCGCGTAAGCGGCTTGAGCAATGTGTTTGAGTATTTAGGCTTGGGTCGCCACATTGATAATTTGTTCAGTGAAATTATAAAGTATTTGTCTTATCTATTATACCTGCTGATTTTGGGGTCAGTGCAAATTGGGAGAAACAGAGCGCCATGCTCTGTTTTCGCCTTCTGAACCCAATTCCAGGATTCGAAAATGACAAGAAATTGGCGCAGTGGTAGGAGGTGTATTTGAGTCGTATGGGTACTACGCGTTGTGCGTATGTGTACCTTGGCGTGGGTGTGTGTATACAGATGTGTGTATACGGCGCATAAAAATAGTATATATATATGTATTTGTATGTGTGTGACTGTGTAGGTGTATGAAAGCACAGGTTGCCATATGCATACGGGTGGCATATAGGGCATATGCATGCGGGCGTGAGTATGAAGGCGCATATGGAGGTGTAGGCATATGTATATGCATATGTACCCATGTGAATATGGGTTTTTATGTATGTATACGTGGGTTAACAGGTATGTATGTATGACATAGATGTATATATGGGTTGGCATGTATATACGGGTTGGTGGGTATGTTAGCCTTATATACGTGAGTATCAAAATGAACAAATAAGTAAATGAATTAATATATATATATATATATATATATATATATCTGTGCGTGTGTATGTATATGTGAGTGAGGATGTGTGTTGTGTGTGTTGGGTGAATGTGTATGCAGTTTTGGGAAATATGGTCGGCAATTGTTGTGTGAGCGAGCGGGCAATGGTGTGATCGGTAGGTTTGTGCCACATTTTGTGCATAAAATAAAATAATCCTGAATATTGGCTGTGGTATTTTCATGGGTATATACATGTAATAATGAAGGCTTTGTCCCTATGTGTTGAGCTTGGAATTAGAATCAAATGGTTTATTAAGTAAATAATTAAAGCTCGATCAGCAGGTAATTATCCTTGGATTATCTTGATATATTCTGCTAAATTATTCTTCGCATTAACCTTGTTGACGTGCGTATATTTATTGGCACTCTATGGTTAAGTTGAAGATGACGTATGAAAACACTAAGGTATCGAGTTGAATGAGAGACTACGGAACCTTAATATGGTCTACACCTTTCTGAGACTAATTTCATTATGGATAAGTAAAGGAGAGTGTGTGAAAACTCTATAGTAACCAGGTGTATGGGAGTCCTTGGGACCGTAGAGTAGTCTACACTTTTTTGATATTGAATCCATATTAATTATTGTCGTGATTATGCTGGTCGTCTAGCTGACATATGGACCAGGGAAATCCCCAATCATCGTTGATGTCGGATTCTAGGGATTACCATTGATTATTGGCACTCTGTTATTTTTTTGATGTGCGGGTCAAGTGGGACTTATCTTGTCTAGAGTCGTATTTACGACGTATTGTAATCTGTCTCGGATATAGTAGGTTATTAGAGGATATTGAGACCTTTGTAGTGTGAAATCCGAGATCGTTATTGTGGTGAATGTATATACAGTTTTGGAAAACATGGTCAGCAATTGTTGTGTGAGCGAGCAGGCAATGGTGTGGCCGGCAAGTTTGTGCTACATTTTGTGCATAAAATAAAATAATCCTGAATATTGACTATGGTATTTTCAAGGGTATATACATGTAATAATGAAGGCTTTGTCCCTATGTGTAGAGCTTGGAATTAGAATCAAATGGTTTATTAAGTAAATAATTAAAGCTCAGTCAGCAGGTAATTATCCTTGGATTATCTTGATAAATTCTGGTAAATTATTCTTTGCTTTAACCTTGTTGGCGTGCGTATATTTATTGGCACTCTATGGTTAAGTTGAGGATGGCGTATGAAAATACTAAGGTATCGAGTTAAATGGGAGGTTACGAAATCTTAGTATGGTCTACGCCTTTCTAATACTAATTTTATTATTGATAAGTAAATGAGAGTGTATGAAGTCTCTATAGTAACCGGGCGTATGGGAGTCCTTGGGACCGTAGAGTAGTCTACACTTTTCTGATATGGCGTATGAAATACGGAATCCATATTTAGGAGGTTGAGGTTGTTGTTATTGAGGAGGGATACTTATAACTTGGTGACCATCGTAGAGAATGATATCTAAGATATCATTAACGAGGGATATCGGAGATTGTATGAGTATGTTACGAATATAGCCTTAAGGAGGACTGTAGGGGTAGTGGGGATACCATGAATACTGGGTAACCTCGTGGTACTCACCTGGCCGTCAGGGGCGTAAAGATGTAGCCTTTGGTTCACTATAGTAGAATAAGGTCCAGGGAGATTGTTGTTATCTCGTACTGTGGTGACCTCAAATTGAGCTGATAATCAGATTCTTGTTATCTCGTACTGTTAGTCAAGAGTAATGCTTATAATCTAGTTACCATCGTAGAGGATGATATCTGAGATATCATTGATGAGTGGTATCAGAGATGGTATGAATATACTACGGGTACAGCCTCATAGATGATTGTAGGGGTAGTAGGGATATCATGAATACCAAGTAAATTCGTAGGACTCATCCAACCGTCGAGGGCGTAAATACGCGGCCTTTGGTTCACTATGGTAGAATAAGGTCCATAGAGACTTCTGTCATTCATACAGTTGTGACATCGTATTGATCTGATGATCGGATTCAATAGAATCCATGTTACTTCTTGATATCCAATTGTTCGCATGACCTTTCATTGGTATACATGACTTGTTGTTGAGTCTCGGACAGTGATCGAGATATTACCCATGATTTTTACGCTCATTCATTATTTATCATCCGAGATACTTTATTATACTTATCTATTGTTGATTTTTTTTACTTGTTGGGCATTCGACTCACTCTTATATTTTATTGGGTCGAGAGTAGACAGATTGATATCAGGATAGAAGAGATCGTTGTGTCGACTCTAGGCAGAGGTGATCTCGAGGATCGAGGCTTTTAGGATAGAAAGTTAAGATTTTTGTTACTTTAATTACGGTTTGACTTTTATTAGATTTTTTATGAGGATTGATATTTTAGACATTGATGTCATTTATTGAAGTTATTTATTATTACTATTATGGATATTTCATTAATGGTGTATTTATGAGGTTTATTGATGATATTTTTAAAGATGTTGAGTTCATTGATGACGTATAATTGATGATTTTGAATGATTTAAGGTTTTTACCATGACGGTCCGGATCGGGTTCAGGGATCCGAGCTCGGGTCGTTACAACTTAATAGTATTAGAGAATTAAGGTTCTGTGTGAATACTTGAGGATTTTTGAAATTGATAATGGATGAGAATGTTAGGCGAATCAATGATATTTGAGGACTTAGATTTATTTTGTAAGTCGGAGGAGAGAATAGTATGTATTTTAGAGAAATTTCGGGGCTTGATATTTTGATGTTTTGATTTACTAAGTGGTTCGAGAACTTGAGATATCAGTAATCATTTTGGGTTGAAGAAAATTTTATAGCATTTTTTGAGGACTTAGAAAATCGTTGGTAATTCTGAGTCGTGAAATTTATCTTATATTTTGGGTTTATGGTCTAGGATATTTTGAGATCAGGAGTAAATTAGTAGGTTAGAGTATTAGTATGGGTTAGGTTCAAAATTTTCTTATCTTAGAAGTTGTCGAGACAATAAAATACGAGTACAGGAGACTCCTGTAAAACTTATGATGACATTCATGCGAAGTAACTCATCCCACGGCACAAGCACTAAACATCTTGACTTGCGGATCTTAGGCAGTGAATGCATAAACTTCTATCGTTCAGCTATTCGGAAGAAGAGGACCACCAAAAACCTATTGCTGCAGATTTCGTGATCGGACCATCACCTTTCTTGTTGGATAAGCGATAAGAAATCAGTGGGTTCCTCGTAATCTAGGGCTATGCGTCGTGCATTGTCATATGCCAAAGAAGAAGATGCCAACTCCGTTCGATCAGCGACAATCGTAGAGTCAAGTAGAACTTCCACCATTTTCAATCAGAAGGGTTTCGACTTCGACTTTTGACGTGTGGCACAACAACTGTGTACTCCTGGAAGATCCAGAGCTCTCACATCTATAACAAAATGGGATGAATTATCAATCAAAGGGATTATTATCAACTCGGAGATCTTCAAAAGCGTCACGACCATATTGCTAGTACAAACACCGTGTAGAAGATTAACTTCTCTATCGAGCTAACTTGAATAATCGACTTCAAAGACCTTATGGGATGGTAATTGTGAAACTTAAAGAGTTAAAATTGTAATCGAAATGCGATCGTGTTTGATTGTCACCAAGTCTAATCATTTACCATGGAAGAAGTTAGGGCAAGAACTATAAAAAAAAGAAAAATCGCCTAACCAAAAGCTTCCTTTTCCTTTTGGCACTCGCTATTAGAACCATTCATCTTCTGTTATTTTAATTAACTGTCCATAGTAATTTTCGGAGTCAAACCTTAACTATATTCTTTTTGTGTCTTTGGTTGGAACCATATTCTCGTACTCTTTCTCGTGTTGAAGTAGTTCTGTAAGAGGCCACCCAACTTACTATCCTATTCATCCAATTATGGAAGCCTGTTGAACTACAATCTTATTTCATTCTATAATGTAACCTTCCATACTTTAATACTTTTATCTCTATTATTGAACTCATCTTTTATCCATACATAGGATTCCTCCAAGCTTAAGTGTATTATCAATAGCTCCATCTATTTTTTTAGTTTGACCAAATTCCCTTTAATTATGTTTTCTTTCATATTCTAGGGCAAAAAAAAGGGGGGGATAAGTAAAATGATGACCACAAGATTGTTACAAATTAAAGAAATTACTGATCAGATTAAGATTGAAGGTTGTCCAATGAAAATTGTTATGATGATAATGATATCTTGATTGTCAAATGTTAAAAATTATGCATCTATTATTTGAGGGATTAAAGGTTTAAGGAATAAAACTAGGAAAGTAAAATCATAGCAAATGGTTCCTAGGACTATACCAATATTTTCGAGGACGAAAATCTTTTAAGGGGAGTAGATTGTAATATCTCAAATAATTTTTTTGTAAATTATCTAGTTAAATTTAATAATTATTTTAGTGCTTGTTTTGGATTTAGAATCTTGTAATTGGGTTTGAAATATGAGTCTAAAGTATTTCAACAATTGAATTAAGTTTAAATACTTTAACCATTAAATTGAATTAATAATTTGAATTTGGGTATTTTGATTATTTAATTTAGTTTAGAGTAATTAATATGATTGATTGAGTTAGTTTAATTATAAATCTAATTAAACAAGAAAATTATTATATATTTAATTTATATAAATTTTAGTATATTAAAATTTAGTAATTTAAAATATAATTATGAAATTAAAATTGAAGATAGGTAAAAATATTAAAAATTTATATTAAAATTTTAAGTGTTATTATTAGATAAATAATTAATTAAGATTTTAATTAGAGATAAATAAACATATAAATATATGTAAAATAACTATATATATAATAATATTTGTAATATAATAATTATTATATATAATGATAATTATTATTAATGATAAATATTAAAACGTAATAATAATAATAATAATAATAATAATAAATAATAATAATAATAATAATAATAATAATAATAATAATAATAATAATATGAACGAAGAAGGAAAGAAACGAGAAAGAAAAGGAGAAAAAGTTAGGAGGAAAAAGGGGAAGAGGAGGAAAAAGGAAGGAACAAGAAAGGGGAAGAGAGAGAGAGAGGGAGGCGCGGCGATAGATTTTCAACAAAGGAGGAAGGAAATTGGCATCTCAAATGGAAACCCTAAATTGACCCCTTCATTATTTAAGGAGACGGTGGTGGAAGGAAATGGGGGGCCATCGTTACCCTAGTCGTGAGTTGATGTCGTCGTCCTTATTCCTCGTCGCTGCCGTTGCTAATTGCCATCGTGTGTTGGGATGACGCCGACGTGTATGCAGTCAAAGTCGCCGTCATGGGTTGGTGTTACCGCCATCATCGATTCATACCGCCACCGTCGTAAGTGGAGCACGAAGCCGAAGAAGTCGCCGTCGATCTCCCAATCATGGCAAGTAATCCTCCATTTTGCATGTAAATTTCTATCTCGCAAAATAAATTCTCCATAACCTATTGTTAATATTATCCCATTGCTTGCATGCCATAATTTTGTGGTGATTTGGTTGTGTCGTGGTTGAGAAGTTGGAAATGGGAAGAACATAGCCTACGGCTTGAGAGGTGAAAGCCTTAAACTTTGGGGTTCTATGTTAAATCGGGGATTGATAATTTGTTCAGCGAAATTATAAAGTATTTGTCTTACCTGTTATACCTGCCAATTTTGGGATCAGCACAAATTACCATGCTCTGTTTTCACCTTCTGAACCCAGTTCTGGGATTCGAAAATGGCAAGAAATTGGCACAGTCGTAGGAAGTGTATTTGAGCCGTATGGGTACTATGAGTTGTGCGTATATGTACCTTGATGTGGGTGTGTGTATACGGACGCGTGTATATGGCGTATAAAAATAGGTTTACGAATGGTGGGTATGTTAGCCCTGTGTGCAATTGTGCAGGTGTACGAAAGCATAGGTTGCTGTATGCATACGGCTGGCATACGAGGCATATGCATACAGGCGTGAGTGTGAAGGCGCATATGGAGGTGTAGGCGTATGTATATGCGTATGTATCCATGTGAATATGGGTTTTTATGTATGTATACGTGGGTTAACAGGTACGTATGTATGGGTTGACATGTATGTATATATGGTTAGCATATATATACGGGTTGGTGGGTATGTTAGCCTTGTATACGTGAGTATTAACATGAATAAATAAATAAATAAAAATATATATATATATATATATATATATATATATATATATATATCTGTGCATGTGTATGTATATGTGAGTGAGGATGTGTGTTGTGTGTGTTGGGTGAATGTGTATGCAGTTTTGGGGAACTTAGTCGACAATTGTTGTGTGAGCGAGCGGGCAATGGTGTGACCGGTAGGTTTGTGCCACATTTTGTGCATAAAATAAAATAATCTTGAATATTGGCTGTGGTATCTTCATGGGTGTATACATGTAATAATGAAGGCTTTGTCCCTATGTGTAGAGCTTGGAATTAGAATCAAATGGTTTATTAAGTAAATAATTAAAGCTCGGTCAGCAGGTAATTATCCTTGGATTATCTTGATAAATTCTCGTAAATTATTCTTCGCGTCAACCTTATTGGCGTGCGTATATTTATTGGCACTCTATGGTTAAGTTGAGGATGATATATGAAAACACTAAGGTATCGAGTTGAATGGGAGGTTACGAGACTTTAGTGTGGTCTACACCTTTCTGATACTAATTCCATTATGGATAAGTAAAGGAGAATGTATAAAAACTCTATAGTAACCAAGCGTATGGGCATCATTGGGACCGTAGAATAGTCTACAATTTTTCGATACTGAATCTATATTCCGGAGGTTAAGGTTATTGTTATTGAGGAGGGATGCTAATAACCTGGTGACTATCATAGAGAATAATATCTAGGATATCATTGGCGAAAGGTATCGGAGATGATATCAGCATGCTACAGGTACAGCCTCTAGGGGGACTGTAGGGGTAGTGGGAATACTATGGATACCGGGTAACTTCGTGGTACTCACTCAACCGTCAGGGGTGTAAATACGCGGCCTTTGGTTCACTATGATAGAATAAGGTTCAGGGAGATTCTTATTATCTCGTACAGTGGTGACCTCAAATTGAGTTGATAATCAGATTCTTATTATCTTGTACAATTAGTCGAGAGGGATGCTTATAATTTAATGACCATCGTAGAGGATGATATTTGGGATATCATTGGCGAGAGATATCGAAAATGATATGAGTATGCTACGGTTATAGCCTCTGGGAGGATTGTAGGGATAGTGGGGATACCATGGATACCAGGTAACCTCATGGGACTCGCCCAGCCGTCGGGGGTATAAATACGCGGCCTTTGGTTCACTATGGTAGAATAAGGTCCATGGAGATTTCTGTCATTCATACAATTGTGACCTCATATTGATCTGATAATCGGATTCAATGGAATCCATGTTGCATCTTAATATTCAATTGTTCACATGACCTTTGATTGGTATACATGACTTGTTGTTGAGTCTCGAACAGTGGTCGAGATATTACCCACGATTTTTACGCTGATTCATTATTTATTATCCGAGATACTTTATTATACTCATATATTGTTAATTTTATTTACTTGTTGGGCATTCGACTTACTCTTGTATTTTATTGGCTCCAGAGTAGACAGGTTAACATCAAGATAGAAGATATCGCTGTGTAAATTCCAAGCAGAGTTGATCTCAGGGATGGAGGCTTTCAGGATAGAAAGTTAAGATTTTTATTACTTCAGTTACGGTTTATCTTTTATTAGATTTTTTATGAGGATTGATATTTTGAACATTGATGTCATTTATTGAAATTATTTATTATTACTATTATGGATATTTAATTAATTGTGTATTTATGAGATTTATTAATGATGTTTTTAATGATATTGAGTTCATTGATGACGTATAATTGATAATTTTGGATAATTTGAGGTTTTCACCGTGATGGTTCGGGGATCCGAACTCGTGTCGTTACATCCCAAGAGAGGACAATTATAAATCTGATCAGCTAGCTAAAATGACGAATTCAAAAATCTCAGACAATACATTAGGAAAATAAGGAAAATACTCATGAGTATAAGTATTGAGGAACCAGATGAAATGTTTATAGTATCTGATGAGGTGACTTGGAAGACTCCTTATTAAAGATACCTTGAGAGTGGAATACTTCTAAACGACTTGACAAAAACAAAATCCATTATGAAGATGGGTGGTACACACTTGTAGATGAAAAATTCTACAGAAGAGGCTGCTCCATTCTTTATATGAGTTTCTTTACTAGAACTAATTATGCCCTCAGCGAGTTACATCTTGGTATATGTGGAATGCATGCAGGAGATAAGAACCTAATATCCATGGTCATGTGGTAAGGATATTTTTGGCCAAAAATGAAAAAAAGATGCTATAGATTTTATCAAAAAAAAAAAATGTAAGAACTGTTAGATTTGCGGCAATATTATCAAATAGCCTCACACATAAATTTGAATCTTCAAGTCTCCCTAATCATTCGTGCAATAAGAGTTGAATATATTAGGTCCATTCCCTATCACCATATGGCAAAGAAAATTCATCATCATCGTGATAGACTATTTCTTAAAATGGGTGGCATCCCCAATGGCAAAATTTATTAAGCAGAATGTAAGAAATTTCTTGCGCCAAATTATAGTTTGTAGATGTGGAAATCGAAGGTCATAAGACCAACAATAGTATCTAATCCATAGAAAAAGGTTCACAAAATATTATATAAGTTTGGGTATTAGATTAGTTTATACTTCAGTCTTTTACCCCAAAACAAACGAACAAGTTGAGTTGACTAACCGGATGATATTGAATGAGCTGAAAATAAAATTAGAAGATGTTGGGAGCTCTTACATAAACAAACTGCCATTTGTACTATAGGCCTACCGAATAACACCAAGAGAATCAACTTGTGAAAGACCTTGTAATCTGAAGTAATAGTCTCAGTGAAGATCAGATTGCCTAGTTATTAAGTGAAAAGTTTTGCTTCTAGTCAAAAGTTCCAACTTTTAACAAAAAATTTAGATTTATTAAAAGAAGCAAGGGACAAGGCATATATCTGATTAGCTGCCTACCAATAAAAAATCACTCAATACTACAATATGAGTGTGAAGGTACAAAATTTTGAAGTGGACAACTTAGTTTTAAGAAACATTGAGGCTATGTGCAAACTCGCTCACAAGAATAAGTTGTCTTTGAATTAGAAAGAATCTTATCTAGTCTCAACTATACTCCATAATAGTGCATATAAACTATGTACCCGAAATGGCAATTTATTCCCATAAACATGAACTACCCTATACCTCAAAATGGGTAATAAATGACCATGTAAATTAGGATCTATGAGGTACATTCACTTTGGAGTGCATATATGATATATTTTTAATATAAATAAAATCTAATTCTTACGTTTGTTGTTAATTTGTATACTTGTGTGTAAAAATGTTATCATAATTGGTCCTAAATCAGGCAATTGGTATACACACCCTACCAACCTGTTCAATGAAACGATCATGGTGTAGGTTAATAAAACCATACGTCCCAAGCATGGTCACATCAACAATTCAAAAGACTCGAGGACTTGAGAATCAAGTGTCTGATTCCCTCAACAGAAGTCAAATAATACCAAACGAGGCTAGACCGAATACAATCATTTGACCAACAAAAACCTTATTGGGGCAGGGCATGGTGATGATCCTCTGGGCTGGTGGCTAGAAACCGGTGAAAATCTCCAGCATAAGAGAGGCAATGATCGATGGTACAGTGGGGTTTCAAAACCAGGGGCGCCTAGAAAAACCCTCGAATCCACTAGAGCTGCAAATGGAGATAAAGAAGATATAGAAATCTCTTTTGCTACTCTATTATTATCATCAAAAATAATAATTGGAGTAACAGGAGGTGCTAGAGTCAGCATATCCAAAGGAGTGCTGAGCACAACTGGAACCCCAAATTTAGTGATGACTGGAGCATTAAGTAGCTTCTCATTAAGTGAAGGTTGAGGTTCAAAATCGTGTACCTCCAAGGAGGCAACAATAGCAGCCTCATCTTTTAGGTCAAATGCTGGCACTTCTTCAAAAGTTAGAACACTAGAGAGGACAAAAACTGGAAAAAACCTTTGAGAGGACCAATCAGCACCCCTCTCCATCATCTTGCCACAAGTGTCACCGACAGCATTATCCAACTCGCTATCTGAAGACGAATTAGAGGAGTAAGCAGGCCCAATATCAGCTTGGCTGGTAGTAGCCTGTGATGGAGACTCAATAAAAAGTTGGCCATTCTTTCTCTTCACACGGTGGAATCGCATGTCAACAACGGCCTTTCCACCCAAAACCACTTGCCACCTGATGCTATCCAAAGCCTTTTGGGTTAAAAAAAAACTTTCCAATTCTATGTAACTTGACAACATTGTTCTCGATGAGTTCGGTTTGAAACTTGGACGAGTGATGCTCATTATCCAAAACATGGCCAAAAAATAAAGGGATGACATCTTTTTATTGTTGGAAAGAACCCAGTTGGAAGAAATCTCCATAAAAAAGATTTGATCTTTTTAATTTTTCGTTAAGTCGGGGTTTCCTCCATTTATTTTAAATCCCTTTTAGGGAATTATAGAAATCTAATTACTCTTTTAATTAAAATTAAATACTATTTTAACCATCCAAACGTCTAGCCTAAGGTTCTGATGGTAAAAAAAGATACACAAAGATACAAGATATTTGATGACATTAAGATAGAGATGAACAAGTGGGATGAAGCTGGAGCCACTGGCGCAAGATGCTGAAAGCACCACGAAATATATTTTCAATTGCCATGGCAATGATGACGCGGGCATCATCATTTTCAAATTCATGAAGTGATTACTAATTGTATCTTTTCACTTATTCCATTTGCCCAGTTCAATTAATTGTAAGTCATTAAATTAAAGGTTTGGATTTAATTAAAATAAATCTTGTCGAAGACCCAAACTATAAGAGGCTCTGAACTGTGGGATGGTTAGATCGATAAAAGTCATGCATTGAAAGATAAACTACTCCTTGGGGGCAGATAAACTCTTTTTTTTTTTTTTTTTTGAGCAGTAGTCTAGAGCATTGAAGTACCCAAAACTATCAGTAGAAGAAAAATTTATATTCAAATAATTTTATTAATCTATGCTTTTTGCAACTTACAATCCTTAATGAGAGAAATATAACTCTAAAGAAAGAAACATATTAAAGAATTATGAACTAAATGTGAAAAATAAAAATTTCTTATCATTGATATATTTATATACATAATCCTGTGAAATTGAAAGTAAAGAAAAATTAGCCACATGGGATGAAAAGAGAGCCCCCATCTAGCATCCAATGTCCAATAGACATCGACTCTATTCCACAAAACATCCCATCCAACATTCATATCTTCTTCCTCGTAATGTGTGACAAATCGTATTTTCTACCGAAAATCTGGTAGAGTTCCGTCTAAAATATAGACATCCATCAATACAAAACCTATATAAATCCATATATTACAACAACCACAATATACACGCTACACATACATAGGATTCCAACTGCCACAAGGACAATAGGTGGCACCGACGTCATAACCTTGGGTACGACGTCGGCTCAGATAAGATATCAACTAGGTAGCCAAATATAACCATAAAAGCCTGTGGAAACACATACATCCATTATATATAGTGGAAACTAAATTACGTAACCATCAATACCATACACATACATCGATATATATATACGTATCAAAATAATATAATCTACTCCATCACATATAAAAATCATAAATTAAGTCCCAAAAGCTCTTCAATGCAAGATCCACAACCTATCCTGCTCCTACGTCCTATTCGGACTCGTCAGATATAAGAGCATACTTATCTGGAAGAAAAAAATGAATAAGGGTGAACCAAATACTCAATAAGTGTAACATAAACAAATAATAAGCAATATATTCCAAATGAAATAGAGAATGAGATAGAAGCAATATGTAAGGATGCATGAAGATATGAAATATGAATTAATATACTTTCTAAATTATATTTATCTTTGCGGACCACGACTAGTAGGCCTTACTAGCTAATAGTATGGGAGAATGATGAAAGGATCACGATACTCCACATAATCTAAGGCCGAATTACATACTTAACGTCCCATAGTGGAAGGTATACGCTTTCGTTGGTATACAGGACAATACCAAATACTATATGGCGAGCGGTATACCAATCACCCGGTATACAGGGCCAATAAAATCCTCCCTAATCTCCCGCAATCACGAGGCAGTCATGGTACTTTCACAGTAATATCTTAAGGTATATTAAGGAATATCACCCATTACAATACACGGCCAAGATAATCCTTAAATTTTCATTGTAATAACAATTGCCTGATAGGAGATATTACCCTCTGAAATATAAATCTGTGATCCTAATTTCACGATTTCTTATTCTTTGAAGGAATGTCCACCAAACTTCTTTTACAAATTTCTCCCTTCGGAATAATGAATCATATATATAACAAATTGTGGCATTTTCTTCGTATTCTTATATAATTTTTATCTTTTTTTTCGAATTTAAATCTTCTCATGACCTAATTTATATGCACGGATATCAAAAAATATAGGAAAGAATAGAAATTCTTACCACCGAGAGATAAATATAACTTTAGAGGCTTCCGGATAATATTTTCTTCATGATTGGTTAACAAATATAATTTCCTAAATATACAATTAAACACATGCAAATTTATACAATTTAATTAGCAATTAAATTATGTGAAATCATGCAAAAATACCTAAGGTCTCTGGTGAACAGTAATCACATGAATTTAGGGGTCCAAATTTGTAAAACAGAACAAAATATGAAAAATCGAACACCCAAACGGTAAATAATCCTATTCAAGGTATAGGTTTTCGTTATCCAGGGCCACATTAAGCTTGGAACTCAAAATAATAAGCAAACGATGGTTCGGCGCAGGTCTAGGGTTTGGGCGAAGCTAATCCGTGTGAAACGAAGAAAAATCAGATATTAAACAACAAATAATTCATATAATAATTATGAATTCTGTAATTTACATGTTTTGGGTAGGTACCAAAACAAAAATATCCAAGAGAATATAAATAAAAATTGAAAGAGAGAATAAAGAGGACATGAGTACACTTGCCTCAACCAAATATACCACTTCTCTAACTGACTCCTCCTCAGAATCGGAACCATAAACCTCATTTTTGCGCCTTCTCTCTCTACCTGGCATCCCCCTCTCTCTCCTCTCCTTCTTCCTTCGCGTTTCTGTTTTCTCCTCCCAAATCCCTCCTTCTCTCTATTATTATTATTATTATTATTATTATTATTATTATTATTATTATTATTATTATACATAATACGTTGTTATTGTTATTATTATTATTATTATTATTATTATTATTATTTATACATCTACCCCTTTTTTTTAATTTTAAAACCCGAATTGATCCTCGGGCGATCAAATGGGTGCACTTTGGGAGCCAGCCAAATAAATCCAAATATCTTCTGAAATTTTATAATATTTAATTAATTTTTATCATATCTAAATTACCTAAAATAATAACTAAACTCATTTAAATCGAATAAAAATTTGAAATATTATATTCTCCCCCCACTTATAAAAATTTCATATTGAAATTAACGAATCTTAGGAATTACTTGAACCTACGTACCTCAGAATAGATAGGGATATTTCTCCCGGATCTCGTCCTCTCTCTCCCACATCGCCTCCTCGTGGGAGTGGTTTCTTCTTAAAACTTTCACAAGATGGATCATCTTCGAGTGCATAATTTGATTCTTGCGATTCAAAATCTCCATTGACTCTTCCAAATACAATAAATCATAGTCGATAACCAAAGGGCCATAATCAATCACGTGCGCCAAATCGTGCATGTACTTTCTCAATATCGATACATGAAAGACATTATGCACTTGGCCAAGTTCGGCAGTAACGCCAACCAATACGCTACTTCTCCGACCTTCTCTAGAATCTCGAAAGGTCTAATAAAGTGTGGCCTCAACTTCCCTTTGATGTCAAACCTCATGGTTCCCTTCGACGGCGAAACCTTAAGGAACACGGAATCACCGACCTCAAATGTGAGCTATAATCATCTCCGATCTACATAGCTCTTCTGTTGATTCTGGACAACTCTCAACTTTTTAACAATTACCACAATCTTTTCTGATGTCTCTCTAATTACATCGGGCCCTATAAGTCGTCTATCTCCGATCTCTTCCTAATGGATCGGAGATCGATGCTTCCTACTATACAGTGCCTCAAACGAAGCCATGCCGATACTTGTCTAGAAGTTATTATTGTATACGAACTCTGCCAACGACAAGTGATCATCCCAACATCCTTTAAACTCCATCACCGAGGCTCAAAGCATATCCTCTAAAATCTGAATGGTCTACTCTGACTGACCATCGGTTTGGGAATGATACGTCATACTGAACTTCAGATTTGTCTCTAACTCCCGATGTAAACTTTTTTAAAATTTAGAGACGAAGCGTGGATCACGATCAGACACAATAGACGCTGGCATATTGTGCAATCTAATAATCTCGCTGATATACAATTGTGATAGGTGATCACGGGAATATATAGTCCAAATGGTTATAAAATGAGCCGATTTCATCAGCAGATCCAAAATAACCCAAATTGCATCGTGATTTCTCGGGGTCCTAAGCAATCCAAAAATAAAGTCCATCAAAATATCCTCCCACTTTCAACACGGGATAGCCAACGGCTGCAATAATCTCAAAGGCTTCCTTCTCTCAGCCTTTAACTGCTGACAAATGAGATATTGCCCAATAAAAACAACTATCTCTCTTTACATATTCCTCCACTAGAATATCTTCTTTAAATCTTGGTACATTTTATTTATCTCAGGGTGGATAGTGTACCTGATTCGATGCACCTCTTTTATGATTTCTTTCTTCAACTCCTTTTCATCAGGCACACATAGTCATTCCCGGAATCTCAAGAATCCATCAGCACAAACACTGAAATCAATCCGGGAATCCCTACCACGATCACCAATAATATTCATAAAAAATGGATTATTTACCTACCCTTCCTTAATTCTCTGGAGAATCTCAGGCTGCACCTATAAGAAAGATAACATCATACAATTACCCTTGATGTAACACTGGATGTGATAAGACTTCAGACAATCTAGCATCTCCATCTATTTTATCTGCATCGTCGCCGCCAAACTAGTTCGACGACTTAAGGTATCCGCAACCACATTTGCCTTCCGAGGTCAATACTGGATCTTACAATCATAGTCCTTAAGGAACTCGATCCATCACCGTTTCCTCATATTCAACTCCTTCTGTAAAAACAGATACTTGAGGCTCTTATGATCGGAGTATACAAAAAAATTTTCACCGTACAAATAGTTTCTCTAAATCTTAAATGCAAATACCACAACGGCTAACTCCAAATCGTGGGTTGGGTAGTTCTTCTCGTGGGCCTTCAATTGCCAAGACCCATATGCAACCACCTTCTTGTTCTGCATTAAAACACATCCGAGCCCAACCTTAGAAGTATCGCAGTAAACCTCAAAACCACCAGAATCATCAAGAAGAGACAAAATCGGTGCTGAAGTCAACTGATCTTTTAACTTTGGGAAACTACAATCACATTCCTTGGTCCATTCAAATTTGGCCTCCTTCTTCGTCAACTGCGTAAGCGGCAATGCAATACAAGAGAAATTCTTTACAGATCGATGATGGTAGCCGGCCATATCAAAAAAACTACGGACCTCTATTATGGTCGTTGGTTGATCCCAACTGATCACGGCTTCGACCTTTTTCAGATCTATCAAGACACCTCCATTTGAAATCACGTGACCTAGAAACACAACCTCCTCAAGCCAGAATTCGCATTTCTTCAACTTTGCGAATAATCGATACTCCTGAGGGTTTGGAAGACAATCCTCAAATGCTCCTCATACTCCACATCACTCTTCGAATAGATCAGGATATTATCAACAAAGACCACAACAAACTTATCCAAATAGAGTTGAAAAACATGATTCATCAAATCTATAAATACAGCGGGAGCATTCGTCAAACCAAACAGCATAACGAGAAACTCATATTGGCTATATCTCATTTGGAATGCCGTCTTTGCTACATCTTCCTGCTTAATCCGGAGTTGATGATATCCCAACTAAAGATCGATCTTTGAGAACACTCGGGTTCCTTGCAATTGATTGAAGAGATCATCAATCCGCGACAACGGCTATTTATTCTTTATCGTGATCATATTTAACTCATGATAATCCACATAAAGTCACAAATTCCCATCCTTCTTCTTCACAAATAGGACCGGAGTACCCCATGGTGAAACACTGAGTCTAATAAAATCCATATTAAGCAAATCCTGCAACTACTACTTCAACTCTCTCAGCTCAGCAGGAGCCATGCGATAAGGGGTCCTCAATGTAGGTGCCAACCCTTGCATGAGATTAATTCCAAACTCGATCTCATGTTGTGGTGGTAGAGCAGATAGTTTATCAAGAAACACATCCTTGAACTCACACATAATCGGAATATCCTTTGCAGATAGCTCACGGCTCTCCACAATACTAGCATAAGCCAGAATGGCTTCACAACAACTCTTCAACAAATGGCGAGCTTGGAGGGCCAAATAAAGCTAGATTCCTTCATCTCTGAACTCCTTAAATGTGAAAAGGCTCACACTTTGAAATCGCAAAAGCCATTCTCTTGTGGAAGCAATCAATAATTGTATGATATCGTGACAATCAATCCATACCCAGAATAACATCGAAATCATACATCTCCAGAAGAATTAGATCGATAACCAAAGACAAATCATCCACTTCAACAACATACTCAGGGTAAGAAATATCAGTGATACTTACCAAAAAAAGAAAAAAAATATCGGTGATAACAGAAGATCCCATGGGTGTCAATACAACCAAAGAGAAGTCAAAAATCATAGGAAAGGATGTAATATGATAGGCCAACCGTAAAGAGACAAACAAATACGTAGATCCAGAATCGAAAAGTACTATACAAAAAGTGCCACAAATGGAGAGAATACATTCAACCACATTATCTGATGCCTTTGTTTGACTCATGACATTGCAAAGGCCTTTCCTTGGACAACGGGCTTGGAAGTACAGGCCTTCTATGGATGAGGGCATTCTTTGGCCCGATGCCCCACCTAGCCACAATTAAAACAACCGCCCATCAATCTAAAATAGGGTTGTTCTCATGCATCTTTCCACAATGTTGACATGAGCCCACCGAAACTTGAGAAGATGAATAGGTCTGACTACCCTTCTTTTCTAAATCTGGGTGCTTTATTTTCTTGAACGGACTCCTAGAATTCGCACCAGAACTAGCACCAACTCCACTCTTGTCCGACGACCGTTTCTTGAAGAACTCTTCTGTGGCAAGCCCTTGTTCATGGATCAAGGCATGATCGAACACATCTGCGTAGTCGTCAACTTTAGGGTCACTAACTACTTGCGGATATCATCCCACAAGCCTTGTAAAATATTCCTTGCCTTCCTCTTCTCATCATCGACCATATATGAGGCGAACCGTGATAACTCAGTAAACTTGACATCATACTCGACAATCGACCGGGTACCTTGCCTCAAATAGATAAACTCTTCCTCCTTCTGAACATGGAGGGTAAATGGAAAATAATTTTCCATGAATGTTTCCTCGAACATCGGCCAGGAAATCTCGTCCTCAGGCATCCCAAAGGCTTTCTTTTTCATTTGGCACCAAAGGTGTGCCTCGCCCTCCAGTCGGTAGGATGCAAACAGAATTCGATCCTCATCGAGACAACAAATGATAGCGAACACCTTCTTCAACCGTTCAAACCATGTGTCCGCTTTAATGGGGTCAGGCTCCCGAAACTTTAGAGACTCGCTCCGGGAACTACAATTGTGGAAGGTTCGGGATTCCGGAGTAGGAACATGGGTGAGATTTCTCTGCTCCACATTCTCAAAAATATTTGCCAAACAACCCAATAGATTCAAAGACTCGGCACCCCGGTCTTATGGTTGACCACCTCCTCGCGAGCCTCTACGTCTAGGTAGCATGATCGGCTTTCGATGACACTTTCGAAACAAGAATAATTGCAAATTAGTCAAAAGATCAGACTCCAATTAAGACATTGTAATCTACGCAATTAAATAAAACTATCGCCCTAATTTAGTTCTAGTCTAAGTTACGCAAGCTAGGGTAACTAGGGCTATCCATCATAACTTAGTCGTTCTATACCTACATTCACATATTCAGTCTTAGTATATACTATCCTAAACTTTCACATAAGATCTAAATCAAATCTAAGGTATCTCTTTCTCTGATACCAACTGTAATAGACCATTTTTTCTACCAAAAATTTGGTAGAGTTTTATTTATAATACGGGTATCCATCAATACAAAATCTGTACAAATTCCTATCTTACAATAATCACAATATACACACTATACATACACATGATCCCAACTGCCACAAGGACAACAGGTGGTACGATGTTATAACTCCGAAAACGATATCGGCTCGAACAAGATGCCAATTAGGTAGCCAAATATAACCATAAAAGCCTTCGAAAATACATACATCCATCATATACAGTGAAAACTAAACTACGTAACCATTAATACCATACACATGTATCGATATACATATATGTATTAAAATAATAAAATGTACTCCTTCACATACAAAAATTATAAACTAAGTCCCAAAAGCTTTTCTGTGACAGAACGGATATTGTTTTTCCTCAAATGATTCCATCAGTCAGGACAGAAATAAACAGCCTGTTCCATAACTCAGAATATGCATATAACACGCAAACACAGGATCACATATACCATCTAGGACCCATATAAGATATCTATAAAAATATACAGCGGAAGCCGATCTAAAAATCTGTCGAAGCATTCATATTCATACCCAAAACTCATTCATGCATACAAAGGTGTAATGGTCCAATTACAATTTGGTATATATATTCTATCAAGACTGCTTCCTCCGTGATAACTCCAAAAATACTTTAAATCTTCAGGAATCCTTTAGATTGAGCTCTAGTCTTTCTCGTCAAGCACAACTCGATCATTGGTGGTGAGGCCCGATAAGGTACAAAGGTATGCGGTAAAACATATATGCGACAGAACTCAATAAAATAGATACCATTGAACATAAAGAAATAAATGTTATAAGAAAGTACAATCACGATACAGACGTAAAATAGAAACTATCAAGTTTTGAAAATCAGAAATCATTGTACTCATGTTTAAGAAAGTAGAAGTCGGTCCTACCTCCATATTTTACAAAAATCTCATATTTATCAATAAACGACCCTACTAGTAGAGGGGGCAAATAATCGAGGATAGATTGTGTACATCTCCCCACGATCAACGACAATAAACAGAACAGAAGATCCCACCTCACGAGATCCTTCCCCCGATCAATGGGGCAGGGCGGTTGACGAAGCTACCCTCCTATTATAACGCCTTGAGGAGGGCGGACCATATAACTCTATGGACGAGTTATCATCAATTACCACCATAATGTTCTAAGACATGTGGAGAATCTTTGCATATCGGTCACGGATCCTGATAATAAAACGAAATATTTTCTTCTTATCGATTTTTTTGATAACCATTTTGATGTCGATGAAAATATCACTATTAACCCTTCGGAGATTGTCAAAGATATCAAAGGCGGTTCAAAATTCATATACTTCAGCCCCGGTTTGAGATCACAGAACTTAGTTCAAAAATCATATACTTTAAATCGGTTTCAAATCATAGAACTTATACATTTCATTACAAAGCCGGTTTCAATTTACAATACAAGTGCCGGTTTCGAAATCACAGTGCAAATGCCGGTTTTAAAATGCTCTAAAGCTGGTTCAACTTTTATGGGCAAATTTTCGGTTTCAAAATGCAGTTCAACTTTCATGGGAAAATTTTCGGTTTCAAAATGCTCTAATCCAGTTCAACTTTTATGGGCAAATTTTCAGTTTCAAAATACGGTTCAACTTTCATGGGCAAAATTCCGGTTTCAAAATGTGGTTCAACTTTCATAGGCAAATTTTCAGTTTTAAAATGCAGTTCAACTTTCATAGGCAACTTTCCAATTTCAAAATGCTCTAAGGTCGGTTCAACTTTCATGGGCAATTTTCGGTTTCAAAATGCGGTTCAACTTTCATGGACAAAATTCCCGTTTCAAAATGTGGTTCAACTTTCATGGGCAACTTTCCAATTTCGAAATGCTCTAAGGTCGGTTCAACTTTCATGGGCAATTTTCGGTTTCAAAATGCGGTTCAACTTTCATGGGCAAATTTTCGGTTTCAAAATGCGGTTTAACTTTTATGGGTAAATTTTTTATTTCAAAATGCGGTTCAACTTTCATGGGTAAATTTTCGGTTTCAAAAGTGTCGTATAAATGCCGGTTTCACAGCTTAATACAAGTAAGGTCGATCGGTGGTCTTTATGAGAATACAGAACAGAGCTTCCTTTAAACATGGTATTAATAGAAATTCTTTCTTAATTCAGATGATCTAAACAATATCATACATACTTTAACATAATTTTATCAAAGTCAGATATACTTGCATTTCAAACATGAGCTTTAAAAATAGGGAATACACTTGCATCAACTTAAAAACAGGGGGGTGTATACTTGCCTAATTGTCGTTCATCCACCCTTGCAGACTGGAATCTTTCTCTCCTTCTTTACTCCAACTTGTTCTTCTTGCGATTCAAACAAGTTGGGTGTATATAGAGGAGGGATTAGGTGGAGTAGGTGGGGTAAGTTACCTACCTGGTACTTCTTCTCAGAGATTTGGTGGGAGTAAGTGGGATAAATTACCTACTTGGTACTTCTTCTCGGCAAAAATTCACTTACTCTAGTTAGTTGGGATCTAGTTGAATTTTAAGTCCAAAGTTTGTCTTTAGTTTAAATTGGTAGCCAATTTAGTATAGATTTCGTCCGGTCAACTTTTCCACTTAAAGCCGGTCAACATCTTTAAAATCTAGTCAACTTCTTCAAATTCGGTCAACATCTTCAAATCCAGTCAACTTTTTATCATTCACTTCGACCTCTTGCACTTCCATGAAATGGTTCAGCCTTTTAGTGGCATAAAGTCATTCTGATTTCATCAAAACCCTCAAGGTTTAGGCTTCAACAAAATCCTTCAATTTTAAATAGCAATATTTTATTCTGACTTTATACCTTTTTGATTTCGGGATCTCACATCTTCAATACAAGATCCACAGCATATCCTACTCCTACGTCCTACTCGAACTTGTTAGGCATAAGAGCATACTTATTTGGAAGGAAGAAAGAAGTAAAAGTGAGTCAAATACTCAATAAGTGTAACATAAATAAATAATAAATAATACATTCTAAATGAAACAGAGAATGGGATAGAAATAAGTTATAAGGATGCATGAAGATATGAAATATGAATTGATGCACTTTCTAAATTACATTTATCTTTACGGATTAGGGTCAGTAGACCTTACCAATTAAAAGTATGGGAGAACGAGGAAAGGATCATGATACTCCACATGATCTAAGGCCAAACTACATACTTAACATCCCATAGCGGGCGGAATACGCTTTTGTGATATACATGGCTAAACACCATATGACGAGTGGTATACCTATCACCCGGTATACAGGACCAATTAAACGCTCCCTAACCTCCCGTGGTTCGGAGACAATCCTCATACTTCCACAGTAACATCTTAAGGCATGCCAAGATATATCATCCACTATAATATACGATCAGGATAATCCTTAAATTTTTACTATAATATTAATGGCCTACCAAGGATATTACCCTCTGAAATATAAATTTGTAGTCCTAATTTCATGATTTTTTATTCTTTGAAGGAATGCCGACCAAATTTCTTTTATAAATTTCTCCCTCCAAAAGAACAAATTATACATATAACAAATTGTGGTATTTTCTACATATACTTGTATAATTTTTATCTTTCTTTCTGATTTAAATCTTCTCATGACTTAATTTATATGCATGGACATCATAAAGTATAAGGAAGAATGTAAATTCTTACCACCGAAGAATAAATATAACTTTAGAGGCTTTCGGATAGTATTTTATTCACTATTGGTTAACAAACATAATTTTTGAAATATATAATTAAACACATACAAATATATGCAACTTAATTAATAATTAAACCATATGGAATCATGCAAAAATACCTAAGGCCTCGGGTGAACAGTAATCACACAGGCTTAGGGGTCCGAATTTACAAAGCGAAGTAAAATATAGAAAATCGGACACCCAAATGGCAAATAACCCTATTCAAGGTATGGATTTTTATTGTCTAAAGCCAAATTAAGCTTGGAACCCAAAATAATGAGCAAACGGTAGTCGGGCGGGGGTTTAGGGTTTGGGCAAAGCTGATTCGTGCAAAATGAAGGAAAATCGGATATTAAATAACAAATAATTCATGCAATAATCATGAGTTCCGTGATTTACATGTTTTGGGTGGGTACCGAAACGAAAATATCTGAGAGAATATAAATAAAAATTAAAAGAGAGAACAAGGAGGGTATAAGTATATTTGTCTCGACCTGATCTACCACTTCTCTAATTGGTTCGTGCTCGGAATCAAACCCGAGAATCTCATTTTCACTCCTTCTCTCTCTACTCGGCATCCCTCTCTCTCTCTTCTCTCCTTCTTCCTTCATGTTTCTGTTTTCTCCTCCTGAATCCCTCCTCTTTGTTATTATTATTATTATTATTATTATTATTATTATTATTATTATTATATGTTTATAGATTTACCTATTTTTTCTTAAATCTCAAAAATTCGAATTGATATTTGAGCGATCGAACAGGTGCACTTTGGATGCCCGCCCAATAAATCTAAATATCTTTCAAAATTTTATAATATTTAATTAATTTTTATCACACTAAAATTATCAAGAATAATAAATAAACCCAATTAAATCAAATAAAAATTTGAGATATTACACAGTGTTACAAGAGGACAAGGAGGTAGAAGCAAAATGGGTAGAATTGAGCTCATCTCGATTCTAAATGAGATATAAAAGATAGAAACTAAGATGGCTTTCCTCATAAAAGAGGATAACCAAGACAACTTCAAAAATGTCTTGGAAAGGCAATAACATCACTCAAAAAACCTATTTTCTCGATCCCAACAAACATAATCTCCATGGAATGATGGAACAGCAAGTCCAAAAAGGACCAAATAGTTACATTGTCTAATATGTGAGAAGATGTTGTTGTGGTAGGAAAAGTGAAGAAAAGCCCTCCATTTATAGCCAAAATGGAACCAGCTTGCAAAAGAAAATAGTGCTAGTGAGGGCAAAGAATCCCGATGAAAAAGGAAAGAATCAAATCCTCATTGATAAAATCAATCATTTGCAGAGAATCATTTGAAACAAACACAAATAATAATCTCAACAACATGCACAGTTGGCTTGGCATGCGTGCCAGCTAGCTTTCTATTTCAACATACTTGAAATTTAAACTCAACCTTCAAATATGGGAAGCTAGTATTGGGTATGATCTAAATAAAGATGCTCCAACCTAACTTGAATTTGAGTTAATCATCCAAATATAAAACCAACTCGGAGAACAACCTCGTTGAATGTTGGCCAATCGGTCAAGTGATTAGATAATTAGGGATATGAAAGATCGAGACAATTAATGACCTATCAAAATAATAAATAATGTTTTCAATCCTAATGAATAGTTACATATAACCAAAGGATGATCAGTCATATTAAAGCAAGTAGTAATGACCATATGAATGCCAAGAATTAATTATTAAATGGTTATAAAACCAATATAAATGACGGTTATAAAACCAACATATTGTTAAAATTTAATGTAACGTAATATTTCAAACAATAAACACACCATTTTTTGATAAACGGGCCAATTGGTATCAAATTATAAATATAAACCACCGGCTAAGGAGCGGGGCATCACATATTTTGAAAAATAATAGCATGTTGTGATTATAATCAA
Organism: Nepenthes gracilis; assembly: GCA_033239525.1. Lineage (NCBI taxonomy): Eukaryota > Viridiplantae > Streptophyta > Magnoliopsida > Caryophyllales > Nepenthaceae > Nepenthes > Nepenthes gracilis. The sequence goes on along the minus strand of BSYO01000026.1, from coordinate 8,769,607 downwards.
ATTTTCGGAGCACGACTCTCCTGACTCACTCAATTCTATACTCATCCACTTCTCTCTTTATTTTTGTATCTTTTAATTTTTCTCAAAAAGATTATTGAGTTGAATGTCGGAAGATATATTGAGAGTGAGCTTTTTATACATCTTACATCTCATTAAATTATTGTGATACGTAGGATACAAATTTAAAGTTATAAAATTCAGATCTGTATTCTTTTCAACCAATCGAAAGTACAAACCAACTCTCTAATTCTTATAATAATTTAAATATTAAGTACTTATCAAAACATATCCCTAATAAATAAATAAATAAATAAATATGAAAGATCAATTTGAGTAAAAGTGAACCGAAGCTATTATTCATACTTTTTATTTATATTGAAAATATAATTTGTTAATTGTTACATTAGTCCATTAATTTAAAAAAAATTAAATATATTAACTATTTTTTTATAAATATAACAACTTCTTCTCTTCTCTCCACATAAATTTTTGTAAAAATAAAAACACAAATAGAACACGAATAGTACTTTTATTATAATTATAGCCATAAGGGCAAAGTAATAGAATTTTATATGACCAAAATAAAACCAACAATTGACCATAGATTTCAGTTAAGTTGGACCAGACAACTCGACCAATACTTTATGTATTCGAATACATATATTATGATAATTTCGAATCACACATGCAAATTAGTCAGTGATATCAATAGCCTTTTCTTTTCTTTTCTTTTTGTAAGTAATATCAATAGCCACATAGGAGAAAAGGAAAAATAGTATGTGAGCCACAAGATCCCAGCAAAGCATTACGGACCACCCAAAGGGAACGTGTCTAACTTTTCCAAAGGACATTGATCTGGCCTGTCAGTTTATTATTGAGAATTCATCGTTTTCTGCTGCCGACCTCTAATTGATTTATAAGCCATAGAGGTTACCCTGCACTTGTGTACATTGGTTCCTTCCGAGGTGGAGGTTTGCCTTCCAATTTTCATGGCCAAAAAGGTGGTTTCAATAAAGAAGTTAAATAATCTAAATGGCTTTTTTTTAAATTAGAATTTAAATTATTATACAAATTAGAGAATCGGATAGCAGTTTTGGTCGATCTAAAAGAATACAGGTCAAGTCTTCGTAATTATAAATCTAAATCCTACATACCATAACAATTTAACGAGTGGTATATGGGATTCACTTTTTGATATGTTTTTTAACGTCCAAGACAATAATATTTCTGAGCAAAATTGAAAGAAATAAAGGGAAAGAGGAAAATGGGATAAGTGTGAAATTGAATAAGTTATGAGGATTTGATTTTTGGAATTTGATTGTCCTCACAATTGGCGATTATTTGTCGAAATATTAAATGCTCCACTCCTTAACCAGGGTTATGTATTTATAACTTAATGTCAATCAGTTCATTTGTTTGAAATTGGTATGACTATTATCTAAAACATTATGTTACATTGAGTTTCAATCATTATTCTGATTGTTTAATTATTGAGCAGTTAATTCTTGATATTTATATGGTCGTTAGTGCATACTTTAACGTGGTTGATCACCCATCGGTTATGTACAACTGTTCGTCAGAATTGAATATCTTATTAATTATTTTATCACGCCATTAATTACCTTGATTTTTTATATCTTTGGTCGCACAGTTACTCGGCCGGTCGGCTAAATCTTTAACATGGCTACTCTCTGAATCAATTATGTATCTGGTCGATCAACTCAGATTCATCTCCGATTGGAGTGTGTTTATTTAGACTATATCAAATAGATTTATTACAGGATTACTATATGATCGGAAGTTTAGTATTATAGGATTCGAGGGGATCGTCCGCATCCTACCTATACTTCAACACAAACTTAGAAAAGACCGGCAGTGGATTCCAATATTGAAGAGGTTCCGTTTTACTCTCTTGCGTTACTCTTATTTTATCATTTGTCAAAACCTACATTCACCAAAAGCAATTGCGGAGTGGATCGATTGCATAACTTGAGATCAGGCACCTTCTGGATTATGACCTTTCCTCGGCGCTGCATTCTATTTGGACGGTTGTGATTATTATGACCGTACATGGCCATCACCGCTTTCGTTGCAGTTATCGGCTTGTTTGCCGTCGTCAACTTTGCTGTGTAAGGATTCCCGCCAGTTGAAATCATCGAACAGCTCGTCCATCTGCTCAAGGTTTCTCCCCTGCGTTTCCGGCAGGAAGGTGTAGAAGAAAACCCAGGACACGGTGGCGATTCCCGCGAACAAATAAAAGCGCCGCCGGTGGTTATGGCGTTGGAGAGCGATAAGAACGTCATCGTGATGGTCCCGCTCATCAGCCGGTTTACGGCCACGCCTATGCTGGCTCCCTGAGCCCGCAGCCTCAAGGGAAAGATCTCCGAGCTGTACACCCAAGCGATTGGCCCCATCCCGATTGAAAACGAAGACACGAACGCCAACACCATCGCGATCGCCAGCGCGACGGCCCACATTTGCTTGTGATGAGAGTGGTCGTTGACGGTCAACGCGGTAGCCAAGGTCACAAGGGAGAGGATCATGCCCCCAACGCTGCTCAGAAGTAACGGCCTCCGTCCTACTCTATCGAGAAACGCCGTGGCCACTAAAATAAATATCGTCTTCGCAAATCCTACGGCCATCGTCGCGAGTAGCTTATGCGTGTCGCTCGTTATACCCGCCTTCTCGAAGATCCTCGGGCTGTACAGAACGGCGGCGTCAATCCCGGAAGCTTGCTGGAAGAAGTGGATCCCGACGCCGGCGATAAGGACTCGACGGACGGCGGGCGTGGGATGGAGGATCAGATCCTTCCACACGCCCTCCCCGTGGCTGCGTTTCTTGTGGGGGAGGGAAACGACGTCGCCTTCGCAGTCTTGAGGAATGCCGGCGGTTTCTTTGATGTCGCTGAGCCGTGACTCAGCCTCCTCTTTGCTGTCTGATGTTTTTCCGAGAACTCGCTTGGCGTCGCCTAGTCGACCCTGCATAACGAGCCACCGAGGAGACTCAGGCATGGCTAAGACACCGACGGCCAAAAGAACGGACGGCACAGCGCCGACACCAAGCATGAAGCGCCAGCCGAGGCGGAGGGGAAGCTTCGAGAAGGCGAAGTTGGATACGTAGCCGAGCAAGAGGCCAGAGTTGATGAAGACTTCCGGGAAGGAGGTTAAGAAGCCTCTGGAGGAGGCGGGGGAGACCTCGGCTGTGTAGACGGGGGCTATCATCAGGGCGTAGCCGACTCCGATGCCGGCGACAAAGCGGCCCATCATTAAGAAGGCGTAGTTGGTGGCGAAGCCCATGAGCAGTGCTCCGACGAAGAAGATGGAACCAGCTACTACGATAGTGTAACGGCGCCCAATCCAGTCAGAGGTGCGGCCGGCGGCGGCAGCTCCGACGAGGGAGTAGATGTTGATGATTCCGTTGAGTATTTCGACTTGTGTGTCGGAGAGGTTCATGTCCTTCTTGATGTAGATAGCAGCTCCACTCATCACCCCAATATCTGCAGAAGATTAAATAGACGAGCTTAACGATCCCATTTTAACAAGGTAAGATACACAGACTGATAATTGCATAGCTAGTAGTGGCGCTTGTGGCCGTGTTCTGAGATGGGTGGGGAAGTGAAAGGGAGAGAAGAAGTGAGAGAGCAATTAATCACCATAGCCGAGCAAGATGGAAGTCATGGAAGCCAAGATTGCACAAGCAAAAGCATACTTGTTTCTCCTTGGAGGATGGGAATCTGCAACGAGCTTCACCGGCTGTGAGACATCCATGGTGCCTAATTTACCTTCACTTCTCTCACGATCCATACGGCGCTTCTCCTACACGCACACTCACGCGCACAGAATTAGGAGGAGTGTGTGGAAATTAGTAGTGAAGCAGTGTGGGGGAGATGTGTGATGTGGGGAAGTGTAGTGTAGTGTTTGGCAGTGGTTCATCCCACTTAAATAGGCGACTGTCAACCGCATTATTCACTCACGTTATATATTTCTTAGTACTAAAAAATTGGGGAAAAACACAACGCTAGCTATTGGATCATCTTGTCAAATGATTTACAAAAATTTGGAGTTGTAATCAATTTAGTTTTAGATTCATGGATCCTATTTGATGCATCATAAATCCAAGTTTCGAATAGATTCGGGTCGCGCTATCCGTCGAATTCTAGTATCCGTCCTCCGAGTTTCAAATCCTGCATACCATAATTTCAAATAAGAGGTCAAGTGACGACGGAATTTGATCCTATCGAAAACACTCCGACGTTCAAGTCAGTGAGCAGCTTTCTGATAATTGAAAGTGGATGCAGATAATGCATAAATGAATATTGGAAGTGTGTTTATGGATGTAGGTAGAGAGCTCACTTGTAGAAAGAGTGGCTTTAAATGCTTGTGGAGAGCAATTTCTCTAAGTATTGAGCTCATAGGAAACTAGTAACAAAGAGAGAGTGTGTGTTGGGATGCTCAAAAGTTTAGAAAATTTCTGAGAGTTTGAGTTTGCTTGAGGATGTTTAGAGGACAAGAGATGGCATGCCTCTAGAGTGAGTTTCCGTTACCTTTTATAGCCATGACCTTGGGCTGCCTTCCTTACGCAGCGAGACTAGATTCCTGCCTTCTGAGGGGGGTCGTTGCCTTTCCTGCGTAGGTGTGAGAGTCATTCTTAATTATAATGGTCAAGGAGATAGATCTCATTTTTTTTGTGCATGGTAACCGTTAGAATTTTCTTATAGATTGCATATAGATACTTGCGCCTTTCTTTCGGGATGTACTCTGATTTTCAGAGGTTACCATTATATGGGAGATTATCTTCTTTGAAGATGCGAAAAATCAGGGCAAACGATCGCTGTGGCCTAGAAAGGGACATGTGGTGCCGATTTAGGCATGGGCCATGTTTATCTTGGGCCTTTGCCGGTCTACTTGCTATTTCTCCAGTTAATGTCAGCGCTGATCGTTCTGGGCTCAGATTGGCCATCATTAATCTAGGGCCATTGCCGGCCCACTTGCTACTCTGCCGGTCAATGGCAACGTTGAACGTCCCAAGTAAGAATGGGCTGCTATTGGATTCGGGCCATTTTCTTCTTTGTGGGCCAGTTTGCTACTGGTGTCCCCATCACTAACCCCCTATACTAGTTGCCTAAGACTCAGGCCTTCTGCATGTTTATGATGGGACACGCCTCCGGCATGTTTATGATGGGACACGCCTGACTATGTAACTTGTAATAGTGAGGAAACTAGCATTCGCTCTCGGTCTTCATCCCTCGTCTTCGTGCGTGCTCTTTATTTTTTGCTCTAGATCTATTGATTGTTGACCGCAACGTCAAGATCTGGAGGATTAAGTTGGAGGGAATGTTGAACGGGTTCATTGACCGCAACGTCAAGACCCGGAGAACTGAGCCGGAAGGAGAGCGTTGACCAAATTCAATGACCGTAACGTCAAAATCTGGAAAACTAAGCCAGAAGGTGAGTGTTGCCACAGTAAGATTTGGCGAACTATGTAGAAGAGAGTATTGATTGGATTCATAGACTGCCACGTCAAGATCTAGAGAACTATGTTGAAGAGTACATTGACCGGATTCGTTGACCGTCATGTCAGAATCCGGAGAACTATGCAGAAAAGATTGTTGCTACATCAAGATCCGGAGATGTCTGCTGAAGAGAGCATTGGCCGGATTCGTGGACCACCACGTCAAGATCTAAAGAACTATGCTGAAGAGTGCATTGACCGGATTCGTTGACCGTCATGTCAGAATCCGGAGAACTATGTTAAAGAGCGTGTTGCTATGTCAAGATTCGGAGAACTATGCTAAAGAGAGCGTTGACAGGATTCATGGACCGTCACATCAGAATCCAGAGAACTATGCTGAAGAAAGCGTTGCTACGTCAAGATTTAGAGAACTATGCCGAAAAGAGGGTTGACCGAATTCATGGACTGTCATATCAAAATCCGGAGAACTTGTGTTGATTGAATCGACGCGTTGTTTCATTATGCTGCCGGACAAGTAATCGAAAAGTTTGTAGGATTGCTTCGGTACTTTATCACGTGTCGTCATGCAGTGAATTTGCAAGCTTGGTAATTAATTCACCAGAAGATCTGATTTGACTGTGTCCTCTTCGAAAACGACACGTGTCCATTATTATGGGCGCACTTTTTCGATGCGCTGCCTCACTCCAACGACTGTGGACTTTATAAAAACCATGTGTCAATTAAAACTTCAAACACTTTTCTTCTTAAATATTCTAAGTCCTTATCTCTCATCCTGCTCTTTATCTCATGGCTCCTTCCGTTTTAGAAATTGGCTCAATTATTTCCACCGGTGAGGTGAGAGAGTTGTATGTTGAGTTCAATATCTCACCGTAGTTTGTGTTCTCGATTCCCAGAGAGCAGGACAGGGCCTGCTCCCCTCCTCGTGCCACATTACTGTGCATGAGGCTCACCTGAGGAGTAGGTTTCACCTCCCTATTCCAAAGGAGCAGCTCCGCATTTTTACGGAGCTTGATATTCCTATCGCACAGTTTCATGCTAATATCGTATGATATATTTGTTCGTTATGTGTATTCTTCCGTCACCACTCACGGATGCTGACGGCGGAAGCGGTAAGTGTAATGTTCCAATTCACCCAAAGTGGTGACTGGATCTCCTTGTCTCCCAGGGAGCTACATACCAGCAGTGCAATTTCTTTGTTCACGTTGCTAACAGCTTGCTCTTATCTCGGGAATGGGGTAAGGCTCCTGATAGTCTCACCGAGAGGCCAATGAAGGAAGAGGTGGAGACCGTGAGCCATTGCTGTAGTTGGTGAAGGGGCATCTCTCCGAGTTTAGGAGGGATCATTTGGTTTCCAAGAAGGAAGTCAGGAAAGCTCGTTGGGGTCCTCCTTCACCCGTTCAGAAGGTCAGACCTCCACCACCGGCAGTGTCACAGTGCGAGAGGAAGACCAACACTCTCATTATCGACGAGGTCGGCGCTCTCGTGATCGGCGATACTCCCAGCAGCCTAGGGAAGAAAAGGGTCGTTCCAACTGAGCCTACTTCCTCGTTTTCCACATAGTTAGACTATCGGATGGCCGGTGGACTTGCTGGGGTTGGAGAGCGCTCCGGGGTTGAGGTTTCTGTGGATGAATTCATAGTCATTGAGAGAGCCACTACGAGAAAAGTTGACATTGAGTCGTCGCTACCGGGCGACTTGGCAATGCCTGCTGCACCAGTGGAGCTGCTACTTGAAGCTGCCGGGTTAGAGGAGTCAGCCACGGAGCCGTCTGCTAAGCCAGAAGAGTCAGCCACCGGAGCACTTACTGAGGTGGTTGACATCATTGCCGAGCCTGCGCAGGAGGCCGTTGTTCCAAGTCTCCTAGACGTCTTGCCGCTGGAGATCGTCAGCGAAGCCACTGTGGAGTGATCTCAAGTGGAGGCCACTCGAAGTTCCCTTCTAGCAGGTCCCAAGTCATGGAGCCGATCAGGAAGGAAGCAACGAAAAGTCTTCTCAGTAATTTTTCGAAACTCTCCTTTCTTCTTCCTTTGTCACTGTTGCCTAACTCCTTTGATTTCTTATAGGAAGACAGGATATTGGGTGTGTGCGGTAAGGGACTGCGCTAGAAGGATATAGTGATCAGAGATCGAGATGAGGAGATTCTCCAGTTGGAGGAGCAAAATATCTAGCCGAGTGCCCAAATTTGACAGCTTCAGGAAGAGAAGACTGCACTCCAGTTGGAGCTGCTAGAGCTTAGGGCATAGTCAATGGGGCTGGAAGAGAGCGTTGCTTGGGCGGAGGGGCTCACGGGTGAGCTTCGGGTTAAGATTGTCATGCTAGAGAACGAGATGTCTACCCATTTGTGCCCGCAAGAGGTCGCTCAGGCACTGTGGGACAGGCTTCAGGAAGATGTCAATATTTGTCACCATAATGTCAAGGTGGTGGATCTAGACTTTCCTAATAGCATCCTTGACCCCATGAACCATGGTGCCCAGTGGCATGAGGACCTAGCTGACTTTGCTTGGCATGCACAAGCGCTTCTTCCGTGTCCTCCTAGGATCTCTGCTCCTTAGCTTGGATTTTTGTTTTTCGGTCTTTATTATACTTTGTAAATAAAGCTTTGCTAATAAAACTCTAATTTGTTGACGTATTGTGTTTCTCGACTTTATCCTGCTTTCTCTTTAGTTGTTTACTCTTTGCACTAGCCGGCCGGCTTAGAGTACTTTGTACGGGGCGGCTGGCCATAACATTAATCGTCACAGTCCAACTGCTCGGAGATGTGTGTTGCGCTCTCAGATGGACCTAAGTCCTAGAGGAGACATCAGGGTGAGTCATTGTTTCACGACATCTTCACATGCACACTTTGTTTAATGAGTTTAGCTTTCGCATTAGGTGGCGCTGCCCATGTATGACCTTGGGCAGCCAGCCTTTACTCGGAGCACTTTGTCCCTAATTTGTCGACCGTTGTAGACTAACTGCACTATCTCCTATTGAAGGAGATCATCACATGTGCCGTTTAAGCCCGCAAGGTTTGGTATTTGACCTCGAATGGGACACTTGAATGACCAAGGTTTTATTCGACCGCTTATGGGCCGTTTGGATGACCAAGGTTTAATTCGACTGCCTTACAGCCGCTTAGATGATCAAGCTTTAATTTGACTGCTTACTAGTCGTTTGGGTGATCAAGATTTAAATCAACTGCTTACGGAACGCTTGGATGACCAAGGTTTAATTGCGAGTGAGTGAAAACCCACCAAGACTTTGAGGCATTTTAGGTCATTTATTTTGTACAATTTACAAACAAGTATTCATATGGAAAAAGAAAAAGAAAGAAAAAAGAAATATGGAACAATGAAAATGAAAAAATTATTTTTTATTAATCATAATGAATGTTACAAGCATGCTCCACATCACATAGATGACCTAACTGAGTCTTCACTAGTAGTAGCACTTCGGGTGGACCACGTTCCACGTCCATGGGACTAACTTGCCGTACTGGATTCGAAACTTGTATGCTCCATTCCATAAGACAGTAGAGACTAGGAATGGGCCTTCCCAATTTGGAAAAAAATGTATTCCGATTGGCTATCTTATCTGTAACCTCTATGCTTCGCAATACCAGGTCTCCAACTTTCAATTGCCGCATTTTTATTTCTTATTATAATAGCAAATGATTCGTTGTTGGTAGATGGTTTATGCATGCTGGCCACGTTGAGAGTTTCCTCTAGTAGATCTAGGTACTCCCTGATCTTTTCAGAGTTGCCAAGTGGATCAAATGCTTCGACCCTGAGGCTAGGGAGCCCGATCTCCACTGGTATTATAGCCTCAATCTCATAGCAGAGGTTGAAGGGTGTCTCGCGAGTTTGTTTCTTAGGAGTCATCCAGTATGACCATAGCACGGAGGGCAATTTGTTGACCCAGGAGCCTCTACATTCTCCAACTTGGTCTTTAGACCATGGAGCAGCGTACAGTTGGTGACTTCCACTTGTCCGTTTACGTGGGAGTACGCTACCGAAATGTGGATCAATCTAATATCCAAACTAGTATAACACTTGGAGAAGCTCTTTCCCAAGAGTTGGGTTCCATTGTTAATTATGATGACATCGGGAATGCCAAATCTGTTCACTATACTTTAGCGGCCGAATTCTAGAGCTTTGTGCTTGGTGATCTTAGCCAGTGGGAAGGTTTTAACCCATTTGGTGAAGTAGTCTGTATCTGCAATAATGAACTTCTTCTACCTGGTCGCGATGGAAAATGAGCCGAGAATATTGAGCCCCCATTGTGCGAAAGGCCAAGAAGCTTGGAGGGATCTCAGCTCCATGGGCGGCTGGTAGTAAAGATTGCTATGGAGTTGACAATTCTCACACTTCTTCACATACACTAGGGTGTCCTTCCTTATTGTTGGCCAGTAATATCTATGGCGCATGACTTTAAATCCTAGGTTCTTGCCACCAATGTGTGATCCACATATCCCGAGATGGATTTTACTCAAGGCATAGTCAGCCTCCTCAGGGGTAAGACACCGGAGGTATGGAGTCGAATATCCTCGGTGAATTAGCCTTCCATTGACTATGGTGTACCGGCCGGTCGTCTTTTTGATCCGCTTGGGGTTGTCCGCATTCTCTAGCAGTATTTCATCCACCAAATACCTCTAGTATGGCATCATCCAATTTTCAACGTCGGAGACTTGCATCGCTTCATGATCCTTTATGTTGGGGATGTTCAAAACTTCCCTCATGTCCCTCAAGTACTATTTTAGATTTTCGACCATCGTTGCTCTAACGAGTTGCTTGACCTTCCAATTCTCAGTTCTGGAAACATGGACCAAATTTAGCTTATCAAATCTCTAGATCATGTCCTGTGCTTTAGTCAGGTATCTAGCCAAGAGAGGGTTGTACACCTTTAAGATCCCATTGATCTCGTTAACAACTAGTTCTGAGTCGTTGTAATCGGTCAATCGCTTAGCTGAGCACTGTTTGGCTAGTTGCAATCCGACTAATAGGACTTCATACTCGAAAATGTTGTTGGTGGCTAGAAAATTGAGTTTAAGGGAGTATTTCACTTCAAACTCGTCCGGCATCCTTTGGACTACCTTGCCACCGCTGCCTGAGTTGGTAGATGAACCGTCCATATTAAGGACCCATTTTGGATTTTCTAGGTGGTGATCTGTGTTCTCAATGGGGTGCTCATCAATGATTGGGGTTGTGATCTCGACGACAAAGTTGACTAGGGCCTGCCCCTTGATGGCTGGCTTGAGCTGAAACTCGATATCAAACTCTCCCAACTCAATGGCCTATTTAACCAGCCATCTAAAAATATCAGGCTTCTGAAGGATGCCCTTCAACGGCTGGTCGGTTAGGATGACTGTGCAATGAGCTTGAAAATAAGTTATTAATTTTTAGGCTGAGAAGACGAGTGCTAGAGTGAGCTTCTCAGTGCGCGGGTAGCGTGTCACTACGTCGGTTAACATTTTGCTCACGTAATGGACCGACCATTGTGCATCGGTGTCCTAGCATATGAGAACAGAGCTAAGAGCCATGTAGAGGTACAACTCTTCTCCGTCTCTTAGTGATGTCAGCAACGATGGACTAGCCAGGTACTATTTCAACTCATCAAAGGCGGCCTAGCACTTTGCAGTCCACTAGAAGCTGTTGACTTTCATCCTCCTCAGTGCCTTGAAGAAAGGTTGGTACTTGTGTCCTGACTTAGCCAAGAAGCAGGACAACACTACCAATCTTTCGGTTAGCCTCTGAACATCATTGACACTCCATGGCGGAGACATGTTCATGAGGGCCTTGAGCTTCTCTAGGTTTGTTTTGATCCATTGTTGAGAGATGATGAAACCTATGAACTTCCCTAAGGACACTCCGAAGATACACTTCAATGGGTTTAACTTCATATGGTGTGTACAGAGTACCTTGAAGGATTTATCCAGATTGCAAATATGGTTGTTGGTGGTCTTGCTTTGATGAGCATGTCGTATATATACACCTCCATATTGCGGCCGATCTACCTCTCGAACATCTTGTTCATGAGCTTTTGGTAAGTCGTGCCGCATTCTTTAGATCAAAAGGTATGACCTTGTAGTAGTAGGTGCTTGATCGGTCATGAACGATGTGTGCTCCTTATCCTCTGAGCTCATTCTGATCTAGTTGTAACCCGAGTATACGTCCATGAAACTCAACAGCTCGTGACTAGAAGTCGAGTCTACTAGTAAGTCAATCCTGGGCAAAGGAAAGCTGTCTTTTGGCAGGCCTTGTTGACGTTGGTGAAGTTGACGCACACTTGATATTTCTCGTTGCTTTTCTTCACTAGGACGACGTTCGAGATCCAATCCGGGTACTAGACTTTTCTAATAAAGTTGACGTCTAATAGCTTCTTTACTTCTTTCCGGATGGCTATGAGCTTTTCAACGGAGTGATTCCTCTACTTCTACCTGAAGAGTTTATGGCCGGAATCAAGATCCAACTTATAGATCATTACTCCGATCAAAATCCCATGCATGTTAGTGGGCGTCCACGCGAAGATATCCACGTTCTACCTCAAGAACACTATTAGCTCGTCACGTAGGGGCATGACGAGTGAGCCCCCTATCTGTACACACCTCTCTTGGTCCTCCGGATTTAGTGGTACATGGTTGGTGGCTTTGCCGAATTGCGTCTACTACAAGGTCACTTCGTCTCAATGGTCCAACTCTCCTGCAAGCCTTTCGCCGCCGCTTGGGGCTACTTGTGACATGTAGCAGGTCCGTTCAATCACTTGGTCACCCAATACTTTACCAATATCGCATGTTATTAGAAATTTTATTTTTAAGTGCAGTACGGCGGTGACGGCTCCGAACGTTGTTAAGCACGGCCAGCCTACGATAACATTGTATATGGAGGGTAGGTCAACAACCAAGAATGTGAGTGTGCAACTCGCCGTTTTAGGGTACGTGCCTTGGGTGACCTCCAACTATATTGTCCCTTGGACAGCCACAGGTTCGTTGTTAGGCCATACAATGACCTTTCGATAAGTTTTAGCTGATTCTTTTTAAGACCAAGTTCAAAGAACACATTGAGATAAAGCAAAACCTTAGAACATTTATTATCAATAAAAACTCATTTCAACAGGTAGTCTACAATACCATCTAATATGAGTGCAAATACAACAATGGGATTAGTATGTGGAAAAATTACATGAGCCATGTTGCTATCACTAAAGCTAATGACATTTTTCTCCACTTTCTACTTCTTGCACCCAACTTGCCTCTCCTTGTGATCTACTTGGTGGGTTTTGGACGGTTAGGTCGTGATTATGTTGACCACTCCAACTGTAACTCGGTTCCATGGTTGGGACGAATCTAAACCTTCTCCGCCCGTGGTGCCAAAACTCTACCTAAGATTCTTGATAAACCTAGTGAGATGGCCCTTCCAAATAAGCTCCTCAATCTCCCGCTGGAGCATTTTGCATTTCTCTGTGGTGTGTCCTGAAGATTGATGAAAAATGTAATATTTCACTGGATTTCCTCCCTCCGTGTTCTTCAATGGCTTTGGCCACTTGACAAACTTTTCCCCAAGGATTTGCATGAGAACGTTGACTTGCGTGTCGTTCAGCGAAGTCAGGTTGACAAGCTTGAACTCCTTACGGTCCAGTGCAACGGTCCTGTGTTGCTTCTGGCAGGGATTGTCACCGACACCATTTTTCCTCTTTCCTTCGGCCGGGAAAGAGCGAGGCTGATTGATCCTCTCAGTAGACTTTGTCTAGTTAGCCTTTTCGGCAGCCACGTATGCTCTAGTGATGGCCTCCGCTTCCTAGAAAGTCTGTGAGTTCTTGTGGGCTTGGTGCTTAAAGAAGTCGTCGTGCTCCAACGCAAAGATGAAGCTGTTCATCTCTTTGGTGAGTTTGGGGATTCTTCTAGCTTCTACAGCGAACCGCTCTAGAAACTTCCTTGGGTTCTCTCCCTGTCTCTACTTGATGTGGGAGAGATACCATGGCTATTTCTCTTCTTGGTGGCTGGAAGAATATTAGGCCAAGAAGAGATCGGTGAGTTTTCAAAAACTTTGGATCAAGTTCGATGAGAGTTGATAGAACTAGATCTGGGTGTCCCTTTCGAGGTGAGGGGAAAATATTGGCACATTTCCACCTCCTCCAAGCCTTGGAAACTTAGATGGATGCGGAAGTGATCCAGATGGTCCATGGGAACAGTACTTCCATTGTAAGAATTCAGTGCTAGCATCTTAAACCTGTCCAACAGTGGTCAATTTAGGATCTCCGTAGTGAAGGGAGATTTCTCCAAATCGATTGCATGCTTGTTGTCATCCTTGAACACATGGTCCCAAATCTTTTAGACCTTCACCTCCACTCGAGAGTTCCTAAACCTCTTGTGGTTAAAGTATGTCCTCAACTCTATTCTTTCTACGGTGTGGCACGTAGCCAGCATGTTACTACCACTGGTGGATCGGACGATCCGGGAGGCTCCCTCCTGAGCGTGAGACCGTGGCTCATCCTGAGAATATTGAAAATTTCTTCTCTCAGGGCTCTCATTCGGAGTCCCATGGCCCAAGCGCCCTTTAATCCTTGGACGACTCTGGGCGTTGGAGGCCTCCGGAGCACGAGAGTCACTTGGCCTTGAAGCCTTCTTGGCTGACTTCTTCTTCTTCTAGCCTCCTCGCCTAAAAGATGAACTAGGAATCAAGGAGGGTTGAGCCCCTTACTTCTTCTTGCCCTAACAGGTGTAGAGTATTTGGATCATTCTGGTCATATTGTTCATCTGTTCTGCCAGGTTAAGGAAAAACGGTGTAGGCTGCCCTCCGATTAGATTACCAGCTAAGTAATCGTGGTTGAGGAAGGCAGTATATCTAGCGGGAGCGCTAGCTTGAGCCCTAGTGTTCACTATCTTGTTTGATGACATTGGTTTTAAAGATGACAATGGTTGGCTTTTAGTTAGCCTTCCCACAGATGTGTCAATGATACATCCTGGATCTAAGTTTTGAACATATTTAGGTTGTGTTGTTTATCAAATTTTGGTCTCTATCCTTTGAGTTTCGGATCCTACACACCACAATTTCAAATAAGAAGTCTGGTGACGGTAAAATTTGGTTCCATTGAAAACACTCAGATAATCAAATTAGTAAACATCCTTATGAGAATATAAGGTGGATCTAGAGAATGTAAAAATAAATGCTGAGAGTGTATTTATGGATATAGATGGGTAGTGCACTCGTAGAGAGAATGGCTTTGGATGCTCATGGATAGCATTTTTTCTAAATATGGAGCTCGTAAGAAACTAGTAATAGAGAGAGAGCGTTGGGATGCTCAAGAGTTTAGAAAGTTTTTGAGAGTTTGAGTTTGCTTGAGGGCTTTTAGAAGGCAAGAGAAGGCATACCTCTTGAGTGAGCTTCCATGGCCTTTTATAGCCATGGTTCTGGGCTGCCTTCCTTACACAGCGAGGTTAGATGCCCATCTTCTGAAGAGGGATCGTTGTCTTTCCTGCATAGGCGTGAGTGCCATTCCTCGCTATAACGGTCAAGGAGTTAGATCTTCTTCCTTCTGCACATGGTAACCGTTAGGTTTCCTTACAAATTGCATGTAAATACTTACGCCTTCCTCCCAGGATGTGCTCTGATTCTGGGAGATTACCGTTATAAGAGAAATTACTTTCTTTAGAGATGTGAAACATCAGGATAGACGACCATTGTGGCCTGGAAAGGGACGTGTGGGGCCAATTTGGGCATGGGCTGCGTTCTTCTTGGGCCTCTGCTGGTCTACTCACCACTTCTCCAATCAATGGTAGCGCTGATCATCCTAAGCTCAGATGGGTTGTCATTGATCTTGGGCCACTGCCGGCCCATTTGCTATTTTGCCGGTCAACAGTAGCGTTGATCATCCTAGGTAGGAACGGGCCGCTGTTGGATTTGGGCCGTTTTTTTCTTTGTGGGCCAGCCTACTTCTAGCATCCCATCACTATTCTTTTCAAAAAAGGGCTAATTTAATACTTTTCAATCATAACTATTTGATATTACTCGAATAATTGTATTATTATTATTTTTTAAAAGGATGTATTTTTGGACATGAATTATCGTATAAATTAGAGAATTAGGCTAAACTTTCAGTTGATCTGATAGGTAGTAGGTCTAGTCTTTATATTTGAAAAAAAGAGGGTAGAAGTATATAAAATTTATTTCATAGTATATTTTCTAATACTCAAATTAGTATTCTTTTATAATAAAATATAAAGATGCCAGAAGAAAGAAAGATGAAAGGAAATGAGTATTGAGTTTTTGTGAGTAAGGACAATTGAGCTTTGTTTGGAATATACTCATTATTTGTGTTTGTATATCAGAGTATATTTTGTCTTCATTCTTGATTGGGGATCTATATTTGTGGTCGGGACTCTAGTTAATTTGTCAGCCTAAAACTATCGCATATAGTGAGAGGCATTACGCTGTATTGAATACCAACTGTTACTATTATTGTGTCTCACTATTTCGGTTGATTTAGTAACCGCCCAATCATTAATTAATGGCTTTTGTTTGGCCGTTACTACTCATCTCCATGTGGAATATTATCCCTTGGTTGATTGTAACCATTCATTGGGGATTTTTGCTTTCATTTATTATTTTAGCGGGCCATTAATTACCTTGATCTTATATGCTCATCACCACTCGATTATTTAGTTGATTAGTGTAATCCTTAATGTCCGTATTCGAATTGTGGTTGTTCGGATCCCATTTTCTAGGTTGGGATTGGTCGGTCATACTTGGGTCACACCTAACACTAGCCCCCATGCTTGGAATTAAAATTCAAACTCCAACCATGATAAAAGAAGAAAGCCAATTGTGTTATCCGGTAAGAAAACTATGCACACCACTGCTAGGAGATTCTTCGCAGATGGCCAATCTTGTTTAGCATGATTTAATTCTCTACTATCTTTGGCCAAAATTCTATGCCTTATTGGACAATGTTTTTCTTTGCATGATGAGCTTGCTTCACTTATAAATTGAGGGCATTTCCTCAGGAATTATCTCAAAACATCCTCCTCTGCATCCGACAGTGCTTCACCCTCAGCAGATATGGTGCCTTTTTGCCAACGGAGCTTATATGTGACACCCCGAGCCGGAGTCACCCGACCTAACCCAAAACAGCCACACAAAAATCTAAAATTATAAACAACCTCATAAATGCATCAATAAATAAACTATAATAATTACAATGCTCATAAGTAATTTCCTAGAGACAATAAATGTCTACACATTATAATCTTGGGAATGTAATCTCGATAATATAATTAAATAAAATCTCGACCAATGGAACTAATTCTGGAGTTTCTGGTCAAGATCTTCTAATCCCAATACCATCTCTATCCTGAAGTTCCTCAACAACAGTACGATCTTTTCTAACTGTTAAAAATTTCTTTTCTAGAGCCAACAAAATATAATGGTGAACTAAATACCCAATAAATAAATTAATTAATAAAATAACTGAATACAACATAACATCTTGAATAATAATAATATAATAATTATATAAGATAAATCGACGATTATCTGAGATTCAATAACCTCTCGTATCCATAGTTTATAGGCCACATGATAACAAATTATTAGAGATACAAATTGGATTCCACCAAATCCGAGTATCAACAATGGTATGGGTTTCATCGAACTCATCATAAAAGAGGTCACATTCATATGAGATGTCACAAAAGTCTCTTCGGATCTTATACATTATTATGAACTAACAATCCACACACCCGCCCCCAACGGCTAGATAATCCTCAAGGTACCGGTGTTCGTAAGTTTGACAAATGACCTTATGGTCTCATGATACTTACTGGCCATAGTGTTTTAAGTATCGTATTCCTAAATGTTGCTCCAAACACTGATTTCGTAGGATTCAATTTCATCCAATGAACTCAGAGTACCTCGCAAGCTTCGGTCAAGTATAAAAAATGGTCGTTGGCCAATACACTTTTGATGTGAATGTCATCCTTGTATGCCTCTATGTTCTTTCCAATTTGTCTTGAACATTTTATTAACTAATCTCTAGTATGTGGCATCAGTATTCTTTATACCAAAGGATATCATCTTATATTAATAGGTCCCCTGGTTGGTCATAAATAAGGTCATTTTCTCGTCTTTAGGGTTCATACAAATCTGATTTTATCTTGAATATGCATCCATTAAACTCAAGAATTGATGTCTAGATGTTGAGTCCACCAATTGGTCAATCTTTGGTGAAGGAAAACTATCTTTCAGATTTACTTTATTATACCGGTGAAGTCAACATACATCCTCATTTTCCTATTACTTTTCTTGATAATGATGACATTCAACAACCAATCCAGATAGTGGACCTCCATGATGAATCTTACGCCGAGAAATTTTTAACCTCCTTCATGGTGACAAGTTTTTCTATGGAGCGATTTCTCTATTTTTGTTGGATCGATTTATACCCTGGGATCGGGCTCAACTTGTGAACCATAACTTCTGTACGTATTCTTAGCATGTTTGTCGAGTGTCCTCGTAAATACATTCGAGTTTTGGCGGAGGAACTCCATCAATTTCTCTCACAAATGGTAAAGCAACGAACTCCTTATTTAAACACATTTGTCCGATTTGATCAAATCAAGGGGGATTTGTATCAAAGAAACACCTAGTTGACCTTGCCAAAGTGTGGTCTCATCACAAATGTTAAATTCTTCGATGAGCTGGGGCGGTACTGATTTATCTATTTGGGTTAGGTAGCAAGTTCTACTAGTGATTTGGTCACCTCGCACGTCCCTTACTCCACATAGGGTTATGAACTTTATTTTTAAGTGCGGGATAGAGGTTACTATCCTAAAAAACACTAGGCAAGGTCATCTTAAAATGGCATTATAGATTAAGGGTAAATCCAACACTATGAATGTTTGCACCTAGAAAATTATTTTAGGATATATCCCTAGTGTGACTTTCAATTGGATGATCCCCTACACTTGTGAAGGTTCATTGTCTAACCCATATAAGGGGCCATCAACCTGTTCCATTTGGTTCTTTCTAAACCCTAACTTAAAAAATACATCATGATAAAGAACATTCCAAGAATTTCTATTATCAATGAAGATTTGTTTCAATTGATAGTTAATGACTCTATCCGAAACAACTACGGATGCAAAAAAAGAGTCTGAATAGGGGGTAATTATATGTATGATATCATCATTGTTGAAACTAATGACATCATGTCCTACTCTTATCATTTGCCTCTTACTAGAGGAAGTCTTGTTGGGGCAATCCAGAGCATTGTTTTTGGATGATTTTGTAGATATAATGTTCACCACTTCAATAGCCACTCGATTTCAAGATTGCTCAAGCAATTGCATGTCACTATTATTGTGTCACTAGGAGCAAATCTTGGGTTCTTCATATATTTATTGAAAAATCCATTTTGAATAAGAGTTTCAATCTTTTTGTAGTGTCTAATAGTGTCATGTCCACGGAATATAAACACAAGTCAAAATAATTTCTATAATATAAAAATCTAATAAATACATTAATACTGGCAAAATCTAAACTCGGGTAGGACAATCCATTCATAACACAAGACCCAATAATAAACAACCTGAACGAGATATTAACGGATATAAATCTAGACAATATAAAATATGACCTGCTATTCATAAGTCAAAAGGGAAATATCTAACAAAACAAATCATTTACATAACACAAATATCCCACAGCCCACAATCGGCCAAACACAATAACTAAAATATACTCCCAAGATTAGAAGCCTAACAGGTATATATATCTAACTCACCAGGAGAATAATGCCATGTTTGATCAAGTCCAAACTCCTATAATCGTATCCAAATCAATAGTTTAAATGGATAAAATATGAAAACGTGAGCTTAAAGTTTAGTAAATATCATCATATAAAACAGTACATATAAATCAAACATAATGAAATGCCACATATGAAACAAATCACAAGGTTCATCAAAATTACTAAAAATTGATATGTCTTGTACAAAATTATTTTTTGTATCAAACAGTCCATTCGAAATATATTTATAATAAATAACGATCCAGTTAAATCATATAGACGATATTATATCATATAATCCGAATTCATATCAAGTAATCGTGATCATCACCACATACATGTGGGACACAACCCATAGTCCAAATCTAAATCTTATAATCTCATTTGCTGATATCAAAGAAAACCAAAATCAAATCATATGGTTAAAACATGTTCCAATATAAACACATATTCAAACATATAAGACATTCCCATTGCCCATTCATGGGCCAATCCATACATTTCAAATCATAGTCTACACAAATACAAACAAAAATATAAAGTATATACAAAATTGGAGAATAAAAGATTATTAAACCAATTTGAGGAAGGTTTATGCTCGTTCGATAACCTTTACTATATCGATTGCATTTTAGGCCGGCAGTTTAAGGCCCGACTACAATTTAGGCTAGCAGCTCAAAGACATTCATGTGCTTTGTCTCATATACATTAGGAACTTGCTTTTTATATTTTGCCACCTATAACTTTGGATACAATCTTAAATATAATTATATATTAGGACATCTAAATATATTAACTTTTATTAATTTTTTTATGGTTCTCATTACAATATACAATGGTGTAGATTAGCTACAAAACGTTTCAACCTCTTTACCGATGAAAGTAAGACAGCATATCATATACATCCTCATCGAGACTAAGGCTACTCGTTTGGAGAGGTATCACAAATATCACATATCTCAAATCGCAAATCAACCCATTGGGTCTCAGACCACCATGATCTAAGTGGTGACCCTGCCCCCGACAGCATGTATGTAGACTGATACAAGGCTTGGTTTACTTACCAAAAAAAAAGATATAACGCATGATTTATGGTTCTGTAATATATTGATACATAATATACAAATATATTGTTTTGGGTTCTCATAAATCACAAAACCCACATAAAATAACCAAATAACCGATAAAACATACATGCATGTATATAATAAACAAATTGAGTTTATAGAAAAATACATACATGTTAGTAAAATCTCTAAATGGTAGGCAAAACTTATCAGAAATTAAATCAAACCAATAATATGGTCAAATGATACTTACCTCAACTTTATATTTCGTAGGTCGAAAGAAAGAATGTTTCAAAGTACTCGAATCGTGCTTTCTCTCTCCTCTACCGTTGCCTCACCCATAAGCTGCCACTACCTTTGCCCACAAGCCGCCACTGCCTCTGCCTCCTTATCTCTTCTTGCCATGCGTCACCATTGCCTCTGCCTCCTCTCACGGCCATTGCCTTCGCCAACACCGCGCGGCCTTCACCCGCATCATGCCCCTTTCTCTTCTTTCCTCCTCTTCTCCTCTTCTTCCTTCTTCTCCTCTATGGGCATCGAACCCGTCTTTTCTTTTCTCTCTCCCTCTCTCTCTCTCTCTCTTTTATTTTCTCTTTTTTTCCTTCCTATTTTGAACTACTACTCTACTATTGCTCCCCCTTTTAATTTTCCTCCTTTCCTTAAACTAGTCATGGGTTTCTACCCATCGTTTTGCGCCCTTATATATATATATATATATGGGCACCTCTCGGGCAGGCTTTGAACATCATGTTGTAAATCTAATTTTTTCTTCAAAATTTTATAATATTTAATTAATTTTTATCACATCTAAATTAAATTAAATAAAAATTTGGATAATATAACTTTTCCTCACTTACAAAAATTTTATCCTCAAAATTTAGGTACCTTAATCCTCGAACATATAAGGATATTTCTCCCGGATCTCTCTCTCACGCTCCCATGTCGCGTCTTCACTAGGCGATTCCTCCACAACACTTTAACCAATGAAAATATTTTATTTCTCAACACCTAATCCTTTTGATCTAAAATCTAAACAGGGAACTCAACATGCAATAAATTCTCATCAATATCCGATGGATCAAACTCAATTATAATATCCCAGATCCTATTTGAATTAATTTAATATTAATTATAATTTTTTATAATTTAAGTGTGGCAAAAATTTATTAAATATTATAAAATTTAGAATAATATTTGGATCAATTGGGTTGACGCTCAAGATGGGCCCATGCTGTTGGTCGAATACCGATTTGGATTTGAAAATAAATAAAATAAAATAAAAAATATAATAATAATAATAATAATAACAATAACAACAATAATAATAATAGCAACAACAACAATAACAACAACAACAACAACAACAACAATAATAATAATAATAATAATAATAATAATAATAATAATAATAATAATAATAATAATAATAATAATAATAATAATAATAATGATGATGATAACAACAAAATAAGAAAGAGGAAAAGGATATCAGGGAGAGAGAAGAAGTAGGGAAGAAGAAGAGAGAAAGAGAGGAGGGTTTTGGCGTGCAGAGAAGGAGGTGAAGGAGAGGGAAAGGAGAAGGAGGAGAAGGAGAGGGAAGGAGAGAGGAGATTAGCGCGCGGGTGGTCGGCGGTGGCAAGCGGATGCAACGGCATGTGGCGGCAACGTATGGTAGGAGAAATCAAGCATGGGATTGTCATCGGCAACCGAGAGAGGCATCGGTGGAGCGCAATTGCAAGAGGAGGTAGAGGCAGCGACGGCTCACGAGTGAGGCAGCAGAGGTCACGGACGAGGCAGCGCTGTGGTGGCGCACGCAGCAGACGACAATGCAGATGAGAGAGAAAGGGGCGCACATGTGGTAGAGAGAGAAAGGCCTAATTCGGGTATTTTAGAGCATCCTTTCTTCAGATCTACAAATTATGAAATTGAGGCAAGTATCCTCTGACTCCATCATTGGTCAGATTTCGTGTTTGATAATATTTGACCACTATTTGGAGATTTTATTAACATGTATATTATTTTTATACACCCAAATCTATTTATTTTGTACATGCATATATGTTTTATTGGTCGTGCGATAGTTTTACACTGGTATTCGTAATTTAGAGGATTTTCAAACACTCAAGGAATATATATGTATATTGGTGTATTTGTATGTTATGGAACCATGAATTAGGTCATGCATAAGTCCACATGCATATTGCCAGGGGATAAAGTCACTACTTTGTGGGACTATGATGGTTCGAGACCCTACGGGTCGATTTGTGATCTGTGGCATTGGCTATTTGTAGCGCCACTCCCGACGGGAAGGTTTAGACCCGATGGGGACGTATGTGATATGTAATCTTCCTTCCACCGGCAGAAAGGTGAGTTTCATTGTAGTTTACCTGCCCCACTGTGTATTTAAATGAGAACCATTGTAAAAAAATTGACAGAATAATATATTCAGATATCATAATATATATATAACTAAACTTGAGGTTGCAGCCGATATAGCCGTGGTTATCGAACGAGGATAACCCTTCCTGAAGTTGGTATTATTAATATTTAATTCTTCAATTTCGTGTATACTTTGTATTTCTACATGTATTTGTGTGGATTATGATTTTAGATACGTGATTTGGCCCACGGATGGGTGATAGAAATGTTTCGTACGTATTCATGTGTTAAGCCTCGGAATATGTTTTATATTTATATGATTGGGTTATGGTATTTCCTTTGATTTTAGCATATATGATAAAAGATTTAGATCCGAACAATGGCATGTGTCCCACACGGATGTGGTGACAGCCGCGATTATGTGATGTGACCTCAAATCTTATGATATGATATCGTCTATGAGATTTGATTGGGTCGCTCTTTATTATAAAAACATCCTGAATGGACTGTTTGATAAGGACGATAATTTAGTACGAGATATCTCCTCAGTTTTTTCAGAAATTTCACGAACATTGTGTTTTATTTTTCATGGTTGTTATGTGATATATCTTCCTCTTATTTATGTACTATTTTATACGATGAAAATATTTGTTGAAATCTCGGCTCACATTTTCATATTTTATCCCTTCAGACTAGTGGAATGAATATGCTTGTAGGAGTTCGAACTTGATCTGTTATAGTATATCTCTATCGGTGAGTGGAGATGTTTATATTGGGCATATTTTTCATCTCAAAGATATGCTATGGTTATTGTTTATGGATGAATCAGGTTCTTGATCTATATATGGGATATATTGGAGCTATTACTTTATGTTGATGAGTTGGTGTTATATTTGGATACCTTCCTTTACATATTTAGATAGCAAGTCATGTATTTTATTGTCCTTATTTATATCCGATGAGGTCTTCTATGGTTTTATTATGTTGGGTTCTATATGTGTGATGCATCCCTGGATCTAAGTTTCAAAGAGATTCGGGTCGACTTGATCGTATGGATCCGGCTCCGTTCACCGAGTTTGGACCCTGCACACCATTACAGCAAACAAGAGGTCAGGTGTCAGCGGACGATTATCCCACCGAAAATGTTCTGACACTCAAGTCCGTAATTGGCCTTCGAACTTTTAAGAAGGTAAAGAAAAATGAAAGCAGTGAGAAGATGATGAGTGTTTGATATGGGGGTTCGGTTCTCGATGTGAGAGGCATTTCTACAGCTTGTAAGGAGCGTGGTCTCTCAGTATTGTGTTCACAAGGAACGTAGTGAGAGAAGGAAAGAATTAGAGTTCTGTAAGCGTGGGAGCTTGAAGAACTATCAGAGCACTATGTGAGCTTATCAACGCTTTTTAGCAGAAAAGCGAGTCTCTATAGTTTGAGAAGTGAATGTATGTCGTCTGAGCAATGAGTGTGTGATCTCAACAATGAGCGTACCTTGAAGTGAAGATTCCATGAGCTTTTATAGATGAGATACCATTCGACCTTCATTGGGTAGAAAGGCTTGATTCCTGCAATCTGTTATGATTACTTCCTTTCTTGGCATGGAGCTTTAATGGCGGTATCGGCTCCAGAGATTACTTGCCTTCCTTCTGTGCTTTGTTACCATTAGAGTTTGCTTTGGACAGAAAGAGAGTACCTGGTGCTTTCCTTATGAGACGTGCGCTGAATCTGTTGGTACTTGTTACAGTGAAGATTACCTTCTGGAAGGGTGCAAAATCAGGAAAGAGAGCCGATACTGGTCATGTACGGAGGTGTGGGCCCAATTAGCTTGACCCACATGAGGCTTGCTCTTAGGCTGGCCTATTGTGGGGCTTCCGATCAACAAAAATGTTGATCGTCTCTGAAAACCTATTGTCCACCCAACTTGGCCTTCCAGTCGATCAATGCCTGGTGTTAACCGTTCAGGCGTGCATATGTGCCCTTGTGGATCTGGGACCATTTCTATTCTGGGGCCAGCCCACTATGGGCGTACCCATCAATATGTTTGGATTTTTACGCCCAAATTGGGTTTTTATGGTTAATGAAATATCTTATTTTGGATTTTATTTTTGACCTATGTATATTATGTTCATGGGTCGTGGCATTAATCACATGGGACCAATCATATACATATTTCCTCAGTATCATGGCATTCCACCAAATTTGGAGGCAATTCCAATCTATAAGCTTCCTCTCTAACTCGCTCCAACACCTCAAACAGTCCAATAATTCTTGGCTTCAGCTTTCCCTTCACCCCAAAATGCAAGATTCCTTTCTTTGGAGATACCTTCAGAAAGACATGATCGCCCACATCAAATCTTAAATCCGACTTCCTCCTATCCACATAGCTCTTTTGGCGACTTTGTGCAACCATCAAAAAATCGCGAATGATCTTATCTTCACCAACGAACCCTAGATGATATTGGGACCCGAAAGTCTCGATCTCCAATCTCCTCCCAATTGATAAGAGACCTACATTTCTGACTATATAAAGCCTTGAAAGAGCCCATCCCAATACTTGACTAATAACTATTATTATAAACAAATTTGGTAAGTGATAAATAATTATCCCAACTTTCTTTCATCTCCAATACTGTTGCCCTCAACATATCTTTTAAAATCTGGATGGTCCTCTTAGGCTAACCATCAGTTTGCGAATGAAATACATAACTAAACTTTAACTTAGTCCCTAATTTCTTATGCAGACTCTCTCAAAATTTTGACACGAATCTTGGGTCACGATCTGAGACAATTGAAGTTGGAATACTGTGCAGCCTCATAACCTCATTAACATACAAATAGGCTAACTTATCTCGAGAATATGTCATCTAGATTGGCAAGAAATGAGCCGATTTGGCCAATTTATCCACAACCACCCAAACTACGTCCATATGCTTCGCTGTCCTCAACATTCCCAAAATAAAATCCATTGAAATATACTCCCATTTCTAGTTGAAAATCGGCAGAGGATGTAAAAGACCTAGAGGTTTCTTATGCTCAGTTTTCACTTATTGACATACAATACTCCTAGCCATAAACGTTGCAATTTCACACTTTATATTCCTCAACCTGAAATTTTTTTCATATCTAGACACATTTTGTTAACTTCAGGATAGATTGTATACCTCGACCGATTGGCTTCATTCAAGATCTCTTCCTTTAGCTCCTCAATATTTGAAACAGATCTTATCCCACAAATGAAGAACTCTATCTACCCACACATTAAAATCTGCTTGAGCTCATTACCTAAGTCACTAACGATCTCCATCAAATACGAGTCATTCATCTGACTTTTCTCAATCTCTTCCAAAATCACCGATTGCACCTAGAGATACGACAACATTATCCTCGACCATTTGAAGTGCAATTGAACAATGCAGCTATTTATTCCACTCAATATCTCCCACTCCTTAGTCATCAAATGAGCAACTAACCCATAAGGTTTCTAACTCAAAGTATCAGCGATTACATTCACTTTCCTTGACTAATACTAAATATCACAATCATAATCCTTCAACAACTCTGTCCACCTTCGTTGTTGCATATTTATCTTTCTTTGTGAAAATAAATACTTTACTCATATAATCTGAATATATCACAAACTTTTCTCCATATAAATAATATCTTCAAATTTTTAAAGAAAATATAACAACTTCCAACTTCAAATCATGAGTCAAATAATTCTACTCGTGTACTTTCAACTGCCTCGACCATAGGCAATGCCCCGATCTCCCTGTATCAAAACACAACCCAAACCTCTTCAAGAAGTATCATAGCATACAATAAATCTTCCAGATCTATTATGGATCAACAACATAGACGTTGAAGTCAATCTCTGCTTCAATTCCTGAAAGCTGCTTTCACAACCATCATCCCAGATGAACTCTACTTGCTTCTGCATCAACCGGGTCAATGGCATTATAATTCTTGAGAAATGTTCAATAAATTGACGGTAATACCCGACCAAACCCAAGAAACTCTACACTTCTACAACATTCTGTGGTCTCTCCCATTTAACCACTACTTCTACCTTACTTGGATCCACAGATATGCCACAATTAGACATAATATAACCCAAGAAAGAAATTTCTTCCAACCAAAATTTACAATTCTTTAATTTTACAAACAAGCACTGCTCCTTAATATCTGCAATATAATCCTCAAATAAGTCTCATGATCCTCAAAACTCCTCAAATAGATCAGAATATTATCAATAAAAATAACCACAAACTAATCCAAGAACAACTGAAAGACCCAATTCATCAAGTTTATAAACAATGTTGGAACATTGGTCAATCCAAAAGGTATCACAAAAAACTCATAATGACCATATCTCATCCTAAGGACTGTCTTGGGTACCTCTTCCCGCTTAATCTCTAGCTAATGAAATATTGACCTCAAATCAATTTTAGAAAACACTCGAGCTCCCTACAGCTGATTAAACAAATCATCAATCTTTGGGAGGGGATACTTGTTCTTAATGATTATCTTATTCAATTTTCTATAATCCACACATAGCCTCATAGAACCATCTTTCTTTTTTACAAATAATATCGAAGCTCCCCACGGTGACACACCTAGCTGAATGAAACCTTTCTCCAACAACTCTTGCAACTACCACTTTAACTCCTTTAATTTGGACAAGGCCATCTTATAAGGAACCCTCAAAATCGACACTGACCCCGACACTATATCAAGGGAAAATTCAATTTCTCTTTCAGAAAGCAATCCAATCAAATCCTCCTAAAACACATTCTCAAACCTACGAACAATAGGAATATTCTCAAATACCACTAAATGACTCCCAAAGTGGTCACATATACCAAACAAGTTTGGCATCCTTTTCACATCAAATGGCTCTCATGAAGAGCTAAAATCAGTCCCGATGATTCCTTTTTGATCCTACCTTAGAATACAAAAGATTTATAACTCGGAATACAAAACAACACTAATTTATGGTAGCAATCCACTATAGTGTGATACCATGTTAACCATTCCATTTCTAAGATAACATCAAAATTCAGTATATTCAACAAAATCAAATCTGCTGACAACTCATAGCCACAAATCCAAACCGAACATCGGGAATAAACAATTTTTGATGGCAATGATTTACCTACTTGAGTAGCTATCAACAAAGTATTTTCCAAAAATTAAGGCGGCACATATAAATTGCACTCAAACCTAGGTTCTAGAATGGAAAGTGTAGCCCCGATGTTAATTAATACATGAGCCATGGAATTAAAATTTTGCAAGGTACCTTTTACCATAGACGAATTCACCGTAACATCACGGGTTGACACAATAAAAACTTTTCTAGAAGCCACTGGCCTTCCTTTTGGACGCTCCTACCTAGGGCACTTGCGCTTTAGCGCGCGCCTGCGACTAGGGGCAGCTCACCTTATAAACGAAAAAAAAAGGATGAAAAGAATGTAAAAAAATAACTAGCCAAGCTTAGACCAAAGGTGCCTAATAGCGTAGGGAGACTAGACAGAAAGAAATAAGGATCTTCGACTAGACGGATCTACTACAAGAGGTGAAAGCAGTCCTTTACATGATGACTTTTCTGGCCACACTTGAAGCGTTCTCCGCTTTACCTGTAACAGATTCGCCCGGCATGATTCTTCCCATATTGCTCGCATGCAGACTTCGAAAAGTAGAACTTCGGAGGAGAAGACATTTCTCTAAATGCCTTTCCTTTTCCCTTACCTTTGGACTTCGAGTGCAAGCCTCCACCATGGAAACTTTGGCCTTTCTGCTACAACCTCTTTGCAAAATATTGCTCCCTAAGCTGCTCCAACTCAATCAACAGAGCCCAATCCAAAACTTCACTATATGTCCCCAATCTGAAAGGCACCAACTGCTTGTTGATTGAATTATTTAGCCTAGACAGAAACTTTTGAGTGTTCAAAGCTTCATCTCTTATAACTTGTGGGGCAAATTGGGATAGCTCTATAAATTGCGCATCATACTCAACTACTAATCTATTTTCTTGTTTCAATCGACTGAACTCATCAACCTTAATATCTTTGTTACTGGATGGAAAGAACTTATCCAAGAAAGCCACACGAAATACATCCCAAACGATCTCTTCATTCTCTTACCCCGAAGTGTAGCGCTGGGCTGCCCATCATCTACTAGCCTTACTTTCTAGCCTATAAGTAGCAAACTTGACCTTATCTTCCATAAGGCAATCAGTCACTTCAAACACTCTTTCCAGTTTCTACAGTTGATTTTCTATCCTCACGAGATCGAACTCTTCCCAAAAGTTCGGGATATGTTCACCTTTAAATCAGCCAAATGGCATCTTGCCTTTGCCTTACTCGGCCATCTTTCTCGTAGCCTCTTAAGTCTCTTAACCTTGACGAGCCATTTTCCTCATGGCCTCTAGATCACTATCTTGATGCTGAATCATTCGATCCATAAT
This sequence comes from Nepenthes gracilis, assembly GCA_033239525.1. Classification (NCBI taxonomy): domain Eukaryota; kingdom Viridiplantae; phylum Streptophyta; class Magnoliopsida; order Caryophyllales; family Nepenthaceae; genus Nepenthes; species Nepenthes gracilis. The sequence goes on along the minus strand of BSYO01000026.1, from coordinate 8,740,471 downwards.
GTCATTCATGTGATCCATCATGGCATATAATGGTCTTCATGATTCAAGACCGGTTGCCTTCCCCTAGTAGCTTCCTGAGCTCTGCTCATACTCTCATCTTCTCGACTAGAAACCACTTTTCTACTTCTAATAGGCCTATTGTTCACCATATCAATCACCTATCAACACAAGATTAAATCAACAATCTTTCCAAAATTATCCAAAACAACTCAAAGGAACCCAAATGACTCCCCTTTTTAACATTCTTATAATACCACCATAGTCATGTCCTCGGGACATAAACACAAGTCAAAATAATTTTCATAATATACAAATCTAATAAATACATTAATACTAATAAAATCCAAATTCGAGCATGACAATCCATTCATAACATAAGACGCAACACTAAATAACCTACACATGACCTTAACGAATATAAATTTAGATAATATACAATATGACCTATTATTCATAAGTCAAAAGGAATATTCAACAAAATAATAACTCATTTATATAACACAAATATTTCATAGTTCTCAATACAAAGACTATGACTCAAAATCGGCCAAACATAATAACCAAAATATACCCCCAAGATCAAAAGCCTAACATACATAAATATCCAACTGACTAGGAGAATAATACAACATTTGATCGAGTCCAAACTCCTACAATCGTATCTAAGCTACTAGTATAAATGGATAAAATATGAAAATATAATTTAAAACTCAGTAAGTATCATTATATAAAATAGTACATATAACTCAAATAGAATGAGATGCCACATATAAAACAAATCACAATGTCCATTAAAATTATTAAAAATGGAGGAAATGTTTCATACTAAATTATCATCCGTGTCAAATAGTCCCTCCGGGACATCGTTATAATAAACAACAATCCGATCAAATTTCATAGATGTTATCATATGATATGATTCGAGATCATATCACATAATTATAACCGTCACCACATTTGTGTGGGATACAAACCATAGTTTGAATCCAAATCTCATAATCTCATATGCTGAATTCAAAGAAAATCGGAACCAAATCATATAGTTAAAACATGTTCTGGGTTTAACACATATTCATACATATGAGACATTTTCATTAACCATCCATAGGCCAATCCATGCATCTTAAATTATAATCCACACAAATACATACAAAAATAAAAAGATGCATAAAATATAAAAATAAAAGATTATTAGACCAATTTAAGGAAGTGTTACACTTGTCTGATAACCTTTAACTATATTGGTTACGTTTTAGGTCAACAGCTCAAGGCCCAACTATGATTTAGGCTAGCAGCTCAAGGTCATCTATATACCCTATCTCTTACAGATTAGAAACTTGATCACTATATTTTATCACTCACGTGATTTTAAGTATAATCTCAAGTTTAATTATATATTAGGACGTTCAAGTATATTAATATTTCTTATGATGATTCTCATTAAAATATACAGTAGGGCATGTAAGTTATAATATATATCAACATTCCTACCGACGAAAGTGAGACAATATATCACATACGTTTCCATTGGGACTAAACCTCCCCGTCGAGAGCAATACCATAAATATCACATATCTCAGATTGCAAATCGACCCCTCGGGTTTCGAACCACCATTGCCTATATAGTGACCCTACCCTCGGCAGTGAGCATGTGAACTAATATAAGGCCCTGGTTCATGATTCTGTAATATATTGATACATAAGATGTACATATATTGTTCTGGGTTTTCATAAATCACAAAATCTACATAAAATCACCGTACAACTAGTAAAATATATATGCATGTATATAATAAACAAATTGGATATATAAAAAATACATGCATATTAGTAAAATTTTCAAACAATAGTCAAAACTCATTAGAAATTAAATCAGATTAAGGATAGGATTAGATGATACTTACTTCGACCTCATACTTTACAGATCGAAAGAAATGATACTCCGAAACCTGAATCATACTTTTTCTCTCCTCTACCACATGCCTTTTCTCGCTATTCCCCTATAATTTCTCTCTCCTACCGCGCTATGCCGCTACCTCACCCGCGAGTCGCTGCTGCCTCTACCTCCTCTCACGGCCACGGCCTTCGCCTGCACCGCACTGCCTTCTCCCTTCTCCTCCTCTCCTCCCTTCTCCTCTTGTCCTCTCTGTGCATCAAACCCCTCTTTTCTTCCCTTTCTCCCTCTCTTTTCTTTTCTCTTTTTTCCCCCTCCTGATCTGCCCTACTGCACTGCTGCTGCTACTGCCCCTTCTAATTTCCCTCCTTTCCTTAAACCAATCATAGGCTTCAGCCCACTGTTTTGCACCTCTTATATATATATATATAAAATATCTAATGGGCACCTCTTGGACGTGCTTCGAGCATCACATTGCAAATTTAATTATTCCTTCAAAATGTTATAATAGTTAATTAATTTTTATCATATCCAAATTAAATTAAATGGAGATTCGGATATTAAAGGCAGTCCATCATGTTGTGACCTGGAGATTAATGGTAAAAATAGTATTTCAATTGGTTCCCTCCCTTTAGATTTTTGACTGGTTTGAATCATTTTAGAAAATTTTCATTTTTGATCTTATCAAAATGTTGGTTTGAGTGTCATTTAGAAGGGTGAGGTTCAGCGACTTGTATTTTCTTCTCACCCTAGGCTCGGCCCTCTATGTTTTTAGGGATCTCAAGTGGACAAGTTGTCACTTTTCCTCTTTTTTCTACTAGTCAACCCCAGATGATGAGCATAGCCTATGTGTTCTAGCCATTTTACTTCATTAGCCTCATCGGACACAATATACACCCGATTGGTAGCTTCAGCCTTGAGGAACATCTTTGGTTCCTACTATACCAAATACTTGAACAAATCTTCTGATTGAATGGTGGCAATGAATGAATTCAGCTTTAACTCGTTGATGAGTTTGGACATGCCATGGACCTCTATGTTGAATCGAGTAAGAAAACCCTTCAAACTTTCATTTTGACCTTGTCGCACTCTAATAAGATATCATAGCTGCTTTTCCTCCCTTCTGGTTGAGGCAAATCAAAACAATAATTAATCAACCGACTCTTGAAGGATCAAATTAAATTTGGCCCTGATTGATAGAACCAAATTTAGGTATCTCCTTTGAGAGTTAAAGGGAGGTATAAACAAAACGCGAGATCCTCTGGACCATAGAATCCTAATAGATCTATTAGATTAGCACACCAATCACAGGGCTCCAACATCACTTTTTAAATTCATGAGGGAGTTGGTGAGTCCTAATTTCCCTTGTGAATGGCGTTCGGCCAAATTCGGTCGACTATCCGGCCGTGCTTTCATGGAAGAGTTGCTGTTCAATTCTTTTTATTCTCTCTTCAACCTCAATCGTGGACGCTATTCTTTTTGTGTGGAGGAACATCTTCAATTTTGAGTGGTTGACTGATATTCAAGATACATGCTTACCNCTGGGATGGTCTTCCTTAAGCTATTGTAGGAGGCTTCATCCTATGCTAACAACCACCCCGAGTCTCAAGTGTATCGTGGGTTGAGTCACTAGTGACATTCTTCTGTGGCCTCAAAATTAAGTTAGTCTTCGAGTTGGGATGGATTTTTTTGAAGAGAGGCTTCTTGTCTCTCTTAGATCTATGACTACTATAGCGTCCCCTTAGATGTGAGCTTTCTTTCTTTGTCTCTTCTTCTGGAGGTAGATACTTAAGAGTTGGTGGTAGGCACTTTGAGAACATACCTCTCCAACTTGTTTTATAGGGATTTGAGCATTCTTGACATGCCATCAGCCTACACTGCCAAAGACTCCATGTTTACATTTCGGCTATTGAACATCCTCGTGGCTACCCTTAGTGGAGTTGTGGTGACGAGACATGATGTCCTTGAACTAGAGGCTTTTTTGATCGTAAATTTGGTGTTCACAATGTCAATTTCTATCAAGAAGTTGAGTAAGGCTCTTTTCTTGGGATTTAGATTTGTGGTGGGAATGGATGGATTAGCCACATTCCCACAAATAATACTAATAATGCGTTCATTGGATTATGAATTAAAGAGCTAAGCTAAACAATAGGATGGTTTGAAGGGTAGTGTGTTTAGTCTTTATAACTGAAAATCTTAATCCTACGCATGACAATAACTTAATAAGATGTTAGAGGTATATGAGAATTATTCCTCGATATATTCTTTGATATTTCGACCAATAATCTTTCTTAGAAAAATAGGAAGATACTTAAAAAATAAAAGAGAAAAGGGGATGAGTATTGAGTTTTTGTGCATATGGAGGACTAAACTCCATTTGGAATAAACTCAAATCGATTTGTCAGCCCAGAGCCATTGCCTAAAATGGGAGGCATTACGTTGTATTAAATACTAGTTATTATCATTGTTGTATAACTATTATTTCAATTGGTTTCCTCAGTGCCAATTATTCAAAGCCTTTATTTCAAATCCCGTTTACGTGTAAAATATTATCATTGGGTTGACTGTAGTCATTCACCTAATTTAAAAGGATCATTTATTATTTTTAAGAAAAATTTTAATCATTTAATAATGATCAAACGACAATAATTATAAAGTGTTCAATCAATGTTCTAAGAAAGTGTTCAAATCCCTGTTTACTTGGTTTTTGGGCTGGTCACATTAAACACAAAGAAAGGATGCTTAATTTTTGTTTAAGAAAAATTTCAATCATTCAATAATGATCAAACAACTGTAATTATAAATTCTAAGAAAGTGATAAAAATCCCAAATTAATTAGTTTTTAACTTACAAAACACAAAGTTAAGCATCTAATTAAATGGTTTTACAATAATTAGAAAATAATAATAGCAATATACCCATCGTTGGGCGATAATTTTATCCTGTAGATAATCATTTTAATTATTTGGTGATACCATCATGAAATTCAAGCATAAGAACTTGTTAGATTCGAATTATGGCATTATTCTACTGTGAAATGATGTAATAGATCCGTGAACAAATAATGTAGTAGATCGTTATCCTTGACTACATTAAATGAAGTACTTAACATTATTCTAATGTCAAATCTAACTTTTCAATCACGAATTTATCTTCAGATGGCCCAGTTTTACTTTTCAACTGCACCCAATTTCAAACCAGCTCCCTTGAAGTTTGGACATTAGTACTACTACCTTCTCAGAGTCTATCCCTTTCTCTCTCTCTAAAGTGACGTGGGTGATATGCCCTTTAATCATTTTCTAAATAATTTTAATAATATATTATTTTATTTATTAAGTATTAATAGACAACTCTAAATATATATATATATAAATCAATGATATATTATTAAATAATATTTTAAAAGTGGTTAAAAATTATTTCTAAATATTTTTTTTTTTTGTGTGTATATATATATATATATCATCATCCATATGTGGTAAGCCAAAAAGCAAAATAGCTTTCACAAAAGAAAGAAAAATGTATGGAATGGTGCCAAATACTATAAAATTCATATGATAAATGGAAATTCCATATTATTTTGTGGAGCTAATCAATCGATAGATAGAGGGTTATAATTATCTAATTAATTGTGACTATGAGAAATAATATTTATTTATTTAGTTATTTATATATTTACATTAAAATTATTAAAATTATTATTGAAAAAAATAAAAAAGAGAAAAAAATTAAAATAAAATGAGATCTTTATCTATTTTTTTAATAATTTTTAATATAAATGGATATATAAATGAGTACATATAAATAATATTAATCATTATATATTATGCTTTGTTAGGCTTTTAGGTGGGGAAGGGAGAAGAAATTAGGAATGTGAAAATGAGAAAATTCCTTTCACATTTGTCTTTAGTTTGCTTGGACGAAATGGAATGGCTCTTTTTGTATGGTGATAGACAATGAAGAAGGCATTTGTATTTTCGCCTGATACGTCATGGATTTAAATTTGAATAAATACAGGTCGAGCTGTCTACTAATATCTGATCACTCTTTTATTGTAGTAGTATATAGGGTTCAAATTCGATGAATGAAATCGGATCTAAACGATCAAGTTAATCCAAATTTGTTCAAAATATGGATCTAGAGAAGCATCACATCTCTTACGCCCACATTCAATAGAGGGTTAAAAAGTGTTAACACCCTTCACATAAAGAGACCTTCGATAGTAACTTTGCCACTAAAGATACCAACCAAGCCTCGAGGGAAAATCCTAATAGCTCTCCTTACAGAACTCAAGGACACTTTGTCGGGACACATCTTAAAGGCGTCATTCGCTACAAAGACTGAGCACCATTCAGTACCAAAGCTACAATGGATTGGACAGCCAATGCCAACATACCTTGTCAAACCCAAATGAGTGCTTCATTTGAGGTACATTTCTAAGGATGAAAATCTTTTGAGGGGGATAAAATTATAACACCCTAAATATTTTTTTATTATTATTTCATGAGAATACATTATCAAATTAATTCTGATAATTATTTAATAATTTCATGAGAATATTTCATGATAATTATAACACCTTAAAATTGTATAGTAGAGCTGATACTTGAACCTAATAAGTTTAAAATATTTGGATTAATAGATTGGGCTTTAATGCTTAAACTATTAATTCAAATTTAGATTAATTAGTGAGTTGGGTTAAGGTAATTTAATTACAAATTAAGTTAACTGAATTAATAATTATTATATGGGCTTTAGTGTATCAAAATTTATTAAATGAAAATATAATTAAATTTAAATAAAATTAAAATATTAAATAAATTGAGATTAAATTTTAAATATTATTATAACGGTAATTAGAGAATTAATTAGAGATCAATAAATATGTAAATATATAATAATAATAATAATAATAATAATAATAATAATAATAATAATAATAATATAGAAAGAAAATAAAAGAAAGGAAGAAGGAGGAAAGAAGAGAAAAGGCGGAGGCGCAAAACAACAGCGGCAAGAAGAAAGAAGGAGGTCAATGCCAAAATGGAAATCTTGCGAAAACCCTAGACCAACCCTTCATTATATAAATGAGACAGTAGGGTTAGATTAAAACTAACAGGAGGAGGCTAATAAGAAGAAATAATGCAAGCTTTAATAGCAAAAATAGATTAATTAGTGAGTTAGGTTAAAATAATTTGGAAATCAATCTAACAAAATTATTATATGGACCTTACTATATCAAAATTTAAAAGAAGAAAATATGGGGGGGAAATTGAAACAAAAAGCGGCAAGAAAGAATTGAGATAAATTTTAAATATTATTAAAGGGTAATTAGAGAAAAAATTAAACACAATAAATTGTATAAATGAGACAGTAAGGGTTAGAAGAAGGGGAGAATAACCAAAGAGGAAGAAATAAAGAAAAGGAAAGAAAGGAGAGTCATCACCATCACCAGAGAAAGGGGTCAAGAGAATCACGAAAGAAGGCAAGTAAAATTCCTATCTTGCAAAGTAAATTCTTCCTATCTTATTGTTGATATTATTCTCTTACTTGCATGCCGTAATTTCGTAGTGATTGGTTTTGTCGTGGTTGAGAAGTTGGAAATGGGAAAACATAGCCTACGGCTCGAGAGGTGAAAGCCTCAAACTTTAAGGCTCTATGTTAAATCGGGGTTTAATGTTCGTTCGCTAAGCTTCGAGTTCTGCAATCACAACTTAAAATTAGAGGTCATGTGACAGTGGGATTCAAAATTGAAAAACGGCAAAAGGTAATTGTTCGATGCCAAAATGAGAAGGTGGATGAAAGAGATATAGTATGAATATTGATTATTTAAATGAGGCGAAAATGCTGGTGTGGGATAAGTGGCTTATGAGGTTGCTTGTGAGGAAGAATGCAAGCAAAATACTGGAATTATAGTTGAGAGAGAGTGTGCTAGAGGACTCGAGTGAGATTAAGAACTTATGAGAGCTTGAGATTACTTGAAGACCTTTTGCGAGTGCTTTAGTACGTATTTGAGAGAGTGCCTTTGAAGGGACTTTTTATGGCCTTTTATAGCTGTTAGAGACATTTATCTTATTGACATATTCCGTGACCATATGTATCATTGTTTTGATGTCGGGTTGTAGGTTGTCGGGTTAAAGTTCGTTGTCCGCCCTCACGCGCCTCAAACTTCCAAAGGCCGCCCGCTAAATAAGTGCCCGCTAATGCTCGAGCACATAAAGTTATAAAGCACTTGTCTTCTTGTTATACTTGTTGTTTTGGGATGTATAATCGAAATTCATAGGGCCATGCTATGTTCGCCCTCGAGCCGCTCGAGGGATTCAAAAATGGCGAGAAATTTTTAAGTGGCGATTTTGGCTCCTCTATACATACACACCTTATTTTATTCAAACCCTAATGGGTGTGCATAAGGACATGTGTATATTATTTTAAGCTAGTATTTATAAGAAAGCCTTCATGTGATTGATTTAGCTTCTCTTGAAAAATTGCCATATGTATATAGATCTTTGTACTCCATATTCTAAAGCATTTTCTCACCATTTTCCTTCTTCATTTTTCTATGCAAACTTCCATCCTTATACCTGCGTTGAGGCGTTATGTATACATGAGTTGACATGTATGTATGTGATTGACAATTCATGTATGTATATATGGATGTGTGCTTGAAGATCGGAAGGTGTATGTTCCGTTGTATGCGCAAGTATCAAAATAAATAAATAAGTAAATGAATAAAGAAATAAATAAATATACAACTCGTTATATGTGTGGCTTAGTAAGTTGATTTTAATCATGCATTGCTATCTGGCCGTTGAAAGGAATTTTTATATACGATATTTTGATTTACATGTATCGTCATAAAATGTCTTTATTATTGTTGGATTCATTATTTATATATATTGACATGAATATATTAGTTTAGTTTAAGGAAAAAATGTTAATAAATTATTATTATGATTGGGACGGATATTTAATTTAAATAATTTATTTTATTGCTTCCGCTATACTTGTTAACAATAGAGAAAATATTGTATGACCTTGTTTTGAATTTGGTATACCAAGAGTATACCAAGAGAGCCGGAGAGAATCAAAGAAAATATTAGAATGGTTGGCAGTGGATCACTCAAAGATTTTCCTTTGAATTTTCTTTACTGGGATGATGATTGATTTTTGCATTGGAAGGTGGATGAGTATATTTTATTTGTACTCAATGGATGAGCGTGTATGGGCGAGTACCCAAATTGGGTGTTCTCCACCTTAAAAGTGGTGATTGAGCTATAAAGCTATCTCTCAAAGGTCAAAGATTGAACTTGAAGCTTGAAAAGAAATTAAAATAAAATAAGGGGTTACATGCTATTTTTAATAATTTGTATTTGGATGAGTTTAATGAGTAATCTCAATGTGTTAGATTTCTAAAGATGTGTGGGATATTTTAGAAACCACTCATGAAGGAAAGAAACTAGTGAAAAATTCAAAATGCAAATGCTTTCACACTAGATTTGAAGAACTAAAAATGGAATGATGAAACCTTTGATGAGTTCTATGCAAAATTGAATGATATTGTCAATTCTATTTTAATTTAGGAGAACGAATCCCAGAAAAAATAGGATTGTTAGAAAAGTTTTTCGATCTTTGACTACTCTTTAGACCTAAAGTAGCCATTGAAGAAAGTAAATACTTAGATAATTTAAAAATAGAAGAACTTGTAGGATCCCTACACCTAAATGAGCTCACATTGTCTCATTCCAAGAAACAAAAATCAATTGCCTTAAAATCAAGTAGGGAAAAAGCGTTAACACCCTTCACATAAAAGATTTCGATGTAGTGATAAAGATTTTCATTATTTGTTAAAAATTTTAAAAAATTCTTAAGGAAAAGAACTCTTCGTTAGAGAAACTAGATGTGGATTTAAAAGCGATCACATAAATTTGAGAAGAAAGATCGACATGAGCTTAGGGATTCCAAATCAAAAACTACTCAAAGAGTTCAATGTCATGAATGTAAAGGCTTTGGCCACTGATGTCTGAATGCCCTAATCTTAAACGAAAACAAATGTCAAGCTTTTAAAGCTAATGTGACCCTATTTATGTCAAAAAGAAACAGGGTGAATTAATTGAAAATTATTTAATCAATTTCATGGCTATTTTATGACAATTATGTATGAAAATTGTATAGTAGATAATATTGAATCAATAAGTTTAAACTATTTGGATTAATAGATTGGGCTTTAATGATAGCCTATTAATTCCAATTTACGATAAATTAGGGAATGCTTGAAAATAAAGAAACAAAATAAAACCTTAAACAATAGGGTCATTGAGTTGGAACAAGAAAGATTAGCTCTAATTGAATTTAAATTCTAAAACTCAAAGAAATTGAGATTAAATACGAAAGTATTATTACTAAGCAAATAGAGAACTTTAGAATCGAACTTAAGGCCTCTGAAAATATTTGAAACAATTTTTAAATGGGTCTAATAAAATTAGATCATATGCTTGGGTTGGGAAAAATTGGTGGAAATAAAAGGGTTTGGGGTATGTTGGAACATTGTAAAAAGGGATGTGAAACCTAAAAGCGTGTTTATTCCCCCAAGAAAATTTCACATAATCATGCCCACACATGGAAATCATCAAAAACCTAGCCTCACCGTGTAAATAAGATTTGGGGTGAGTCTAAGTAATCAGAAGAATAAGAAGAACTCTTCCACCCCTAAATTTGTGCCTACTTGGAATGCATGTGGGCAAGTTGGTCAAATTTCGTCCACGGTGTTATACCTTAAAATTTTTGCACAACCAAAAGACTAGGGCTAAAATTGAATAAATTTCTTGATTACCTTGACATTTGGATGCACAAGTTAATAGGTTAGAAGAGAAAATGTATTCCGTGAGACAAGTCGGATTAAGAAAAGTGAGTTAAATTACCCCTTGGCTATTCGTGACAAAAAGGGAGAAATGATCTCTTTCATAGGGGAGTTGATAGGGGGGGAGAATAGGGTGCCTTCTATTTTTTTGGGGGAGTTTTTATTAATTGCATGTTAGTTCAAGTTATTATTACTTGAGGGAGTCTTGTTTATTTTCTTTAGGGAGTCTTATTGTTATGTTACATTATTGTATGTGTCTTTGCTTATGTACCATGCAACTTTATCTTGCTATTTTTTTGCCTTGTTGGTACTAATCTTTTGCCCCAGGGCACTAAAGTATAGAGCTGTTCCTTACAAGTTTTCAGGTGATCGCCTCAGCGGCTCTTGTTTAGCTATTTAATTTTTATGTATTTTTTTGTATCACTAGGCGTAGATTTTCAAATACACGAGTTTTATCTCGGTGGTGTAGGAACCGTGATTCTCTTGTATTATTTATTTATTTATTTATTTGGATTTTATCTCCGGAATTGTCAAAGGGGAGATTGTTAGAGACATTTGTCTTATTGGCATATTCGTGACCATATGTATCATTGTTTTGATGTCGGGTTGTGGGTTGTCGGGTTAAAGTTCGTTCATTCCGTCCTCCAGCGCTCGAGCCCTTCCAAAGCCGCCGCTCACTGGTGCCCTTTAGCGGCCCGAGGCACATAAACCCCAGAATAGGGGCCGCTCTTGCATGCTCGATATTCTTCTTCTCCGGCCTCCTCTCGAGCATATAAGAGAATGGGAGGGCGCTCGCTATGGTTGGCCCTAAAGCCTCTAGTGGCGGCTATAGAGGGGAAGTGAATTTTAGGAGCGATTTTGGCTCCTCTATACATACACACCTTATTTTATTCAAACCCTAAGGACGCCATAAGCTCTCCGACCAGTTATTTTGAGCTCCCATTTGAGAAGAAAGCTTTCATGCTTGAATTGATTTAGCTTCTCTTGAAAAACCCAAAGACATATCTTGACTCATGTAAAAAAGAGTGTTTCTCACCATTTTCTTCTTCTTTTTCTGTTCAAACTTCCATCCTTCTACCTGCGTTGGAGGCGTGTGTTCGTGAAGAATGAGCTTTTCGTTCGTGATGGAGCAATTCAAGTGGCACGAGATCTAGTGGCTTCATTCCGGAAGGTTCGAGTTCTACAATCACAACTTAAAATTAGAAGTTCCTTGGTAGGGATTTGGTGTCGGGAGTAAATATTTTCAGGTCAAGCGTCGTTACCACCGGGCTTGTAAGTTGATTTTCATAGTGCATTGCAACAGATAGCGTTGAATACTAATGAGTGTTTTGTGTAGGCAAAAATATACTGGTGGGATAAGTGGCCTATAAAAAATCGGGTCTTTATTATTGGCTAAAAATTATTATATTGATAGTTGTGCATGCTTATTGTTTAGAGGACTCAAGTGAGTTAAAGAACTTATGAGAGCTTGATATTTAATTTAATTAATTTATTTTAGTGCTCTGCTATACTTATTTGAGAGAGTGTTTTTGAAGGGACTTTTTATGGCCTTTTATAGTCATGACCCTGGGCTGCCTTCCTTACACAGAAGGATTGGATGCCCGTACTCTGCTATGGATTATTGTCTTCCTTAGCGCAGGCGTGAGCGCATTTCTAATTATAACGGTCCAAGAAAATAATCTCCTTCCTTCTGTCTTTTATAGTTGTTAAGGTTTCCAACAGACAGCGCATGGATTCTGGCGCCTTCTTCCCAGGATGTGCATTGATTTTGGAGATGACCATTACAGTGGAACTTACCTTCTTGTAGAGGCGGGAAATTAGGGCAAATGACGGTTATGATTCTGAAATAGACACGTGGGACAATTACTACTTGGGCCGGGCCGCGTCTAAGCCCCAACCGGTTTACTGGTCACCTCTCCGGTCAAGGGAAGCGTTGACCGTTTCAGGCTTTAATGGGCCACCCTGCTCTTAGATCTCTGCCGGCCCACTTGCTCTTCATCTGGTCAACGGAAGCGTTGACCGTCCATGCATAATTGGGCCATTGTGGATTTGGGCCGTTTTCTCCTTTGTATACCAGCCCGTTACTGGCATCCCATTATCTCTTTTGGATACGGTAGCAGAAATAAGTATTATTAAACAATAACTATAATTACTTTGCTAAGCAGGTAAACTGAATTTCATGAGCACTATTTCTTAAACAAATGTAAAATTTAGCTCTTTATATATTAATTGTCTATTTTTTAATGAATGATTGTACTTTTAATAAATTAAAAAAAAAAAAAAAAAACCTAAACAACCAGTTTCTGTATAAGAGTTTGCCATTACTACTTTTTATCTAAATAATGTTTGATGAAAGATGGTGACAATAGGAAGAGATTTTTGGACCACCTTTTAGGCACGTCTATTTCATTTCTCCCTATTAACTTATAAAATCCATCATTATGAAATTGTATATCACTAGAAAATAAATAATTATTTTTCTTTATAATTACATTAGATTTAATTAGATATTGATATGTAATATAAGCTACTTGCTTTTAAAATTTAGTTGACTTTATACAATTATTTTTAAATTGACTCAAAATTATTTTAAAAATACCATAAATCATAAATGAAAAACATTAGGCATTACATTTCTACCCTCTTCCAAACTTTAAATAGTCTTCAAGGTGAGAGGAGACAAGGCAATATAGCACCCTGTGGACCATTAACACTTAGGCTTGGTCTGCATCTTTTTGGAGGTGGTTTCTTATTCTACACGTTGATTTCAAAGCTATAGCCTCATTAAAGAAGAATAAAAGACCGAATCAATAATAAAATGACATCTCACTATTGATTGCAAGCTTTGACCATTAGTTCTTTGAGAGTCAACGAGAACATTATAAGAGGTTGTGCACCTCACAAGCCAAAAAGATGCTAGGCACACCTAAAAAATATGAACAAAATGAGTGTGAATGGAACATTCCTACTGTACCGAGCAGAGAACTCAAAAAAGTTATGGATGCCCATCGAACTAAGGGTCAATCAGTTACCAGCTCCCTCCAAATATTAACTTCTAGCATCTAACCTAAAAACACCTTACTAAACCTCATTCATGAAGATTTATATTTTAAAAACTCTAAACGCAAAATTAAGAAGAAAAGCACGCGCTCTCTCTCTCTCTCATCTCTTATGTCCACATTCAATAGAGATCTTCGATAGTAACTTTGCCTCTAAAGACACCAACCAAGCCCCGAGGGAAAATCCTAATAGCTCTCCTTACGGAACTCGAGGACACTTTGTGGGGGCACATCTTAAAGCCGTCATTCACTACAAAGACCGAGCACCATTCAGCACCAAAGCTACAATGGATTGGACGGCCAAAGGCCAACATACCTTGTCAAACCCAAATGAGTGCTTCATTTGAGGTACGTTTTCGAGGATGAAAATCTTTTGAGGGAAAAAGATTATAACACCCTAAATATTTTTTTATTAATGCTTCATGAGAATAAATTGTCAAATTAATTTTGATAATTATTTAATAATTTTTAATCACCTTTAGGCTTAAAATTGTATAGTTGAACTGATACTTGAGGCTAATAAGTTTAAAATATTTGGATTAATGGATTGGGCTTTAATGCTTAAGCTATTAATTTAAATTTAGATTAATTAGTGAGTTAGATTAATGTAATTTAATTACAAATCAAACTAATTGAATTAATAATTATTATATGGGCCTTAGTGTATCAAAATTTATTGACTGAAAATATAATTAAATTTACTTAAAGTTAAAATATTTAAAAAATTGAGATTAAATTTTGAATATTATTATAAGGGTAATTAGAGATTAATAAATATGTAAATAATAATAATAATAATAATAACAGAAAGAAATAAAAGAAAAGGAAAGGAAGGAAGAAGGAGGAAATAAGAGAAAGGGGGGAGGGCGCAAAACAGCAGCGGCAAGAAGAAGGAAGGAGATCGATGCCAAAATGAAAAACCTGCGAAAACTCTAGACCCACCCTTCATTATATAAATGAGATAGTAGGGTTAGAAGAAGGGGAGACGAACCAAAGAGGAAGAACGCGAGCCGTAGCGAAGCAAAGTCGTCACCGTCGCCATCGCCATCGTTGGAAGAGAATCACGAAATCGAGGAAAGAAGAGAAAAGGGGGAGGGCACGAAATGGAAACGGCAAGAAGGAAGGAGATCGATGCCAAAATGGAAACCCTGCGAAAACCCTAGACTCACCCTTCATTATATAAATGAGACAGTAGGGTTAGAAAAAGGGGGAGACGAATCGAAGAGGAAGAACGCGAGCCGTAGCGAAGTAGAGTCGTCACCGTCGCCATCGCCGTTGTTGGAAGAGAATCACGAAATCGAGGCAAGTAAAATTCCTATCTTGCAAAATAAATTCTTCCTATCTTATTGTTGATATTATTCTCTTACTTGAATGCCGTAATTTCGTGGTCATCGGTTGTGTCATGGTGGAGAAGTTGGAAATGAGAAAACATAGCCTATGGCTCGAGAGGTGAAAGCCTCAAACTTTAAGGCTCTATGTTAAATCAAGGCTTTATGGTTTGTTCGGTGGAGTTATAAAGCACTTGTCTTACTTGTTATACTTGTTGATTTTGGGATTCGGTGCAAATCGAAAAAAACAGAGCGCCGTGCTATATTTTCACCTTGTGAGCCCAGTTTAGGGATTTGAAAATGGCGAGAATTTGTAGAGTCGGGTAGGTGTACTTGAGCTGTATGGGTACTACGTGTTGTGCATATATGTACCATGGCATTGGTGTGTGTATACGGACATGTGTATATGATGTATATATATAGTATATATATGTGTATATATGTGTGCAGCTGTGTAGGTGTGCAAAAGCATAGTTTGCCGTATGTATATAGATTGTATACATGGCATATGTATACAGGCGTGGTATGAAGGCGCATATGGATGTGTAGGCATATGTATATGCATATGTTACCCATGTATATATGGGTTGATATGTATGTATACATGAGTTGACATGTATGTATGTATGTATGTATGTATGTATGTATGTATGTGTGTATGTATGGGTTGGTGTGTATGTTAGCCCTGTATACGTGAGTATCAAAATAAATAAATAAGTAAATGAATAAAGAAATAAATAAATATACAACTATATGGGTGTGTGTGTCTTAGTATAGTGTGTATGTAATTATTCATAAATATGTATACGTACAAGAGGAATGGTATATATACGATATTTTGATTTACATGTATATGAATGTTAATGCATAAGTATTGTTGAATACCGAATATTTATAAATATAGGCATGAATATATTAAAGTTAGTTTAAGGAAAAAATGTGAATAAATTATTATTATGATTGGGACTCACATAGAATTAGCCTGAATAGTTGAATAAGTAGAATAATCATGAAATTATTCGTTAACAATAGAGAAGATATTGTATGACCTTGTAATGAGTTTGGTATACCAAGAGAGCCGGAGAGAATCAAAGAAAATATTAGAATGGTTGGCCGAATATTCAAGATTTTCCTTTGATTTTTCTTTACTCCCGTGATGATTAATTTTTGCGTTGGCTTTGATTCCTTGCGTATATTTATTAGTATTCTATAGATAATGAGAGCATACGAAAACTCTACGGTATTCAAACGAATGAGAGTTCATAAAACCTTAGAGTAGTATAGATTTTTTTGATACATACTTCATTCCGGAGGTTAAGGTCATTGATATTGAGGAAGGTTACTTATAGCCTTATGACCATCGTAGATGATAATATCAGAGATATCATTGGTGAGAAATATCAAAAATGGTATGAGCATACTACAGGTACAGCCTCTAAGAGAACTGTAGAGGTAGTGGGGATACCATAAATACCAAGTAACCTCGTGGTACTTACCCAACCATTAGGGGTATAAATACGTGGCCTTTGGTTTACTATGACAGAATAAGGTCCATGGAGATTTTGATATCTCGTACAGTTGAAATTATTGTCAAATTGTACAGTTGTGATCTCAGATTGAGCTAATAATCGAATTCGGTAGGAATCTATATTGCACTCCTGATATCCTGTTATTCTTATAGTTTGTGGGTCGTGGATACGGCATATCGTTAAGTCTCGGACAGCCATTGGCATGTCACGTTTATTTAATTTTTATTGTATTGTGATTATTATTTGAGATACTTATTTGCATTCTGATGTTATTGATTATATTTACTGGTTAAGTATTTGACTCACTCTTATATTTTTATTGACTCCAAAGTAGACAAGTTGATATCGGACTAGAAGAGATCTCATATTGCTATGTAGATTCCAGATATAGGTGATCTCAAAAATTGAGACTTCCATGATAGAGATTTGAGATTATTTATTGGTTCATTGACTTTTAGATAGTTATTAGGTTTACATTTATAAGGACTTGACATTATAGACATCGATACTATTTCTATTTCAAGTAGTTATTATTCATATTATGGATGTTTATTTAATGATACAATCATGATGATCATTTATGGTATCATAAATTTAGTAGTCGATGATTTTTAGTGATTCGATTATTTTGAATTCATTTATGTGGATTGATGTTGGGATTTATGATTTATGATGTGTAATTGACAAATTTTGAATGAATCGAGATTCTCTACTTGGATGGTCGAGTCGAGTTTGGGGATTCAAACTCAGGTAGTCACAACTAAGATGGCATCAGAGAAAAATAAGGTTTTATATAAATAATTGAGGATTTTAGAGTCTAAAGATATTTGAGGATATTAGACAATCCAAGGAGATTTGAGAACCTAGCCTTGTTCTCAGTTAGGGATGTATGTGTACTAAAATATCTAGGATTTGGTTGAGATCTTCTTAAATCTGATTGTTTTTGTGCAGCTATGTCTGACAAAGTTAATTATCACCCTAGGAGTCCTTCAAGGAGCCCCAGTCAAGCAACGGCACCTATAGATGTGGCTGAGGTAGTCAAGGCACTTCATTAACTAATAGAACTAGTGACGCATGCGATGGGAGCACAAGTCTTAGGGCCAGTACCTAAGAAACGTAATTATTTTAAGGAATTCATGTACCAAAGACTCCTGAAATTTATAGGAGAAGCTGATCTCGCCAAGGCTGATCATTGGCTGTGAAGAATGGAGAAGGCATTTGTTGTAATAAGATGTTTTTCGGAGGACCGAGTTCAGTTTGCATCGTATAAGTTGTGTGGTGATGCTGAGCATTGGTGGAGTGCAAAGCTGAGAGAATTGGGACCTAATGTGGAGATATTTACTTGGGAAACTTTTCGCCAAATATTCAATGACAAATACTTCATAAAGAATTTGAGAAACAGGAAGGAGAAAGAGTATCTCCAATTGCAGCAAGGATCGATAAATGTTGCTCAATATAATGCCAAATTCACGGAACTTTCACGTTATGCACCCTACCTTATTATCAATGGAACAAGGAAGGCCGAGAGATTCCGACAACTTGTCATATGCTATTCGGTGTCATTTAGCTTCTCACAATCTCAAAGATTATAGTGCGGTCTTAAGAAGGGCGTTACTAATTGAGGAGCTAGGGAGTGAGACCCTAGCTCCTGTGCCTACTACTGATATCATTCCTAGACCACCGGTGATTCCTGAAAAGAAAAGAAATACTTGTTTTAAGTGCGAAAAGGTAGGACATCTTTCCAAGGATTACCACTCTAAACAACTAGTGTCCTACACACAGCTAGGGATCATACCCTCCACTCAGGCGACAACATGGCAGACTCAATTAGAATCTTCATTTGGTGGGCGGTCTGGACCTTACACTTGTTACAATTGTGGGAAACCTAGACATTTTTTTCATGATTTTCGTGCACCAAGGGCATCCTCCCCATAGCCAAAGAGCCAAATTCAAGGCAAGGTGTTTGCACCGACAGAACAGAATGTTAAGGCTACTACGACGGTCGTGGAAGGTACTCTTCTTATTCAATCTATATCTGCTCATCTGTTATTTGATTTCGGTTCCACATATTTATTTGTGATGCCAAACTTTGCTGTAAGACTAGCGATGAAAGCTGCACCCATAGACTTTATTTTATCTATGTCTTCACCAATGGGTGAGACAATTCAATTAGAGGCAATATACCTCCGTTGTATAGTTCGAATTGGTAACCATGATCTACCAGCTGATCTTATCCCGTTAGAAATTGCAAGTTTTGATATAATTTTAGGGATAGACTGGCTTGCTACCTATCATGCCCATATCAACTGTTCCCGAAAGATTGTGAATTTCTCTATTCCTGAAGTCACAGAGTTCACATTTCTCAGTTTTGGAAGTCGGGCAGTGGCTCCCATGATTTCAACAAGTCATGCACGACACCTATTGAATAGCGGATGTTGGGGTTTTATTGTGTTCGTGTCTACTATGACAATATCGGAGCAATGCATAGAGGACATTTCGATAGTTAGAGAATTCGCAAACGTTTTTCCTGAAGAGATGCCTGGGTTATCCTCGAAACGGGAGATTGAATTTGCAATAGACTTAATGCTGGGAACTGCACCAATATCTAAGGCACCATATAAAATGGCCCCAACAAAACTGAAGGAGTTGAAGACACAACTACAAGAACTTCTTGATCAGGATTTTATTAGGCCTAGAATTTCCCATGGGGAGCGCCAGTGCTATTTGTTAAGAAGAAAGGTAGCTCAATGGGATTGTGTATCAACTATAGAGAGCTCAACAATGTGACAATTAAAAATAAATACCCGCTGCCTCAAATTGATGATTTATTTGACCAGCTACAATGGGCAAGTGTATTCTAAAAAATTGACTTGAGATCAGGATATCACCAGCTAAGGATTAAAGAGAGTGATGTCCAAAAGATAGCCTTTCGCTTTAGGTATGGTCATTACGAGTTTTTAGTGATACCATTCGGATTGACGAATCGCCAAGCTGCGTTCATGGACATGATGAATAGGATATTCAAACTCTTTCTAGATAGATTTGTTGTGGTCTTCATACACGACATTCAAATCTACTCGAAAAATGCATCCGAGCATGAGGAGAATTTAAGAATAGTACTACAAAGATTGTGAGAGGAGCGTTGATTCCTGCAGATTTCCTGTGAGAGGAGCAATTAAGAATAATCCATAATTTCCGATAGATTTGCTGGGATGGAGGTTCCTTGGCATTTAGTGGCCTATTGATTTCTTCATGTGCTATAAATTGAGAGCTCAATGCGCTGTTCACATCACATCCTACTTTTATTAGTGAAGTGGCATGGGAGCCCAAAGTGGCCATGAGTCATGGATCTCCGGCTGCTAGTACCAATGGGAGCTCACTCCTAATGTTCAATGGCGTCATCTTGGGATGCACTTATAGTCTGCTTTGGTCACCCCTTTTCGCGTAGGGGGCCGTTTGATCATCCCTTTTCATGATTGTTTCGAAGGCGTACCTCCTGCTATTTTTGAGTGGGACAAGACTTTTCTTTCTCTTTGCCCTCGCCTTGGGCGGCAGCTCGCATCTAAAATGGGCTTGAGCACCTCGAGAATAGATGTCTCTATAGTCTCACCCTAGTGCTGGTAGGGTCGGTGGCAGATTCCCAAACTTGAGGCTATTTCTCCTCATCATTGAGTGAAGCTTTCCTTACCCTTTGGTTCCCTCTTCATGGCGAGCTCCTACTCTGGCTTCTGACGTGCCCTTCCTAGGGCCCGCTTTGTTGCTCGCCAAATGCGCGCTAGTCTCTTGCCTCGATTTTTTCCTTCGAGTGACGTGCTTATTTGGGAGTTTACTATAGTTGGATTTTATGTATCTCCTTTTTTTGTTGTTGTCTCCTTTTGTTGTTCAACAGCCACTAGAGGCCTTGTAACTTGTAAAGGGAAATGAATGGAACTAGCAACTATTTTTAGCCGTGCTTATTTTTGTCTTCATTTTTTTATGCTAGGATGGATTGAGTATCCGTCGTCCTGCTGGAGGCTGATCTGGATCGTTAACTAGTCAAATCGGCTAGTCGCCGGATAGGTAGCTGAGCAGGTGGCAAGCTAGAACTGGACTGGATCGTTGATCGGTCAAATCGGCAAGACGCCAGACTGTGTAGCTAGTCGGTTAGCCAAATCGGAGCCGGACTAATTTGTTGACCATCAAACCGACCGAGAGCCAGAATGGGCAATTGACCAGTCAGGCTCGTTGGAATTCAGAGTGGGTAACTAGCTTGTCAGTCCGGCTCTGAGTTCATTATATCTGTCCACTGTCGGTTTAGTGTCCTCGAGAAATGGAGTGTAGTGGCCTGGGGGGTTGTACCATTTTGATTTCTGACCGTTCCCATTCTGCCACGTGTTTGCCGTCCATATGGTGGCAGGTCGCCATTGATGGCACCTAACGATTAACGTGCCTAAATACCACCAGTGTCGACGCATGTCACGCCATTATACATGCGCCTTTTCAAGGCACTATTTTGAAATTCTAGTGGTATCCCTTATAAAAGAATACCACTTTGCCACTCCACTTCACCTCTCTTCTTCTCCTCAAGTCGCTTTCTCTTTTACTTCTTCGAAGCTTGTTATTTCCCATTTTCATGGCCCCCAAAGTCGATGCTATTGGTTCCGTTCTTAGTGCCACCGATATTAAGCCATTGTATCTGCAAGATGACATTCCTACTGCCATCTTGTACGCAATCCCAAGAAAGCACGATAGGGTATATTCTCCTCCAGAAAGGTCCATTGCTATCTATGAGGCTCACTTATGAAGTGGTCTTCGCCTCCCCATCCCAGGGGAGTTGTTTGAGATCTTGTTAGCCCTTGGAGTCCCAATCATGAGATGCCACATGAATGCCATCAGGTATTTGTGCTCCTTGTATATATTCTTTTGTCACCAAGGGGAGAGTATTAACGGTAGTGGCAGTGAATGTGATTTTTTGGTTTTGTCAAAGTGGGGATTGGATCTCGTTGTCCCCTTGAGAGCTACATATATGTGAGGTCATTGCCGATTCTATTAAGAATTGGAAGAATTGGTTCTTTTTTATTAGGGTCTCTCACAACTTGGCCCTATCTAAGGATTGGGGCAATGTGCTGACACCCTTCATCGGCAAGGCCTTGCGTGAGGAGGCGGAGTCCGTCAGGCCACTAATGGAGTTGTTCTAAGCGAATCCGAACAAATTCAAGAAGGACCACTTCTGTCTATTGAGGCGCTCGCACTGGCCCGATGGGGTCCGCCTTGGCAGGTAAGGGGGTCACTACTCCTCCGCCGACCCAACCCGAGAGGAAGGCTGGGACCCTCTACATCAAGGACCCATCTAATAGTCCGTCTCAACAGTGATCCATATCGTTTTTGGCATCCTCTTCATCTTCTACAACCCAAGGTCTACCCATGGTAGAGCGGATGTGAGGCATTGGTGAGTCTTCGAGAGGCTTGGCTCCTACTGCACCATCAGATGCCAGCACCACTAAGACCAGTGCTAGAGTGGCCATCGCCGATGGTTCGCTCACTCCTTCAAGTGATTCAGCCGAGCCGGCAGTAAGGAGTTCCATCAAGAGTCAGCCCGGGCCCATCAAGAGGTCCATCTGGAGTCACAACAAGCAATCTAACTGGAGGCTCAATAAGTAGGCCTTAGGGAGGCCCAGGAGAAAACTTGTCCGGCCATTCAGCAGGAAGCCCCATAGGTGGCCCAACCGGAGGTCCAATAGGAGGTCCCTGCTTCTTCTTTGTCAGAATGGGTGGTGCCCAGCTTTTTAGGTGAATCAGCTAGAGAGGGTCCCGGCGTGGGCCACCCAGCAGAGTTCTTTCCGGAGGGTGGCGTCGAGGAGGTGGCGACCACGGAGGCATCTCATCAGGAGGCTTCTATGTCAAACCAGCCTTGGCCGAAGCATGCATCCACTCCGGCCTCTTCATCTTTAGTGCCCTTGAGCATAGCGGCGACCAAACTATCTTACATCTGGGTAAGTCACCAAGAACTTGTCTATTCCATTAGAAATGGGTAATTTTAACTTCTTTCTCTTGTTCTATTTTCAAGACAACAAAATGATGCATGTCCTGCAAACATACTTGTACTAGCAGTCGTCCCAGATCCAGATGCTGGAAGGGGAGGTCCGCCGTTTGACCCAGATGAGGGTCGACTCAAGTGTCATGGAGGAGATGCACGGCCGGGTAAATGCTGCCACCTCTAAGGTCGAGCAGTACCAAGATCACATGTCAAGTCTTGAGTTTCAACTTTCCGAGGTCATGGGGGAGCTGCAAAGATCCAAGGACACCTTGCAAGATGGCCGGCAGGATCATGTTGCTCTTAGGAGTGAAAATGTCAGACTTGGAGCAGAGCTGACGACTCAATTCGGCCCAGAGGAGATGGGCCATGTTTTGAATGCAAGGTTTTTGGATGGCATTTAGCTATGTCGGTGGAACGCCTTCCTTTTTGACCCCTCCTTTCCGGTCGATATTTTTATCAAAGGAACAGGGCTGCCCAACACCGAGCCGACCAGACTGACTTCATGGATGTGGAGGGGCCCTTGTCATGCTCTCCGGCTAGCCCCCAATCTTAGGGCCGCCATCCTCTCGTTCTTCTCATTTGTGTGTGTAATACAGCTGGTACAGTGTAAATTTTTTATGAATAAAGGAGGATTTCCCCAACCATCGTCATGATCTTTATGTTCTTTGTACGGCCTTACTTACATATCGTTAGTTGCTGGCTAAGCATGTTTGCTATCGCAACAAGGCTTTTTGAAAGAGTTTTGGCCGTAGTCTGTGCGCGACCGCATCGGATCCTAACCCATTAACCATCATCGACTGACGATGCTCGTCCTTGCTGGGGGAGTCGCCACACGTGTGTTGAAAATCCCCCTAAGGTTTTGGTATTCAACCACGCATGGGCTACTTGGTGCAAGACTGAGATTCAAATTCGACCGTTTATGGGCCACTTGATGTGGGACCAATGTTCAAATTTGACTGCGTATGGGCCGCTCGGAGAGGGACCTAGGTTTAAATTCGACCGCGTGTGGGCCGCTCGGAGAGGGACCTAGGTTTAAATTCGACCGCGTGTGGACTGCTCGATGTGGGACAAAGGTTTAGCAATTGGTGAATGAAAATTGTCTAACTTAGGGGCAACCTAGGTTACTCGGAATCCATACAACATCACACAAGCATTCATATGGACAGGTAAATAGGAAATGACAATAATAGTAAACAAACAAATAGATTATTTTATTAAACATGATAGAATTTTACAAGCACGCTCGATAATATATCTTGGACCTACTTGGGTTCAATAAGAAATTATTGGTAGTACTTTTTTAAATGGACAGCATTCCAAGTCCTCAGGACCAACTTACCGTTTTAGGCTCAAAACTTGTATGTCTCATTCCGTAGGACAGCCAAAACGAGGAAAGTGTCTTCCCAGTTCGGGGAGAGCTTATTCTTGTTAGTGTTATTGCCCGTGACTTCTATACTTTATAAAACCAGGTCTCCTACCTCGAATTGTCAAACCTTCACCATTTTGTTGTAGTATCGGACGATCCCCTACTGGTAATCAGCCTTGTGCATCTTGANTTGTGTCCCACGCCTGTTCGAGCCGAGTTCAAGGTACTCCCTAAGTCGCTAGGAGTTATTAGCGAGTCAAATCCCTCGACTCAAAGATTGGGCAGTCCTCTTGACTAGGATGATGGCCTTGGTCGCGTAGCACAAACTAAAAGGTTCTCACATATTGGCTCCTTAGGTGTCATCCGATGCGACCATAGCAGTGAGGGTAACTATCCTACCCAAGAGACCCAACGTCTTCTTAGTCTTCAACCCGTATAATAGAGTTCGGTTGGTAACCTCCACTGCCGGTTTGCTTGTGGGTAGACTATCAAAGTGCGGACTAGCCTAATACCCAAATTGGCGCAATATTTGGTGAATTAGGTTCCATTGTCGGTCTTGATGACCTCAGGAACCTCGAATATGTAGACAAAGTTCTTCCGAACAAACTCCATGGCATTTGTTTGGTGATTTGGAGCCAATGGGAAAGTTTCGACCCACTTCGTGAAGTAGTTAATACCCATTGTTATAAACTTTATTTACTCAAATGCGATGGGAAAGGGGCCGAGTATGTCAAGTTCCCATCGTGCAAATGGCCAAGGGGCCTAAAGGGTCCTTAGCTCCATGGGCGACTGATACGGCATGTTGCCATGGAACTGGTAGTTTTCACATTTCTTTATGAAATCTATGGCATCCCGCTTCATCATCGGCCAATAGTAGCCTTAGCGTATTATCTTGAAGGCGAGGTTTTTGGCCCCGACGTGTGACCCACAGATACCGAAGTGCACCTCACTTAATGCGTAGTCGGCCTTCTGTTCACAATGGTATACCAATCAGCCATCTCTTTTATGCGTTTAGCATCATCTGGGTTCTCTAGTAGGAAGTCGTTTGTAATATACCTCCAATAGTGTGACATTCAGCTCTTGTTGTCGGAGATCGACAGTGCTTCGAACTCTTCTATGTTTGGAGATGTCAGAACTTCCCGCATGTCTCTAAAGAACTGCTTCAGACTTTCGGCCGCAACTGCCCTTGCGAGTTGGTCGGCCTTTCAGTAGTCTTCCCTAGGGATGTGTGCCACCGCAACCTGTCGAATTTCCGAACCACATTCTTTGCTTTAGCGATGTATTTGGCAAGTAGTGGGCTCGACACCTTAAAATTCCAATAGATTTGGTTGACAATTAGTTTTGAGTCGCTGTAAACCATTACATGCTTTGCTGAACATTCCTTTGTAAGCCGCAACACAGCAAGTAGGGCCTCGCATTTGGCGACATTGTTGATGGCTAGGAACCCAAGCTTTAAAGAGTTTCTCACCTCCAGTCCATCGGGGGTCCTTAAAATCACTCCGGTCCTGCGTGGACAATCCCGTGGAGAGCGCCTCGGCCTCAGTCGGGTCGCTGGAGTGACCGGTGTCCAAAATCATGGTCATGGTTTCAACGATAAAGTCGACCAAGGTCTGCCCTTTTACGGCCGACCTATATCAGAATTCTATATCGAACTCATCCAATTTCATGGCCCATTTGATTAGCCATTCTGACACATCAGGCTTCTGCGGGATTTCCTTTAATGGCTTGTCGTTCAGGACAACTATCTTGTATACTTCGAAGTAGGGCCGCAGTTTTCTAACAGAAAAGACGAGTGCCAACGCGAACTTCTGGACGTGCACATATCGGGTCTCAGCGCCTATCAACGTTTTGCTGACGTAATAGACTATCCACTACATGTCGAACTCCTGTCGGATTAAAATGGAGCTCAGTGTCGCCTCCGAAACCATTAAGTAGAGGTCCAGCTCCTCGTCCTCTTTCGGTGATGTTAGGAGAGGGGGACTGGCCAGGTACTCCTTTAGTTCGTCGAAGACGATCTGGCAGTCGTCCGTCCACTGGAAGTTATTCATCTTAGTCCCTCTTAGGGCTTTGAAGAAGGGGAAGCATTTGTCTCCAGATTTAGCCAGGAAGCGAGAGAGCACTACAAGCCCCCCAGTCAACCTGTGGACGTCTTTTATGTTCTGTGGTAGGGTCATGTCTATGATAGCCTTTATTTTCTCGGGGTTGGCTTTGATCCCTCGCCAAAAAAAGATGAAACCCAAAAATTTACCCGATGACACTCTGAAGGCGCATTTGACCGGGTTTAATTTCATCCAGTACTCCCGGAGCATATCGAACGCCTCACTAAGGTCATAAATATAGTCATCGATGATTTTATTCTTGACGAGCATGTCGTCCACGTACATCTCCATATTCTATCTTATCTGGGCTTGGAGCATTTTATTCACGAGCTATTTGTATGTGGTGCTTGCATTCTTTAGCCCAAAGGGTATAACCTTGTAATAATATGTCCATTGGTCCGTCATGAAAGAGATATGCTCATCGTCCTCAGGACTCATCTAGATCCAATTGTAATCGAAGTATGCGTTCATAAAATTGAGCAGTTTGTGCTCGAAGGTGGTGTTGACGAGTTGGTCAATTCTGGACAGCGGGAAGCTATCCTTCATGCACGCCTTGTTCATATCGATAAAGTCAACGCACATCCGCCACTTTCTATTACTTTTCTTGATAAGGACGACATTGGAAAGCCGGTTCGAGTATTGGACCTCCTTGATAAAGTTAACATCAAGCAATTTCTTTACTTCCTCTCAGATGGAGATAAGTTTTTCGACGGAGTGATTTTTCTATTTCTGCCAGACAGGCTTGTGATTCAGATTGATGTTCAACTTATAGACCATCACTTTAGTCTAAATTCCGAGCATATCGGCTGGAATCCATGCAAAAATATTAGAGTTCTGACAGGGTAGGAAGACCAGCCGGTCTCATAGGACTTCAGTAATGGAGCCCCTATCTGAATGCATCTCTCCAGATCTCTGGGATCCAAAGGTATGTGGTCGGTTGGCTTGCCGGCTTGGACTTGCGGTAGAGTCATTTCATCTCTGCAATCAAGATACTTTGCCTTCCAGTCCGGAGTGGCCTAAGTAACCTGGGACAGGTAGCACGTCCAGCCGGTCACCTGGTCGCCTAGCACTTCTCTGAAGCCATAGACCGTAGGAAACTTCATTTTTAGGTGCGTGATTGAGATCACGGCACCAAAGGCGGTTAAGCAGGGCCGACCTAGGATTGCATTGTAGATCAAAGGCCTATCAACTATTAGGAACATTAGTAAGCGAGATGCCATCCTGAGGTATGTCCCCAGGGTAACTTCCAACTAGATAGTTCCTTCGACGGACATTGGTTCATTGTCTAATCCGTAGATGGGCCCTTCGGCCGGTCCTAACTGACTCATTTTCAATCCTAATTTAAAATAAGCATCTATATAAAGTAAATCACATGAACTTTCATTATCAATAAAAGCTCATTTGGACTAATAGTCGACAGTACTATTTGAAATGATGACAGATACAACCAGAGGGTCGATGTGGGGAGTCATTACATGTGACATATCCTCTTTGCTAAAACTAACGACATCATCCCCAACTTCTACCCTTGGTTTCTTCAAAGCAGTCCCGGGCTAATCTGATGGGTGGTTCGATCGGGTTGCCATTATATTGACCACTCTAACGGCAACTCGGTTTCTTAGCTGCTGCTTCGGGTTCCATAGGAACTTGGTCAAGTATCCCTTCCAGATAAGTTCTTCAATTTCTTTTTGCAGGGTCTGATAGGCCTCTGTGTTGTGACCCGAATATCGATGATAGTGATAGTACTTCGTCTGGTCTCCTCCCTCCAGGTTCTTGACCGACTTCAACCACTTTAGAAATTTCTCCTCTCGGATCTGCATAAGAATATTGGACAGAGAGTCATTCAGATGGATTAGGGTTCGAACCCCCTTCAGGCCCTGAGCTCCACTCTGGGCTGCTTCCTCGGATCCCAAGAGTTGAAGTGGTCTCCGTTTCTTTTTCTCCCTCTTGGTGGTCTCTAGTGAAAGGGGTCCCCACATGCTGGATGCTTAATCTCATTGACCTCTTCGGCTGCCATATAAGCACGGATGATGGCATCAGCCTCG
The DNA here is from genome assembly GCA_033239525.1 of Nepenthes gracilis. Classification (NCBI taxonomy): domain Eukaryota; kingdom Viridiplantae; phylum Streptophyta; class Magnoliopsida; order Caryophyllales; family Nepenthaceae; genus Nepenthes; species Nepenthes gracilis. The sequence continues at coordinate 8,712,278 of BSYO01000026.1, read as the reverse complement.
CAAAAGATCTAGGGATCATTGTGAGTCAGTTGTTTGAAAAATTTCCCCGGCTCCAGAGGGGATATGAAGGTGCTTAGCTTTACTTCATCAGTTAACTAGGGTATCCAGCACGCCTCCACAATGGACCAAATCATGAAGCTCCTCAGACTTTCATTTGGCCCTTGTTTGATACAGGTGAGGTATTAGGGCTGTCTATCTTCCCTCCGGCTGGAGGCAAATTGGGTCAGGATGCTATTTGCAAACTCCTGGAACGTCTAGATCAAATTTAGCGGTAGACGTTAGAACAAAATCCGGACATCTCCTTTCAATGTTAGCGGAAAATACATGCACATAGCTGCCTCACCCAAACCATAGAAGCTCAATAGGGTACAAAAGTGGTCTAGGTGGTCCATCGGATCGATGCTTTCGTCATAGGACTCCAGGGTCAGCATATTAAACTTCTAAGGGAGTAGCTGCATCTAAATCTCCATTGTGAATGGCAATTGTCTCAGGTTTGCAGAGCGTCCGACAACATCTCCCTTAAATATGTGCTGCCATATCTTTTCTACTCACACCTCTACTCAAGGGGAGGCTGCGACTCTTTTTGCATTGAGGTAGGTTATCAACTCTAAGTGGTTTGGCGAGTGACATGAGGCTGGCCAACTGACGCCAACGGTCGGCAGATGTTGCATGAGGCCCCTTCTCAGACCGGTGGCCTTTGCTCGTCACATGAGTAACGAGGGTTTCGCCGCTCTGGACTCTCTTCTGGTTCCTTGTAGCCATGTCGGCCCTTTAGACAGGATCGGACCCTATCGCTCAAAGCTCCTCAGGCTGTGAGGTCGTTCGGGCATCCTGCCTTTTAGGCCAGTAGCTTTTTTTCTCTGACTTCTACGTCTTGACACCGAAGTGTAGGCGGTGGATAAAGGTACCCCCAGCCCATGCCAACGCATGCAAAGGGTATGGAGCATATGGGATATGTTATCCACTCGGTCGGCCAACGCCTACATGAATGGTGCCGATTGCTCCTCCGCATGGCTACCCGCAGAGGGATCGTCACCATGAGGGACAACGTCCTTGGCTGGAGCGTTGGTATGGGCTTTGGTGCTGACCATGTCTGCTTCTATGTAGATGGTGGTGAAGTTTTTCGTTCGCCTTTCCACAAAATGCGCCAATGATGCACCCTAGATCCAAATTGCTAATGGATTAGAGTGCTGTTAGGTTTTCGGGTCAAATTGAAGTAGATCTGATCTTCGTACTTTTCAGCCTAGATCTCGCACACCACAACTAAAGTTAGTAATCTTCCTTAGGAGATAAAAGATGCGGAAACAAAAGTAGTTGAGTGATGATGTAAGGAAGAAGTTTTTTGAGTCTAACTCGAAGACTATGCTTGGCATGGAGCGGCTTTGGTGAGGGTGCGTGCGTGGGGAGCGGCTTTGACATTATGGAGACGAGAATTACAAGGGAATTCTCACGAGGCACTGAGGACAGAGTGTGGACTCTAAGGGTTCGAGGACTGTTTGTGTGTGAATGCCACCATCTAAGGGCTAGTATTAGCATCAATGCAGGCGTTAATGCACGTCCCCCCTTAAAGTCTATCATAAGGGCTTGCTTCGGCGGCAAGGCTAGCTGTTAGCTACCTCATGCAAACTCGGTGGGCTGGCATGAGGATTACAGACACCAATCTAGATAACTGTGATCAGTCGAATGGGATTTCTTCATTTGTTGGAGAGATACTGTACGTGGCAAAATTAGAGTTACCATTACGAAAGATACGCTGAATTCGAAGCTGCTATTACTGGAGAGATCATAATCTGGGGCAACATTCGAGGTTCTAGTCGATTAAGGCAGGTGATCTTCAATGCGCGGGAATGGTATTGTGAGCCATCCGGATTGGGTCATAGTTGACTTGGGCCATAACCGACTGGTTAAAGTGTTGCTTTTGGTTAACGGGAGTGTTGACCGGCCTCTAAGAGTGTTGACCGGCCTCTAAGCCTGTGGGCTAGACGCCTCCTAGACCGGCCACGAAATCTGTGAATCTTTGCACTAAGCCAGCCCATTTCTACCGTTTCCATTACAAGAGATAAAGAGACCATTCTTAAATACACCACATTAATGCTGTTTGCTTTGCAATCTCACAGCATTTTTCCACATCATCGTATGGAAAACAAACATTTCTCCAAGCTGCAGCCACTCGGTAAGAAATGAGCAGCAGCAATGTTAGCAGCGAGACTTCCAGCATCGATTTCTGCCTCCCATTAATCAGATAAGCAACAATCTTTAGCTTATCCGGGATTAATGGAGGCACCGTAAGAATTTCATGCCCTACCATCCCTCTTTCCGATTCACAAAAGATATACATACTAACGCTCAGCCCGAACCATACCCAAATCCAAAAAAATTTGAATACTCTACCACTAAATCGAAAATATTCAGTTTGGTTACCCTGTTTTCTGGTTAGATACTTCCCTACTGGTTCGGGTTATAGCCGGTACTTTTGTAACACCTCAACACCTACTTCTGCATTGATATTGCTGCTGAATACAAGAGAACTCTACTTTTTAACTGTATATAATCATAGGCCAAGTCATCCGAGGGGTTCAAATGCATACATACATCATGGACTGAGCAGATTTTGATAGTCACAAGCATCGAAATGATATTGCTTTTCCTATGTATTTTTCCCCCACTTTTTGCTGCCTACGCAGTGTAGACATTGCCTGTTTACTGAATCCAACTAATTAGAGCATCTACTGAGCCTGATACATTCATTGGCCCTGTCTTCAATCATTAGTATGAAATTCATGTCTACATCTCATCTCTCTAACTTCATGCGAGCTGCAATGCTTCTTCTTGCTTGATCTCAAACACCTTGACAAGGACATCTTCGACCACCTGGCCACAAAACCAAAATCAAATCCATTTTTCCCAGTTGGATTTTTCATATTGGTGGGAGGGGGGTGCGAGGTTGGAGTGGAAGAACACAAAACATCACTGATTGCTGGATACCAAACACCGGCACCATACATCCACTAGTTTGCATCAAGATATTCCAGGGATGGAAGGATATTGTAGCCTCTATGGGAGTTTCTAGCAATGTTTTGCTTCCTATGCCAAGTGAAATGCCAGAACTAGGAAGCAATAGGTGTGTGCGTGAGTGTGATTCTCTCAGCTTGATAAAAGTAGAACCAGAAACAGATAAAGATGATAGACGTTCAAGGCACAACAGTGAGCAGAACCCACAAAAAATTATATGTAAAGGTCATTTATCTTGGATGAGAGTATCACCTTGTCTGGGGTAGAAGCACCTGATGTTACTCCAATGGTGATAGGGCCCTCTGGTAACCAATTTTCCTTCTCGACTAGCTCCCCATGCTGAGAATACATATAGATGAGAAGCAAAATACAGACATTAAGACCAGGTAACATAAGTTCCAACTTTATCATCTCCACATTACAAAAATAAAGCATAAAGACTTACTTTCAACCTGTAACTAATTCTGTTTCCAGGACCTATTCTTTGCTCACTGTCAATCCAATAAGAGGGAATTCCACGGTCCTCTGAAATCTCTTGCAGATGAGAGGTGTTGCTTGAGTTCCAACCTCCGACAACCAACATAAGATCCAGCCTTTCATCCACCAGCTTATACATTGCATCTTGCCGCTCCTGGAACAGGAAAGAATCAGTTTTAATTTGACATAAGAATCTAAGTTCCTTGTGCAAAACATCATCTAAATATAACTAGTCCGCAAGTGGGCATGCTTAAGGAATGTCACTTTTGGTTAATATGCAGAACCATTATCAAAGCTGGATAAAAAACTCAATTGTTATTTATATGGCTGTTGATGACGTCGGGTTCTGCACCAGGAGGAAAACCGTTTAAACTGAAAGCCTCTAACATCTTAAAAAAAAGTTTGATATCACTTCTTTCCCTTCTATTCAAGTTTGACACATGATTGGTAAAAATTTTAACAACCCACTATAGTAGAGAAATGGCAATCAATAATTTTTAAAGGCAACACCAGAAAATATTTTCAGAGTGGAAGGGGCCACAATACCAAGAGGACTGAACAACAGTTATCACATATGGAAGGAAACATTTATCTCTCTCTTGGGGGTTATATTCTATGACCGGACTGCTCTATGATACTACAAATTAAGGGCATTGATCCGAATAGAACGTACTAATCACATATTTCCAAGGAGAGAATCTTTGGAGTCCATATCAGCAAAGGCGATCCCCAAATTGCACATCATCAAGTTGTCAGATCAAAGTATAATGCTCTCAACTCTTGGTGGCAACCAATGGCTGATGTTCCTGGCCATACTTGGGGGCATATGGAACAATAGGAATAATACCACTTGTAAGAGCAACAGTTTGAGGGTCGGCAGCTGGTGTTGTGGAGTGCATTTACCGTTTATGGTATTCACAGGAGTGAAATAAAGACGTGCATCAGGTTGGGGGAGCTGGGGAAACATGGTCTTCACCAAAGGACATTGGTGTTGCGGTCAATGTGGGTGCCTCTTTGAAGCAAAAAGAAGATTTGTCTTGTGTGGGTTTTATTATTAGAGACAATACAGGGTAGTTTGTCAGTGCTGTCTTGCTAAAGCCTAGGAACGTGCTCTCTCCATACTCCCTAGTGGCGATGGCCTACCATTTGCTGCAAAATTGAGTTGCACCTCTACGGATGGTTAACCCACCTCACATTATTGAAGAATTGCTTTGGTGATTAATAAAATCTCATCATTTTTTGGAGTTGGGGGGCTTGGTGATAGGGAGCAGAGGAAGCTAATTTTCTCATGCTCCATCCTATGAATATCTTAACATATTGCTACCAAGAAGTTAATGAGTAGCTGAAGATCAGAATGCAAAGCCATTTTCTCATGCTCCATCCCATCTAGCAGTTGTGCTTACAGTTGGGTTCAGAATCCATTGCAATAAGACACACCAGCAGAATGCATGCTGAGAAACTCGATAACATGATGCCAACTTACCAAAAGAGTATCCTAATTGAATGGTGAGAATTGTCATCGCAATGTCAAAGCTATGAGACTTGGAGGCATGGCCTGGATATTACTATGAAAAAAAGGGTGGACTGACCAGCAGAAACTTAATGGGTGGCAAGTGCTAGCTTTTTTCAGCAATTCAACAACACTTAAAAGAAAGGGAAATAATAAGAAGAATTGAAAGACTACAAAAGAAGGCAGCAGAAACTGAAATTCGGGTACAACAGAAGTAAATGAGGGAGCTGAGAGAAGATAGACAGGAAAGGGGAAAAGGAGACAAAATAAGGTGACACAAACCTGTTTTTCAGCTACAATAATTAAGGAAAAGTACAAGTTCCTTATTTGGAGAAACTTCACATCTTGATAATTTAATATATATTCACAGTTTTAGTGAAGTGAAAATGAAATTTCATTGAGGAAATCTAGTTTTTAGTATCTACTCTCAGTTTTATGTAATCTTTTTCATAAGGAGATTGAATTATGTAAACAGGGAATTTAGAAATTTATTTGCTGGAGCTGTTTTGAAGGTTTTGTGGACTGATTTTCAGTAAATCTATGAGCAATTGTTTAGGAAAATGAGCTAGTATGGTAGAAATGAAGTAAAAAGTAACTAGCTTGCTACATGGAGGATGTAAGTTCAAAGTGTCATGCAAGAAAAATTATTAATTTCTAATTCTAATTAAAATTTCTGAGAGTTATAATCTTAATTATAGATTCCCCGGAGATAATCCTACATTTCCTTAACAATTGTGAAGTATTGAAGATTATTTATGATATGCGGTTTTATCGATTCCAACAGCCACAACAAAATCTAAGCATCCTTACTCTTCCATTGATTACGTTCCTTTATTTCTATAAGAACTATGATGAACCATCTCTCAAAATTCTTTTCCCTTAATGAATATTTTAAACTGAAACTCCCAAACTGAGTAATTTTTCCATTAAAACGGATGATGGAATTTTCTCCCAACATAATAATACCCACGTGAAGAGAAGAAAATAAAAGCAAACTCCCAATATATCCCTTGTGAAATCTTCTCTCATTCACATGATATCCACGTCCTGAAGATGAGAATCAAGAAGACAATGTGCAACACAAACAACTTACTTCGGCTGTTGTTTATCCAAGAGAGAAAGAGAGAGACTTACATGATGGTGCTCAACAATCTGGCCGAAGATAGAGAGAAGTGCTTCTTTCAGCAGTTTCGAAGAGGGAGAAATCTTACATAAAGATTTTGCAACCAGCACAATTGTGATATTCCTCCAAATTACAACAACCAAACTCAATGCTGCTTCACAAATCAATCGCTATCCTTAAGTCAACTTCCTCTGTTGTTTCAAATTAGGGCTTAAAATTGAAGCAAAATATCGGAACAAACAAGGAACTAGAAGGCAGCACAGGTTGGCACACTCGATAGAGATAACAGGCAAGTTCACTGTGCTATTTTTCGTCTGGTTGAGAGAAAGTTGTGCACACCTCAAATCTAAGAGAGAAATACCCAAATAAAGTTTCTCCTAGCACCAAATAATGAAGAGAGAAGAGATTCTCAAATACCTAGAGTTTGAAGGTTTCGAATGCCACACGTATTTAGGACAAACCTTTGAATAAAATCAAGAGATTCAGAAGTAGCAATTGAGAGGTGTTGGCTTTGATACCACGTCAATTTTTATGAATGTACTCAATTGAGAGTTTCTTCTCATTAAATAGAATAATTCTTACCTTGATTATAGCATATTACAATTATACACTAACCTAAATTACAACCCTAATTATAACAATCATAATCAATTATAATAAATTAAAATCATCTAATTTAGGTAAAAACATATATATACAATATATAAGATGATCATATATATAAGGTAAATAAGGCAATCGATATCTTCTATATTTGACTAACAACCTGGCTAACAAAGATTAGGTGCATAATTTTGTTTTGGAAACTTAAAGAGTAAACTAGGTGTTGCATCACAATTCAGGTGAGTGGATAATAAGATTTATAAAAAATAATATTATATGAAAGATCAAGTTTTAACTCAACAAACAAATACTCCTTGAACATGATTTCCACTTGAACATCACGTTATATATTCACATAACCCTTGTATGTACCAACTGCACCTTCATGATATGAAGTTTGTGGGACCACATTTGGTATACATAAAACTTTTGCAGCATATATCAGATATCTTTGTCATTTGGGAGCTGGTATGTGCTCATACGACTACAAAAGGACTCGAACCATCCTAATCACTTATCGTTTAGACCCTTTGATATAGCGGAAGCACAAGTACAACTATATAATATACATAAAAGATATTCTTTTTTAGATGTCGTAAAAATTAATCAATTTTTCAATGAGATGATTATCAACAATAATAATAACATACACAAAGCAAAAAGTAAAATTCATGCACATTTTGGTGACAAAGAAAAATCTAAAAAATTGACTAGTTTTTGAGTAAAACCATTTGGGCCTCTTTACAGTGAAAGTAAAACAATATAAAAGTCAACTTCTAATCCAGGCAATCCAGATACACTAAATATTAGTTGACTTACTCTGGAGTAATAACCTCTACCAAAGAATTTCTTAGATTTACTCACAGCAACGAAATTGGACAACTTTCAATCTTCCTATCGATCTCACTTTATTCACTAGTAAACCTCCAAACACTACTGGAATCTAGTATTCATGCCACCAATAGAACTACGAATCCTTAGAGATTGAAACAAAGTGTTTACAAATGGTAAAAATTTTTGAATGAGAAAACCTTGGCAATTAATTCTCAAAAGCAATTGAAAGGTTTTCTCTTTCGAATGATCTCTTCTTCTACAACAATAATATCTCAAAGTTTGATAACTTCATTTGGCAGTGACTAGGGTTAGAAGAAGAGAAGCATTATAAAGCAGGCTGAAAATAAGCAAGAAAAACATGCCCAGGCAAAAATCAGGAAGCGGCTTGCATGTGCTGAATAGGCCCACAGGTATGAGGCCTTTAGCAAGCATCGCACATGCCCCCATCGCACATCAGGTGTAGAGATATTGGATAAAATATGCTCATGTGTAAAATAGGCGCAGCTTAGGCATGGTGATACCGGACAAAATGCGCTTACGTGTGAAATAGGCACATATTAGGCATGGGAATACTGAATAAAATGTACTCATGAATGGCATTGATGTGTATTTGTCATAAATCCCTATACATGCGTTGCTCGTGTGTCCTTCATGCATAATTCAGGTGGCTTTTGACTTATGTTGAATGCTTATAAGAAGACTTGCAAACTTAATTTATTATTCATTAAGCTTTGGTTTTAGTATCTTATTTATTTTTCTTCAAACTTGCATTCTTTTCCGAATTTTTCTAAGAAGATCGGACTACTATTGCTTGCTTTTGTCCTCATTGCAGGCCTACTCTCACCGCAAAACATCATTATGAGGCTAGGGACACTTTCTAGTAGCCACACACATCAAGATTGGGCCTTATGAAGAACTTTATGCCTTCTTTTGATGTTTTGGAAGTAAATGTACTGTTACCTTTGTCATGTTTAACTACCCATTTTTAATGAGTGTCAACTCTCATATAAATATTAAATAGGATGACAGAACAAGATCATTATTCCTGTTAAGGAGAGCCTCCCTAAGCTCATAATAAGTTTAATCATGTATATAAGATGTTATGTTTCAAGTTGAAACAAAGAAACTTTTTGTGGCTAAGGCAGGATCTAAGCTCATTTTGGTCTTGCAACAGCCATGGCCTACCTAGATATGGGCACGACAATCACCTTGGGGTCTTGAATTGAGTCAATGTCAGGGGAGCAAACCAAGACCATTCTTCACATTGAGGGTTCTCATGATGGGTTTGTTTTGTGATTTGCACTACATGAGCAGATAGAATTGCAGACGTACTCCATGGCAGATCCTCAAGACATGAGGATGAGATGGTCAATCAATGTCCTACCAATATTCACCTGGTGGAAAACTAGCCAAAGAAGGCACATATGCATCCACCCATGTCACACAAACTCAGAGATGGATCGTCATCCAAAGAAAACCAAGCACAATGCTGAACAATTCATTCAAAAATCAATCAGACAAGAGTAGATGAATTATTTACTTGAGTAGCATCACAAATCGTATTGAAACTTATGAAGTGCTTATTTATATTTTCAACTCCATACTTGCGCATCATAGTTCTCTCAACCAACTTCCCTGCCAAGTAGAAGCAGAGTTATCATCAAAAACATGAATTTCACGGGTAGCAGAAACATAACATTCTTAAGTACAACATTGCAACTGACCGATCTCTTCTGTTTCACCCTTGAGCATTGTAGTCTGATTTGCTATTCCAACTTTTGATAGGTCTTTGTCCGGATCAAACCCATTGGACACCGCATATTTGAATTTCTGAAAGCAAAATGATTATTAATGAACGGTACCTCAACAGAAGCCTAAAGAACTAGACAAGGATGCATAGACAACCAAAGAAGATGTACCTCCAGAAAGGCCCCTTTGGTGGAGCTAGACCCATCAAGTTCACCGCTGAGAATGTAATCACACACATAATTTGCCTGAACAATGGTTCAACACATCTAAAAGATAAATGCTGCAGTTCCACAAGTACTAAATAGCATGCTCGAAGAAATTTCAGAAATAACATCGAAGAGATCTACCTCTGTCATATTCTTGACAATGATATATTTCCCTGCAAATGATGCAGTTGCAACTGTCTCCTCATGAGCATATTTTCCATGAATAATAGAAGTGTACTCTCCTTTCTTGTGCTTCTCCACAGTGTTCCATACCTATATAAAGACTTATAAACACTATAGACATCGAGAGGTAAAACATGAAGCAAACAAGTTATAAAGCATTGAGCGTAGCAGCAGATAATCTTCGACAAATACCTTAGCCACCCATGGACAAGTTGTATCTACTATTTGTACTTTTTTCTCACTCAAAGCCAACATCTCATCCACGGCAGCTCCAAAAGCAGGCAAAATCACAACATCACCTTTATCAACAACTTCAAATTGCTTCGTTCCATCATCTATAGGGATGTTCTGGACTTTCATTTCTTCTAACCGCTGCAGCAAAACATTTTAATGCTTTAACCGTTTATGATTAAGGCAGAAATGGACAGATATTTGTTTCATCAAAAGTCGGATCTGTGCAAGAAGCACAAGGGACAGCACCGATGCTTGAGAGAGGATGTTAAGCTCGGTAGAAGAGCCTTGCAAACCTTATTAACAGTTGGGTTGTGAATAATTTCATTCGTAATCCAAATCCTCTCGGTAGGAAACTGCTTTCTGGCTTCGTAAGCTATCTGTACTGCCCGCTCTACCCCCCAGCAAAATCCATAAGCTTCTGCTAATTTCACTGTAACGCTTCCCCATGTGTACTCGTTCCCGTTCTCCTTCAGTGTCTTTATGATATCACCTGCAAAATATTACAACAGAGCAAGTTTTGGACCAAGCAGATAAAAAGAGAGAATAGCAGTTGCAATCGACGGATTAATTAGAGACAAATCAGCCAAGCTAATTTCGTTTTCCTAGAAAACAAACGGCGGAAGGAGCAGTCTGCATCCTTTCATTTTTCAAATCAGTTTGCCTTAAAATCCTTAGAGAACTACTGAAACATCTTTGAACAACTCAAACTTCCTTGAAATGAAATTTGCATGTTCATTAGCATGGATTTCAGAAATTGCGAAAGGTAATTGAAATGGGTCGGGCAAAGCACATCGGTTTAACTGAATTCCCCAAAACAAAAAAGAAAGAGAAATTCAAAGAGAAGGCCTTACTAGTATACTCGCGATTCATGAGCTCCAGAGTCTCTTCCTTGTGACCAAAGCCTTTCCGATTGTAATTCTTACTTCTCGTCAAGTTGTGCCGAAAGATCTTCGGATCGAAGTCGGAATCGGTGGCAGAAGCCAAAGAAGACGCAGACTCGCCGATGCAACGTATGGAGATAGGTTTCCTGCACCACATGACTCCGAATCGCGCATGATTCTCCGGCAGAGAGAGGGCGGCGGGAGTGGAGAAGCCGCAAAGTTGAGGAGATACAGCCATGGTATAGATGCCGATGTCTGGAAAGAGGACGATGATCTGCTTAAATCGTGTGTGGAAGCTCTTACATTATCCCCTACCTTCCTCGTGGTCCATTTTTTTTATTAGAGAATTTTATTAAAAAATCCGATTAGCCATTTTTTAGTTAATTAGCTTTATTTCCGAGCTATTATACACAAGTGTTTTCTGTTGGGGTCACTTCCAAGTGACACTTATGTCCGCAGACTTCATTGAAGAAATGGACGAGGATTTTGATGATTAGTTCGAGAAACCTGTTAAAGCGGACAAGGATTTATTGGAGGCGTCGTATACAAAGGATCGGCGAGGGCGTGGGCGAGGACCCAGGCGTAGGTGTTAACTCTATCTTCGTGAGGCTCTTTCAGAAGCGCGTTTTGCGAGTGGGTTGGTAACTACTACGATTGGATGTTACGGGCGGCTGCAACTTAAAGGTGTCAAAACGCGTCTATTCTCGGCGTGTCGGGCGTCGCTGTCATGGTAGGCCTAGGCTGCGTGGTCCTACCACCCTAGCGCCCGAGAGGGTGGCCATTTATCGACTAGGCCATTTTGTGTCATATCTGAGGCTTGTGTGCCCTTACTTTGAATGTCTTTGTCAGTGAATTTGAGAGCTTGTACCATATCTTTGTGAGCTTGACCTTGGAGGTGAGCCCCAGAGAGAAGCGTGGCGAACTTTATTGTAAAGATAAGTGAGAAACACTTTAGAGAGAGATCGTACACTTTAGATTGTTTTCTTTTCGTTTGAGCTTATGTAGATAACACTTGTAAACAATCCTTTTATAGTGTATTCTTTTGGTTGTTTTTTCCTTAATTTAATAAGGGTTTTCCACGTTAAATATTGTGTGTTCTCTCTCGTTTCTCTATCTTTACTTTTGCTGTCTGTCCGAGAGCTCTGCTCTGTGTTGCTGTCTGAGAGTTTTGTCCGCTCAGTCACCATGCCTTCCGTATTTTGCGCCAACAAGTGGTATCAAGAGATTTTGGTTCTTTGAATGGTGATCTTGTTGCTGGCTTAGATGGAGGTTGGAAGCAAAATGATTTGTTTGAACGGATCAAACTTTGACAAATGGTAAAGCAAGATGTCAGACTTACTTTTTATAAAGTCCATACATAATCTCGTTTTTACCACAGAAAAGTCGGCGGCAAAAACGGACGAGCAATGGACGTTGGAGCACAAGCAAGTGTGTGGCTACATCCGGCAGTTTGTGGACGACAACGTGTACAATCGCGTTCGGGGTGAGTCTAATGCCAAGACGCTCTGGGAGAAGTTAGAAAAGCTCTATGCCTCCAAATCCGAAAATAACAAAATTTATCATTTGATGAGGCTGATACAAGTCCGGTACAAGGACGGCTCATTTGTCGCCGACCATCTAAATGAGTTTCAGGGCTACGTGGACAGGCTGACTAGCGTGGGGATCAAGTTCGAGGATGAGGTTCTTAGACTATGGTTGCTAGCAACCCTCCCGGACTCATGGGAGGTTATGAGGATCACCATAACCAATACAGCTCCTAACAGCATGGTGACTTTAGAAATAGCCAAAGGAGCTGTGCTGAACTAGGAAGTAAGACGGCGTTCTCGAAGTGAGACGACGTTCTCAAGGCACGTCGACCTCTCAACACTCTGAGGTCCTTGTTACCGAATCCACGGGAATGAGCCGAGGACGTGGCCCAAACTCTGAAGACAATAGGCGGAGTAAGTCACGTTCTCGATACCAAGATATGGAGTGCCACCATTGTGGCAAGAAGGGTCATATCATGAAATTTTGTTATAAGTGAAAGCGTGAAAACGCTGGCAAGCAGCGAGGCAAAAAGAGACGAGGCGAGGAAGAGTCCTCGGTCTCTATTGTTACGGGAGGTGATCTCCTTTTAACCTGCGAGTTTGATGACTCTGTAAATGTGGCTGAGCAGGCTTCTGACTGGGTGGTAGATTCTGGCGCATCCATCCACGTCACGTCCAGGAGAGAGCTGTTCTCCACTTACACTCCGTGTGCCCCAGGAGTGTTGAGGATGGATAATATAGAGACGTCCGAGATTATTGGATGAGGTGACATCTCCTTGTTGACAAACACTAGAGCCCGACTGTTTTTGAGGGACATCCGACACGTCCCCGATATTCAAATGAATATCATCTCAGTAGAACGGCTGGATGATGAAAGCTACTGCAGCGTCCTTTGTGACAGCAGTTACAAGTTGACAAAGGGCTCCATGGTCATTGCCTGAGGAGTTACACATTGAAAGCCCAGGCCGAGGTGGGAAAGGTGAATGCCATAGAAAGTGTGGAGTCCTCTGGCCTGTGGCACAAGAAACTCGAACACATGAGTGAGCGTGGCATGAGTCATCTGGTGAAGAACGGTCTCATCCCAGAGATGAATGAAGACAGGCCGAGGACTTGCCCTCACTGCATGGCGGGGAAACAGCGTAAAGTCTCCTTTCAAGGAGAAGTATCTTCCAGGAGGTCCGAGACCCTTGAGCTCGTCCACACGGATGTGTGTGGTCCCCTCCCGGAGAAGTCTTTTGGAGGAGCACAATACTTTATGTCATTCATTGATGATTACTCGAGGAAGTTGTGGGTGTTCCCTTTGAAAACCAAATATTAGGTTGCGGGAACCTTTGAGCAGTTCCATCTCCTCATTGAGCGAGAGACCGGGAGGAGAATGAAGGCCGTTCGAAGCGACAACGGCAGAGAATACATTGGGACATTTGATGCCTACTGCAGAGCTCGAGCATCAGACATCAGAGAACTCCATCCAAGATGCCACAGTTGAATGGCATGGGCGAGAGGATGAATCGCACCTAATGAAAATGGTCCAGGTACATGTTATCCAATGCTAGGCTTCCGGGATCTTTTTGGGTTGAGGCCTTAAAGGCAGCCGCCCACGTAATCAACCGGTCACCCAGTAAGCCTCTGGACGAAAAAGTTTCAGAGCGAATTTGGACCAGGAAGGAGCCGGCATACAGCCATCTTCGGACTTTCGATTGTAAAACCCTTGTTCATGTTCCGAGAGATGAGAGGACCAAGTTGGAGCCAAAGACAAAACAATGTGTTTTTCTGGACTATAGCGAGAACGAACTTGGGTATAGGCTCTATGACCCAAAGGAAAGGAAACTGGTCCGGTCTCGAGACGTGGTCTTCGTTGAAGACGAGGCCATGGAGGACATTAGGAATGAGAAGAGGACTCATTTCAGCACTTCCCGGACGGACAGAGTTGATGCGATTGCTGTCCGTCCAGTGCCTCCTGAGTCCAATGTCAGCTGATCAGGTGTGGCAGGCAACCATGGTGAGGCTGTTCCAGCGCCTTAGGATCAGGTCAAAGATTTGACACCTCAATAGGCCGAGATAGCCCCTATGAGACGGTCATCCAGGGAGAGACGTCTGTCCGTCTGCCTTCCAGCAAGTGAGTTCGTCCTCCTCACTGATACTGGAAAACCAGAATATTTTAATGAGGCCATGTGTAGTACTCAAAAGGATAAATGGTTTGAGGCTATGAAGGAAGAAATGACCTCTCTACATGAAAACTATACCTTTGAGCTGGCTAAATTACCCAAGGGAAAGAAGACCCTGAAGAACAAATGGGTCTTCCCGCTGGAGGCGACCGAGGACATGAGCAAGTCAAGACACAGGGCACAGCTTGTGGTGAAAGGCTTTGGTCAACGAAATGGTGTTGACTTTGATGAGATTTTTGCACCCGTTGTGAAGATGTCCTCGGTTCGTGTAGTACTCGGACTGACAGTGGCGTTGGATCTAGAGATAGAGCAATTGGACGTCCGGATAGCTTTTCTCCATGGAGATCTAGAGGAAAAGATCTACATGGAGTAACCAGATAGTTTTGAAGTTAAGGGGAAGGAATGACTAATTTTTCGTTTGAAGAAGAGCTTGTATGGGTTGAAACAAGCTCCGAGACAGTGGTACCGAAAGTTTTAGTCTGTTATGGTCGGACGAGGATACCATACGACTGCTTCCGATCACTGTGTCTTTGTTCAGAGGTTCTCAAAAAACGACTTCGTCATCCTCCTCCTTTATGCGGATGACATGCTGATTATCGGACAGAATAGCGCTCAGATCAAGGAGGTAAAGGTGCAACTGGGACAGTCTTTCGCCATGAAAGACCTCGGTCCAGTGAAGCAGATTCTGAAAATCAGGATATTTCGCGACTGAGGAGACAAGAAGCTCTGACTATCCCAGGGAGGCTATGTTAAAAAAGTGCTTCAGAGATTCAACATGAAAAGCTCTAAGCCTGTCAGTACCCCTTTGGCCAACCATTTTAGGCTGAGCAAGCACTAGTGTCCATCCTCGGACACTGAGAAGACGTGCATGAGTAAGATTCCTTACTCTTCGACCGTTGGCATCTTGATGTACGCGGTCGTGTGTACGTGGCCGGATATTGCTCATGCGGTTAGCCTTGTGAGCAGATTTCTTTCAAACCCTAGGATGGAGCATTGGTCCGCAGTTAAGTAAATTTTCAGATATCTCCAAGGGACCTCCAAGGCGGGTTTGCAGTTTGGAAGAGAAAAGCCTCAACTGATTGCGTATATAGACGCAGATATGGCCGGGGACGTTGATTCTCGAAAATCAACGTCCGGATACTTGGTGAAGTTTGTGGGAGTGGCGGTCTCTTGGCAGTCCAAGTTGTAGAAGTGTGTCGCTCTCTCGACTACGGAAGTAGAGTTTATTGCCGTGACCGAGGCTTGTAAGAAAATGCTTTGGATGAAGAGATTTGTCCAAGAATTTGGTCTAAGGCAAGAGACATACGATGTCCTTTGTGATAGTCAAAGTGCCATTCACTTATGTAAAAACTCCTCATTCCATTTAAGGTTAAAGCACATTGACGTGCGTTATCGTTGGGTGAGAGATGTTCTTGATGATGGGCAGCTATCAATTGGAAATGTCCACTCGGATGACAATGACTCAGACATGTTGACCAAGGTTTTGCCGAAGGAAAAGCTAGAAGCTTATTGTGACATTGCCGGTCTGACTAACTTTACTCGGTCGTGAGGGGAAGTTTGTTAGGGTCACTCCCAAGTGGCACTTATGTCCGCAAACTCCATTGGAGAAATGGACGAGAACTTTGATGATTGGTTCGAGAAGCTTGTTAAAGCGGATGAGGACTTATTGGAGGCGTCATGTCCGAGAGGTTGTTGAGGACATGGACGAGAACCCTGAGAACGTAGGTGTTGACTCTATCTTCGTAAGCCTGCTGCAGCCGCGTTTTGCAGGTGGGTTGGTCACCTACTCTGATTGGATGTTCTGGCGGCTGCAATTTCTCAAGTGTCAGGCCTGCCATTCTGGCACGCCGGGCGTGCGCCTGTCATGGTAGGCCTAGGCGGCGTGATCTTACCACCCTAGCGCCAGTAGGGTAGCCGGCTGTCAACTAGGCCATTTGTGTACATATGCAAGGCTTGTGTGCCCTTACTTTGAATGTGCTGTCAAGTGCATTTGGAGAG
Source organism: Nepenthes gracilis (assembly GCA_033239525.1). Taxonomy (NCBI): domain Eukaryota; kingdom Viridiplantae; phylum Streptophyta; class Magnoliopsida; order Caryophyllales; family Nepenthaceae; genus Nepenthes; species Nepenthes gracilis. Next base: position 8,695,777 of record BSYO01000026.1, on the reverse strand, counting down.
CTTGTACCGTATCTTTGTGAGCAGCCTTGGAGTGAACCTTGAGAGAGCTGTGGGCAAGCTTTGTTGTAAAGATAGAGTGAGAAATACTTTAGAGAGAGATTGTACACTTGATATTGTTTTCTTTTCGTTTGAACTTGTGCAGCTAACATTTGTAAACAATCCTTTTATAGTGTATTCTTTTGATGGTTTTTTCCTTGATTCAATAAGGGTTTTCCACGTTAAATCTTGTATGTTCTCTCTCGTTTCTCTATCTTTACTCTTACTGTCCGTCTAAGAGTTCTGCTCTGTATTACTGTCTGAGAGCTTTGTCCGCTCGGTCACCGTGCCTTCCGTATTTTGCGCCAACATTTTTCGATTGTAATTAACTTTAGAGAGAGATTGTACACTTGATATTGTTTTCTTTTCGTTTGAAACATGCAGCATTAACATTTGTAAACAATCTTTTTATAGTGTATTCTTTTGATGGTTTTTTCCTCGATTGATAAGGGTTTTCGCGTTAAATCTTGTATGTTCTCTCTCGTTTCTCTATCTTTACTCTTACTGTCCGTCTAAGAGTTCTGCTCTGTATTACTGTCTGAGAGCTTTGTCCGCTCGGTCACCGTGCCTTCCGTATTTTGCGCCAACATTTTCCTGACTGTAATTAACACACAGTGACTTTATATATTAATTAAAAACGTAAATGTACAGGACAAGTGTTTTCCTCACCGTCGTGCGATCCAATTGTTCCGTCTTATTACATAGGCCATTTATAAATAAATAAATTTAACTGTTTAAATATAATATAAAAAATATAATTTAAAATAGTATATTACTATAAAGCATATAAATTTTAAATTTATATCTAATTCTATCGAAATAAGATAAATAAACTTCACCTCAATTCAGTATTACCTGAACACTTGATGGTGGGTGTGAACATGTTATTGATTTGCAAAATTGCACAGCTAAAACCCTATCTATTATTCAAGGAACGACATTACAATTATCACATGCCTAATCACCACCTTGATAGGATACCCGTATCTTCGATCAAGGTTGATGTTATTGCGAGTACAAATTTAATGGAAGAATCTAACACAAAAAACATATTTAGTAGGTAGAAAAACCCATCAAATTTATAAACTTTTCTCCTTAAAGAGTACTCCTCGATGTGAAACTCTTATCATTTTACCCCCTTCAACAACCGCAAACCTCAACGGCTACACTCTGCGATACTTTATTTGGCGACGCTTCACTCGATTCTTTTTGCGGTCAGTCCCTCCGTCGATCAATCCCCTCTGTAGGTAGTCCTTTTCAGGAATAAGGGTATCTTAATGAATGTGCCAAACATTTTGAGTATAAGTCCAAAAGAAGAGTCCAACCTAAAAGCTACACCTGAAATGTGAAAAAACCATTCAAACTTATAAGCCATTTCCCATAAAGAGAGCTTCCTGATGTGAGACTCATATCAAATATGGTCTTTTTTTTTAGTGTTAGTATTATTGTAATATAGTTGTAACCTGAACTTAAATATTAAAATCAGTATCATTAAAATATGCTAATAAGCAAGTAAAAAAACTGTAAAAAATGGTTAGTTCTATCAAAAATTATCTTGTCAGAATATTTATTAAAAGTAATCGTCCACTAGAAATTATTCTGTCATACAGATATGTCTACAGTAATGTATATTAATAAGAAAGCATCTTACTAAAGCGCTCCTCGAATGCAAGAAATTAAACATAAAAAGATTGTTCTATCTAAATATCTAATTTTTCATAACTATGATTTTTCTATTTTCTAAAATAAAGTCAAATTTAATCATATATGCATCTACTCGAAGTTATATTATTAATTTGAGATCATTTGATCACTAGAAGCTGTTAAATTCTTTTCAAAATTTGAGGTATAGTTCAAATACTAGAAGTTGTCTTGTTCAAGCCAGTATTTAAATGTCGGGATAAATGTCAGTTAATCAATTATCAGAAATTGTTCAAATTTTGTTTAAAAATATTAGATACGTTGGGTCCGGTATTGCGGGCCAACCCGAAACCAAAAGTGTGCCGAAGAAGCTTTGTTAAGGCGGGAAATATTTTCGTTTTGGCAGGAAGATTATTCTTGGCGGGAACTTTTGGGCTTGTTTTGGAGGGAGAACGTTCACCCCCTTCCCAATAAAAGGACCAGCTGAGCGCAGGGAAGAGGGGAGGAAGCAGAAAGGGAAAAACCACTTTCCTGACTCTCCGTGCCCTGGCCATCATTTTCAAGAAAGTCTGGAACTCTACCGCTCTCCCTCCCTCTCGCCGTCCTCGTCATCGTGAAAAGAAGAAGTAGGCTCTGCAGGAGGGAGAGTGAGCCCGATTCAGTCGACGGCGTGCCAGGCGAACCACGGAGCCCATTCCGTCGATGACCTGAAGCCCCCCCTCTGTCGTTACTTCTAGAAGAACAAGGCGCGAGCTTCCCTGACGGCACTCAGCGATTTCATCTCAAATCGGTGCTCAATGGAGCCCAAAGCTCACTGTTCATGGCGATCGGCACATCTCTTCCGTTTCCGATCCAAACAGAGCACTCGTCGGGACCGCCCATCAAGTCCTACAATTCCCCCCTTTTTTAGTCGGCACGAGACAAAGCTCCCCCAGGTGGCGGCCAGATCTGAGCCACACCCAGAGTTCCTCACGGAGGCAGAGCAGAGAGATTTCCCTAACAGGGAACTCGAGGCCCTCAGCGAAGCAGTAGATCTCGCTGGCTGTGGCGCTGTGTCTCGCCCTCCGGATCCAGACAACGAGAACACTCGGCCCTTCTCCCGCGGGGCGTAGGGTTTCAGGACGCTTATCGCGCCCGTCAACGTTGCCCATCGGACGAAGGAAAAATACCTCAGCCATCGGAATACAGAGCACTCGCCTCGGTGCTCGTCCCGCCAGGCTCTGCAGGCTCTCCCAAAATAATACCTGCCGCTCCAAATCACACGGGTCCTATTCAGCCGCTCGGGCGGGGGAGGGAAGTCCGAATCTAGCAGCCCTTCTCCTGACAAACAGGGACCACGGGCCCAATGTCTCAATGCTACTACAGTGCGTCAAATACCCAGCAAGGCTCACGGGCACGCCGTCTAACCCGGGAGTAGGGACCGCTCCAAGCCGCCCCGCGGCGCCTCTCCCAGCCGTCCTCCGCGGACGCACCTCAACCGCCCCTCGGCCCGGCGCATCCCTAAGCCCGCCCCTCCGGGCGCACCCTAAGAGAGATTTCCTCTAAGCCGCCCATCGCGGGCACACGGGTAAGCCGCCCTCAACGGGCGTGTCCATGGAGCTCATGCCTCCAATTACATCCCTCTCACACTCCCCTCATTCTCGCATCTTACGCATGCATTCCTCCGTTTATTGCGGAAGATATCTGACTTGAGCGTAGGAGTGTCGGCGGGGGACAACCCCCCGTCAGCCTCTGACCTCTTGTTTGTTGTTTGTGTTGTGCAGGTCTAGGTTTACAACGGCGGAGACCGGACCCTTCTCCTGACGCCACCGCGTGCTAGGGAATCCGAAAGCTCCCTAATCCGTACGGCAACCGCGGACCCGGGACGCAACATTGGCGCCGTCTGTGAGAAACGCAACAAAAAGCCTAGCGTCTCCCTTCAGCACTCAATCTCACATATAAAAGTAAATAGCACTCAAGTTCCAGCCAAGCGCCATGGCTCAGACCATGGCCTCCTATAGCGCCGATCCCACATTGGGTAGCCATGCCCGGGGGCTCCATTCCTTAACCCCCGGATGGGCAGAGAATATCAACATCCGGAACGCAAATCGTTTCCTCAGCTGGAGCGGAGTCATCGGTCACGACGACCCTTCATCGATTAAGCAATGCCTGGGGGCTCCGCCCTCTAACTCTAAAATGATCAAGGGATACCAGCGTCACGCTCGCGAGCCACCGTATCGGCCGGAGACAAAGTCCCCCATAAGCGACAACCTCCCTTTTTTCCGGGTAGCCGCGCGGACGTACAATCCACCCTGGGCGAGAAAGGCACTCGCTATTCGGCCCGAGGTATGTCGGATCCGTGATCCCCAGGCCATTCACACTGTAGGAAGGTATAAACACCGGGGCTTCACCCCTCGGCTCCTGGCGACCAAGAAGGCCAGCCTTGGCAAAGATCCATGCGTCGCCCGACCACCCGGCAAGCAAGGATTGAACTCTTGAAGCATAGGGGCGTAGGCCGGAGCGCCAACAGCAGTACCCGACAACCCTTGAAGCCATACGACTTTGGGCGGGACCGCATGGCGTAGCACATCGCCCAACAAACAACACCAGCGGCTCCACACCAAACCTGTGTAAGTCTTACACTCATCATGCTACTTGCTTGGATCATGGTATTATCTGCTCATACGCATAATTGCATAACATGACAAAATATATATATATATATATATATATATACGACCTAGACTGCCCCTAAGTCGGGAGGACAAACGTCCATCCATAAAATCAGTCCTAGGCCCAGCGCCAGGCGGTCCAAACGCGACCGTCTCAGGACTTCGTCTCCGCGCCAGACGGCCCGGGGACGGCCCCATGCACCTTGGCTCCGCGCCAACAGGTCCAAGCGGCCCCCTGCGCTTTGGCTCGGCGCCGAACGGCCCGAAAACAGCCATCCGCAGACTAAGACGTCTCATCCAAAGGACCCAGGCGGTCCGTCAAATAGGCTCCGCGCCGACAGGCCCAAGCGGCCCCCTGCGCTTTGGCTCCGCGCCGGACAGCCCGGAAACAGCCATCCGCAGACTAAGACGTCTCATCCAAAGGACCCAGGCGGTCCGTCAAATAGGCTCGCGCAGAGCAGCCCAAGCGGCCCCCTGCGCTTTGGCTCCGCGCCGGACGGCCCGGAAACAGCCATCCGCAGGCTAAGATGTCTCATCCAAAGGACCCAGGCGGTCCGTCAAGTAGGCTTTGCGCCAACGACCTAGGCGGTCAAAACATCGGGCCTGGGGGCTTTTGAAGTCCCCAATCTACGGCCAGCAAAACCTTAGGGGGCGTGTGGCGACCTTCTTGTACAGAAGAGAGCACCTTCAGCGTAGCACCCATGCATGACAACCTACGTAGCACCGTCCCCTCGTTACATGCCGAGGGCTGAAATTTTCAACCACTCGGCATGGGGGGCTAGTGTTGGGTCCGGTATTGCGGGCCAACCCGAAACCAAAAGTGTGCCGAAGAAGCTTCGTTAAGGCGGGAAATATTTTCGTTTTGGCGGGAACTTTTGGGCTTGTTTTGGAGGGAGAACGTTCACCCCCTTCCCAATAAAAGGACCAGCTGGGCGCAGGGAAGAGGGGAGGAAGCAGAAAGGGAAAAACCACTTTCCTGACTCTCCGTGCCCTGGCCATCATTTTCAAGAAAGTCTGGAACTCTACCGCTCTCCCTCCCTCTCGCCGTCCTCGTCATCGTGAAAAGAAGAAGAAGTAGGCTCTGCAGGAGGGAGAGTGAGCCCGATTCAGTCGACGGCGTGCCAGGCGAACCACGGAGCCCATTCCGTCGATGACCTGAAGCCCCCCCTCTGTCGTCACTTCTAGAAGAACAAGGCGCAGAGCTTCCCTGCTGACGGCACTCAGCGATTTCATCTCAAATCGGTGCTCAATGGAGCCCAAAGCTCACTGTTCATGGCGATCGGCACATCTCTTCCGTTTCCGATCCAAACAGAGCACTCGCCGGGACCGCCCATCAAGTCCTACAATTCCCCCCTTTTTTAGTCGGCACGAGACAAAGCTCCCAGTGGCGGCAGATCGAGCCACACCCAGAGTTCCTCACGGAGGCAGAGCAGAGAGATTTCCCTAACAGGGAACTCGAGGCCCTTAGCAGAACAAAGAGTAGATCCTCGCTCCTGTTGTGGCGCCAGGTCGCCGCCCTCCAGATCCAGACGAACGAGAACACTCAGCCCTTCTCCGCGGGAGCGTAGGGTTTCCAGACGCTCATCTACTTCGTCAACGTTGCCCATCAGCACGAAGGAAAAATACCTCAGCCAGCAGAATACAGAGCACTCGCCTCGGTGCTCGTCCGACCGAACCACGCAGCTCTCCCAAAATAATACCCTGCTGCTCCAAATTGCACGGGTCCTATTTAGCTCGCTCGGGCCAGACGGGGAAGTCCGAATCTAGCAGCCCACAAGTACAACCTGGGTAGACCGGGCCCAATGTCTCAATGCTACTACGGTGCATCCAAATACCAGCAAGGCTCACGGGCACGCCGTCTAACCCGGGAGTAGGGACCGCTCCAAGCCGCCCCTCCGCGGGCGCCTCTCCAAGCCGTCCTCTGCGGATGCACCTCCAAGCCGCCCCTCCGCGGGTGCCTCTCCAAGCTGTCCTCCGCGGACGCACCTCAGCCGTCCCTCGCGGACGCACCTCAACCGCCTCGGCGGGCGCATCCCTGGCCCGCCCGCGGCGCACCCAAGAGGGATTTCCTCTAAAGCCGCCCATCGCGGGCGCACGGGTAAGCCGCCCTCAATGGGCGTGTCCATGGAGCTCATGCCTCTAATTACATCCCTCTCACGCTCCTCATTCTCGCATCTTACGCATGCATTCCTCCGTTTATTGCGGAAGATATCGGCTGAAGCGTCGGAGTGTCGGCGGGGACAACCCCGTCGGCCTCCGACCTCTTGTTTGTTGTTTTGTGTTGTGCGAGCCCAGGTTCACGGCGGCGGAGATCGGACCCTTCTCCGACGCCACCGCGTCTTAGGAAATCCGAAAAGGCTCCTAATCTGTCAATCTGGAACAGCGGACCAAGGGACGCAACAAGATAGTTATCCGTTTAATTTATAGATAATACATAAATAGGAGACTAAATACTTAAATTAGAAGTTTGAATTGGAAGTTAGAAAAACTAGATTAGGATGGAGTTAAAATTAAAAAAGGAGGTAATAATTACAATGTAATTTTATAAGTAAATTATCCTTGTTATCGAAAGAAAAAGGGTAGAGAAAGTCATTACTAACAGAGGGAAAGACTGAGAAGCAATGACCGAACATTAAAAGTAAATAAGTCAAAAAATATATATCATTTAAGTAAGTTTTATATTTCTTTTTGGTGTAAATTCATAATTTCTCTCTTGTAAGTTATCCCTTTTCTTTTGAGAAAATGAAGTAAATTCTTATTCTCCAAATCTTTCCTCTTTTTTTTTTTTACTTTGAGATAGATTATAAAAAAAATTCAAAATTTTTAAAATTAGAAATATATGTTAATTCATAATAAAAATTAACACAACTGTGAAATTTAAGAAAAGATGAGAAAAAAATTATAAAATTAGAAATAGACTTGAAATAAGGTTATTTATTACTCAATTTTGGATATTATTTGGTCATATTTAAAGTATCTAAGTAGATAATCAATATTATTATTTTATATTTCAATAGTTTACATAAATTATTTATAATCAAACTATTTTGTATCTAGTTTCTTTCAAGGGTTTGACGCGTTGTTTGAATACTAATTACTTGTTTAGAACAGCTTGTCCAATTTTTGAATTCTAATTTTGAAATTGTTGATCCGAGCAAACTTTGGGTCTATTATTTAACTTTTAGTTTGTGTCACTAAGTGGTTATTATGTGAATATATTAGACATTTACTTGTTTGAAACCAAAATAACTACTTGATAATATGTGATGTTTGAATATCGTTTGAATACTAGATTTGTAAATTGTGGCATTCGACTCAGTGTTCAAATGTTAGTTTAGCAGTCAGTTGTATTCCTCTCACTATTTTGATATTATTGATATATATGCTTTTAGAATTGTTTTTATAAGTTGTGACTCATATCTTATTGATAAATAAATAAGATCATATAAAAATATTATATTTTTAGGGATTATAAAACTTAATAACCTTAGTACAGTATATAATTATATAATAATAATTTCATATTCAGATGTTTAAGGTCTTTAATTTAATGACAGGATACATATGACCTTGCAATTATCATTTTGTGATAGTGAATTATATTGTTAAGGGATATTGGGTTAAAACATGGTCATGCATAGGAATTGTGATCTCCAAATGATCTTCATTGGGTAGGGAGAAGTATCTTAATAGTTGAGATGATTATATGTACGATCTTGAATGTCGGATAATCCCATGTCACTCAACCAATCGATAAAGTCAGAAATATATTATCATTTGGTTACATTGGTGAATAAGGTCCTAGGTTACTTTTCTTGTTGTGATTTAAGACCTTGGTATTGATGGGTTTTAGTAGATCTAATTTTCTTGTTATCTTGTAATGAATTATTAGATCCTTTTTGGTGTTATCCTTTTGGATATATTTAATCAATAATATTGTTCATATATTATTGTTTATGTTTCTAGTTTTATATGATTAATTAGATATTTAGCTCATTTCTCATATTTTCCCTATTCTATCATATTAGTTGCAAATATTGCAAAGATTTAGATATAAAATAGTATGGCTGACTTAAAATTTTAGCAGGATGTATTTAATTTAGAATAATTTTAGATTTTATTTCTCTTGTATTATTGTCAATAAGTCTGGATAGTGTTGTGGTAGTTATTCACGGATGTATTAAATCATAGATATTTCATTGTAAATATTTGAAAATGTTAATTTAATATATGATGATAGATTTTTATTATTATTTGAGGTTTCATGTTGTAATTATAATTTTTATTTTATAATTTGTATAGCTTAGTGTTTTATTTAGGAATCCAATTGGATTGTGACAGTCCGAACTTATATGAGATGGAAGACTTGATTGACTATAATTAAATAAGCTTATATTATCTGGCGAGCCATTTTTACTACAATTTAAATAGGTCATTTAAATATTAACTTTTATAACTTTACTATTCTAACCTACTGAATTAAAAATATTCTTGATGATAACCTGAACCCGAAATTAGGAAAATATGACATAATAGCAAGACATGGCCATAATAGAGCATCATATTTCTCCCTAAAAAGTTATCAAAATGTACTAATATGAAAAAACTGTAGATAGGGTTACATAGAAGCAGTTAAAGAAAGAAGTATGTCTTTTACAAATAAGAAGTGACATGGTATCCACAAAAACCTACTCTAGGGATTGTGAATATTAAGTTGTTGCTTAACTAGGAGAGTAATCTACTCAGACAAGAGATTATACAAAAATGTTTAAAAATTGCTTTAAAAAATATCTATACATGTAAAACCTATTTAAATATGAAAGGCATATTTTGTTGATAGTTATCAGCACTCATAAAAATAATACTTATTCAAATATAAATTTGTAGCATGTAGCTTACATAAAAAAAAGATTAGAAGCCTATCATCTAGGTAACTTTCTTCAACAAAAACATCAAGGCACAAAACTTATCTTCGGAAGCTTTCTTCTTCTACTCTTTTATTGTTACTTTTTAATTTAGTTAAAGCTCAACTAATTTGAGTATAAAAAAGATAAATAAAAAAAATCCTATATCTTAGTTTGGTTTTTAGTGTGTAGAATCTAGATTAAAAAAATAATAGTCTGATAAAAAAAATATCTTGAGTTAAATTCAAATTTATGATACAGATTAATATAGATAGAGTTTATCCATTAAAAATTTTCTAAATGCATTCAACATGGTTAGCATATAAGACATACCCATGATAATCTTCCACTTGTATTAAAGCCAATGGATATAATACTTCACACACTTATTCTCAAAGTAATGATAAAATAACTTGCAACTCAAAGGCTTTTGAGGTTGAAGGCATTAAATGGGCATGGCTATCCCTAGCATGACACGGCCTAACACACAACAGCTGTGTTAATTACGACTTGTAATAAATAATATTGGATTATATATAATATATTTAATATCTTGGATTGTGTCAAGTTATACAGTAGATAACCCGTTGGCCATATTAGGTAAAAGGGGGAGTAAGAAAGAGGAAAAAGAGATTAAAAATAATTTTATTTTTAATATATAAATAAATAAATATATATTAATATTTTTAATATATAAATTGTATGGTATCTATCCTTAACGGCTTATAAGCATACTCAATCGAGACATTATGGGCTGCGTATCGTAATGGCCCGTTTACAAGGCCCATCTAATTCCAATATTTGAGGTCAACAAATTCCCGGGGTTTTGAGGTTATTCTTTTAGGCAGTGAAGATGCAAAAATGTCGTCTTCTCAGGAAGCACCACGATCACTTAAATGCTAAATCAATTCTCGCACACACTGCGTGCTCAGTTCCTTGAACAAAGATTTGAGCCTTTTCTTGTTGAATTAGTCATCAATCGTAAAGCAGTAAAGGAGAGAAGAGATGGATTTGGACGAAGACAGGATAGGAATGGTAGTGGTTCGAGCTTCAGAGCTGCGTTCTAAAATCTCCAATTGTATACGTAAAACAGCCTCCCAAACGGAGCATTACCCGATTGAAGAGCCAATCGCAGGCAACAACGGAGATGATCGATCTTCAACCGAAGCCGCGGCCGATGCAGACGAAGAGGCTGAGTCCCTTCTGAACATTTGCGATGCTTTTGAGTCTCTTGAGTCTCATCTTTGCTCCCTGCAGGTTTGCCCACTCTGAATCCCCACTCCCCCTACTATTTCCACACTTTATTTCTCTCTGTTGTTCCTTTAGTTTCACTTTATATTAAAAGAATGTTGTAGATTTCATCTTCTTTCCTATTAGGGTTTTGATATTTTTTTGTTTTTAAAAACCCAGTCTGGGTTTTCTACTCCCAACCTCTTTAAAATCTTGTAATATGCGAATTGTGAGCTCCTAGCACATCGATAAGGTTTGAATTAATGTTTCTTTTCCTTTAATCCCAACTATACTGTCCACTTTTCCAATATTTCCTTTGATCAGTGAAAACTACTACTGTCAGGAAGAAGATGAGGAGAAACGAAATCCTCCTTTAATGACGTAGTAGCGCATGTGGTTTATCGCCATTCCTTCCTCATTTGGAAAAAATTACTGCACCATTGGTTATATTTTCAAAATGCAGTATTACCCCTGCTTTTTATTGGTGAGTCACCCAGGGTGTTATGCGTTAAATAGAGGATGAATTATCTAATAGCACGATATAATCATTCATTGTATATATATATATATATAATGTGATATATATTTGTATATAACTGGCCATTGTAATTGTTTCTTTGACTTTGTCCCCGAAACTCGGCACTGGATAACTCTTGGATTGTCGATTCTTCCTGCAATGAAAGCATGCAGGAAGTCAATTGAAGAGGTATCATCCATTGGATATTCCTCGATCAAAGTTTCAAAATCAATAAATGTTCTAGATGCCATTCAAATAAATTAAAATCCTGCAAATATTTTGGGAAATATTGAAGTTTGGCAATGGATTTATGTGGTTATCATATGAACGTTATACTTGACTCTTTGCAACCTCGGCTACAAGAACATCTTGAGTTCATTCCAAAGCAAAACTTTAGGTTGTAGATACAGGAGTATAGATGGTTCATTTGTCAACGGATCCTTCAGCTGTGCTGTACATTCTGTTTTTATGCCAATGCTGTTAGTGTACTGTCTTAATGACACCTGTCCTTTTCACATTTCTTGGTTAGGCTCTGCAACAGCAGCACCAGTATGAAAGGGAAGCTGCAATTGGTGAGATTGAGTACAGCCGCAAAGTGTTACTCAAGAAGCTCGAAGAGTATAAAGGAGAGAACTTGGATGTGATCGAAGAGGCCTCTACTTTTGCCAGTATGAAGGTCGAGCATGATAATGAACTACTACTTCCACCCTATCCAAACCAAGCTCCCCGTCCTCTGATCTTAGACAATGGCCGTCTTCCAAGCTTCTCCTGTGCACGTAAGCCTGTTCAAAGTGGGCACAGTGGTGCTGAGCAAATGAATGAAGCGAGGAAGAATGTTAACCGAGATGTATGGCAAGGTTTGAGATTATTGGTGAATTCAGTTGCCAAGACAATGCTTACCCTTGTTGGCGCTGTATCTGTTCTTAGTCTTGCGGGTTTAGAGCCAAGGCTTGTGAAGAGGGGCGCTGACTCCAGAGTTTTTGGCCTCTTTCAACAGCCAAACACTGGAGAGAAGAGGCGTAGGCTTCCATGCCAACCTGGAAAAGTGGCAATTGTGAAAGAGAGAGTTGAAATTCCATTTGATTCTTTTGCTGGAAAGCCAGATGTAAACTATGGATGTGGTTAAAGTGGTCTTAGCTTTCTAGTTTTGTGTAAAACTTGTGATGGTTTGATGATTTTTGCCTCATAGATGTGGAAAATCAACTGCTCTCTACATTTTAATCCGTCTCTTTGCTTAATGTTGATCTGCAATTGTTGAGCATCATTCTGGCTAGGCCTAAACCGGTACTGTTAACCCAATTGTTTGTTTCTTGATTATATTAACTTATTTGATCGTTGGATGAGTGCGTGTAACAAGTTCTTAATTTTCTGATTAAACGGGGGCATGTTTCTCCCTCATTCCGATTGTCAGAAATAAGCAGGTTTTTCTTTTAAACAAATAATTTCAATTGATTATTTATTTTTAGCATGATTAATTTTTCACCACACATAAGCAGCTAAACTGAGAAATTAGGCATAATTCTCGAATTCAGCTTTGCATAGGTGAGAACTCTTTTTTCTCTCAATTTTGTTTATCCTTCAAACAAAATACGTTTTAATAATTAAAAAATAATTGAATTTCATTTGTTTGGTCTGACTGAAGCCCAATGAAAAGCTACGCCCGAGAAAATAAGAAGAACAAAGGGATGAATGGGCCCAATCAAGGAAAGAAGCCCAATATTGGCCTAATGTTGCATGACCCAAATAGCCGGTAAATTAAAACGAACGAGTCGTTACAAATCGTTATTACATGTTGCTCAACTAATGGTTCTTTCTACTAGCAACCACTTGTCGATTGCTTAGAACCGGTACAGTTAGCCACGGTTCATATGCCAAAGCGAGAAAATGGTCAACAATTAATTTCTCAATCAAATTAGTTAAAAAAACTACCCAATTTAAAAATCACTCGAGAGAAATCGACTTTCAGGACTCTTTTTCGTGAAACAGTATCCAAATGGCACTATAAAACCCTCTTCAGGTGAAGAGGAAGGAGAGAGAGAGAGAAGTTAAAAGGAGAAAAATTGAGTATCTCATTCTAATTCTCGCACCCTGTATTCTTTCAACTTCTAGTAACTCAAAATTAATGAGTCAAAGATACTGTTATGAGTATCGAAAGATAATATTTTAAAGAATGAGTCCATTTTTCTTCAAAATTTTTGTTTATAATTGTGATATGTAGACTCAGAATTAAAAAGCATAAAAGTTCATATTAAATTTATTTGGACTAAATCTACATTTAAGGTATGCATCACAGTGCCGAATATTAGAACAAGTTGATGAAATTCATATGTTTAAAATATACTTATAATATTTTATAAATTATAAGTCATGGTAAATATTTATGTACATGGTTAATCTAGTCAACAATATCAGGATTTTCCTTCTTCTGATGATTTTACTAACAATGATTCCTAACTAAGAGCTCATTTTTTGGCAGTATTGGATATTGGATAAATGTCTATCCAACTTCAAGATATGCCATGAATGTTGAAGTCTCTTGGGTTAAATTTGGAGACCAACCCCATCAAATTGAGGTTCTTTTATCTCAAACATAGACTTTAAAAAGAAAATCAAAGAAATCGCTTTATGAAAAACACAAACCCAAACAAAATCGCCAATAGTTTATAAGGTGTTATACTACTCTGTCTCATCTCATTAAAAAGGTCGCTTTAATTTTAGAGATAGAGATGAGACACATGAACGATAAATACTCGATGTGTGAGAGATTTTGAACAACATTTTTGTAACACTCTACTATTACTATCTAGATTTATTGGACTCATGATCTGAGGAGAGTTATTAATAAGAGTATTAAATAAACTATTAATTAAAGATGACATTAGGCTAATTTTGTATTGAAATTAAACAAAAAAGATTCACAGAAGTATCAAAACAATATTTTGGTAACTTCTTTTATCAACAAATAAAAATTAATTTTAGTATCTCAAAATGATAATTATAACTTATTATAATATTAAACATATTTATATATTTTTATGTGTGTGATTAATAAAATAAAAATTAATTAAATTAGTTCATAATCAATTTACACATTCATGCATGCCCTTTATGTGCCTCACGGCCGGTTTCTCTTCTTCCCTGATTACCACCGCTGCCACGCATTGAACTAGGGAAGGGAGTCAATGCGAAAATCGGTACAACTCCAAGGATGCCCTCATCCTCTTCCTCTTCTTTAGTGTGTTGTTCCTTTTCCTTTCATCGATTTCTTCCGTTTAGTTTACTGAGAGAGGTAGAGAGAGCCGACGCTCTGTGCATCTGCTGCTGCTCCTTGTACCGTGAATAGAGAAAAAAAGATGTAAGAAACAAAAACCTAATCAAAGAACGGGAGGAAGACGAAGACGAGGGAGGCGACGAAGAGTATTCAGGAATCAGGGTTCCTTCGTGGGAAAAGCAAATGGGCTTGGGAAGGAACGAAAACACTGAGCGCATTGAATGCGCGTCTGATTTCACTGCACACACGATAATTACATACGGGGGCGTGGGTATATACACGCGAAATACAACGGTAAAATATACATGCCGAAAATAAAATAATACATCATCATCTCTAAAAGGCAAAAAATAAAATACTTCCTAAAATAAAAATACAACCCATAAAATCAAAATATTAATATCTATTTATTATTTTCTAATAGTCCCCCGCAAGATGGAGCATATATATTGATAATGCCCATCTTGGACAGGTGAAAATTCAACCGATGCGAAGGGAGTGGCTTGGTGAAGATGTCCGCCGGTTGATTGTGAGTGGTGACGTGATGAGGCCGGATATGTCCATCTTGAATTTTGTCACGAGCGAGATGGCAATCTAACTTTCGATGTGTTTAGTGCGTTCATGGAAGACCGGGTTGGCCGCAATGTGGAGAGTGCTTGATTATCACAATATAGCAATCTCTGCGTGGGGATGAAAAACGCAAGTCGATCAAAATGTAACGAAGCCATGATAATTCACAACAAGTGGCAGCCATGGGCGATATTCCTTCAGGAAGAGTGGGAAACCACAATTTGTTTCTTGCATTTCCAAAAATAAGAGAGTCCCCCAGAAAAACACAGTAACCGGTGAGAGATCTACGTGTGTCCGGACAAGATGCCCAATCAGCATCGCAAAAAGCTCGCAGTTGGATGGTGGATGTGGACGAGAGTAATATTCCTTGTCCAGGGTTGAGTTTTAAATATCGCAAAACTTGGTGAGCCGCATGTAAATGATTTGATGTAGGTTGGTTCATAAATTGGCTTAAAATTTGGACGGCATAGGCGATGTCAGGTCGAGTGATGGTGAGGTAAAGAAGTCGACCAATGAGGCGTCGATACCGGCTAGGATCAACGAGGGCAACGCCATTTTCCTTACTCAATTTCAAGTTTTGTTCCATGAGTAATTTTTGAGGTTTGCAACCCGTGATACCAGAATCGGCCAGGATGTCCAGGGTGTACTTCCTTTGACAGATATGGATGCCCTGTTGTGATCGAGCAACTTCAATACCAAGGAAGTACCGAAGAACCCCTAAGTCTTTGATTTTAAAGGTGCGATTAAGGAAGGTTTTGATGGAAGTTATAGTGTCCAAGCAGTTACTGGCAACAAGGATGTCATCAACATACACTAAGAGTGTAGTAAAGGATTTACTGTCTTGCTTAGTGAATAAGCTATAATCAGCATTCGATTTGGTGAAACCAAAAAGGATCAAGGAGCTTGATAACTTGGAATACCATTGTCCTGGAAGCTTGTTTAAGGTAGTAAATGCTTTTAAACAGTTCTGAGACTTGATTGGATTTAGTTATGGTGTAGCACAGTAGTGGTTTCATGTAGATTTCTTCGTTTAGAGTTCCGTTTAAAAAGGCGTTATTAACATCAAAGTGATATAAATGTCATCCTTTGATAGATGCAACTGCTAAGAGGCAGCGAACAGAGGTGAGTTTAGCAACTGGAGAAAAGATTTCATGGTAATCAATCCCTTCCTTGCGTGTATCCTCTTTCGCTACTAAACGGCATTTATATCTTTCAATGCTCCCATCACTGTTGAGTTTTAATTTAAAGACATAACGACATCCGATTGCTTTCTTGCCCGGGGGCAAATCGGTAACAATCCAAGTCTTATTTGATTCCAAGGCGCGTAACTCTTCATTTATAACTTTGCGCCAATTTGGATCAGAGATAACTTGAGCATAAGTGTGTGGTTCAGTGTGGGAGGAGATGGATGATGAAAAATTGCTGTAGGCTGGGGACAATTTCTGATATGATATGCAATGTTCAAGAGGATAGGGTTGCCCAGGGGTATGTGGTACTGTTGGTTGGGTGGTCGTAGTGTGGTTACAATGAAAATCTTTTAGATATTGAGGGGCCTTTCTAGTTCTGGTGGTGCGGCGAATGGGAGTTTTGTCTTTGACAGGCGATTGGGAGTTGGTGATTAGTTCGGGAGAAATGCTAGATTGTGGTGTATTATTAAGGGCTTCTTGCTTAGTGCCAGATGATTCCTGGATGGGATTCAAATTAGGTTCTTCATTGTTACAAGATTCTGTGGTTGGGAGATTGGTATCAATAATATCCGTTGGATGCATGTAGTCGTATTGTGCTAGGTTAGGAAACTGTTCGCTAGATGACATGTTGGAAATTGTTTCGGCGTTATCTTGTTGAAAAGGAAAGTGCGCTTCATGGAAGATGACATCCCTAGAATTAAAAATCGTGTGGCTATCAAGGTCCAGTAGTTTGTAACCCTTGACACCAAAAGGGTACCCCAAAAAAACACAAGTTCTACTTTTAGAATCAAATTTCTTTCGTCCGTAGGAAAGAGTAGAAGCAAAGCATAAACACCCAAATACACGAAAGTGTTCATAACTTGGTTTGATTCCAAAAAGGATTTCATAGGGTGTTTTATTTTGTAACACGGGAGTGGGGATTCTATTTATAATGTAAAGAAGGTCGAATACAGTCACTCCAAAATTTTAAGGAAGGCACAGCTTGAAATCTCATTGCTCTAGCCACATTTAATAAATGTTGGTGTTTGCGTTCAACAACACCATTTTGCTGTGGTGTTTTCACACAACTGCATTGGTGGATAACACCCCGTTTACTGTAGAAATCTCCCAGACTGAATTCTGATCCATTGTCAGAACAAATTGTTTTAATGTTGACATTAAATTGTGTTTTAACAAAATCACAAAAGGCTTCTAAACACAATTTTGTGTCAGATTTTTGTTTCAGAAGATAGATCCATGTACTTCTTGAAAGATCATCAACGATAGTCAAGAAATATTTGTACCCATCATAAGATACTTCTGAAAAGGGCCCCCACAAGTCACAATGCACCACGGCGAAGAGTGTGCATGACTTGTAGATGCTGGGAGTGAAAGGAAGGCGACGTTGTTTAGCCATGTGACAAATAGAACAATGAGTATTATTAAGAGAATGTAACCCTTCTTTTACAATAGGATCTTGTATCAATTGAATCCTAGAATGTGAAATGTATCCTAATCTGGAATGCCATAAATTATGCGGTAATGAAACATAATTAGCCGAAATAGTCATAAGGGGCTTCGAACATTTTGAGAGAAGGCCAGCCAAGGTGTTTGGATGAACATCCTTATTCACTAGATAATATAATCCGTTTCGTTCTTCACCCATCCCAATCGTTGTCCATGTGATAAGGTCCTGAATCAAACAAATGTCAGCAAAGAAAATACAACAACCAACAGAATCAGCAAGAGCTTTTACCGAAATTAAATTAAAAGTGAAGGATGGAACACATAAAACATTCTTAAGTGTTATCCTTGGAGTCAGTTTCACGTCACCAATGTGGGATACCGGGACTTCATGTCCATCCGGCAGTTTCACGGAACCAGAAATGGATATTTTCTGCCGGAGATATAAAGAGGAGTCACAGATCATGTGATCTGTGGCTCCCGTGTCCAATATCCAAATATTATTTTTGTCATATGCATAAGGGGCAGAACAAATATCAATACCAGTCATGTTACTTGTCCTGGGTTGATCACCGGAAGGGTCAAACAGGGACGAATTTTGTTTCGCGGTTTGAGCAGAGGAACCCGAATCCTTTGGTTGAATTAAATTCAGCAGTTGCTTTAACTGAGCTTTGGTTAAAGCAACGCTGTCTCCTTCATTGTTCTCGGCACCAGCAGCAGCAGTGTAACTCGATTGATTGGCCGAAAAAGTGGCAGAACCATTCTTACCATACGATTTGTGGTTTTGAGGGAATCCATGGAGTTGATAGCATTTATCAACTACATGTCGATTTATGGCGATGCGAGCAAATCGGAATTTCGGCATTACCGACCTTAAAACATTCTTTGAATGGTGTGTCTGAGACACGGCAATGGGCCATGAGAATGGCGATCCTTCTTAGGCATGTTGATTATTTTCACATTACCTTTGGGAAAATTAGAGACCCGTTTTGTAAACAAAGCCACCGTTTCAGATGGGTGAGGACAGACAACATTAGATGTTGTCGTTCACATTCTTTGTATGATGGAGAAAACTTTGTTTCTGAGAGGGCGGGGGTCCATTAGCATGATTTGGTCTCTCACATTAGTGTATGAATCATTGAGACCCATAAGAAATTGTATAACACAATCCCTTTGATATCGTTCGACAAGAGTTTTAAGTTTACCACAATTACAATCTGGGAGAGGGTCGTAAACGAGAAGCTCGTCCCAGATTGTTTTCAGTTTGCCGTAATATAAACTAACCGAATCTTGTTCTTGCAAAAGGTTTGCCAAAGCTTTCTTAAGCTGAAAAATACGGGGCCCGTTTTGTTGCGTGAATCGGTCACGCAACTCCTTCCAAATTTCGGAAGCATCATCCACAAAACCACACTTTGGATTTGATGGATGGGTGATAGAGTTTTTGTATCCAAGATACCACCATGTCATTACATCGTCCCCATGGTTCAAAAAGGGGATCGGTGGGATCATAGGGTTTAGGAATCGTACCTTTAACAAACGGAAGTTTGTTCTTTGCCCTCAAGGCACGGCGCATGGTCCGGGACCAAGTCGAATAATTATCGGTTGTGAGCAAATCGGTAACCAGAGTAACAGCCGGACTGCCACCAGCTTCCAATCGAAAAGGATTGTAAGGATCCGAAAGGTTCTGGAAGCGCAGAAGGGTTTGCGAGGAGACCAGATCTGGGTTTGGAGTAAACGCCAGATCTGGGTTGTCGTCGTTGGTGCTCGATGTGGGTTCGGCTGTGGCGTGGTGTGCCAGATCTGGATTGTTGTGTGCCATTGTTTCTCTCTCTCTCTCTCTGATACCATGTAAGAAACAAAAACCTACTCGAAGAACGGGAGGAAGACGAAGACGAGGACGAGGGAGGCGGCGAAGAGTATTCAGGAATCAGGGTTCCTTCGTGGGAAAAGCAAATGGGCTTGGGAAGGAACGAAAACACTGAGCGCATTGAATGCGCGTCTGATTTCACTGCACACACGATAATTACATACGGGGGCGTGGGTATATACACGCGAAATACAACGGTAAAATATACATGCCGAAAATAAAATAATACATCATCATCTCTAAAAGGCAAAAAATAAAATACTTCCTAAAATAAAAATACAACCCATAAAATCAAAATATTAATATCTATTTATTATTTTCTAATAAAAGAAACCAGGTAAGTGAATTTCCTCTCCTTCCTATTACTATCTTCTTGTAAAATACCTCTCCATCTTCGGCTAACTGCGTAAATAAAATTCAAGCACCCAGCTATTCATCATCAGTTTTTTTGGGAAAATCACGGTTAAAGTCTCACATTAAGAATTTTTCGATTATCATATGTTGCCTAAATCTTGTAGAATACAGTGGTATACCTCGTTAAATAAGAAGAAAGACTGTTTGAAGAGGATTAAGCTCCTATAGTTTTCGAGTGAGCAATAATAGGGTCAGTGCGGAAGAAGATGAATAGCAATCAAGGAGTAAAATTAGCTTTCGAGCCATTTTGAGCTCAACCGTTCATATACTTGATCGATGTGTTCATATTTATGAAGTTAGCATTCTTACCCTATGATATGAATAGTCTAATATTATCTTTACAAAATGTGATTTTGTGATGCGGGCACGATCGGTGACGGCACCGACAAGTGAAGGTCGACGGCGAAATCAGCAAAGTAGGCCGAGGATAAAAATTAAAAAAGTAGGTGAAAAGTGATCGCGGTGCAAGAGACCGAGATGCAGACACAAGCGATAGAGAAGCAGAGAGGAATAAAGACCGCGGTCTCTTAAAGGACAAAGGACCGAGGTCCCTATCGAGAGAGAGTGAAAAGCAGATGAAGGGAATAGGGACGAGGGAAAGCAGAGAGGAAAGAAATAGAGGAGGGAGTTGCAGAGAGAACAGGGAAAGAGAAGACGTGAGAAGAGAGAGTTGTAGGGAGAGAGAGCCTATGAGAGATGAGCCAACAGAAAATTATCCTCTCATTACTATTACCATTTACAGTATATATACATCAAACAATTGGAAACTAACCAAAAGGATACCAAGCGGAAGAGGAAATAACAAACAACCATGCCCATTACTGAAAACAGAAAAGGAATCTTAACGGGAAGAATTAGGCCCCTAACATTTTGATTTCCCAAAGTGGTGGTAATTGAGTGATGAATATGTTACGATGGATATTGAAATCTATATATGTCACCTTTGGCTGAGACTCTGGGTGACTTTTGATCTAATCGTTCATATAACAAATTAATATGCTTACAACAACAAAGGAATTATTCTTATACTTTGATATGATATGCTTAATATTATTATTTTGATTACCCGAAGATGTAACAATTGATAGGCGAATATGTGACAAGGATCATTGAAATGGGTGCTTGCTGACGCCACTGTTGAGCCCCTGTTTCCTTCTGTCTCTGATGAAAATTATGCAGGATTGATGGAAATTATCCATGTAAATTATTTAACTCTCTGCAATTGTTGTTGTAAATGCTTCATTAATAAATTTGTGCTTACATAATTCCCTTGGCTCGGATGTTCCTCATGTTCATGAGGAGCAGATTCGAGGCTACTGATCCTGTTGTGGGCATTTGAAGTGAAGTAAGTTTTGGGATAAAATTGTAGCTTAGCTTATCTAATTGAGATTTATTATATAATGTTGTAGTATATTGTGGAGGAAATGAGACATAAGAACTCCCTTTGATGATATAGCATAACTCGCGTAAGCATGAAAATCCTTGCAGCAGTGTTTAGCCACGGGTTCATCGAGGAAGTGTAGATTGAAGAATATAATATTATTTTAGGTACGGCAGCCTTATTCATTTGAAATGCAAAGTATCTGTTGAGGTAAAGCCTTTTATTTAGATTATGTTTGTACATATTTTATTTCCCTTGATAACCCAAAAAAAAAAAACATAAAACAAAAAATTCAGCACTTGAGTAGCACTAAACCGGTTCTCAAACATTGGGTCAATTCAAATACTTAGTTTATTCATAAATTTTTTGTTAATTTTGTGGTGATCGTTTCTTTACGTTATTCTAGATCACGTGTGTTACTTTTCTTGATATCCATGATTGGGTAAAGGAGACTATATAAAAATAATACGATCTTAAGGAATGCATGACCTATAGAATATTATTATAGTCTATAATTATCTAACATCTAATCCATATCCCGATGAATTGATGTCAATAATATTAAGAAATGTTTATAATCCTATAAATAATATATGATGTGATTTGTCAGATATTGTATTAAGAGGTATTGGATTTGACATATAGTTTGAACAATATTCTATACTCTGTTTGGGTGTGGCTTTCGATTGAATCATGGGAACACAAGCATGACATATTTTAGGCTTACCAAAATAGAGTAATAAGAATTTGATCTTATGATTCGAGTTCGATACTTGTATACCAAGTACGACAAGGTACCATATGATTATAGAGTTAGTCAATTATCAAATTTGGAGTGTCAATTGCCTCGTGGATATTATCTAATCATTAGTGGCAGACGTATAGTCATTGGTTCATAATAATAGAATATGATCCAAGAAAATTATTGTGATATCCTATATAATTGATATCTCTATTGAAATACATTTGATGAAACATATATTCTTATTGACATTTGAATTCATGAAATCTTGGTTGCTTCTTATTATTCAGCTTCAGTCGAAAGCATTAATTGTTACCTTCGTAACTTTTGAATTGTGATTATAATATGACATTTGTTGCGTACCAGAAATTCGGATTGCCCTACGGGTCAGGGGCCGCAAATCGGATCTTCTTATTTGTCGATCGCGGATCCGTCTCCATAGTCTTGAATCGAGTCTGTGCAACACAAAAGTAGACGAGATGGTCGGAAAGGCCAATCGGGCTAAATCCCCAAAGCTCTCCCGTATCTCAAATGATCATGGCCTTTTTGAGAATAAAAAGAAAAAGATGTATTCTATTTTTTATAGATAGTAATTTTCAGAGAAAGAGAGGGAGTTTTTCCTGCCCTCCCCTCTTTTTTTCCCTCTGGCTTGAGATTGTATTTTGGGATGTGGATTTGGACGGAACCCTAAAAAGATCCCAGCCTTCTGGCCATTTAGGCCATTTCTCCTTTCTCCTCATCTTGGAGGTTTTTGGAGGTTTTCTCCCTCTTGGCTTCCGGTCCCCTCATTTCTTTTTGGATGAGGTCCTTATATAGACGGTTGATCTTATCCATAGTCAACCGCCGGTGGATTGGATCAAACGGTTGAATAACCACCCGTGGGTTAGATAAAGCAGTTTGAACTTTTTCTTGGGTCGGGTTTTACCAAACCCATCAACATTAAATTTCGAATAGATGATGATTAATTGCATATTATTATTACTCTTATATATTTGATACTATTATCCAAAATATTTTATTAATTTGTAAATTTATTTATTATATTACTTCTTTGACATTTGTCTCATTTTTATATATTTTTTTTTTACTTTCATAATAGAGTTGATTGATAGTGTGTGCTAGTGAAGATCATATATTTGGTGTGATGATTTCCTGTAGAGGCAATTTCATGGTCTAGAAGATTTTATGTTAAGAGATAGCAAGACTTCTTTTCTATTTTATTAAATGTAATATATTTTATTGCTATTGTATTTTCATGAGTTTATTTACCATGGATATTTATATTATCTCTCATTTCGAGAATTTTAATATTGATTATGTATATATTATTTATGATGAGTATTTATAATTTAAATTTTTCATATGATTAGTTTGGGCTGAGTCGATTAATTCAGATACAGTTGCTAAAGTTATTTTCGGGAGGAGGGATCTTACAGCAACAATTTGCTAGTCCTCTTAGTTTAGTAAATACCATGTGTATCTTTCGATCACTCGACACTAAAGACTTTCTGTAAAGCTTAAGTTTGAATTTTATTGTAATCTAGATTAATTAAATTAATATAATTAATATTGATATCAAAGAACAAAGAAAAATTGAGTCAAAAGTCAAATTTGGACCAAATTATATCAAGTCAATGGATGCATGACTGGCACCTGATGTGTGCATGTGCGTGGGAATGCAAAATGTTGGCACTTGAGGAACACCTGGTCAACGTTTGAGTGTCGAAAACAGTGTAGATGAACTTGGGGTGCGCCTGAGGTGGCGCTCGTATACTGCAGTATTTAGCCGTAGCACTTGATGTGCACCTGACCAGCTTTTGGGTGTCATTTTTATATAAATAGGACATTCAGTTGAATTTTTGTCATTTGTTTTAGTAGAATTTGAGAGAGAAAAGAGAAGGAGATGAGGAGAAGAAAGAGAAGGAGAGAAAGGAAGTTAATAAAGCTCAATTCAAGTGAATTAAAGTTAAAATTTTAAAACTTTGGAGTAAGGTAAGTGCATTCCAAACTTTTTTTCTATTGTTGCTATTCTTTCTATAATTTTTTGAGTATTTACTGATATAAATTCGAAGCTATGTTATTTATGTTTAGTAAGCACGTGACATTTTACTAATTTTTCTACAATTATGCATAACATTTATATTAAAACTCATACATATTGTATAAGTTAGTTAATTTATGTAATTTTTTCTTTATACACGTTCTAAAAACCTAATATAGTGCTCATACATGCTTAATTTCATGTATAATATTCTTGCATGTTTAAAAATTACAAATTATATACTTTATATGTTAAAAAAATTTATTTAGTTTCTTTGCATGTTTGTTAATAAAGGCAAAATCACTAATTTTTGCATTTTGCTGAAATTGTTTACACTATATGCTAATTTAGCTTTTTATTTGTTAAAAATTCATCATAGCTTAATTCTTACAAAGAGTATACATCATAAGGAACTGCAAAATTTGAAGAGAAAACTCTACAACTATGACAAAAATTATAAATATTTTTTGAGGATGAAAAAATTATGAAATATGAAGAAACGTGTAGAGTTTTTATAAGAATATATATTGAACTATGGTTATATTTAAATAGGTATTATATTATGGCATGCCTTGATATATTATAGTGATAAATTAAGATTTGAACATATCATCCACGGATAAAAGTGACATTTGACTTCATTTACAGGGTTATATGTATTTGGCTCACATACGAGTCTGAAATAGTAACATATAACTTTTGATTGTATGAAAACAAATATAATTCGAGTTTTGATTGTCAATTCGTTTAGTTGATGAGACTCTGTTGGCCCTTAGTTACTAAGAAAATCATATTTCAGTATGATTGAGTATAATAAAAGAGTAAAAACATGATAAGAAATCTACAAAATCGAACACATGTATTGTTATAAAATTTTGTAGCACTTTATTGAAATATGATACATTATTCCTTTTGATATGTTTTTGATACAAAGTATATATATTTAATTTAAATTATATATCTTATTGAGTTTTTTACTCACTTCTTATTTCTATTTTACTAATTCTTTTAGATGAGAGGTTAAGATACTTATAAGACGATCAGAATTGAAGGATAATTGTGTTCAAAGAATGTAGAATCTGAAATTATGGAATTGTGATACTGTATTTTGATTTCAGACTGTAGCTATTTATGTTAAATTTTTGAAAAGTAGTTAGTACTTATACGATAGCCAGATAGTAATTTATAAGTCATGAGTTAGTTATCAGTTAATTAAACCTTATATGGATGTAGTAATATTTAATATGGTTTGTGATATTGGATTGTTGGTTTATCTGATTGCTAGATTGTCAGTTGTTAGAGATGGTTTGTGATTTTTATTACCTCAGGTTATATATTCTAATATTTGATAATAGGTATAATTTCTTACATAAGATCTGATGATATGGTTGAGTCGGTATCGAAACTATATAAGATGTGACATATTATGAATTTTGTATATGATTTATATTATTTTACTTTGGTCAATTGAGGTATCGACGTAAAATTTACACCCAATGTTATTTAAATGGTTCATTGGCCGATAATTAATATTGTTATTAATTATTAATGATGAAATCGAGAATTGGGATGTGGCACTTTCTTCAAAACAAAGAGAATACTCATTGCAATTGAAGTGGAGGAAAGTATGAAAAGAATAGTAAAGAAGGATTTCCAGGAAGACACTACTAATCATACGGCACAATTAGGTCATAACCCCTTTACCCTGGATGTGAGGAGGCATACATTTCCTTTAAAATTTTAAGATATTGACTCGAGAAATTTATGATAGGAATGCTAATTCAATGGATCACCTTGACCATTTTCATACTTCTCTCAATTTTCAAAATTTGAGAGATGCATCCTTGTATCTTTGTTTCCCTTCACCTTTAAAATGAATGCTTGAATTTGGTTCTATAGGCTAGAACGAAATTAAATTTGGTCATTTTAGATATAAGTTGACTAATTTCTGGTCCACTTTGCTTCTAATAAGAGGGAAAATAAACAACCCTAACATCCGATCAGGATCAAACAAGTTCTAAATAAAAGCTGAAAATGCTTCTTGATGAAGCCCAAAACGATTCAAAGTCTACCAATAAAGTGAAGCTTAATATTTTTTTATGATGATAATTTAACCCGGTGGTTTTTTCAAGTCACTAGTGCAACAAGAACACAAGACATATTTGGAGGCAGAATCAGTCACCCAACACTATATTGTAGTAGAAGAGGCTAATGATGCCAAAAGGCCAGAGTGTCAAGAATATAAATTACATCAGAGACAACTTAAAGGAGAAAAAAAAAGAAGCAATGGCAATCAACTTGCCCAGGACTTTCAAAAACAACAAAGGATAAAGCGAGATATTCATAGAACAATCAAGGCACTGTATCTTGCACCCTTCAAAGACACTCAAGTGAATATTCTGATGTTGATTTAAAACAAAAATAGCTAAGGTAGCCTAAGCCAATAAACAATTTAAAGGAAGGATATTAGTTTAAATATTGTTACTATCATCGATCTCTAGAATACAATATCGAAGATTGCTATTGTCACAATCTTGCATGCCGATGTAAAATATCTAACTTATTTTATTCCTTAATCCATAATTATTTTAAACTAGTTTTAGATTCAAAACCTAAAAATTAATTCTTTATTCGATCACCTCAAACCCAATCCGACACCATGACACAAACTTGTATCAAATAATGTTAAAGGCCTAAATAGTAATATAATACTCACAATGTTAAAGGCCTAAATAGTAATATAATACTCACACAATCATAGGATCCAAAAGTTAAACCCAAAAGTAACTCTGAATATTGACACTAATTAACCCCAGACAAGTAAAAAAAAAAGTATTTTAATTAATATCATAATATTAAACCATAAATTTAACTAAAAATACTATTTAAAATTATATATTTTCATTGTCATCATCGTATGAATACAAGCATTATCCGAAATCTAGAAATATTGAAGGTTAATATTCTAAATTGTTAAATTATAATAAATTATTAAATCGATCTAGCATCCTAAACTAATTCTCAAACAACCTACTTTTTATCCCACTCTTATAAGTAAATTTGAGCCCGTTAATTTGGAAAGTTATAAAAATAGAGGCAAGAATAAGTTTAATGTTAAAAAATGCATATATAATATGAATATATACTAATGAAATATATTGAGATAATAATATGTTTGAAATTCTAAAATGTTGATAATATAATTTTCTAAATGAACATGTGAAAGCCATGTACTAATAATCAAATACACTAAAATCTATACAAATATATAAATTATGCCAAAACATGATAAATATATATGAAATATGAATTGTATAAAACTTATACTAATGTGTAAATGGACAAAAGATTAAGAAAATTTTACCAATAAATGACAAATATTAAAATTAAAATTATAATTATTTTTACATAGCTAAGTGTTATATGCTATTATTTTTAACCTATGGGTGAGTCAATTATATATTATTCCCTATAGTCGGGACCAAATACTACTTTTTTAACCTATAAATATTAGGTTTGACTTTTAATTTACTAATAATAAATTGAGATATATCTGAATATATTATATTAATTATTTATAATAATTCTTACTTATTCAAATTAAAAATTTTATTCAAATACGAATATATTCTTAATTTATATATCAAAAAATAATTCTTTTATAAAAGCAAATGTAGATTTTTTTAATTTTTTTTCCAAATAAATGATGCGCATTTAAAAATTATAGATATATAGAAACTTTAATATATATTTTAGAAATATATAGGAACTTGGATGTGTAATTTAAAGATATACAAAGATTATATTATAGAAATTACATAAAATTAATATAGTTTATATAAATTTTTATTATTTTTTATAAATAGATAACATGTAGAGAATTTATATAGAAATTAAAAAAATTTAGGAACACGTATTAGAAATTTAAAGCATGCAAAAAATATTAAATACAAATTCATCACCTAAACATAATTTGTATAAACTTATGGCATATACTTCATAAAATTTTATAAAATTAGAGTAGAATCACATATATGTAGAAGTATAATATCTTCAATTATGAAAATAACACATATATGAACATTTAAAATAAAAAGTTTAGAGATATAAGAAATAAATAATAACAAAGGAAAAAATAGTTTAGATATACTTGTCTTCATTTAATTTTTATAAAATATTTCTTAATTTCACCTAAAATCCTTTCTCTCCTTCTTTCTCTCTCTCCTTCTTTCTTGTTTCCTCTTTTTCTTCTCTCTCCTATCTCAAAATTTTAACAAAAATAAGTTAAAATAGATAAATGGGTCTATTTATAGAAAACTGACATATTAGCACTGTTAGATGTGGGTTAGGTATTGAAACATAATCTATATCGTACATAGACACTCCTTAGATATGCATCAGGCGTTAATATTTTATTCCAAATACACACATGCTTTACTTAAATGCACCTTAGTTGCAAACATTTTTCCTAAAACATGCTCATATATGGGTTAGACATAAGTCAAGTACTATTCAACCTAATTTATTTTGGTTTAAAATTTAATTTTTAATTTAAAATATCGATTAATCTAAAAAATTTATCAATTTAATTAAATTAATCATTATTAAAATAATTTTTTAACATACCTTACAATAGGACCCCGCAAAAGGTGGTCAAAGTCCTATTCAAAAAGTGCATCTCAAGAAATTCTTAAAAATCCTAAATCTAGCCTAAAAAGAATGATGATGGTAGAAAACATCTGAGCATCCACAAAGCTTGATGGAGGCTAGAATCATCAATATAATGACTACCCGACCACAAAAACAATAGTACATGAGCACCCGAATGAAGCTTCTTTTAATAAGAGATAGAAAGTAGAGAAAGTAAAAGATATCATTAGTTTTAGTAACAGTGATATAATCCATGTAATTTCTTTCCACTCTAATCCTTTTGTTGCCTCTACACTCATTTTAGATAGAGTCGATAATTACCTATTGAAATGAGTCTTTATTAATAATTTGATACATTCTTTAAAATAGTGCTAAAATGTCACCAAATGGAATCGTTCAATGAACCATTATATGGGTTAGATAATGAGCGGTTCTAAGTAAGGGGAATCATACACTTAGATTTTATGATGGAAACTCATTTTAAAATGGCCCCCCATTGTCTAACCTTCTTATTGATAAGTTTTCCTTCAATTTATAATGCCATTTAGGCTGACCATGGTTAGTCACTTTTAGAGTTGTAACATCCATTTTTTATTTAAAAATAAAGTTTATAACCAAATGTTGGATTAAAAAAAAATTAAAGGGGACCAAAATACTAGCCGAATTTGTTACTTGACTTAGATAATTGACCTAGTACCTCCACAACTGATTGTAGAGTTTGATCTCAAAGACAAAGTTTCTCTACAACAATGTTAACCTGTGGAAGCATTATTTAAAATCTTACTTGACCCAAAAGATCCAAACAATTTTGTTTAATTGGATCATCTTTAGATCAAGATTTGAAATAGCAACTGATTATCCTCCTACGAAGCAACTTCAATATCTTGGACATTGACAGTTATGCTTGGGATACCAATAGAGATCTCTGGGCATAAACTCATTCGATAAGAAAGATGAAACTATTCTGTGGACAAATTGGTGACCATACAAGAAGAAGTCAAAAGACTAACAAAAGTTGGGTCTATTAGGAAGTTCAATATTTGAATCGGTTATTTAATGTCGTTCTTATAAAGAAAAGCAATGAAAAATAGTAAATGCACATAGATTTTACCGATATCAATAAAACATGCCTTAAGAATAGTTTTTCTCTTCCTACGATTGACCAACCGGTAGATTCAACTTCAAGTGACAAATTGCTAAATTTCATGGACATCTTCTCAAATTATAACTAAATCTAAATGAATTTAGGGTACAAGAAAATGACCTCCTTTATAACAATTGAAACTTACTTTGACAAACTATGAAACTTACTATTACAAAGTAAAGTCTTTTTGTCTGAAGGATGCTAACATAATCTATCAGAGACTCATAAACAAAATATTTGAGCAACAAACTAGAGGAAACATTAAGCATTAAGTGCTATGTGGATAATATGCTAGTCAAAAGCATAAAGAGCAATGACCACGTAAAAGATCTTGTTGAAGTGTTCAGTGTACTTAGAAAATACCAAATAAAATTAAACCCAGCTAAGTATGTTTTTAGGTTTACTTCAGGTATCTTCTTGGGATTTATTATTTTACAATGTGATATCGAAGCAAACCTAAAAAAAAATTGAAGTCTTCTTGGATATGGAACCATCTAAGACAATCAAAGATATTTAGACTCTTATTGGATGGTTGCTAGAATTATTGCAATTCAGGACAAAAGTTGCCAAAAAGCATTTACCTTTCTTCAAATCCATAAAAGAAGTCAAAATAAATAAGTTCTGATAAACAGATGACTACCAATGAGTATTCCAAGAATTAAAGGAAAAGACCTATACCTATACCTATCCATATCAGGTGTAGCCTTAACTGTTATTTCGGTTAGAAAATATTGGGGACTTCAGAGGCCAATTTATTATGCTAGCAAAATATTAATTGATTTAGAAATGAGATACACTCATGCAGAGAAGACTGCATTGGCCTTGATAGTTAAAGCCAAAAATCTCTAGTCTTATTTTTAAACACCCAAAGTGGTGACATTAATCAATTAATCCCTTAAAAAATTTTTTTTTAGAAACCAGAGTTATTTAGGTAATTAATCAAAAGATTGGTCAAATTAGATAAATTCAATATAAAATTCAGGGCACAACTCTCGATAAAAGGCCCAACTTTAACAAACTTTGTTATAGAAATAACGGCCTTAGATCAAGAAGGACAAACATAGAGTTGTCAGAGGCTCATTTTGAACAAAAATCTCTACGATTGACTCTATACTTTAATGGTGTATCTTACCAGATTGACAGTGGGTGGGAATAATTTTAATTTCTCTAGAAGGTGTAGGGCTCAATTATTCAATTACATTTGCTTTCGAAGCAACCATTAATATGGCCAAGTACAAAGCCCTACTGACTAAATAAAAATTAGATTAGAGATCCGTTACCATGTATAGTAATTCTAAGCTTATGGTTAACAAGTAGTAGTTGATTTTGAGGCTAACAAACTAGTTTTACCAAAATATTTTACAATGGTTCAAATACTCTTGACAAGCTTTAAAAAATATGAAATCATTCACACCCTAAGGGAAGAAAATTAAAAAGCCAATGGTCTTTTTAAAATAACATTATTAGGATATTTAGAGAAATATGCCCAACATATTAGTGAAACCTTACAAAGACCAAGTATTGAAGAGCCAATCGAAGTTCTCTAAGTGTTGGACAAGAAGACCAAGATGACTTCATGCTTTGAATACCATACAGGTGGCACTTTGCTGAGCAATCAATAGGAAGTTAAACATATAACAAATGCAGCAAATTGATATATGATTATTTAAGGATCTTTATACCAGAGAGGTTATTCAATATCTTTCATGCATTGTTTAACTCTAGTAGGGGCTAATTATATTCTTTGAGAAGTTACTTGGAATTTGTGAGGCACAAATGAGAGGAAAGAATTTTACCTTCATAATTATGTGAAAAGATTATTATTGACCTACTATGAAAAAAGATATTATAAAGTTTGTTAAAAAGTTTAACAGTTACCAAAACTACGGTAATCGGACGGCTCTGATTTGGCGTTGGACGGTCCTTGTCCTCTCTGGCGAAGGACGCCCCCAGAATCCCTATAATTGCAGGCTTTTTCCTGCATTTAGATTGACAAGATATACTAGGTTCTTCGTCTACATTACAAAAAAACTAATTTTTAGTGACAAAAAATTAGTGACAAATATATTTTTGTCACTATTAGTAATTAATATTTATAATTATGACAAAAATATTATTTTGTCACTAAAAGTTTAAAAGTAAATAAATAATAATTTTATTATAATTTAAAATTTAAATAATAATATAATAAAAATTTAGTAAATATAAGTTTATGTATTGCGTAAATATATTTTTATCACTATTAATAATTAACATATAAAATTTAGTAATAAAAATATAATTTTATCACTAAAATATTAAAATTTATTCAAAAAATAATTTTTTATGATGATGAATTAGTAATAAATATATTTTTACCATTATTAATAATTAATCTAAAAAATATAATAAAATAAAGAATAATACTAATAATAATAATTCTCTCTCCATTTTATTTTTTCTGTGCTTATGGATTATTCTACACTCTCCTTCTCTCTTTTCGTCTCTCTCTTTTTTTGTAATACTCTAATATTTTGACTCAAATTATTAAATAAATTTAATAATAATTAATAATATAGTATTTTGATATTAATAAATATTGTTAATATTTATGGAATTAGTAATTAATAATAGGTAATTAATTATGTTAAATAAATAAATATAATAATGTAAAAATATAATAAATAATAATAATAAATAATAATAAATGATAAATAATAAATTTAACAAAACATTTTAATATAATAAATAATATTAAAACCTAAGTAATAATTAACACATATTATTTTTCCCTCTTTCTCGATTCTTCCCACCTCTCCGTCTCTCCTTCCTTCTCCATTTTCTCTCTGCCGTTTATCTCTCTCGCCTCTCAGTCTCTCTTTCTCTCGCTCTCTCTGTCTCTCTCTCGCTCTCGCCGTTCCTCTCTCTTTCTCTTCCGTCCCTCTCTCTCCTTTCCGTTTCGCATCTCCTTCTCCCTCTTAATTTCCTTTGCCGTTCACTCTTCGGTTTCTGCCGCTTCGTCTTTCTTCTCAATAAATCGGTGGCCTTGATTGTGGAGTATAAATTGAGGCGTGCGGTAGCAGTGTTCGTCGTCCGAGCCTCTGCAATTGAAGTTTCCAGAGTCGCCGTCGTCTGAAGCCGTAGTCCTCGTTGACGAAGAGAGCGTTGCCGTCATCAATCGGTGCCGCAAACCCTAGCCGATTGCTGCCATCGGAGCCGACGCCGTCGTCGTTAAACCCTTGTCGTTGCCTTTGCTGTCATTAGTTTACGTCACCATCGCCGCAAACTCTCGTCTCCGTTAATCCCTCGCCGCCATTAACCCTAATCGTTCTGTTCATCAGGCAAGTAAAAACTCATCTCTCGTTTGCTACCGATCCGTTATCCTCTCTCTGTTTAATTAGTGATGTATTTAGACATTGTTATAAAAAAAAGTGAATCTGGTCCAGAACAGAGCTTATTGCGCTGTTGGTCGGCTGTCGGCGCTGTGCACAGTGCATGAGTGCTCGGTGCGTCGTTGTTGTCGCCTACCATTGCTGGAGAGAAAACCACTGTTGCTGTCGACGTTATTTCTTGTTGCTGTGGCTGTTAACCATCTCAAACCAGGCAAGTAAATTATTTATCTATTGCGAGTACATTGATTATGATTTGGAGTTTTCTAGCTTCATTTCCAAGCTATACACCGATTCTCCATCAACGACAAACCTAAATGAAAAAGCTCTTGATTGCTTATCTTTTGATCTAGTTTTTTTTAACAGCTTGGCCCCTTCGTCTATACTTTCACGATTTTGTTTGTAGTGTGAAGTGTCGAATTACCACCGGCACTCTCCATCAAAAGCTAACCATCCTGCAAGTTCAAACAATCATTTCATCGAACACCTCAGCGGCACTCGCTCTTCTCGTCTCTGTCGTTATGATAAAAGACAGAACTATAACCATCCATGAAACTGAACCGAAAATACTTGCATTAGGTCTGAGCTGTGTAAAATGAAAATCTGAGGCTATATTATTGCTGCAACAGCTGCTAACAATATTTGACCAATGCCGTTATACTGATTCAGCTCACCCTCTTTGAATCAGTGGATCAAATAGTATCATAATAATAAAAATAATTATTTGGCCGCTGGTTTAGCCAAAGTATCCAGAGCTTCAACATGTTGTCCCTAAGTATGAAATCACTTTTGGTTTTTTTCCCACATCTGTGCAATATCTGTGAAGATTCTCACTTCAATTGATGAAATATATTTGATTTTTCCTTTCATTAGCAGAAATCCAAACTTGGTAGTTTGATGACATTCATTGTGACGACCCAGATTCTAAAATATAGAAAATCTCAATTTTCGAGCCAATGCGATCAAGGGATCTAGGAAGATTGAAGTAATCAAAGGATCCAGGAAAGTTGAGGGTTACCCGGTCAACGCATGTTGACCGGAAACTTGGGGAAAAAATAGAATTCGGTCAAACGCACGTATAAAGGAAAGCATAATCCGGTCAACGCATGTTGACCGGAATGCATGTGAAGTCCGGAGTGGCTTTGTATAAGGTGAAGAAATCCGGAGTTAACGAGACGGTGATGGACGGAGTGAATGAAATGAAGTTAATCGGATTTAGTAAAAGTGGACCGGATTCGAAGATACACCGGTCAAAGCAGGTTGAGGAAAAGGCAAAATCCGGTCAACGCATGTTGACCGGAAAAGTATGAAGGAAGGCATAATCCGGTCAACGCGTGTTGACCGGAAAGCATGAGGAGGCCGAAGTGGCCTGACAACCGGAATGGCCTGGTGTGGAATAAAAAGAAGTCCGTCTCCTCTTAGAGTAAATGAAGTCCCTCCTCTTGTGCCAAATGGAAGAAGGAAAGTGGTCTGGCTTTTTAGGTAAATAATGAGGTCCGTCTTTTCAAGTAGATAATAAGAAAAGTTGACCGGATGTGGAGACGTTGACCGAGAATTAGAGAGTCGAACGGCAGCATTAAATAAGGAGCAGCTGGCCGGAATAAATGGAAACCAAGGACAGAAGTAAACTTTAGGATTTAGTTAGAATCCAAGTAGGCGGCGACCAAATGGAGTGGGTGAACTAATCTAGTTACTCCACCTACCGTCTGCAAACAAGTACCAAAGTAAGTCACCTACCCCACTTACCCCACCTGCTCCCTCCTCTATATAAACCTAGCTTCTGCTGCGTTTTGGAGGCAGACGCAAGCAGAGGGAGTGAAGGAGGCAGCCGTCCGTCAGTGAAGGAGGGAGTCCGTCCGTCAGTGAAGGAGGGCGTCCGTCCGTCAGTGAAGGAGGGCGTCCGTCCGTCAGGCAATTTAAGTCCGTCCATCAGGCAAGATACTCACCCCTGTTTTTACAGTTCATGTTTATGCATGTTTGTTACGTAAGTATATAATATTCGTATGAAAATTATGTATGTATGATGTTTGTGCTGTTTTTGTGAGTTATCGTCTTAATCGCATGTTTTAAAAGAACTCCGGCTTTTGTTTAAGGACTCCGGCATGTGTTAATAAAAGAACTCAGGCATGTGTTAAAGAAAAAATAACTCCGGTTTTAAATGGATTTCACTCCGGTTTTTGGAAAGGGATTTGCTCTCCGGATTTTCAATGCAAAACGAACTTCGCCTTTGAACTCCGTCTTTTTGGTCAATATAAAGAACTCCGGATTTATAAGACTTCTGGTTTTAAAAAGTACTCCGTCTTTCAGTGAAAAGTATTTCGGATCCTTGAACTCCGGCTTTTAACGTACTCCGTCCTTTGAGGAAAATAAACTCCGGTTTATAATGAGCTCCGGCTTTTGAGAAAAGCACTCCGTCTTTATGAAAGAAAGAACTCCGCTTTTGAGTTTTGCACTCCGTCTTTATGAAAGAAAGAACTCCGCTTTTGAGTATTTGCACTCCGGTTTTAAAGGAATGTCACTCCGGTTTTGGAAAAAGGAAATTCACATCCTGGTATTAAAGGAAAAGCACTCCGTCTTTTAAGTAAAGAACTCCGGCTTTTAAGGTTAAAATGAACTCCGATTTTGAAAAGAGCTCCGTCCATTGTGAATTTAATTCTGTGAACAATGTACTCCGTCCAAACAGTACTTCGATTTTGAAGAAAAGGAACTCCGGCCTTTATGTCTTTAGCTGCACTCCGTCTTCTGGTTTGAAATGAACTCCGGCCTTGACAAAATGGAACTCCAGCTTTTTACTCCGTCTTTTACTTCGGCTTTTGATAAACTCATAAGAACTTCGGATTTAAGTACTTCGGATTTAGAGGTTCGGTTGTTAACAGAAAAGAACTCCGGATTTAAAGAACTCAGATTTTGAAAGAAAATCACTCCGAATTTAAAGACTTCGGATTTTGAAACGAACTCCGGCTTTTGAACTCCGTATTTTTAGAGCTTCGGATTTTATAAGAAAATGAACTCCAGATTTAAGGACTTCGAATTTCGGAAGATAAAGAACTCCGGATTTAAGATTTTAAGAGCTTCGGATTTTAAAGGAAATGAACTCCGGATTAAAGAACTTAAGATTTTGAAAGAAAACACTCTGGATTTAAAGACTTCGTATTTTCAAATGAACTCCGGATTTTGAACTCCGGATTTTTGAGCTTCGGATTTTGAAAAGAACTCCGGATTTATGAACTTCGGATTTTGAAAGAAAAGAACTCTTGATTTAAGAACTCCAGATTTTAAAGAAAAGCACTCCGTCCCTTTGAAAAGAAAAGCGTTCCGTCTTTTGAAAAAGAAAGAGCTCCGGACTTTGATGTACTCCGTCTTTTATAAATAAAGAATTCCGGTTTTATGAACTTCGGATTTCAGAAAAGAACTTCGGCTTTTGGAACCTGCCTTACTCAAAGAACTCCGTCTTTTGAAAAGAACCCCGCCATTTAAAGCACTCCGTCCAAAGAAGCGTGCCCCGTCCAGATGCTCTGTCTGAGAGCTCCGGCCTTGGCGTTGTTTTAAAGAAAATGAGCTCCGTCCGTTTTGCGAAAAGGCACTCCGCCCCTTTACAATGAAAATCACTCTGGTTTTGAACTTCGGTTAGAAATTAAGAGAGCTCCGGCTCCAAGAACTTCGGCCTTCCGTTTTAAACGAACTCCGAAAATTTTAACAAACAAGACTCCTCTCCTTTTTATGGAATGAGAACTTTGGATTTTGCTTTGAAAAGATGAACTTCGGCTTTTGATAAGATGATATGGATTTCAATGAATGAAGTAAAGAACAAGACTATGAAAATATATGGATTGTGGACAGCAAGTGGAACTCTTCCGACTTTTGATCTATGATGATTGGCCAATAAAGAACACGAACCAAGAACCAAGTTTCCATTAAGCTTGCTGTTAAAGATGGATGAAGGATATTGGAGTGACACTCGAGGATGCCTTCTGGGCCACGGGAGGGGACCTTGCGGTGGCATAAGAACTATGGACTATGGCCTCGTATGCCGGGTTAAAGGCATTACCTCCCGCCCCGGGGAGCATAATGAGGGGACACGGCTTTAGGTTGTGGGGTAGTACACAACCCGTCCTCGATACTGTCCGCTCCCGTCCGGTCCCTAAAGATGATATGAATTCCGAATGATTTTGATGAAATTTCTGATGGAAAGAATAAGAACTGAAGAAGAAATGTTATGATGATTTTCTCATACTATGCTATATATTTTGATGAAATTATATGTATGCTTATGTTTTCTGCATGTGAGTATCCTGCTGGGCTTTGTAGGCTCATTCTTGCAACTTTTCAGATGGCAAGCTTATGGAGGACGAAGCTGAGTAGAATCCTATGGTGTAGCTGAATGTTTAAGCTGGCTGAAGCAGAATTTTGGAGTTTTGTCTACTTTCGTTTTGAGAAAACTTGTATTATTGATTCCGCTGCTTACGATTGTTAGAATGTTTCCGTGATACTTTGGGATTTATGAAATTATAAATCTTTAGAATGCATCTCAAGTTTTGAATGAAGAAAAATTTTTATGTTCACCTTTATATCTTTTATCTATTTGTAAGGACTTTGGAAATTGACGACGGCTTTTGTTGGTAATAAAAGTCGGGTCGTCACATTCATCTTTCTTGGTGCTAATGACATTCATTAGCACTGTCTAACTAGTTTTCTTGGTGTAATTGACATGGCTTGATTGAGGTCCTCTCTGTTTTCCTTATTTTTACAGGTTATGTGCATCTTTTTGATGAACAATTGCTATGATTTCCATAAAATGATTTATAAAAGCTAGCTGCTGGTTCATAATTTGGTAAGACTTCTGAGTATGCTTATTAGCTGCTTGTAAATGTACATGATGTTGTCACCACGTCTCTTGTTTGTCAGCCATTTTTTTTATGGGTTAGATTCTTGAATATCATCGTAAAGCATTGTTGCTAGATTGTTAATTTTCATATTGGTACTGGTAGATAGTGAGTTCCGATGTTTTTTTTTTTATGTTTTTTTGTATTGGTAGTGCCCTTGAATGCTGTCGTTTTCTAGAGATGAGCCTCCTGCTAGTATTCCTTTTTTTTTTTACCTGGTGATCTGTCCATGTACGGGTTTCAAACTAAAAATTTCTATTGTCTGTTGTTATGTTGAGGTATGGGCCTCTCCGTCCTTTCTGTATTTATTAGAATAAGGATCTCATGAGTTTGTGTTTCTTTTGCAGGGCACCTGAACTTCTGCTGGGAGCAAAACAATACTCAACAGCAATTGACATGTGGTCGCTTGGTTGCATTATGGCTGAGCTGTTGTCAAAGGAGCCATTGTTTAGTGGGAGAACAATTGCAAAGGAGCCACATTTGGTTTCTTAACCTTGCTGCCTAGCCTTTTGATTCTGCCCGAGAAAATTAAGAAAATGGAGCCTGTTGGTTTATCTGGATGGAATCATTACGGAGAGGATGAAATGAGGTCTCAAGGGAAAGGGCCCACCTCTATGACCCAAACACATCTAAATACTCAGGCTGAATTAAAAGTATTATTGAGAAAAGATAAAGTAGAAACAGTTTTGCCTGCATCAAAGTGGGCTCAAGAAGATGATGAAAGTGATGATGGCCAAAAGCAAAGTTCTAGAGGCTTGGATTTAAGTTACTCTTATGGGAGTGAGAATGCTGGGTATGGATCTAATAAGAATGATGAAAGGGAGTTTCCCACTGATGCTAGCATGTCATCACAACCTGAAAGTGGACTAAATGAAGAGCAGAGGTAGTTCTCGTTTTGTGTTTTGCTTACAGTTGAAGCTTTTAGCCTGTTTTCTTTTTCAAGTAATAGATTTTGTTGCGAGTTGATGGGTTCATAATGTTTATTGGTTCTGAGATATTTGCACAATAAAATGTTGGTAGAATCCCATTCTGTCCTTTGTTAGCGTGAAATTCTATATGTTGCAAGGAGTTGGGGGGTGCAATATCTCTCAGCATGATGCATTGAGTTTGATCACTTTTTGCACAAACGAATCAATGAGAACACAACCATGTTGTTCTTAAAATTGATGGAGCGATATGCAGTTCATCGCATCCCATAAGGAATAGTGGGTGGAACCATATATTCCTGTGCAGCTGTTCATTAGAGCTAAGTTGAGGTCCTGGTACCATAATAAAAATTCCTTTGCATATGCTCTTTCTCAATTTGAAACTCAGGAAGAGTACTATTGTTTGCAATGGGATAGTAGTATCAGGCTCATGCTCATCCAATGACGATTTGTGTATTTTTTGGAGCTGTAAGTTGAAGACAACTTCAGGTCTTGATACAAAAATTTCATCATCTTGTGCAAGTGACGTTTTTTGAATTTTCCAAACTACATGCAAAATAAATGATGATGATTAATGCACATCACAGACTCAGATTCTCATGCTCCTAAATATCTTCTTTCTGTTTTGTGTATATTTTGATTTTCCAAATAAATTTTCTTTAGACAAAAATTGAGAAGACTGGAGGTTGCATTGATGGAATACCGTGAATCTCTTGAAGAGCGAGCAGTTAGGAGTCTAGAGGAAATTGAGAGGAAGGTTACAATTTATAGAAAACGGCTCCAATCTGAATACGGATTGTCAGATTCTAATGAAGATGTTTCACTGAACAGTAAGTTTTATTGGGGGATCTGTCCATTTCACTGATTCGTCCCTCTCATCTATTTGTTTGTGCTGTTAGCTATAGGCTTACTACTTGCTTTCTTTCTGTTATTTTTGCCAATGAGAAGTCTTAGTAATAGGTGACTGCATATGAAGCATGAGTAATGCATAACATAATGAATAGCAGAGCAGCTTCATTGTTTATGAATGGTCATTTGGGGTGAGGGGAAGGTTTCTTTGGCTGTGTTGTTATGGTAAAAGTGTGTTATGGGTCATTGGTAATTCATGTTTAGATTGTTGAGAGGAGTTCTCTGCTATCCGTTATGAAGTGTGCCAAGAAATTCTACCTCTCATTGGCTATGCTTGTTTGTTTTACCGGGCAGCCTGGGTGATTGATTATCTTTAGTTACAGTGATGTTGGATGGTTTTTTTCAGTCCTTTTGTCACGGATTCACCGTGACATTAATGTAATTCAAAATCATTTTTAAGGTTCTATTAGGTTGGCTTGGGATCCATTGTGAATGTATTGTAAACGTGTGGTTCCATCTCATATCTTTTGTAGAATGTATACTGTATACATTTTTTTCTGGCCGAAAACTAGAGGATAGCAGCTGTAGGATAAGCTCTTTTGTAGGAAAAGAATCCTCTTTTATTAGCAGTTGCAGGTGCTGATGCATATTATGAGGATCAAACTTTAACGTGGTATGTAGCGTATTTGATTGAGGAAATATTTTGACGGTGGTTTTCTTCAAAATGTGATTGAAGGGTTTTCCTGTTTTCTGATCCTAACAGTCCACATTTCTTTAAAATTAAGACTAGCTTTGCGTGGAATGGAAACTAGCCCCCCAAAAAACTCATCTTGGATGAGAAGTTAGCTGGCATATTGATTAAATGCGTTCTTGAATTTGTGAAATAGGTTAAACACTTGGGTATGCAAAAAGGACCTCAAATGTTAATTTGGGGAAACCCACCTTTCTCTCTTTTATATTTCTTATTTCACTGCAGTTTTCTTCAAGATCCTGTTCGCTGTTAGCTATGAACCTCTCCTGATCCAATTACTCTTTGCCTTTGGTATTGTATGATTAGTTAAAACACTACTCACAAGATTGTTGATCCTTTTGCACTTGATTTTTACCCTTTAAGCACAAGGTAAAAGAATGGTAACAATCTGAATGTTGCCTTGCGTCTGTCAATTTAAGTTTTATATTGCAATCTGTTTGAATTTGTACTGCCAAATAAATTTGATAAAATTTCGGGTGCTTGGGCATATCTGCTAAACAAATCAGCACATGAAATACTCTCCTGATTTGTATCCATTTATGGATATTTTTGGCAGGCAATGAGTAATAACTGCAGATGTGATGTTCGGATGGCAGATTGATCAAGCCAATAGGGGGATAAGGAAGAATTTTAGCTCGAGCGAAACAGTAGCGCATTCGGCATAATGAGCTCTATTTGGACGTAAAACGCCATAAGATTTTTCTCAGGCTGAGAGTGGATTTCATTTGTTGTATGTTGTGGAAGTACTTTGTGCTTTATTATCTACTCATCATTACATGTACAAGCAGACAAACTGGTAGCTTATTTTTCTCTAAAATAATATACATACCAATTTGATATTTGTGTTGAAATCAATTTGATATTTGTGTTAAATTTTTGTCCATTAAAATATATAAATTAAATGTAAAATTATATACTTTTTATGGTAATGATTTTTTATTAAATATAATATTTAATGATAAATTTTAAATATATTTTAGTGACAAAATTATTTTATCACTAATAAATATTATTTAGTGACAAAATTATTTTATCACTAAAGAATTTAAATTTGTCACTAACAAATATTATTTAGTAACAAAATTATTTTGTCACTAAAGAATTTAAATTTGTCAGTAACAAATATTATTTAGTGACAAAATTATTTTGTCACTAAAAAATTTCTTTAGTGACAAAATAAAAATTTGTCACTAAAAGTTTTGTGATAAATGTTTAGTGACAAATTAATATTTTATCACTAAAAGTTTTAGTGACAATTTTATAATCTTTAGTGACAAATTATTTTGTCACTAAAGATTAATATTGTTGTATTAGCTAATACAAATAGTGGAACCCACTTAATTTACAGCTCGATCAGAGACTTCCTTCGAAGGTGAAGCCCGAGCTGGATTTTTCTCCAAAGGAATGGGCAAGGAATGAACCTTCTCAAACGGTATTGCCTGGAATGAAGCTGGAGCAGGGAACTAAGATCGTGCAACTGTTTCCACACCCTTCTCATCGTTATCGTAGCCTCGTAAGAGGGCCTCAACCTCGGCAGATTACGTTGCCCGAGCAGCAGAAGTGATAATTTGGGTGGCAGAAACCTAGCTAAGTGGGTTTTGGGACAAGCCCCCTCAGATATAGTTGCCTAGGAAGTCTTCAAAATTGATCCCTTATGCCTCTTCTTGAGGCGAGGTGAAACATCAGCCATGACATCGCCCCAAACAATATACCACCCAACAGCATCTAGGGCACTCAAAGTAAGGAAACTACCACTTTCTCGTAACTTGTCAGCATGCTGAACTAGTAGATCCATACAAGCCTTGATAACAGAAGTTTAACCTTCTCCCACACTTGCAAAATAAATCAAGTTCGCATCTCCTCATTTATTGGATAGGATCCAACCTTCATTAGCCTTAATGAAAAAGAATTGATGCCATGGGTGAATCAAGAAAAACAAAGTTGAAGATTTTGAAAGTGTGAGGGATATGAAAACTAAGGCAATTCAAGAAGACACCGTTCAAATATTCGAAGATAAGGGTCACGCAAATGGAACACTAAAATAAGAAGCTAATGAGTCACATCCTATCTCTAGCCAAGTGGCTAGAGATAAAGACCAAAATTGTGTTGCTAAAGTGGGACCCATCATTGAAATGTTTTGTATGTTTAGCCAAGCCGTGCATTATAATATGCTTAACCATCCCCTCAAAATGACATAAATGTGATGAGAGACGACTTATCAAATGGCGTGTCTTGCAAGAAGAAAGAGAGATTCATTTAAAAGAATTGTGATGCATTTAATGTATAGTTGACTAGTCATATCAGTATGAGAATGCCATAATTACATTAGGATCATTTATTCATAATGGGATGACCTTTTCAAATCCAATAGATCTTTTTATACGTCAAGTTAGTCCATAACTACTGACTCATTATTTACAATATCATAGTTGAGCTTGTAGAATGATCCAAACAAGGTGATGAATTTTTCAAATTCAAACCGTATTAGTTGTTTTACCAGCCTAGAAATGTATTAAAAATCACAAATCCAAACTGCTAAAATTTTTGTTGTCAGGGTATTAATTTTAATAGTCGTTATAGTGTTACTCTAATACATTTGACGATTTGAATAGGATGTTTACTAGATTCAATGATTAATTACAACCCCAAAGGGTTATAGATCTTTAAGTTGATGTAAATTTGAGAAAAAGAAGATCAAGTCATCAGCCGAAAGATCAAATATATGGATAAATATAAAGCATCCCAATATTTTATTTATTTCCACTTTGAATTACATGCAAATTACTTTTTAATACATAAGTTCTAAATCATAAGACCCATGTAAAAAGTGAAGGGAAAGATCGGTCTCAAATCACATAAAAGTTTTGACCCTACAATATATTAGCGGAAGTAGTATAAAAATAAAAGTTTAATGCACGTAAAGAATTTTAGATCTAGATAATATGAGTAATACAAGCATATAAATAAAAGCAATAATAAATAACAGTAAATGGACAATTTTTGGGGACGGAGGAAAAACTTAATAACTACGACTATTGAGAAAAATCCTTTGGATTTCAACGGTCAGAGAAGATATCCACTATGAAAACCAACTTATAGATCGGATGGTATAGATGCTCTAACCTAACCGACTTACTCCCATTTTGTGATATCTACTAAGGAACTCTCTGGATTTTCCCGCGGCAATAGAATCAGAGACCTTTTAATCTTCACGTCAATCTTTCCTCTTGAACTGCTTAAATTGCCAAACACCACTAGAGCACAGTGTCCACGCCATCGACGTCGTCACAAAGGCTAACATGCGAGAAGAGGTGCAAATGAAAAAGTACGATATTGAG
This sequence comes from Nepenthes gracilis, assembly GCA_033239525.1. Classification (NCBI taxonomy): domain Eukaryota; kingdom Viridiplantae; phylum Streptophyta; class Magnoliopsida; order Caryophyllales; family Nepenthaceae; genus Nepenthes; species Nepenthes gracilis. Next base: position 8,651,973 of record BSYO01000026.1, on the reverse strand, counting down.
AGAAAATTCTGTCAATGGAGCACAATCGTAGGTGTAAAATTTTCTAAAAAATGGAGCACAAAAACCATAGGTTTTTCAAGAGAAGAGGCACCTCACAAGTCTACTAGAGTCCTTAAGGTTCAAAATATAGGATAAGCATATATAGAAGTCTCAAAATAATGTTTAAAAAATAGAATTGTTAGAGACAAAAGGGCCGCGCTGCTCGAGAGCCCATCGAGCATGCGGCGGGCACGGGATAGGGTTTGGAGAAAATGTGCAACGGTACTCGAGTGCCAATAGGGCACTTATCGAGTGCCCCAGTTCTGAAAAATGTGCCTGGTTGGCGCATCGAGCGCTCATTTAGCGCATAGTTCTGAAAAACGCGCCTCAGTGACGCTTCGAGTGCTTATCAAGTGCAGTGCGCCTTGTTGGTGCTTCGGGTGCCAATCGGGCACAGCTTCCGGGAAAGGACAGAACAGAACATAGGGAGGCGGGACGCTGAGATGTGACAATGATGGCCTTCAGGTATGACACTAATGAGAATGTTCCAAGCTAATATATTGTTGCAGTTACCGAATGCGCTAACAAGAGACTAAATAAACAACCGACACGGTCATGAAATATGCCAATTAAAAATTTGTCTACCAATCTCTCCCTTTGATAATTCCGTGACAAAAATCCATACAAAAAAAATAAAAATAAAATACAAGAGAATAACAGGTTCAGATACCACTGAAATACAACCCGCGTATACAAAAATTAACGCCTTGATACAATTGACACAATATAAGTTGAAGTACAGAAATTTCAGAAGCGACCGAGTTGCTGTATGGCAAGGAATAAATACTATTCTTGGACAAATATGGTTATTGCAGAAATAGAGAATACCAAGAATAAAAATTATCATAAAAAGAAAACTTTTCTTAACAGTAATAACCTCTCCTTATCTCCCCCTAAAACAAATAATAAAATACCTCTCTAAAGTAGAGATCTACTCTCCCTTTTTGTCACGAATAACTAAAGGGTAATGGAGCTCACTCTTCTAAATGCACAGTTTCTGACCACGTTTTATAGTGTTGCTTAATTTCGTCACTTAATCATTTAGAAAATTGATGCGGTGAATGAGATGTTTATCTTTGAGTTTTATCGAAACTTATTTTGACGCGATAATACAGGGCAGTAAGGGCAAATACAGTTAATAATACCGCACCTATGACATGTTGGGACGAATGTAGTATTGATGTCAGAATCATATCTTTGCTTGCCAACAGTTTGGGACTTGACCCAAATTTCTGGGAAAACTTTTGACAATTGATCAATACGGGCAGACGATGTGCTGCTTTGTCTTGGAATGAACGTGGGTCAGACAAATACAGTTCTAGATTTAACGTTGGTATTTAAAAAATTTTCTGAGTAACACAACTCGATTTTATTTCCTCTGATTTTTCCCAAATCGAGCATATGGTCCAATTTTTTTAACCTATTTGAAAATTATTTTAAATCATTTCGAGTAACCTCAAGATCAGATTCAAGAGTCGTAATTGTTTTAGTAAAAGAGCTTTTCAATGCCTCAACTTCTTAAATTTTTTTGTCTAATTCGGATTTAAGAATTAAATTTTCTTTTGCTATTTTTATCAGTTTATACTTTAATGACACATTAGTTTTTTCATTTGTAGGCATTCTTTAAATAATTTATTATAAATATCATGAAGGTCGTACAATTCAGCTTCTAAGTCGTTCTCAGAGTCACCGGATAGATTAATATTTTCTTCTAAACGTTCATCAGTTCCACAGATCGAGGTCATAAAAACCATATATTTAATAAAGTCATCTTCAGTGCATCTTTCAACATCTTCTTCATCATTGCTTAAGGTCGTATTGGCTTTTAAGACTTGACCTTATTAGCATTTAAAATTTTGGCATTCAGCACGACAATAGCCAAAACATTTACACTCGTAGCATTGAACTCATTATGTATTTTTTCAATTTGAATTTTTTAATTTCATGTCGATCTTTCTTATTAAGTTTAAGTAATTTTTTTAAATTCATATTTAGTTTGTCAGAAAAAGATTTATCTTTCTTCAAGAATTTTTTAAAAATTTTAACAAATAAGGTAAAATTTTCATCGCTATTCGACTTTCCTAATAGATTTTAGAGCAATTAATTTATACTTTCTTGATTGGGAAAGTGTGTGCTCATAAGTTTGGAAAGATCTTATAAGTTCTTTGATCTTCGTTTTATCAAGATTTTTACTTTCTTCGATAGTAAAGACTTTAGGTCTAAATCATTCAAGGAGACATCGAAGAATTTTTTCTACAATTCTATTTTTAAGAATTTATTCTCCTAAATTAAATGTGGAGCTTATAATATCGCTTAATTGAGTATAGAATTCATCGAATGTTTCATCATCTTTCATATGGTTTTTTTCAAATCTGGTTATTAGCATTTGTAATTTTAAATTTTTTACTAATTTTGTTCCTTCGTGGGTAATCTCAAGTATGTCCTATGCATCTTTAAAAGTTTCGCACATAGATATACATTTAAACTCTTCGAGAGATACAGTTATAAAAATGGCACGCAGTCCCTTATAGCACGTTTGATTGGAGAAAATAAATAGGGAATAAAATATCTATTTTTCGGGAATAGATATTCCTCCATTTAGTTATAAATTTAATCGAAAATAAATATTTTTTAAAAATTATTATTTTCACATATATAAAAATAATAATACCTACTATTCATGTGGGAATTGTTATTCCCACATACGTGAAAATAATAATTCCTATATATTATTATTATTATGTGGGAATAATAATTCCCACATGTTGTTATTATTATTATTATTACGTATTATTATTATTATTATTATTATTATTATTTTATTATATTATTATTATTATTATTTACACCTGTTGCGTCCTGGGCCCACGGTTGTTGTACGGATTAGAGAACCTTCGGATTCCTTAGCATGCGGTGGCTTCGGAAGAAGGGTCCAGTCTCCGTCTCTATGAACCTGGACCTACACAACACAAACAACAAACAAGAGGTCAAGGGTCCGGCAGGATTTCTCCCACCGAGACTGCTCCGACGCTCAAGTCAGCAAATTTTCGCAATAAACGGAAATAGCGCACGCTAAGGGGGTGCGCGGAGGAATGCTGTGAAAGCGTAAGAGATGTTTATGCGGTGATGTGGAGAATGCAGTGAGCAGGTAGCGGAAGGCCTGGCTTCCTTGATGCACCGCAACGGGTGGCTAACTTTTCCACGATCTCAGAAGATGTTGGGAAGGAGAGCAAGTTAGTTATCGCCAACGGAAGTGAGGTGGTGCTCAGCTCCGACTCGTCGCTCTCGTGTTATCGATTAGAGAAGAGGGGAGTAGTCGGGTATGATTAGCCGTTTGAATTCTTAATTCAAAAGGGGGCCAGAATGAAGATCTTGAAGGAGCGGAGATCCCTTTCTGTGGGGTGTGAGGGCTCTTATACGCCTCTCCCCGTTGGATTCTTGGCGCTAAAACGCTCATTGCTTGGACTATCGCGCCATCGGGTCATCGCTGTGGTGGACGGTCACGGCGGTTGTCCTTTGCCGTGGTTGCATGGCTGAGCGTTGTTGACCACGCCTGATTTTTCCCCTGAGCGGGGATTGGTTGGCCGCTGCAGACGGCAGCGGGTGCCTTTGGCGCCGCGCCAGCCACTCCTCTATTGGCTAGCCTTTCCGCCTTTTTCGCTTTTTTCGCGACGCATTTAATAATTTGCGCAGTTTCGTTGTCTTCTGTCGGCGTGGGTTCACGCCTTTCGTTCCTTGGGCTGGGCCGACTGTCTCGCGCGGGCTTTTGGATCTCTTATGGGTCGCGGCCTGCTTCGTGGGCTTGGACATGTTTTATGGGTCAGGATATGGGACCCAACACTAGGCCCCCATGCCTGGGCCGGCCAGTGGTCGGGCCTGGCATGTCCCTTGGGTCCATTTCAGTAGCCTCGCATCCTTCCTAGTGTCGCGTCATCTTTTGTCATTTCATGAGCTCGTGCCTTCCCCAGGAGCTCGGGGCGGGCATTTCGGGCGCGCCATGACCCGTCGCTTCGCCAGGCGGGATTCACGTGCCTTGGGTCGCGTCTGACCAGCGGTCTCCCCTATTTCCCGAAAGACGTTTGCTAGGTACCGTGTCTCGTTAGGCAAGAGGGTAGCTGGCGTTTCGCCCTTAAATAGGAGGGCACCCAAGCAAGTTGAGCTCATCCCTTGGCAACCATCAGAGTGACGATGTGGAGATCCTGGCATTCCCCGCCTTTAGCGGGTCCTCGAGAGGGAATTGGATGGATCAGCCGAATGCTTGAGGCCCTTGTCGAAGACTGTCGTAACCCTTGTTCTGCAGTTCGCCTTCTTTGCTAATGAGGGTGGCTCGGCCATTCTGCTATCGCCGTGCGCTCCCTTCCGGGTTGTGGCCTGGCTGGCTCGAGCGGATCCTTGGAGGACCCCCGCAGGTACCTTCACCACTTAGGTGAAGGCTTTCGCAGGGGATCACCCCGCGGGTCACGCCAGGGCGCTAACCACGGAAGGACCGCGAGGTCAGTAGCCCTTCGCGGAAGCGGGGTTTCTTACCCAACCTTCCCGGAGTGCCTTGCTGACCTCGGTGCTTCCCGGACCCTGGTAGATTGGACCCTTTAAACCTCTACCAGGGGATGCTCTTCGCCTCCAAACCAGTGCGCTCAGCGAAATACCGACTGCTTCTGCCGTCGGGATCTGATGCAGATCACGTTTACCGAGCTCATCTGGGGCACGGCAGGGGAGCGTACGGGGCTTTGCACCCTAGTCTTCTTTCGTCTTTCTCGCGGCCTTATTGTTGTAGATCTTGTACTTTGTAAGAAAGCATTGATTAATAAAAGAAGTAGCATCTTTTTGCCTTCAATTTTCGTCTTGTCTTTGTGTGCATTTTCCTGTCGTCAGGCATTTTGCCCTGAGGATCCACGTGTTATTCTGCAGGAGCTCGAGGGGTTCCTGTCAGCCGTCACATCTCTTGGGGTGGCCAGCGCATTTAATTCCTGCGTGGCCAAGAGACGTTGCTTCGTTTTGGAAACGCGCGAGCTCCCGGGAGTCTCCCATGTGGAGAATCCCCATTGGCCATGTCTTAAATGCATTCCGTCTTTTGGAGTTGCCGCCCTTTCAGGAGAAAATTCGCCTATTTAAACACGCCGCTTTCTCCTGAAATCTGGCACCTCTTTGTACTTGCACATATATCGGCAATTTGATCTTCCAGTGTGTATTTTCTCGCCGCGAAATCAATGGAGGACACATCCAGCGACTCGGAACACTCCTCTGGTGAGTCTGAGTTTGGCTCTCATGCTCCCGGGTCTTCAGGAGAGGCCCGCTTTGAAGCCACGGTTGCTGGCCCTTCACGAAGTCGTGGAGCGCCTCCAGGTTTTGAGAGAGTCCAGCCTCGTCGAGGGGCCGCTGCGGCTCAGGTAGAGTGGCTGAGGGCCCGCGTCGCGCACCTGGAGAGCGCCTGGACTGAGTCATAGGCCAGGGCCATGCGCCTTGTTGGTGCCAACGTGGGGGCGCAGGCCCGTATATTGGCGCTTGAAGGAGAAACGGAGCGACTCAGGCGGCAACACGGAACTGAAGTTGCCGCACTGCGGACGGAGGCCAGGATCACTTGCCTCGCGGGTGCCAACGTGGATTCGCAGGCCCGCGCGCTGGCGCTTGAGGAAGAGCTCGAGCAACTCAAGCAATAGCACGAGGCTGAGGTTGCCGAGTTGCGGTCGGAACTGAGGACGAGGCTTCGGCCTGAGGGAGTGGATCCCGTCTTGGAGTAGACTTACTTTGATGCCTTTAGGCTCTGCCGGAGGCTGGCTTCGCTGGAGGATCCATGTTTCTGCGTGGGGGTTCTAGATCCTCGCAACTCGCTTGCCAGAACTCACAATCAGTTGGTGGATTATCACGTTTAAAGCTCTTCCACTGGCCACTGGGACCATTAGCCGTCTTTGTCATTGTCGTGCTCTCCTCTTTTATTTGTAACCGTTGTAACGGAATTTTGTTAATATAATGAGAGTTTTCGATTTTTCGTCCCGCTTTGTCCACCGAATTTTTTACTTCTCAGTTGTATTCTTCGCTTTGTGCTATCGTGCACGTCTTCAGGGGCTCTGCTATCGTGAGCCCTCATTTAATGCGGCGGCGCCAGCATGGACCCTAGCCAGGCGGCTGAAGGGACGCGCCTATTAGCCTGGCGTCTAGCCATCATTGCGAACGATTGAGATCCTGTGGTGCGCCTTGAAGCCTCCACGTGTCCCAATCACCAGTGGCGGTGCCGTTTTGGTTTTCCGCCTTTTGGCTTGGCGTTGCCTATTTAAACCGATCGACGATCGCTCCCTCTCTTCTGCTGATTTCTTCTCTACTTGTACCTTTGAGAGATAAATGGTGATAAAGAGAGAAAGCTCTTCTTCTTCTTATGCTCCCAGAGCCGTGCGTCATAGTGTTCTCAACACCAGATCGGTCCTGACTGCAGGGAACATTGCTGCTCTCATAGTTGATTATGGTCTTCCCCGCGATTGGAACTGGCCGTGCTCCTGATGCACTGGATAGAGCCTGCGCCCCTCCAGCGGGTTTCACACGGTGTACGAGCACCACCTGAGAGGGGCTTCGCTATCCGTCAAGCCGCTCCTCAGTCTGCGGTGGTTGACGCGTTGGGCGTCCCAATGGCAAGGCTGCATCCCAACGCCTTGCGCTATTTGGTATCCTTGTGTATTTTTGCCCTCTTTCACGAATGCACTTTCGATGCAAAGGCAGCGAGGATAATCTTCCGGTTCACGAAGTCGGAGGATTGGGTGTCGATGTCGCCCAAGGCAAGGTTCCACCTTCGCGGCACCAATCCTGACTTAGTAAAGGGCTGGAAGGAGCGCCTCTTGTTCTTGCAGGAGCCCCTTGACTCCGAGCTCCCGAGGGCGTGGGGCCCCATCTCAGTATTTCGGAGAAGCTTGACCTCCAGGACGCGTTGCGAATCGAGAGAAGCTGCTGGTTGCTATCAAGTCTCAAGAGGAGAACTTCTCGATCAGGGCTACTACCTCACCTCCGTTACGTTCGAGGCCCGAGGTGGGGATCTCGGTGGGGCAGGCGGTGTTTGGACCCAGGTAAGGGAGGTCCTGGAGATACGGCCGCTCCTCCACTGCCCCGGGCGACTGAGGAGGGAAGCTGCTCGTTGCTGGAGTCGAGCGACGATGAGGATGCAGCCGCCCTTAAGAGGCTAAGGGAAGCCCAAGGGACCTCTTTGAGGAGGTCCAGGAGACGAATCGCCGGCCCTTCCACTGCGGGGGGAAGTCCTGCTCCGAAGAGACCTGCGAGCGCGGGTCACCATGGGGAAACCGCCGAACCTTCGTCAACTTCGATCGCGGGACTAGCCGCTCACGAGGTCTGCGAGGTGGGGTCTCTACCCGCTGGGAATCCACCTGCCTGCTTAGCAGCGGAGGCGGCGAGAACGACGTTGTCGTTCTTGAGGGCCCGAAGGGGCCATTTGCTACTGTGCCTGAGCCAGCCTCTGAGGCTAGGGGACCTGTGGAATCGCTGGCGATTCTTGTGGAGCCCATTTCGGAGTTCAGGTCTCCCGAAGACCTGGCCGCATCTACAGAGGACGGCGCCGCTCCCGCTGCTGATCCGGTACAGGCTGACGAAGGGAAAGCCGGGACGTCCTCGTGGCAAGAGCCTCTGAGCGTTCCTACGGCAGCCAGCCTTCTAGTCAGTCCTCCTCCAGCAGGCGAGGGAGCTGAGCCCCAGGGAGAGGCCCTTTCAGGCGATCTCGTGCGTTCTCGGAGCGCGGCTCTTGCTCAGGTACGGCTGTTTCCCTCTGGCTTTCCTTTTCGGTCACATGCTTTGGGAGTTCTTTTGACATTGCTTCTTATGCAGGCTCCAGATGAGGTCGACCCTTTTGACCCGTTGTCCGCGCTCTTCCAGTCGGCCATCGTCAGTAGAAGGGCCCAGTTCGCATCTCTCAAAGAGGAGAATGGGCGCCTGCGGCGGAGAGTGGCGCAACTGGAAGCTCTACTTGTCGCTTCGGAGGCCCGCGTCACCAGGCTGGTCGGGGACATGGTTGGCCGGCACTCTCCGTCAGAAGTGCGGCTGATGATGGATGCTCGTTATTGGGACGGCATCCGCTTGTGTCGCAGGATCGTCTCCCTGGCGGCTCCCCACAATCCTGTGGGCGTCCTTCATCGAGGGAATGCTGGAATAGAAGAGGCGTCCTGCCTGAAGACTTTCCCTGAGGAAGCGGGTCCATCAAGTCTTCCTGATTAGTCTCCGCTGGCGTTGGTTTTTGAGATTGTGTTTTGTCTTTGTATCATGTTTGTTCTTCCCATATGAATGAGAAGCGTCTTTTTATACTTCGCATCTGTGCTTTTCCTATCGTAGAGTGTTGCTTGCTATCTCCTTTTGCTTTCGTTCGTTGGATCATGCTTCATGCTTGAACTTTGGGCTCTTTGGAGCCACTGCTGCTAAGGCCCTATCCAGGCGCCTTCTTGCATGGTGCTCGTCCTTCGTAAGAGGATGTCATCACAACTCACACGTTTGGGGGCTCGATCCGGTGAAGCGGATGTCGCCGCCAAACCCCCGGAGTCGCAACCTTGGCCGGCCGGTCGGTGGAGCCGTGGTGTCGGACTCCTGGGTCTAGGACTCGGTCGCCCTATGATTGCGGGAGGTGTGTCGCCCCTGCTCAAAACGTTATAATCACCAAGTTGAGGTCCTAGCCCATGACCATTGTAGACTGAGGGTGCTCTCTTCTATTCAAGAAGGTCGTCGCACGCCTGCAACTCTTTGCCCCCTAAGGTTTTGTTGGCCGTAGAGTAGGGACTCGGGGAGCCCTCAGGCCTGATGTTTTGACCGCACGGGTCGTTGGCGTGAAGCGTGTTGAATGGACCGCCTGGATCCTTTATTCCAGCCTACTGCTGGATGCCTCCGGGCTGTCTAGCATGGGGCTTGGTCTCTGGGTGTCCGCTGGGGGGCCTTTGGCGAGAGCCACAATGAGTAAGGCCATCCCCGAGCCATCTCGGGCGTGAGGACGGGGTCTGGGGCCCAGTCGACCCGGACCCCGTGGCCCAGGCCAAGGGGCGATTTTTCGGACGGATGCTTGTCCTCCCGACTTAAGGCGATCAGGTCGTTTGGTTTGAGAATGCAATGCATGTCATCAACTCACACAAATAAACATGCAGGATAATAGAAAGAGTGATTATGTTAATCGAAGATAAAGCGCATGTCCAAGCACTCATTATAATGCATGCGTGTGCGACTTACCTGAGTCGGCGTTGCATTACTGATAGTATTTCCTTAAGTTGGCGGCGTACCAGGTCCGCGGGACCAATTTGCAGTTCTGGGCGCGTAGCTTGTACGCTCCGCTCCGGAGGATTGCGGAGACGAGGAACGGCCCCTCCCACCCGGGGGAGAGTTTGTTCCTGTTCGCTATCTTTCTCGCTGCCTCTACGCTCCGGAGGATCAGATCTCCAACTTCCAGTGGGCGCGCCCTTACTCGCTTGTTGTAGTACCGTACGACTCGCTGTTGGTAGGCCGCGGTTCGAAGTCGTCCAGCGTCTCGAACTTCCGAGAGCAGGTCCAGACTTTCCCAAAGCCTTTGTTCGTTGGTGGCTAGGTCGAAGCATTCGATCCGCAGGCTTGGCATCCCCATTTCCACGGGCACTATTGACCTCAGCCCAAAGCAAAGTTTGAAGGCGTCTCCCTTGTTAGCTCTCTCATGATTGTTCGATCGACCATAGCACCTTGTGGCGGCTCCTCGGTCGAGAGCCCCCTGCGTCTTCCCCGGTCTTCAATCCGTGCGGCGCAGGTGTCCGGTTGGTGATCTCGACCTATCCGTTTTCATGAGGGTGCGCCACGGACGTGTGTACCAGCTTGATGCGAAGGTCGCGGCAGTACTTTGTGAAGCGTTTGCCGGTGAATTGGGTTCCGTTATCGGTCACCACGACCTCAGGGATCCCAAAGCGGCAAACGATGCCTTGACGGAGGAACTCCGTTGTATTTTGCTCTGTGATCTTGGCGAGGGGACGGCTTCCACCCACTTCGTAAAGTAGTCAATGCCAACGATCAAAAATTTCCTTTGTCCGGTAGCCATCGGTAGGGGTCCAAGTATGTCGAGCCCCCATTGCGCGAACGGCCATGGGGATCGGAGATAGTGCAGCTCGGTGTGCGGTAGTGCGTCATGTTGCCATGGACCTGACAACTTTCACACTTCCGGACGAATTCCATAGCATCTCGTTTCATGGTGGGCCAGTAGAACCCTTACCGCATGACGTTGAACGCTAGTTTTTTCCGCCGATGTGTGAGCCGCATGGCCTGTGTGCACTTCCGCCAACGCATGTCGCCTTCCCCTGGGTGAGGTACTTCGAGAGAGGAGGGACGTATCCTCGCTTTGTATAGCCTCTCATTCAGGACCGTGTACCATCCTCATTGTCTTCTTGATCCGCCAGCCGTTGGCGTCGTCGCCCGGTTCCTCGATTAGGAACCTTATGTACGGCGTCATCTAGTTGTTCCCGCGTTGACAGTAGAACTTCTTTGTCTTCGGCGTCGGTGTTGGGTGCGTTCAAGACTTCCACCAGGCTCCCTCGTGTCTTGCTGCTCTGATTCTAGCGGCCGCATCGGCCGGGTCGATCAAAGACGTTCGTTATCCGATCTCGGGATATGCTCGATCTCAAACCGACGAACTCGTGGATCGGGGCCCTTACTTCGCCTGGGCAGTACCTCTCCAAGCTGTGGGTTCGAGGCTTTGAAGTTCCCCTTCACTTGGTTGACCACGAGTTCGGAGTCACTACGCATGACCAACGACCGCACGGAACACTCCTTCGCCAGTCGTAGGCCCGCGAGAAGGGCCTCAAACTCCGCAACATTGTTCGTGGCCGAGAAAGCCAGTGTAACGGAGTATACGATCTCCATACCCTCGGGCGTCCTTAGCACGACACCAGCCCCACTGCCTGCCTGGGTAGATGATCGAGTCACGTTGAGTCCACGCTGGTGGAGGCCGCCCTCCGTACTTCTGGAATGCTGTCCTCTTCTGTCTTTGGCGCGCCGCCGACGATAAAGTCCACGAGCCTGTCTTTTTCACGGCTGGCGGGCCGAACCTGTGTCGATTCCCTAGCTCGACAGCCCATTTAACCAATCGGCCGGACGTCTCTGGTTTTGCAAGATCGACTTTCGGCCGATCCGTCGCATACTACGATCCGGTGAGATTGGAAATACGGCCGCAGCTTCCGCGCCACATAGACAAGCGCGAGCGCCACCTTTTCAGCGTGCGGGTAGCGGGCCTCTACGTCATTCAGCACCCGGCTCACGTAATACACCCGCTATTGTTTGCCCTCGTGCTCCGGAACTAGCACGGAGCTGAGGGCTGCTGCCGATGTGGCCAGGTAGAGGTAGAGATCCTCCCCTTCGCGCGGGGAGCTTAAGAGCGGCGCGCTGGAGAGGTAAGTCTTCAGTTCTCTGAATGATTCGTCACATTCTTCACTCCACTTGAACCCGAGCGATTTGGTGCCCCTTAGCGCCTTGAAGAAGGGCAAATATTTCTCGGCTGACTTGGCTAAGAACCGCGAGAGAGTGGCTATCTGCCCGGTCAGCTTCTGAACTTCTTTTATTGTCCGCGGAGGGTTCAAGTCGAGTATGGCATTGATCTTTTCTGGATTGGCTTCAATGCCGCGTTGGGACACAATGAAGCCTAGGAACTTCTGAGAGGTCATTCCGAACGCGCACTTGACAGGATTGAGCTTCATTCCGTACCGTCGGAGGAGCTGAAAAGTCTCATCTAAGTCGTTGACGTGGTGGCTCGCGATTCTGCTTTTCACAGGCATGTCATCGACGTACACCTTCACGTTCCGTCCTATCTGAGCTTCGAACATTTTGTTCACAAGGCGCTGGTACGTCGCGCCAGCATTCTTGAGACCAAAAGGCATCATTTTATAGCAATACGTCCCTTGATCTGTCATGAACGAGGTGTGCTCGTCGTCTTCTGGGTCCATCCGGATCTAGTTGTACCCAGAGTATGCGTCCATGAAGCTCAGGAGTTCGTGCATGGATGTGGAATCCACGAGCTGGTCAATCCTGGGAAGCGAAAAGCTATCTTTAGGGCAGGCCTTGTTCACGTCCGTGAAGTCGACACACATTTGCCACTTGCCGCTGCTTTTTCTGTAAAGACGACATTGGGCCGACCATTAAGATCTTGGACTTCTCTGATGAATCCGGTGTCCAGGAGCATCTTCACTTCTTCCCTGATGGCGACCAACTTCTCGACGAAGTGGTTCCTCCGTCACGGACGAGCTTCGGCTCGCGTCAAGGCCCAGCTTGTGGACAATGACCTCGGCCGATATCCCGGGCATGTCAGCGGGGACCTAGGCGAACACGTTGGAGTCAGCCCTAAAGAAGGTAATCAACCTGTCGCACTCCGTAGGTTGAAGGGATCTCCCCACGTTGGCCTTGGGTCGGATCGGATGGGTTCGGCGGGATCGCCTCGATTTCCTCTCGGGTGGGCTGCAAAATGGCGGTCTCGTCGCGGAGATGAAGGTCTTCGCTCAGGTTGCATGGCGCCACGAGGTTGATTTGGGACAGGTAGCAGGTCCGCCCCATTTCCTGATCTCCAAGGACTTCTCCACGCCCCGGGGGGGGGAAAGTTCACTAGTCAGTGCGGGATGGACATCACGGCTTCGAAGGCGGTCGGGGAAAGGTCCGCCTAATATGGCATTGTAGGCGGATGGAAGGTCGGCGGACGAGGAACGCCAACTCTCTCGCGTTATGGAGCGCGGGTGTGTCCCCATTGTGACTTCCAGCCGCACTATCCCTTGCACGGGGACTGGTTCATTGTCCAAGTCATACAAGGGTCCGCCTGCAACTTTCATTTGGCTTTATTTTAGTCCAAGTTTAAGGAACGCAGTGAGATACAGCAAATTTTACGAGCTTCCATTATCGATGAAGACTCGTTTCAGTTGGTAGTCATCACCACTAGCTGAAACGAGGGTTGACACAACAAGGTGGTCGGTATGGGGAGAGGTTACATGAGCCATATCGTCGCTACTAAAGCTAATGACGTCAATCCTAACCCCTATCTTCGCCCGCTTGTTGCTGGAAGTTGCCTCCGGCTGTCCATGCCTGGCGTTCGTGGCATCTGTGGAGGAGACCATGTGGACCACGCCGGCCACCGTGCGGGCTCTCGGAGGTTCGCTGGCTTCGCCATCGGAGGTAGCAGGTTCCTGCCCTGAACTCTTCACGAACCGCTTCAAGTGTCCGCGCCGGATCAGATCTTCGATTTCCTGCTGCAGGGTCCGACAATTCTCAGTCGAGTGTCCAAGACAGCGATGGTACTGGCAATATTTCGTCTGGTCACTACCGCTGGGACCCTTGGGCGTCTTCGGCCACTTGAAGAACTTCTCATCCTAGATCTGTATCAGGATGTTCGCGTGGCTATCATTCAAAGGGGTTAGACAGGTCCTGCTGTAATCTTTTTGGGCCGTGGGCCTGCCGCTTTTCGGTGCTCCGAGAAGCGCTTGTTGTCGCTGTCCCTCTTTCTTCCGCTAGATGCTCTGGCGGCTTCCGGGGGCCGGTCCACTCGCTCGGGGCGCTTCGCCTCGTTGGCCTCTTCGGCCGTGACGTGACGCCGACGGCAATGGTCTCAGCCTCCCGGAAGGTTTGAGGCCCCAGTGCGGCAGGTGTTTGAAGAAGTCCCCGCCGCGAGTGGCGGCGAAGGCGTTGAGTTTGGTTAGTCGGAGATATGAGGATCCGCCGCGCCTCGGTGATGAAGCGGTCCCGAAACCGCTTTAGACTTTCATCGGGCCTTTGGCGGAGGTGGACCCAGTGCAGGGGTTATCTCTCCTCCCCCTTCTCTGAGGCGGGCGGCTAAGAAGCTATCGGTAAGCTCATCAAACGAGCGTATGGAATTCGGGAGGCCATGGAACCCGAGCAACGCGTCACCCCTAAGGAGTGACGGGAAGCCCTGCACATCAAGGCCTCACTTGCCCCTTGTAGAGAGAGGTGAGTGCGAAGGCGGTTGATGTGATTCATCGGGTCCTTGCTTCCGTCATATCCCTCAGACCGGCATTTTGAACTTGCTCGCTTAGCGGCGTCAAGTCCATGGCGGCGAAGAGCGATCTACGGAAGTCGGCGGAGGAGGGTGTGGGTTTCTCCTTATGCAGGGTGTCCCACAACACCTTGACTTTCTCCTCCATCGAGGGGTCCGTAGAGCCTCTCCGCGCATTGAGGACGTCACGAAGCTCCGTGTTGCCCTGGAGGTGTGTCCGAGCTTGTCAGGGATGGCGACTCTCCGCCTGGGTGGCGCGTTCGCCGTTGGAGCCTGCAGCGGCTGCCCTCCCATGGCCGCGCAAGTTCCGGGGGTTTCGCCCTTCGGGGCTATCCTCCCTGTCATTGTCGGCGGGATGGCTTTTCGCTTCGTTCTGGCCATTTTCGCTTGGGGCCGCCGGGGCTGCAGCGCAATCGAGTTGGTTAGCTCGCCTCCTGCGAGTGACCTCTCGACGCCTTTCTCTCTTGGAGGTGGAGGCCTGGGATGCTAGAGGAGCGGTCCCGGGCCAGGCAGTCCCTGTTCTCTCGCATATGGTGCGGAGAACCTGCTTCATATCGTTCATGTCCGCAGCCAGGCGGCGGATGTCAGGCTCTGGTTGATCGTTTGCCTGGTTCCCGGCAGGGGGAACTTCACTTTGGGCGATGACTTCCATCGCCGGAGCACTAGCTTGTGCTCGGGTGTTCACCATCGCCTGGGATGAGGGAATAAGGTGGGAAGGAGACACTTGGCTTTCTGTCAGTTTCCCACAGATGGCGCCAATGTTGCATCCTAGGCCCACGGTTGTCGTACGGATTAGAGAACCTTCGGATTCCTTAGCGTGCGGCGGCTTCGGAAGAAGGGTCCGGTCTCTGTCTCTATGAACCTGGACACCTGCACAACACAAACAATAAACAAGAGGTCAAGGGTCCGGCAAGATTTCTCCCATCGAGGCCGATCCGACGCTCAAGTCAGCAAATTCCCGCAATAAATGGAAATGGCGCACGCTAAGGTGGTGCGCGGAGGAATGCTGTAAAAGCGTAAGAGATGTTTATGTGGTGATGTGGAGAATGCAACGAAGGTGCAGCGGAAGGCCTGGCTTCCTTGATGCACCGCAACGGGTGGCTAACTTTCCCACGATCTCAGATGATGTTGGGAAGGAGAGCGAGTTAGTTATCGCCAACGGAAAGTGAGGTGGTGCTCGGCTCAGGCTAAATCGCTCGTGTTATCGATTAGAGAAGAGGGGAGTAGTCGGGTATGATTAGCCGTTTGAATTCTTAATTCAAAAGGGGGCAGCAGATGAAGATGCTGAAGGAGCGGAGATCCCTTTCTCTGTGGGGTGCGAGGGCACTTATACGCCTCTCCCCGTTGGATTCTTGGGCGCCAAAACGCCCGTTGCTTGGACCATCGCGCCGCTGGTCACTGTCGTGGACCACGCCCGATTTTCCCCTGAACGGGGATTGGTTGGCCACCTGCAGACGGCAGCGGGTGCCTTTGGGCGCCGCGCCAGCCCTCCTCTATTGGCTAGCCTTTCCGCCTGTTTCTGGCGACGCATTTAATACGCCGCGTGTTTTAGATTGTCTTCCAAAGTGTGGGTTCGCGCCTTTCGTTCCTTGGGCTGGGACGACTGTCTCGCGCGGGCTTTTGGATCTCTCGTGGGCCGCGGCCTGTTTTGTGGGCTTGGACATGTTTCATGGGCAAGGATATGGGACCCAACAACACCTTATTCCTTATACTATTCTACAAAACAAATAATGAAATATTAATTTTTTCCTATTCTATTCTAATAATCAAATATAAAAATAACAATTTTAACTCTATTCTCATCCTATTTTATTTCCTAAAATAACTATTTTATTCCTACTTTATTCCATTTCAACAATCAAACGTACTATTACTGTTCCAATTACAGGTAACAAGTTCTTCTTTTAACCATAAAGATAAAACTTTTGGTTCATCATGGGTTGAACTTCTGAGTGGTGTCCACGCTATTCGAGTACTAGTCCACACTCGCTCATCCATCGATTTGATGGATGTTCTCATATGAACCTTCCAATACACATAATTACTCTCAGAAAAGAAGGGAGATACGGATAGAGATCCGCTCGTATACATCTAGATTTTGAGGTCGCGGATCAGGGTGAGTTTTTGATACCAATTGAAGGAAAAGATCGGTCCCAAATCATACAAAAATTTTGATCCCACAATATATTAGCAAAAGTAGTACGAAAATAAAAATTTAATACACGTAAAAAATTTTAGATCTAGATAATATGAGCAATACGAGTATATAAATGAAAGCAATAACAAATAACAGTAAATGGATAATTTTTTACGACGAAGGAAAAACTCGATAATCATGACTATCGAGAAACACCCTCCAGGCTTCAACGATTAAGAAGATATCCATTATGAAAACCAACTTACAAATCGGATAGTATAAATGCGTCAACCTAACTGACTTACTTCCATCTTATGATCCCTACCAAAGAACTCTTGGATTTGCCTCCTGCAACGGAACCGAATAACTTCCGATTTTCACGTCAATCTTTCCTCTCGAGCCACTTGAATTGTCAACACTACTAGAGTCTAGTGTCCACGCCACCGATATTGTCACAAAGGTTAACAGGGGGAAGAGGTGTAAACAAGAAAGTAAGATGTGGAGAGAAAACTTTGTCAATGGAGTACAATCGTATGTGTGAAGTTTTTTAAAAAATGAAACACAAAAACTATAGGTTTTTCAAGAGAAAAGGCACCTCACAAGTCTATCAGAGTCCTTAGGGTTCAAAACATAGGACAAGTATATATAGAAGTCTCAAAATATGGTTTAAAAAATAGTGCCGTTGGAGACAAAAGGGCCGCGTCGCTCAAGTGCCCATTCGGTGTCGAGCGGGCACGGGTAGGGTTTGGAGAAAACGTGCCTTGGCGCTCGAGCAGCCCAATTCTGGAAAATGCGCTTGGTTGGCGTTTCGGGCACTCATCAAGTGCACGATTATGGAAAACACGCCTTGGTGGCACCTCGGGCGCTCATCGAGCGCAATGCGCTTTGTTGGCACTTTGGTCGCCAATCGGGCGCAGCTCCTGGGAAAGGATGGAACAAAAGATAGGGAGGCGGGAACGCTGAGATGTGACGATGATGGCCTTCAGGCATGACACTGATGAGAATCTTTCAAACCGATATATTGTTGTAGCTACTGAACAAGTTGACAAGAGATTAAATAAGTAACCCGACACAGTTATAAAATATGCCAACTAAAAATACGCCTAACAAAAATAAAAAGAAGGGCAACATCAAGGTAATAATCATCAATAGTTGTAATAATTCCACCATGCATCATCTCGAACAGGAAAGGAATAATGGACCAAGATGTCTCTTCCACCTGCTGCTAAAGACATCAATGAAGATACCTAAGAAATGAATTGAGATATAATGAGATTGTAATTGTTTATTACTGTTTATTTTAGTGATGTGCAAGATTCGAACTCAATGAACGGAGTCGGGTCAAATAATCCAGACGAATTCGAATTTGTTCGAAGTGGAAAAACGCTTTTACATCACCCTCTCTAAGAACGGAAGCAATGTCGGCGACAGAGGCTATAGCTTCCAGGAAGGGCTAGGGTTCTCAAAGAAGCTAAGTCGAAGATGAGGAAGATGAAGCAAGGAGGCAAAGAAGGATTTCGAAGCGTGGAGGGAAACTTGAACGGCGAAACGCCTTAAAACCCCTCAGAAAGGACGTCGTCAGTCCTGCCACGTGTCGCCTCCCTGTTTGGCCCTTCAAAACGCAGATTTTAGGTACATTAATGGCTAGGATATCCACCCAACCAAAAGAAGACGCGTGTCTACTTTTGGCCTACAAAATCGGTTGATGGCCACGCGTCAATCAGGACTCGCAAAAGACTTTTTGGATTCTGGCTAA
Organism: Nepenthes gracilis; assembly: GCA_033239525.1. NCBI lineage: Eukaryota > Viridiplantae > Streptophyta > Magnoliopsida > Caryophyllales > Nepenthaceae > Nepenthes > Nepenthes gracilis. The sequence goes on along the minus strand of BSYO01000026.1, from coordinate 8,634,072 downwards.
AGACGGTCAACAAATCCGGTCAACTTTTTTTTCCAGAACTAACCAAAGACGGTCAACAGTTCTGGTCAATATTATTTCCCGGAACTGGCCAAAGACGGTCAACAGTTCTGGTCAACAGTCTTTCCCAGAACTGGCCAAAGACGATCAACAATTCTGGTCAACATTCTTTTTCGGAACTGACCAAAGACAGTCAATAGCTCTGATCAATATCCCTCTCCACCTTTTATGGGGTCCTCTGGAATCCTCAGACGACGAAGGGTAGTGAAGGGTATCCCATCATGAACATACCGGAGCCCAGAATTCTTGCTACCGTATGGGGGGTTAGTGATGGATACACCGAAATATGGGCTGGCCCATGGTCAACGGAGGCCCAAAACGGCCTACCGGACGGTCAACTTAAAAACGGCCCAATAAGATGCGAAAACCCAAATCCTAAAAGGCCCAAGACGGTCAACGCTAGCATTAACTGTCTAGACTCCAACAGGCGGCTAATTCGTATGCAGACGGTCAACTCGAGCGTTGACCGAATGCACTGTAGCAGCATGCCAAAAAAGGCTTCAAACCTGCTACGACCCAGGCCCAAACTGGCAGGTGAACACATGTATGAAAACCAATGGTCTTCTCTTAGTCACGTGTCACTCCCAAAAGCTGATCTTCTCCAAAAAAAGCGGCAATGATCTCAACCCGAACAAAATGGTCACAAAAGTATGAGACAGTCTGAAGATCCGTTGCACTGTACAACAGAAAGATGATTCATCAAATCACGACTGTTAGACCCACCAACTCTGAAAAGGCCGCCATTGTCAGTCCAAGAGGAGTACGCTACCTTGACCTGAGGAAGAAGCTCTTTTGCTGTCCATAAAAAGCTTAAGGTCTCCATTCTGGAGGACACATGCTTACACATGCTTTCATATGCTCTTACATGCTTTCATAGACTCCTATAGACTCTTACAAGCTTTCATACGCTCTTAAACGCTCCCTTGTGTGCATTTTAAGAGACCCATTGGCATACACACAAGCTCCCTCAAAAATAGAAGCTCTCTTGCTAACTCTGTAACTTATCTTCCTAAGAACACTGAAAATGAGTTTACTGAAGGACTTCCTACAGTCTTCCATACGAACGCTTACAGAGCTTGAACCGAGGCTCCTCTCCTCTTTCTCTCTACACGCTCTTGTCCTCCAATCCCACCAGAGGCCTCCGGATTCCTGGAGAACTCTTCGGCCTTCTGAGACTCATTCCCAAAGCTTCCACGCTTTCGGAACGTCATTTCCTTATGCTCTCCGTAAGCAGGAAGCAAGAACGCGTATTCTCAACTGGCCGACACTCCAAACCATCTCACACACTCTCCTTCTTTTGCTTTCCAATTACCTTCCCCGCTTAGAAGGCTTTACTGACTTGAGCGTCGGAGTATTTTCGGTGGGACAACCTCTCACCGACATGCTGACCTCTTATTCATTTTAGTGGTGTGCAGGATTCGAACTCAGTGAAAGAAGTCGGGTCAAATAATCCAGATGAATTTGAATCTGTTCGAAGTCGGATCCAAGTACGCATCAATTACAATGATCTTCTCCCATTGAGAGAATGGGGGATGGACATGAGTGAAGAATAGTCACACAACTCCCGGAAATCGAAGATCAAATGAGCAATCAAATGTCTCCTAATCATAGGAATTGATGACTAATCCATAGTGCTAATTACATCCCAACATTCAACCCTGGTAAAATGCTTGAAGGCAACCAAATGCTAGCAAGGGCTACCTTCCAGCTTGTATGCTAGTCTCATAAAAGACAAGTATATGAGCAAGTAGACCCCTGGGGCACAAGGCTACCCTCATGAACAATCAGCCGGGAGAATGATTTGATTGGTAAAATTGCATAAAAGAAAAATGCCAAAATAATTTTCTATCTACAAAAGAAATCGAGGCAGTCTTCATAATAAGTATTCGGAAGGATGAATCATGAGGCTAATCTTTTAAACCCTAGTGCTTAGGTTGAGTAATTCTCCACACGAATGCAGGCTTAAAAAAGCTTGACAAATCCATCAATGGCCAGTAAGAGAAAAGAAGAAATGGATGAGATCAGAGGTAAACCATCCGTCTTCTTATAAACAATAAATTCGGCAAGAAACAATGTGTTTTAAATGGCTAATATATAGAACAAATTCAAAGATTCTCCACCATTGCTGCCAATCAAGGCACCGAAAATGAATGATGTAACCAGATTGATAAGAACAGTTGATAGATCAACTTTATTGGAAAAGAGTACATTTTTCATAATAAGCCAGTGACTTGACTCAGAATTGAATTAGAACCTTAGAGCTCAATTTTGAATTTCAAGACTAGGGTTATTGTGTTGGGCCTGATTGAAGCCCAGTGAAAAGCCAGGCCGGAAAAGGAGGAAAAAAAAAAAGCAGGGGATGAATGGGCTTGATTAGGGAAAATCCCAATAGCGGCCTAACATTGCATGGACCAAATTACTAGTAAACTGAATAGAACAATTCATTACAAATTGGTACAACATGTCACTCAATTAATAATTCTTTTTTCGGCAGCTATCTATCAACTGCTCAAAACTATTATAATTAGCCACTGTTCTCATACAAAGGTAAAAAAAAAACCAACAATGGATTCCTCACTTAAGTCTGTAAAAAGAACCGTTTGGTTCAAAAATCACTATTAAGAAATCGACTCTCATGAACCATTTTCAAAAAATTTTCTCCAAATGGAATTATAAATAATGAATCCCTTTTTAGCCAAAAGGAGAGATAAAAGAGAGAGAGAGAGAGGAGGGAGATAAAAAGGGGGAAAATGGAGTATCCCAAATGATGCATTATTATTCTAATTCTCACTCTCATTCTATATTCCTTCAACTTTGGTAATTCAAAATTATTAAGTCAAAGATACCAATTTAGTACTTGCAAATATTTTAATAAATTTTTTCTTTTAAAATTCTTATTTATAATTGTAATGTGTGAGATCTTGATAAAAAAACTTGAAAAGTTTAGATTAAAATTTTGGGCTAAATTCAAATCTAGGGTACATGTTACTATTATTTTAAATTCTTTAAAGAGCTCATTTCGTTTTAGTGGTTAGAATTGAGGAATTGAGAAAGTTTCTTAAGTAGGTTTTGCATTCCTTTTTTGCTTCGAAACCCAAAGAGGCTGAGTTTCTTGAGGTTTTATTTCTCTTTTATAGTAGAAATAGCCTCTACTTCTCATATTCACTTATTAGATTTTTTTTTAACGTGTAACATATAACATTTTGTTGGGCCCCAGTATAAGGGCCCATAAAACACGGCCCAGAAGAAAGGCCCAAGTAAAACGCTCAGAGGCATTTTCACAAACCGAGAAAGCTGGACAGCTCAAGAGGCCCAAAACAGAGGCTAATGACTCAAAAGCCCAAAGCCACAATAAAAGTCCAAGAGGTCCCGCCAGCCCACAAGAAAGCTCGAGGACGTCACGGATGACACCCAGATACGAGGACAAGAAGGAAAAGCCCGAGAACCCCAAAGGTCCTATCAAGTCTCAGAGCAGTCCGAGAGGTCACAAAGAGACTCGAGGACTTCCCTCATAGGGCCATCAAGAGCTGCATTCTCTGACGAGTCCGCGAACTCACGAGGCAACAAGGCACGCCACACAAGGACAAGGACTGCTTCATGCACGACCGAGAATGCCAACTAAGCAACCTCGCCGATTCCCAAGGAGCCTTCTACCATTGCCAGACGACGTCTCAACAGGGCACGCCTAGTAAAATCAAGACTGACACCTAGACCCTACACCCTTGACGCGATCAGGCCTACCAGCGGCGCCAGCCGCATGCTATCCTGCTCACGTCAGCAGCATTGATTGTGACCGATGGGACAGTGAATAGCCTCTCAACCACCCGTCGGCTACCACGTGTCTCCTCCCCAATGGCACGTTCTCCCCTATAAATACCCAACAAAATCCCTTTCAAAGGGGCCCTGGCCGAACCCATTCGAGATGAAGGAAAAGACCACAGCTCTCTCACTCTCTCTCGGCCGCTTAATCCCTTTCTTCTAGCTAAAAGGAACAAAAGGAGTGACAAGGCTTCCCAGCAAGGGTGACAAAGCTTCCCAATGAGCGAAATCCCCTAGGGGAGAAACACGAAATAAGAGACAAGGAAGGGATCAACCCTAAACACTTGTACTTTGTAAAGACTTACATCTCATAGAGAAGCATTCTAAAGGCCCAGAGCCTCGTGGTTTTTTCTCCTCTTTTAAGGGAAGGCTTTCCACGTAAAATCAGGTCTCCCACTCTCTCTTTTCCTTTCCCTCTCTCCATAACTCTCAATCCCAAATACTTGTGCTGCACGTGGACCCCGAGTCGAGAAACGCAACATTGGCACTGTCTGTGGGAAGCTGACAAAAGACCAAAAATTTCCTACCCTTCTACAACAACTAGCGCCCGAGGATGGTGAAGCAGAAAAGATAGTACGTCCACCCGGGAGGAGGAGCGCTTCTGACAGTGCCTCCCATCGGTGGCGGGACGAGTGGCGATCTCGGTATCAGCGTGCGCAAGCTAGTAGAGAAGGTGAACAGTCTCTCGAGCCATCCGCACCCTCCGCGAGAGGGTGGAAGAACAGTCTAGGGGCACTCACCCTGAAAGCACGCGCCCAACAGTGCCCCAGAGGCGACAAGCGGCGTAAGCTCCTGGTGAGTTGAGGGACTACCTCAACAGGAAGAAGTCCATGAGCCAAGCCCTGACGAAGAAAGGGCTCAAGAGGCTCTGGAAGACGGTCTTCGGACCCAAAATCGACGAAATAAGTCAGCTGGGAGAATGAGAAGACCCCCTGCCCCTGAGGACAGGGGAAGGAAAAAGAAGGACGAGCGCCTAGCTGAAGACCCAGGGGCTATCCGGGCAAGATGAGCCCGAATGGATGGTCCTTGGAGGAGACGGACCCTCGGGTCCACTTGCTCCCACCGACTCCCTCACCAACATCTTGAGGCAGATTAGGGACGAGGAGTTCCTGAGATGGCCCAAGGCGTTGAAGAACCCAGAGGGAGGCGACGGTGGGAATCTTGCCATTACCCACTGCGGCCGTGGCCATGACAGGGACCGCCGAAGCTCCAGGCAAAAATCGAGTGGCTAGTGATGGAAGGCTCTCTCGACCGCTTCTTGCCACGACCCGGGCACGGCCTCAGAGCAGCAGGACGCAGCCGATCGTGCCGCTCGAAGGGCAAGGCCATAATGGGCGCGGAGCACGCCTGACCACCAGCTGGGGGCGCCAATACCGGCGAGGCCAGCACTGAACATAGCTGTTAGAAGAACCAAGGGAGCTTCAAGAGGAGCATTAAGCTCCAAGCGTGCGGACTGATGTAACGTAAAGACTCAAAAGGCCCTAGAGGCCATGCAATGTAGCACACGTAGACATCAATAAAAACGTCCATTCATTGTGTTTACTCTGAAGTATTCTCCTATTCCCTCATCAATGACAAAACAATTCGCGGCTCAACTCCAAAAACTCGGCTGTGACCGAGCGGCCCCAGAGGTCGAATTCCAAAAACTTGGCTGTGACCGAGTGGCTCCAGAGGTCGAACTCCAAAAACTTGGCTGTGACCGAGCGGCCCCAGAGGTTGAATTTCGACAACTACGCCCAACGTCAAAAAACCCGAGAGGTCAAAAGGTTAAAAAGCTAGAGGATCCCAAAAGGATCACATGCTCAGACCCGAGAAGTTAAAACGCTAAGAATTCTAAGGAGATCGCACGCTCAAAGCTAAGAGTAAGGCGCCGTGCATCACGCCGCAAAGAAAAAAAAAACAAACAACACTTGTACAAATAAAACAAAAGAAAAGTCCAAAAGTCCTGATGCAGGAAGGACAAGTCTTATTTATAAAAATAAATTCATGTACAACGTATGATAAAGTAAGAAAAGAAACAAAATGTCAAGGGGGCACCTCTTGGCTCCCTCTCCTTGAGCCTCTTGAGCTCATGAAGATCCCGCCTGGTTCGCCGGAACTGCCTCATCGGGCGTAAGAGGTTCACCTTCAGGCCCTACCCGAGGAGGCCCAGGGAAAGGCCTCCCAGCAACGCCGTATAAGTCTTTTGTACTTAAGGCACTGGCGTTCCTGGGATCGAGGATGGCCACAGGAAACTACGGACGAATCAGTCGCAGCACTCGGTGGCACATGCGAATGCCATCTAAGTACTTGCCGTTCAATACTGGTGCCATCTCCGCAATCTGCATGGACGTCATCAACCTCTCTTCTTGGCGAAGGATCCTATCCCGGAGGAGGTCTTGCTGAAGCCGCAGAAACTTGACAGTATCCTCCAAAGAGGCGATCTTCTCCTTTGCTTCAGCTAGCTTTGCTTCAGCTCGTTGTGCAGCCTCCCGAGCGGTCCTCAAGGACCCCATTTCCAAGCGGGACTGAGCGACCTCTCCCACTAGCTCACTAAGGCCTCCAATCAGATCCTAGAGCTGCAACGGAAAAGCTCATCAAGACGCAAGCGACCGGAAGCAAAGACAAAAGAAGAAACAGTGGATTACCTTAGAAACAAGAGGATCATCCCCTATGTCACGCTCCTGAGGGGCCTCGGACTCCTGCAGGTCGCTCCTAGGTGCCGCAAGCACCCTGTCAGGCACAGGCTCCACAGCTATAAAAGACGCTGAAGAGCCTCCCTCAAGATCAACGTCCCCAAGAAGCTCAGAAGGTCGCTCAACTTGGACTACAGTGGGGTACCCAGAGGGATCAGGGGACATCAAGTCGTCAATGCCTAACTCCTCAGCCTCTACCATCTCTCGGACAGCCTCAGCTATCACCCCCTCTCAGCATCCACGGCGGAGTTCCTGCCTCCTATGTCATCAGAAGGGTGATCAATCATATCCGAGACGTCACCAGGCAAATCGTCAGGGACTCCAGGGACAAAATCATCACTGAGGGGCTGGACGTCCGGGAGTTCCACAATCCGCATAATCACCCCGAAGGACTCAAAAAGAGGATTAGCAGTGGAATTGAAGGCGAGGCCTTCAAACCCCGAGGACTAGGGTAAAGAACCAGTCCTCGACCTCTTGAGAAGAGGAGTAATCACATCGTCGTCGCTCAAATTATCGATGTTGAAATCATCATCATCATCACTGGAAGGAAGCTCAACAACAGCCGCTCGGTGTTCCAAGCTCTCGGCCGGGACGATCTTATCCGAGCGCTCAGTGGGACTCTCAATCCTATATGCTCCCGCTCTCCTCCTCAGTCTCTTTTTCTTGGACTTCTCGGAAGGAGCTGCGGCAGAGGCCTCGGCCTGTGGCCCCCACTTGGCTTCTTCAAATTTCTCGGGTGACAACCAGATGTTGCGCTTGTTCAGTTGGAAGCTTCCCAGATTGGCTAACACCAAGTCTGTGAACTCCTTCCCACTCTCCCAGTCCTCCTTCGAAGGGTCAGAGCTATACTGGCTAGCCACCTTCCCTCACTTAAAGAAAACGGCTCAATGCTCATGAACGCCAAGGAAGAAGAACTTATCCTTCCACCGCTTCGTGGAGTCCGGGTTTCCCCCGCACATCAAGAAAAAGTCTGGACGGGGGGTCATTATGATCCAATCAAGGTTCTGTGTAAAGTGAAACATCACCTTGACCGTAAGGGCATTCAAGAGCTTCTTATGGCACCGGAAGAAAACACACAAGGAGACCAAATACCTTACTGCATTAGGCTGAAGCCTGGCAAAGGGCACTCCAAGTGCCCTCATGACCTTGTAAAGCTCCTCTACCACAGGAAACCGTAGCCCACCTTTGAGGTGGACTTCATAGACGGTGATGAAGCCGTCCTGGAGACACCACGCCCTGTCATGCGATTTCGGAATCATCATGTTTGTGGACTCAGGATTCGATATCGAGCTCGAATCTTTGCAAGCTGTCAAGCGTCATCGTGGAGGCAATGTCTCTCACTCCAGTGCCATAAGACGACGAAAAGCAAAAGAAAATCTCAGCGAGAGGAGGAACGAAAAGTCTTAACACTTGGAGGAGAAAACAAAAAGCAGGCGCAAAGATGGAAAATCGGGACGAGAAGGCGCTTAAATACTCCTGAAATTCAAAAGGGCGCACTCATTACCCATGCCATGCGTCGCCCGGCCATTCGCCTTAGAGGAATGATGGCCTTTTCTTCCCGAGATGCCTGTCAGCGCATCGCTTCAGTATTTAATGCCTTTCAGAAGCCCAAACGGCGGCGCTGGAAAGGGTCTCGAACCTAGAAGAAGTCCCGGGATAATCTCCCACCAAGCTTAACGCCACGTTCATCCCGAGGACGTACACGTGCTCGTACTGCCGTTGTAAAGGGCCTAATGCAGAACACGGACAGTCATGCCCTTGCCTGCCCAGGAACGTCCCTTACGAGTTATGAGCACGCGCGCGGGCAAATTTGAGCGAGGAGCAGCCAACTCTCCTAGAAGATCAGCGACTTCATGCCGAACGATCGAGAACCTCGAGCCCTTTGGCATGGGGGCTATGTTGGGCCCCAATATAAGGGGCCATAAAACACGGCCAAGAAGAAAGACCCAAGTGAAAAGCCCAAAGGTATTTCCACAAATCGAGAAGGCTGGACAGCCCAAGAGAGCCAAAATAGAGGCTAATGACCCAAAGGCCCAAAGCCACAACAAAAGTCCAAGAGGTCCTGTCATCCCACAAAGAAGCTCGAGGATGTCACGGATGACACACAGATACGATGACAAGAAGGAAAAGCCCGAGAACCCCAAAGGTCCTATCAAGTCTCAGAGCAGTCCGAGAGGTCACAAAGAGACTTGAGGACTTCCCTCAGAGTGCCATCGAGAGCTGCTTTCTCCGACGAGTCCGCGAACTCACGAAGCAACAAGGCATGCCACACAAGGACAAGGATTGCTTCATGCACGACCGAGAATGCCAACTAAGCAACCTCGCCGATTCCAAGGAGCTGCTTCGCGACGCCCGTCTCAACAGTGGCACGCTGGTCAAATCGAGGCCCGACACCTAGACCTGCGTGCAATCGTCGTCAAGCCTACCGTGGCGCCCGGCCCATGCTATCCTGCTCACGTCAGCAGCATTGAATGTGACCGATGGGACCGTGAACAGCCTCTTGGCCACCCGTTGGCTGCCACGTGTCTCCTCCCCAATGGCACGTTTCTCCCTATAAATACCCAACGAAATCCCTTTCAAAGGGGCCCTGGCCAAACCCATTTGAGACGAAGGAAAAGATCACATCTCTCTCACTCTCTCTCGGTCCCTTAATCCCTTTCTTCCAGCTAAAAGGAACAAAATGAGTGACAAGGCTTCTCAGCGAGGGTGACAAAGCTTCCCAATGAGCGAAATCCCCTAGGGGAGAAACACGAAACAAGAGATAAGAAAGGGATCAATCTTAAACACTTGTACTTTGTAAAGACTTACATCTCATAGTGAAGCATTCTAAAGACTCAGAACCTCATGGTTTTTCCTCCTCTTTTAAGGGAAGGTTTTCCACGTAAAATCCGGTCTCCCACTCTCTCTTTTCCTTTCCCTCTCTCCAGAACTCTCGATCCCAAATACTTGTGTTGCACGTGGACCCCGAGTCGAGAGACGCAGCAGATTTAAATTTTAAAAAATAATCTAAATTAATTTTTTAAATTTCTTTATATTAAATTAAATATTTAATTTATGTTAACATTAAAAAAAATAATTATTATTTTTATATTTTAATTTAAAATCAGCACATTTATTAGGGATAAAAGGGGGCAACGATGCGTTTAGTCATTGCAATCCCTGCAATTTCACCCATTAGATTGATATTTAACACGTAAAAATTAATATTAAAAATATTTAAAAATATAAAATAGTATATTTATTATTATTATAGTATTTAAATATTTTAATATATTTTTTAAAAATTTAAATAAAAAAAATATATATTATATTATTATAATATATTAAATATGAATGATTAAATTATAGACAATCTAATGGTTAAAGACTCTGTCGCATAGACCTCGGGGAGCCTCCATTGCTGAATACAATAAAAGCAATTTTTTGCGAACTTTGGATGTGAATCCATGGACTAAAAATATATATTTTTTAAAAAATAATAAATATATATAATTGAAGGATTCGGTATACTCGGCCTGAAAAAAAGAAACCACTCAACCGATGTATCATTATCTATGGAGGTAATTTAACAGGCAATTAAAACCACTCGCCTATTCTATAAATTTTCCTTTATCCGAGCAAAGAAAGGAGTCTGCCGAGAAAAAAAGGAAGGAGGATTAGGAAAAAGAGGTCAGCCTCTAGCAGGGAGGATTCTCCCTCCAAAAGGCCCCTCATGAACTCCTCCAACCAAAGAAGGGTTATCTCTCCAGAACATCATCCACCTAAGATGTCATCCACTTAGGCATACCTAAATATACAATCCTTCACGTATATTTTATTTTAAGTATATTTAAAATGATTATTAACTTGAGTATCAGTGGATAAACCGATGAACAAGTTTTACCGTTTTTCTTTGATCTCTCTTTTTTTATTGTGTTGTGCAAGTTCTAGGTTAAAAGGTACAGGGATCAGACCTACTATAATTCAACCTACCTGGAAGATCGAATAGCTCCCTAACCCATCAGACAATTCAAAATCATGGATGCAATATTAGCATCATATGTGAGAAACGACTAAAAAGTCTGACCATTGCACAAAAATGAAACAAACACACTTAATATTCATACTCCAACCAATACCTCAACCAGAGGAATCGCCTCCATGAGAACGGCCCCCTTTCGATAGCCATGGTGATATCGTGCCTACCCTTGACATGCTTAAATGGCCGGGGACTGGGGGCTTTCCCTCTAACTCTCAAACTCCAATACCCAAGGGAAAGAAGCCAGAAAAATGGCATTGGACAAAATGCATAATAGTTATATTATTATAAAAGAGAGAGAGAGAGAGAGTTGGCAAAAGATCCGACGGGTAGAATTATATATATATATATAAGAAGCATGGCTGCCTGGCAGCCTAAGAAAAGAAGGATAAAAAGGACATCGGGCAAAGCAGAAAAGACAAAGAAAAATAGAGAAGGGAGGAAGAAGAGAGAGGGAAAGAGGGCGGCGCGGTGAGCAGCGGTAGCAACCGTCATCAATGAATGAGATGTCATTCAGATCGAACGTCTACGAAGCCTTCTCCATGTTGTCCCCTCTGATTTGTGCCACGACGTGAAGGAATGAAAGAAAATGTGTGACGCAAAAATCCACCACCGCCATCGCCGCCATCACTGGAGTAAAATCAACAAATTGAGACAAGTAAATCCTTCCTTCCTCTTTGAGGATACCGGTATTGTTCTTGCATGTGGCAATTTTGAGGTAATCTTGCGAGATTTTGGTGCATTGTGTAATGTGATGCGTTGTAGAGAGAAAGAAGGCACCGACAACGCTCGCGTGAGCTGTCGTCGCTACCATCCCTGTCGTCGAGTGGCTATCGCAGTGACTGGTGACATCACCCATGCCAGGACCACCCTCCACCGGTGTTCATTATCATCACATCTTTCTCCAACTCGTCAAATCTACTCGGTCGCGTCCATTCCGAACTCAAAATCGGCTCGGCCGTGTCCATTCTGACACCCAAATCCAATCTGTCACAACCCATTCGTCTGACGTCCAAAATCTAGTCGAGGACAGGAACAAGGATTCAGTTGAAAATCTGTCCGAGGACAAGAACAAAGATTCAATTCAAAACCTGTCCAAGGATAGGAACAAAGCTTCAGTCCAGAATCTGTCTGAGGACAGGAAGAGAGTTTCCGTCGGACGTCCAGGATTGGCCAATTTGGCCGCAACCCAATCTAGCTTTCAGGATCAGTTCGACGTCTAAAATCTGTTCGAGGACAGGAACAGAGAGGGAACGTTGCACGGCCACAATGTTCCTCCTGTTACTTCTGCTATTAATGTTCCAGTTCGAGGACAGAAGCAAAAAGAAAAACGCTGCCCCATCACTATGGAGGACCCAACGGTCATTCTATGATCGCATACAAGCCGACGGTAAATCTCATCGTCGCCCCATCCGAATCTCCTCCTATTGTTATTGTCGTTGACGTTCCTGTTCGAGGACCATCGGTGTCATTTTGCTTGACCAGGCTACCAAGCCTGATCCAATTGGCACATCGGTCATTTCCACATGCCTTTTAGTCAGAACGTCCTCCTAGTCCTCAAACACAGGAGGCTTGATCTCAACATGCACATCAGTGGTCCCCTCAACCTCTATCTTTTTTCTGTCCTTGGGCTCAATGGCCTCGGTTGCAGGACTCATCGTGAATCACCAAAACTATAGCGCACACACTTAGTCTGCACTGCCATGGCTAACTATACGGTAAAGGCTTCACATATGGGGTATGGAGTTAGTCCGCCCGGTCACGGTAGGTTTTTGGAGGCCTCGGGCCCGATCTGGGACCGCTTTGGTCACGGCCCGGAGTTTTTTAAGGAGGCCTCGAGGGCCGGTCTCGGGACCGCTGGGTCACGCCCGGAGTTTCACGGAGGCCTCGGGCCGGTCTACTGGGACCGCCCAGTGGCCTGGGTTTTTCGGAGGCCTCAAGGGCCCGATCTCTGACCGCCCTTTAGTCGCCAGGAGTTTTTTGGAGGCCTCGGGGCCGGTCTGCAGGACCGCCCAGTCGGCCTGGAGTTTCACGGAGGGCCTCGGGCCGGTCTGGGGCCCCCGGGTCACGACCAGGTTTTTTTCGGAGGCCTCGGGGCCGGTCTCTGGGGCCGCCCGGTCACGCCAGGTTTTTTCCGAGGCCTCGAGGCCGGTCTCAGGACCGCCGGTCACGGCAGGTTTTTGGAGGCCTCAAGGGCCGGTCTGCAGGACCCTTTGGTCACGGCGGAGTTTTACGAGAGTCTTAGTGGATTGTTGGCTGCTTCCTGCTGCTCCGTGGCCGGGCCCGGGTCTTCGCAGGAAGCGGTGGAGGAGAGAGCTGCTTCACTGGTTGCATATTTTTGGGCTCTTTGGCGCCCCGGGGTCATTTTAGGAACCCCTGGCAGGGCGGAGGAATGAGACATCTCCGTGATGAAATGCGGAGGCTGAGAGCCCCCGATGTCGACAGGATGAGGCGTCTTCGTGCTGTGGGATGAAGCCCATGCCTCGATCTTTTGAAAAGAGGAGGCCAGCGATCTTCTGGCCGGACGGAGAGATGAGATATCTCCGTGATGAAGTCGGAGGTGAGAGCCCCGTCGTCGGGATGACGGATGAGGCGTCTTCGTGTTGTGGGGCGAGTCGCCGCCTCGATACTGAAAAGAGGAGGGTTGATGGCCTCTGGCGGGGACGGAGAGATGAGATATCTCCGTGATGAAGTGCGGAGGCCGAGAGCCCCGTCGTCGAGGATAGCGGAATGAGGCGTCTTCGTGTTGTGGGGCGAAGTCTTCGCCTCGATACCGAAAAAGGAGGGTTGATGGCCTCTGGGCGGGACGGAGAGATGAGATATCTCCGTGATGAAGTGCGGAGGCCGAGAGCCCCAGCGTCGTCGAGATAGCGGAATGAGCGTCTTCGTGTTGTGGGGGCAAGTCTTCGCCTCGATCTTGAAAAGAGGAGGGGTTGATGGCCTCTGGCGGGACGGAGAGATGAGATATCTCCGTGATGAAGTGCGGAGGGTTTGAGAGCCCCAGCGTTGTCGATCGATGGTCGTTGTGACCCGATGACTCCCACTCCGGTATGGAAACGATGCACGTACGGGCGTTGTTGTCCTGCCCCATCCGGGGTTTAAGCGGAGCCCAGGGGCATAGCTATCCGATGTGGAATCGGCGGTGTAGGAGGCCATGGTCTGAGCCCACCGGCTGTCGGGGAACTGAGTGCTTCCCGTCTTTGTATGTGAGATTGAGTGCGAAGGAGACGCTAGGCTTTTGCTGCGTTTCCCCTGACAGGCGCCAATGTTGCGTCGGGTCGCGGTTGCCGTGCGGATTAGAAGGCCCGGATTCCCTAGCACGTGGCGGCGTCGGGAGAAGGATTCGGTCTCGTACCTATGAACTGGACTGCGCACAACATAAACAATAAGCGAGGTTAGAGGCCGGCCAGGGGTTTGGTCCCCGTCGACACTCCCGACGCTCAAGTTAGATATCTTCGGAATAGACGGAGAAATGAATGCGTGAGATGCGATAATGAGGGGAGTGTGACAGGGATGTGACCGGAGGCATGAGCTCCACGGATGCGCCCGGCAGAGGGCGGTTTATTTGCATACCCGCGGAGGGTGATTTGTGGTGCGCCCGGCAGAGGGGCGGCTTTTAAGTGCGCCCGCGGAGGCGGCCTTTTAGATGTTCGTGGGCCTCGGGTAATATTTGGAGACCTCCCGAAGTATCTTTGGAATGAGTACGGGGCCCGTCAGGCCGTTTGGGCTACGGCGCACGGACCCCATTTGCTGGTTCTTTGTTAGGTGATTTCCGGGCAGCCTTACCGCCCATTCTCCGCCCGAGGGTTTTGGGCGTCACTTTGAGGACTCGGCATTAGAAGGGGGCTCCACGACGCTGGTTTGCCGAGGACTTGGGGAGCTCGGGCGGCTCCAACGGAGGGGCGACGCCCTTGTCGCCGGACCGAAAGACGATGGCCGAGATGCCATGGCGAGGAGCAGAGATTCGCTCCATGCTCTGCTTTGAGCCCTCCGTTCCACTGTTAAGGAACGTGGTTGGGCTTCGCCATCGTGAGGAGCTCAGGGCGTGATTTGGGGGAAAATCAAGTTACCATTTTGGGGAGGCCTCATCACTGTTCTCGATGGGAACAGGAGGAAGAAGGACCGCCATTGATGGAAGTGGCTTAGTTTCCGCCGTGGTTCGGGAGGAACGTCCGAGTGCCATTCTCGGAGGAACCTGTGTCGGCGTTGGCCGTGGCTCGGATTGAGCGAGACGGACGCCACGGGAGGATTCAAGGATCCGATTCTGATTGAGAAAGGGGATTTGCAAGGTTTGGTCGCGGGTGTCGTGCTTGCCGTGTGTTGGGAACGGCGGAGCATGCCCGATTTCCATGGGCGGTGAGCTTTGAGCTCGGTAGCCCGTTCTGAGAGGAAATCGTGGAGGGTTGACGGCGTGAAGCTCTGCACCTTATGCTCATGGAAGCGGCAACAGTGAGGGAGTTTCGGGTCTCCCACGGAGAGAGCTCCGTGACGTCGCCGGCTGAGTCTTATTGCTCCGTTTTCCTCTTTTCGCTCCCTTTTCCGGCGAAGTCAGAGAGAGAAGGAGAAATGGTGGCGTGGGCTGTCCTGCCCCTGCCATGCCAGCCTGGAGATGCCAGTCGCCAGATGCCCTGATGTGCGTGCCCCCTTTGTCCTTTTATGGGCAGAGGAGAAAACATTTTCCCGCCAAAATAATTGTATTTCCCGCCTTTTGTCTTGGGCCTTTGATTTGGGCCGAGATTTATGGGCCCTGTTTCTGGGTCCCAACAAACGTAATAACAATGATTATATTTTTTATAATATTTTATAATATAAATATTTTAATATTATAAAAAATTATAAAAAAATAACTATTAATATATTTTTAAATTTTTATAAATATAAAAATATGAATACCTAGATTATAACTACCTAAAAGCTATCGTGTATTTATCTCACGATAAACGTGCAAGTTGAGGTGTTTTTTTGTTATTAAAAAAATAAAAAAAATTATTATTATTATTATTACTATTTATTATAAAAAATAGTGAGTTATCGAATTTTATAAAAAATAGTGGGCCGTTGAATTTTAAATTGAACGCCGTCAAGATGCCTTAGGCATTATAATGTGTGTTCGGCATCGTAGCACTCACGTTTTCATGAACGTGTAATTATTGAAAGACGTGATGGAGATCCCCTGAATCCCTATCGCACGTGATTACGCGCCGCGGTCTGCGTTTAACCGGCTACCGCTCCACATGAAATTCACGGTTTATCGGCGACTGTGCCCTCATAGAATTCTCGTTACTTTCTGTCTCATCTGCACCAAACCCTAATCTTAGAATTTCCTTATAAATTAAGACACCCTAACCGCGGCCCTCCAAAATAACGAAAAAAATCAACCCCATAAGAATTTCACAACTTAAGATTGAGAATTCTTCCTCTATCTTCATCTCTCTCTCTTTCTCCAATCCATTCACAATTTCTTTAGCTCGTTTACTGTAACAAAGCTTTTTTCTTTCTTTCTTTTTTAATTTGCTTTTCTTAGTACTAACTGCTTGAGCTTTCTGTTGCTCAATTTTCCGCCATCGTTTGAAATTTGAATACGACAAGCGAGTTCGAATGGCAAATGCCGTGCCGATTCCCGAGGCCGGTTGGCCGTCGAAAGTGAAATTCGGGCAACTTCTTCATTCATCAGAACCCAGCATGCCATCTCCGTTAACCCAACCATTACATGACGATGATGATAGCTCCAGCCAAAACAGTAACGCCTCCGCCACAAGCAGCCCACGATTTTCCAACGTCGACCACGGTTCGACGAGCGGCGGCGATACCTCCCCAACATCCGTTCATGATGTCTCCGTTGAATCAACCCTCTCCCTATGTTAAGTCTCCATGGTTCAAGCTATCTTCTCAGCCTTATGGCCGAAATGGAAATGGACTAATCGGATCGCTCCATCGCGAGCAGGGCCATGTTTACTCCCTAGCTGCTTCAGAGGATATGCTGTACACTGGATCGGATGGCAAGAACATTCGGGTCTGGAAGAATCTGATGGATTTTGGTGCGTTCAAATCCAACAGTGGCCTTGTCAAGGCCATCGTCATATCGGGTCGTAGAATATTTACGGGTCACCAAGATGGGAAGATACGGGTCTGGAAGGTGTCGGATATAAATGCCGATGGCCACAAAAAGATTGGAACTCTGCCTACGTTGAAGGAATACTTAAAGAGCTCAATGAACCCAAAGAGCTACGTCAAAGTAAGGCATCATCGGAAAGTTCCCCGTGTTAAACACTTTGACCCGTTTCGTGCTTGAGTTTGAACCACGAAGCCGGGCTGTTGTATTCGGGTTCATGGGATAAGACCATCAAGGTTTGGAGACTATCCAACTCGAAATGGTTGGAATCAATCGATGCCCACGATGACGCCATTAACTCCGTGTCAGTCGGCTTCGATGGAATAGTCTTCTCCGGATCGGCGGACGGCACGGTTAAGGTGTGGCGAAGGGAGCTGCTCGGGAGAAGCACGAGACATTTTTACGTGCAGACCCTATTGAATCAGAAGGATGCGGTGACGTCCTTGGTGGTGAACGCCAGCTCCGCCGTCGTGTACAGCGGCTCCTCCGATGGGCTGGTAAATTTCTGGGAAGGTAGCAATCATTTGAGCTACGGAGGAGTGCTGAGGGGCCACAAGCTCGCCGTCCTCTGCTTAGCGACGGCGGGGAAGCTGCTGTTTAGTGGGTCAGCTGATAACAGCGTATGCGTGTGGAAGAGGGAGAATGATGAGGTCCACGTTTGCTTGACGGTGTTGACGGGACACTATGGCCCCATAAAGTGTTTGGCCATCGAGCAAGACTATGACTTGTCGGATGATGACAATGAAGACGACCAGCTTCACGGCGATGATTATGAGGTGGATTGTCTACAGCGGCAGCTTGGACAAGACGGCGAAGGTATGGAGAGTGTCTGAGAGTTACACGCGCTTGAGCCCGTAAGCGCGCCGCGCCCTTTTGATGCTGAACTGGGAGGGCTCGCCGTGTTCCGTCCGGCTGGAGACTATAGTCGACAAAAACAAGTTGTCTATCTGCGAAGGAAGGACGACAGAGACTTCCACGTCCTACCCACGCGCTATTTCAGGTGACATGGAGTGCACGCCAAGTCATAAGGCCGCCCTGACGAAGTAGAATAGTCCCCTTAAGGCCACGTGCTTTTAGTACACGACTTTATCATATCTCGGAAATTAAGAGAGACTTTTCACACGGATGAAGGATGCCTTGTCTATTAAGTCATACCACAGATGCTTAGAAGCATATATATATATATATATATATACTAAAGGAAATTACCTTAATGAATAGTATTTTTAGCAAAATTTCTTAATTTATTATATGAATTTATGGACCATAGAATTGTTAATTAGTATATATAAAAAAATTAATTCTACGATGACGATATTTACTACTACTTATTAAGTATCATTCAAAATAAGATTAATCCGACCTATACATATATGGGCTTGCAAGTGATAACCATAAAGAGGTATAAATTAATCGAGTTATTGAATTCAAGTCAGACAGGAGTTTGACTAAATGATCGAGTTATCAAGCAATTGAGTGATTAAACTGTTGAATATACAAAATTCTGAAATTTCAAATGGCCAGATAGACAATTGAACCTTGTAGTTGATCCCATCAAATGGTTAAATAACCGAAAAGATTACCATGATTGGCCAACTAAATCAAACATATAATTAATATGTTTAATAAATATGAATTAAATTTAGAATATATTAAATTATTAAATTATTCAGTTCTTAGAAAGAACAATTGTTCAATGATAAATGGTCATTTCCTTTTAGGAATCATTACTAATTGATAATAAGGTTATAAATATGCCATATTTTTTTTTTTTTTGAAAATAAGGAGGAGAATCCAAAGAACAAATATAGAACTTCAATCCTCTCATTACTTAGAACTACACATTTACAAAGTAGAGTCCTCCATTTGTCACTTTCGATCTCCTCATTTTTCTTACCACTTTTTAAATTTCTTCAAATGATTACCGATTTAAGTGTTAAAAAATTTACCAGAGAATGACTCTCTTATCATTTGATTTCTCGTTTAACGTTGTGGTATACATTGGATTAAAAGTTCAATGCTATTTGAAATACTATCTAGATTCAATATATGTAACATTGGCGCTACATATATTAATAAAATTAAACCATTCATTCCGACTTAATTAAAATTACACCAGCTCGAAAACTTTTCTTCTCTTCGGCAAGTTAACAAAAAATGGTAAGTATAAGAGTACACAAATAGTCAAGTCAACTACCAAAAGATATCCCACCTCATGGAATCATCTAAGAGAAAAGCAGTCATAAAAGTACTTACTCATCGGCCAATTTAGATATCAAAACTTTGGTTACTCAAATATATAATATATAAATGATATTGAAATCAATTCAAAGGGGTGCTACCCTCAGCCAAAAATTTTGATAGCCCTTATGGCACTCATTCAAATTACTCATTCTCAACTTGATGGATACTTAAGCTCCAAGATTAAGGGAGAAAGTCCTAAATAATGAAATTCTCAATACACCCGAGATTTCAAATACCCTTCAGTTTGAAATGAAGGGTTATATAATAGTATGTCCAAAATCCTTCAATCTAAGTAAATATATGGCATATTTGTTAATCATTTAAAATTAATGACATTCTTCAATGCCAAAACAATTGCATCTACAACTGAAGTAGAGGAATGAATTAAAAGTATTGAATAACAAATTGTTTGAGAAAACATTGATGGACAAACAATTGAACTAGATTGTAGATCATTTACTTTGAAAATAAAGAGTTATCGGCTCCTTTATAAATTTAAAATGTCAATACTGTAGTAATATGATTGAAATATTGATCCACTGGATCATTTAGACCACTTCTAAACATTACTCAGTTTCTAGAATTTAGAGGATGCAGCACTTTGCCTTTGCTTCCCTTTAATTTTAAAGGAAAATGCAAAAATTTGCTTCTATGGGTTATGACAAAATTTCATCTAATCTTTTCAAGAATTAGCTAATCAATTTTTATCCCAATTCACTTCCACTCAAAGGAAATAAAATCAATCCTGTCACATTGGCAAGATGCAAAAAGCTTCTAATAAGAGCCTAAAGTATTTTTTGTCCATATTCAACACCAAGACCAAGGTTATATCAAAACTTATTGATGAAGTGATGTTGAATTCCTTCATTGTTACTATCAAACCGTGACTTTTTCAAATATGTAGTTCAACAAAACCTTGAGATATTCTTGAAGGTAGAAACTATTACATAAGCCTACATAGTGGTAAAAGAGGCCAAGGAAACAGAGCAGTTATAATGCTCATCCAAGATCAAATGGTGCAAGAAAGAAGAAAAATTGTGATAATTTATCCACTCAAATCATCAAAAGTAATAGAGAATTGAGTCAGAAGTTCATAAATAGTATAAGTCATTAAACTTCATGCCATTGAATAATACCTGCACAAACATTTGAATGCAAATTTAGAACAAAAATTTTCTAAAGTGGTACAAACTATTTAAGAACCTAAAAAGAGGTAATTAGTCTAAGTACTAATTCTATCATTGACCTCAATGACACAATATTAAAAACGGTCAGATGCTTCAAATGAAAATTGAGGCCCTGATGTAAAAGGGTACTATAGGAAATATTTGCAAAATCTTGAGTCAGACTCAAGTAATGATTAAAGTGATAAGGAGCAGACAAAGTAACCATGAAATTAATAGTAATAGAAGCCATCAACATACTGCTTACTAGGCATGCTAACCCAAAAATTTCAAATTATCAAAAGGAAGCTTCCACAAGTAAGAGATAGAAATTAAGGTCAGAAAGAAATGTCATTAATTTTAATAATAGAGATATAACATATATAATTTTTTTCCATTCTGATCATATTTTGCATCCGTACTCATTTTTGATGGGGTCTAGGATTACTAGTTATGTGGAGTCTTTGCTAATAATTAAAACTTGAAAAACATTTTTTATTTCAATGCATTCATAAAATTATGCCTCAAAAGCAGTTAAATGAAACCATCGAATGAACTACCGTATAGAATTGATAATAAACCAACTCAAGTGAAGGTAATTGTACATTTAGAGGTTACGATAAAAACATTTCCAAAAATGGTTTTGGCGGGTTATGCTCAGGATCCCTTCAACTTTTGAGTGACAAAAAAAAAAAAAAAACCACTAACGACAAATTGTTATTATGCAGGTACTCCAAACATCATCCATTTTTAAATAATTGTTCATCATATGTGCAAGATGTTGTTTGTAACAGTATATCCTGGAGCAACAACAAAATATTTTATCTCAATCAGTTTGGATTTACTTGTGTCAAACAAAAGATGCAAATATTCTCCACAATCATGCGAAATGACATCCTTTTTGATTTATTCTTGAAAAGATTAAAAGAAAATAGTAAAAATATCAACAATCAAAGTGAATAGTATCCAAGTAGATATATTACCAACAATAAAAGCCTTCCATGTTCAAAAGAAGACTAAGAAGGCAAAGTTGGCTGGTGGATAAAGACTAATCGATAGACATGTGTTAGCTACTCATTCAGTTACCTATTACATGTCATTCACCCACTTGTCCACCTAACCAATGAACGGACAAGATGACTTCACTATCAACGGTTCAGATGTAAGCTCTACTTCTATATAAGGCACTTCAAGGAAGCTTTGAGGACATCAAAAAATTTACCAAGTCTCCAAACCTTAAGCCTAATTTTTACCTTTGTATTCCCGTCTCAAATTTGCATCCCATCATTCTCTACAATTATATCCAAAATTTCTTTTATCAAAGTTTGTACTCACCAATTATCAATAAAGTGTGAAGATTTTATCAAATTGTTAGTATACTGTGATGGATCATAATTCTACCAAAAATTTGGTAGAATTTCGTCTATAAAATGGATATCTGTCAAATATAAAACTTGTACAAACTTTGTACAATAACCACAACACACATATAATACATACACATATCCCAACTGCCACCGGATACACAACGTGTGGCACGATATCATAACTTCGGGTATGACTCCGATATAAACAAAATGCCATTAGGTAAATAGATATAACTATAAAAACTTACGGAAGCTACTACATCTATATATACAGTAGAAACTAAACTATACATCCACCATTATCATCATTACATACATATATGACTATAAGTATCAAAATAATTTTTACAATTTTTCTGTCAATATACAAGTCATGAAGCCAAGCCCAAAATCTCTCCTCATCATGTTCAGCTGCCTCTCCTATACCTACGGCCTATTCGGACTCATCTAGCATAAGAACGTGCTCATTTGGAAGGAAGAAGAAGTAAAGATGAATTAACAATTTAACAAGTGCATCATAAATAAATAATATATAATCAAATGAAACGATAATGGAAGGAGCAATATATATACAAATGAAATAGGATATGAGAGGAAAGCAATGTGTAAGGATGCATGATGATATGAAACGTGTTTTTATCCACTTTTATGATTACGTTAATCTTTGCGGATTAGGGCCAGTAAACCTTACTAACTAAAAGTGTGGGAGAATGAGAAAAGGATCATGATACTTCACATGATCTAATACCGTGAGCTCTTATTTTAGACCCAAAGAAGGGGCCATCTACATATCATGCCTATAGACGAGCCAATAATGATATGCCTCCACATGTACCCCAGGGGCTTCGAGCAGTCCTTTTCCTTTTACAATAATATTCTAAAGTTTTTCAAGAATATTATTGACTATAATATGCGACCAAGATAACCCTTAAATCTCTACTATAATACCAATGGCATGCTAAGGGTTATTACCCTATGTAACACAATTCAATGGTCATAGTTTTATGATTTCTTATTGTTCAAGAGAAGATCCACCAAACTTTTTTTTTTCACAATTTCTTTACCTGGGAGAACAATTCAGTCATATAGCAAATTGTAAATTTTTCTCCGAATACTTATATAATTTTTATCTTTCATTTATATTTAAATCTTCTCACGATTTAATTTGTATGCATGGACATTATCAAGTATAGGAAAGGTTAGAAATTCTTATCACCAAGAGACAATTATAACTTTAGAGGTTTTTGAATGCATTTCCTTCACAAATGGAACACAAGCATATTTTTTCAGAGTTTACAATTAAACATATGCAATTAAATATAGCTTTCATAACAAATAAATAGGGTGGAATCAAGCAAACTTAATAATTGTCTCGGATGAACAGTATCAGGGCCCGATTTAGAGCTTTCGGACATGCTAAATGGGTCGATTCTTGAAAAATCAAACACTCAACCGATGTATATACACAATTAGGACATGTGTAACACAATTAATGACAATTTATAAATAGGGTTCGAATCGGAAGGGGGACGGAAGCTGGGTATGGGACTAGGGTTTCGCCGAAGCGAAATCCATGCGAAACGTGGAAGAAATGGACATCAAACCACCAATAATCTATGTAGGAGTTATAAGTTCCATGTTTTACATGATTTGAGTGAGTATCGAAACAAAAAATACCCAAAAAATAAACTTAAATTCAAAGGAGAGAATAAAAATGGTATGATAGTACTTGTTTCGATCCGATCTATCACTTCTCCAAGTGACTCGATCTTGAAATGGAACTGAAAACTCATTTTCCCCTCTTTCTCTCTCAACCAGCTAGCTCCCTCTCTCTCTTCTCTTCTCTTCTTCCTCCCCGCGTTCTATTTTTCCGATCCCCCCTTTCCCCCGCTTTTATTATTATTATTATTATTATTATTATTATTATTATTATTATTATTATTATTATTATTATTATTTTATTTATTCATTTTTTTTTAAATCTCAAAACTCAAATAATTACTCGGCAACTGGACAAGAGCCAGCTGAACAATTTTAAATATTTTTAAAATTTTAATAATATTTAATTAATTTTTATCACATCCAAATTACCTAAAAATAAATAAATCTAATTAAATCAGATAAAAAATATTCAAAATATTACATATACTTTCTCTATTTTTTTACGTTGTTGTAATTGAATTTTAATTATTAATCTGGTTCACTTGTTGTAATATGGAGTAGACAGAATAACCATAAAATCAAATAGTAATAGGAGTGCCAACATATTGCCAATCAAGCATGCTAACAAAAAAATTTCAGATTAACCAAGCTTACTGAGCTTGGGAAGACATGCCATCCAATGGTCTAACATGACATTTGCCAAATTAATAACTTTCATTAGAAAAGAAGGATTACTTTTGTATCAAGAACATAAAAAACAAAATAAATATCATAAAAATCATAAAAACTTTAAAGCTCAATTAGGTGCATTTTGTCAATAATATGGAATGAAAATGTTAAAAGCACCATCACAAAGAAAACCAAAATATATAAAATACACAAAAAAATTGCACAACCCATATTATAGTCACAATCATCCTACCAAAAAGAAAGTTAAACTCTTTTCTTAATACTTTTATATTTGGAATAAATTTAGTTTCAATATCAATTATATTAATTGATTGCATAACAGATAATGTAGGAGATTGGGGAGTTGGTTGTGTAATTAATTTAGAATAAGATTTTTACTTTCTACATGGCTAGTTTCGTGAGAATATGTAGATTGATATCGGATACTAGTCAATGGTCTAGAGGTTTCATATTAAGACATATTAATAGTCTACATTTTTCCGTTCTAATCATCTTTTGTATATGTACTCATTTTTTATGGATTCCAGGATTACTAGTTACATTGAGTCTTTATTGATAATAAAAACTTAAGAAATATTTTTTATTTTGATTCATTCATAAAATTATGCCTCAAAATCAATTAAATGGAACCATCGGATAAACTACTGTATAGACTTGATAATAAACCAGTTTAAGTGAAGGTAATTGTCACAACCTAGGAATACAATATACGTAGGTCGATAATAATAATTTCTAATAATATAAAATCATTATATCAATAACGACAAACTCGACCTGAACGTGACAATCCATACATATACAGGATCCAATATAATAAACCAGCATAAGATCTCATCGGATACAAATACGGATAATAAAAAACATGTCTTGTTATCCAAATATAATATCAACTCATCAATATAAAATAATAGCTCTAATATATCCCATACATGGATCAAGACCCTCATCCGGCTATAGATAATAACTATAGCATACCCCCGAGATCAGAGATATAACCAATATAAACATCTCCAATTACCGAAAGAGATATCCGTGCTAGATCACGTCCAAACTCTTGCAAGCTTATCCATGTCACTAGTTTGAAGGGATAAAATATGAAAACGTGAGTTGAGAGTTCAACAAGTATTATCATCATATAAAATAATATACAAATCAGAGGAAGGGATATCATATAATAACCACGTAAAACGAAACACAATATCCATAAAATCCTTGAAAAACCGATGAGATGTCTTGTACTAAACCATCATCAGTATCAAACAGTCTCTCCAAGATATAATCATAAAAAATAGTGATTCGGTCAAAAATCATAGATGATATCATATCATATGATTCGAGATTACATCATATAATCACGATCGTCACCACATCTATGTAGGGCACATACCGTCGTTCGGATCCAAATCTCATATATCATATGCTGAAATTAAAGAAAATATCAAAACTAAAACATATAAATATAAAATATGTTCTGGGACTTAACACATTAATACGTACGAGACATTTCTATCGCCCATTCGTGGGCCAAATTACGTATCTTAAATCATAGTCCACGCAAATACGTGCAGAAATACAAAGTATACATTAAATCAGAGAATTAAAGATAAATAATACAAATTTTAGTAAGGGTTACCCTCATCTAGTAACCACGACTATATCAGTTGTGATTTAAGCCAGCAGCTTAAGGCGTCGCTACGGTTTAAACCAGCAGCTTAAGGCTTGGCTACGGTTTAAGCTAGCAGCTTAAGGCCATCCATGTACTTTATCTCCAACATACTGAGAGCTTGCTCACTATATTTTACCATCCACGATTTTGAGTGCAATTTTAAATTATAGTTATATATTAGGACGTCCACATATATTATTCTGTCAATTTCTTACAATGGTTCTCATTAAAATACACAGTGGAGCAGGTTATCTATTAAATGTCTTAACCTTCCTGTCGGCGGAAGTAAGATAACATATCATATACGTCCCCATTGAGACTAAGCCTCCCCGTTGGGAGCGATACCAAATTTCTCATGCCATATAACGACCCATTGGGTCTTGGACCGTCATGGTCCCGTGGTGACCTTGCCCTAGCAGCATGCATATGGACAGATGCACGGCCTGATCATGGTTTCACAACATATAGATACACAAATATACATATATACCATTCGGGTATTCAAAAACACTCCAAATCATAAATATCAATGTAAAACTACCGCACAGCCAGTAAAATATATATGTATGTACAGAATAAATAGATTTGGGTATATAAAAATGACATATATGTTAGTAAAATTTCTAAATAATAGTTAAATATTATCAGACATGAAATCAAACCAAGGATAAGGTTAAAGGATACTTGCCTCGATTTTATACTCCGCAAATCTGAACAAATGATGTCCTAAACACCCGAATTGGGCATTTCTCTCTCCTATCGGCATGCCACCCATCTCTCTCCTCTACACGCGGCCTCCCGCGCTGCTGCCGCTACCTTTCCACCTTGAACAGCCATCAGTGGCCTTCCGAGCGTCGCCTCGATGGCATCGCAGCCGTCGCTCTGCCGCCTCTCTCTCCCCTGGCGTGGCTTCTCTCTCTATGCCGTTAGCCACCGCTCGGCCGACCACCACTGCACCACCTACCTGCACTGCTCAACCTCCTTCTTCTGTCCCCCTCCTTCTCGCTCTCCTTCTTCTTCCTCCACCGCGCCGTTCACCCGCGCAAAAAACTATCCCCTTTCCCCTCTCTGTACTCTCCTCCCTCTCTCTTCTTTTCTCTCTCCCGAAACCCTCTTTTCCTCTATTATTATTATTATCGTTGTTATTATTGTTGTTATTGTTATTATTTTCTATTTTATTTTTCTTTTATTTTAAAATCCAAATCGGTACTCGAATAACAGTACGGCATGCTCCGAGCACCGCTCCGAAATTTTAATCATTCTTCAAAATTTTATGATATTTTAATTTATTTTCACTATGTTCGAAATATCCAATATCATAATAAATATTGAAATAATACAAACAAAAATTTAAAATATTACATTATCCTCTCCTTACAAATATTTCGTCCTTGAAATTTATGCACATCAATCCTTGAACAGATAGGGACAATTTGTCCAAATTTAACCTCAATCAAATGATTCCTTCAAAAATATGATCATCAACACATGATCTTCCTATCTCAATATCGAAACCAAAATCCCAGTATAAGATAAATTTTTGCCAATTTCCATTGTTTCAAACTCAAACACGTGGAACGGATCATGTACAAATTTTCTCAACTGAAAGATTTTTCAAAATTATCATAACCAAAATGGTCGTCTTATTTTTCAATACTTAATCCCTTCTGCCACAAAAATTTGAGCCGAAACCCCAGCATAAAATAGCTTCTCGAAATCAGTAACAATTCACACTCGATCACATGCCAGGGATCAACCATATTTCTCTCAACATACATACACAAAATACATCATAATATTTCCACCAAACTCGGGATAACGCCAATCTGTTGGCCACCTCTCCAATTTGCTGCAAAACTTCAAAAGGCTTATCAAACCTTAACTTCAATCTATCATTTGCCCCCGAAACTTGAAATTCTTTTCTTCATAATGCTTTCAGAAACATTTGACTACTATTCTCGAACATCCAATCGGCTGCAAATCTGACCTCTTGCTTTCAATCACAATCAAGGACCTCAAAATTAAAATACCTTGCAATCGCCTTATCACGATAATGTGTTGACGGCCAAACTTGGAAATGACATTCTGATCAGCAAGCAATGAGCTGACTTCATCAGTTTATCCATCATCATCTGAATTGCCACCAAATTTCTCGCTGTCCAACGCAGATTAGAAATAAAATCTCAAATGTTTCTTCTTCTTGGCTTTTCCTTTAGGCACGAGACGTATGATCAACTTGCCACTCCGTTAGGTGGAGAATCTTTGACGTTTCTTATGAACTTAGACCACTCTAACTCCACAATTGCTGTTGATAACCTCAATTGCTCCTCAAGCTTTTAACCACCAATTGAGGCTCTGTTTGATCGCGTTCAGCTTCATGACGGCTCGACAAAAAATAACTTTATCTCTGATATTCACCAAAGATTCTTCCGCAAATTGGAGCTTCATTAGGATCCCAATCCTAGCAGGGATTATTACCAATAACTCTACAGTTTCTCCGCTCAAAACGAAGACAGAAGATATTGCAGTGCAAGCTCCTAATGCAACTCTGATCCTGAATACTAAACACATAGGCTGAGAATGGATCCACCTATCTACCACTTTGTTGGAAAAAGTTTCCTTCTTTCCTGTGAGATTTCAGATCGATCCAATCGAAACCGCCACTTCTCCAAATTCGTAGGACTCAACAAAATCTCCATATAATTAATGTCCTCAAACCGAATTCAAATCAGATTCTCTACCTAAAAATCCAAATTAAATCTTACAACCGAGAGCTACAGACCACATGCTTTCACTGTACTACTCTAATTGATCATCTGACTGTAAATTATCGCCATATCAAATTTTAACCCAGTGTTCAAATTTCTTATATGAACCTGCACCGAAATTTGGCACAAACATCAGATCACAATCAAAACCTCAAAATTGGAATATCCTGCAACCTCATTATCTCGTTGGCATACCAACGAGCTAACTTTTCATCTAAATACATCATCCGAATTGGTAATAAATGGGCCTACCTCGTCAGCCAAATCCACAAATATTCAAACCGCGTTCATATTTCTCATGGTCTTTCGCAATCCTGAAGCAAAATTCATGGAGGGTGCTCATGCTCCACTTTCTCTTATGAACATATGACACATCAAATCCGAAGACTTCCGACCCAAAATGTCGCCAATAATATTCTCCTTCTTGGCTAACACCGAAACTCACAATCACAACCCTTAAGCGATACACCCACTTATATTGCCACATGATTAACTCATTTTTCGAAATAATTTCTTCAAGCCCTTATGATTAATGAAACCACAATTCCCTCTCCATGCAATAACACTTATAAATCCTCAAAATAAAGATCTCAACTACTAACTCCAAGTCATAAGTGGAGTAATTTTGATTATAAACTTTCAATAGACTTAACCGATAGGCAATCACCTGAATATGCTGCATCAGAACACAATCTCAAATCTTCTCCAGAAGTATCAATTCCTACTACAGATTAACTTGATCCATCAGGGATTTACCAAATCGACATTATCGATAATCCACCCTTCATTTCTTGAAAGCTCTCATCACAATTACTATTCTAATAAAAACCGATCGCTTCAAAGCCAAACATCCCACGGAAGTTATAATTCTTAAGGAATTCTCAACAAAGCGCCTAACAAATTCAACCAAACCCAAGAAATTGTGCACCTTTGTGACAAATGACAGCCTTTTCCAACCGGCTATTGCTTCAATCTTCTGTAAATTTACAAACATGCCATTAAAGAGACAACACATCCAAAATAACACTACTTCTAACCAAACTCGTATCTCCTAAATTGGGCAAACAATAAACTACACTTCGCAGCAATAACATAGTCCTCAAACGGACCTCATGCCCCACATAAATTTCTTGAATAAATCAAAACATCATTAATGAAGCTATCACAAATAGACCCAAATACATCCAAAAGATCCGATTCATAAGATTTATAAAAGATTCCAATGAAATCAGTAACTTAAAAACACCACCGAAGCTCACAATGACTGTGACGACCCGAGCTCGAATCTTCGAACCTGACCCAGGCCGTCACATTAAAATCTTAAGTCATCCAAAATCATCAATTACATGTCATCAATGAACTCAACATTATCAAAACATCATCAATGATCCTCTTAAATGCATTATAAATTAAACACCCATATTAGTAATAATAATAACTTCAATAAACGATATCGATGTCCCAAAATATCAATTCTCATAAAGAAAATCTAACACAAGTCGAAGAATAACTAAATCAAAAACCTTAAATCCCCATTCGAAGAACCTCAAACCCTGATAACACCTCTATCTGGTGGCTACCCAAAGGTCGTGTGATCTCCTTGATCTTGATGTCAACCTGTCTAATTTGGAGCCAATAAATCACAAAGGTGAGCCAAATGTCCAGTAAGTAAAAATGAACAATAAAAGAGGAGTACAATAAAGTATATTAGATGATAAAACGATGAATAAAATCAACCATAGCGGGTAATATATCCACCGGCTGTCCAAGACTTCGGTAACATGTCGCGTCCCGACGACGAGAAGGCCACATGAGCGGCTAAATATCAAGGGAAGCGACATGGATTCCGTCGAATCCGATCATCGATTCAATACAAAGTCACAAAATTGTATGAATAGCAATGATCTTCACAGACCTTATTCTACGCTTGTGATGAACCAAAGGCCACATATTTACCCCCAGCCGGTTAGGTGAGTACCATGAGATTACCTGGTATCCATGGTGTCCCCAATACCCCTACAGTCATCCCAGAGACTGTACCCATAGCATGCTCATACCATCTCTGATACCCCTCGCCAATAATATCCCAAATATCATTCTCTACGATGGTCACTAAATTATAAGCATCCTTTTCGACTAACTGTACGAGATAACAAGGATCTGATTATCAACTCAATTTGAGGTCACCACTGTACGAGATAGCAAGGATCTTCCTGGACCTTATTCTACCATAGTGAACCAAAGGCCGTACATTTACGCCCCCAATGGCTGGGTAATACAACGAAGTCATCCATGGTATCCCCACTACCCCTACAATCCTCTCAGAGGCTGTACCCGTAACATGCTCATACCATTTTCGATACTCATCACCAATGATATCCCAGATATCATTCTCTACGATGGTCACTATGTTATAAGTATCCTTCTCAATATCAATGACCTCAATCCTCCGAAATGGAATCAGTATTGGAAAAGTATAGACTACTTTACAATCCCACAGACTCCCATTCGTCTGGTTACCATAAAGTCTTCGCACACTCTCCTTTACTTATCCATAGAGTGCTAATAAAACATGCGCATACCACTAAGATTAACGCAAAGAATCATTTATCGGGTTTCATCAATGAGATACAGGAATCATCACAAAACCGATTGATATTATTTCAAGCGTGCCAAAAAACAATGGTAATCCCCTAGAATCCAACATCAACGATGATTGGAGATTTTCCTGATCCGTATGTCAGCTAGAACGACCAGCATAATCACGATAACAATCAATATGGATCCCACCGAATTCGAATATCTTAAAATCCACACAAGGATACTACCAACATAACAAATGAGGTACTTACAATCATAGAAAATCACAAGAAAACTCCTGGATCTTATTCCGCTACTGTGAACCAAAGGCTGTGTATATCCCCTAACAGCTGGGTACTTGCACGGGCTACCGATGCTCTCAAGTTTGACCTCCGACAAAAATCCATGGTCTACAGAGACTCTGCCAAACAAGGTACAGATGTCTCCCGAGCATGCTCATCTTCCGACTCTACCAAGTACGGAAGATACCTCACACGTCACACCCAGCATCTCCCGCCATGATATCCTTGATATCATGATCTACAACATTCACATGGCCATAAGCATCCCGCCGAACTAGGCAATGTACCTCAACACCACCAGGACACGGAAATCAGTATCAGATAAGTATAGACCACATTTAAGTACCATAGCCTCCCATTCGACCAGATCATTTAATATTTTCATACACTTTCCTCAACCTTGACCGTAGGAAGCCAACGAATTCAAATACTCACATACCGAGTATAACGCAAAGAAAACTTTGCAACATCAACAATAGAACGTCGTTCGGTGCTGACCAGGGACCGTACTCACGCCATCAAATCTAACACAAAGGAATCTCTCACAGCACGAATAATAGTTAAACTCAAACCGAGATATTATATTTTACTTAATGCAACTATTAAACTATTCTTCCATTCTGTTACATTACAATATCTCTGATTCTGACCAACAATCTCTATTTTTATTAGATTCCATCCCCAATTAATTTTGCAAGGTTCTAACAAATTAATTGACAATATTAATTTCTTCATATGATTAGCATAACTTCAAACACAAGCCAATATACCTTTATAAATATAACATACACAAACTGTAAATACCCTCTATACTCTTTACCATCTTTATTTTCATACATACACGTATAACCACACATTAACATACATACATATATATACATATATACATATACATATATATATATATATATATATATACATACATACATATATACATATACATATATACATATATACATATGCACATATATACATATACACATATACATATATACATATATATATATATATATATATATACATACATATATACATATATATATATATATACATACATATATATATATATATACACACACACAAATGCACTCCCACACACGCATGGCAGCACAACTGCCTGCCTCACACACAATTCACACACATATGCACACACGCACAGCAGCAATGCTGCCTCCCTCACACACACACGCACACAGTGCATGCCGCCTTCACTGCCATCACCAATTGCGAACACTTCATGCACCTCCATCACACACTGCAGACACAGCCCGCACACACACACACGGCAACACACCCACACACACCATACACCCACGACTACACACCCAGCCATTCACCCACACACACACGGCACACTCCCACGATAGTAGCAGCAGCTACACTACCTCACGCTCACAGCTGCACACACACAGCCAGCACCTGCATTCACACATACCAACACCAACCCGCACAGAACACCCACACTCACACACGGTTACACACATACGGTCCACAGGTACGTATATACATACACACACCGCTACAAACCCCCACACCCCATCAGGACAGTTACCTGTATGTATGTACACCCAACCGTATACACACATACACATACTCAAATACACACATACGGCTACACAATCAACCGTATACATACACACACAGTTGCAAACAGAGGAGAATGACATTAAGGGGATTTCACTTGCCTGAACTGTAATACGGCTAGGGTTTAGTGGTAGCGGCAATGGTGGCGACGGCAGCATTGATTACAGAAGCGGTGGCGGCTTCAAAATTCACGGCAACACTCCCTCCGGCTGCTTCGGCTCGGGCGTAGCTTTCCTCCTCCCTTCTCTAACCCTAATCCCCCTTAAATAAGAAGGAAGAGCCCCTTTTAGGGTTTGTCGAAATCTCCCTTTGAACCCCCGGATCCTGCCGTGCGTTCCTCTTTCCCCCTCTTCCCCTTTCCTTCCCTTCCCTTCCCTTCTTTCTTCCTCTCTCCCTTTCATTTTCTTCTCTTTCCTTCTTTTTTTCTTTCCTTCTTTTTCTTTTTCTTCTTTCTTTTCTTTCCTCTCTTCTTTGGTTTACAGATTATTATTATTATTATTATTATTATTATTATTATTATTATTATTATTCATTTATCTCTCTTTAAAATATTTATTATTTAGTTAATTATCTGATTACTTCTATTTAAAAGGTTGACCTAAATTTTTAATATTTTATTTATTTATTTATTGTCAACCAATCTTAATACATTATAAATATTTACCTAATTAATTTACTATTTAAACTAAATTTTAATTAATGTTCTAAATATTCAAGCCCAACCTATCAATTTATTTAATTTATTAGGCCCAAAGATCAGATTTTAATCCTAACAGTAATTAAAAATAATTATTAAAACTTATTTATCAATTTTATTCTAAAAAATATTTGGGATGTTACAACGACCGTACCTTTATCTTGAAGGCTATCTTAGGTATATTCTCCCAATTATCCTTAATTGATAATACTCGAATGCAGATTAATTTTAAAAAATATCAAACCCTAACCATTGATCAAACAAATCTCCTATCAATTTTCAACATTCGCTTATCTTGAAGGCTAAATTCTTGCCTCCAATGTGTAACCTACAAATGTTAAGGTGCACCTCACCCAGTACATAATTAGCCTCTTCTGGCATGAGACACCTCATGTAGAGGGTTGAGTACTTGCAGCGATACAGCCTCCCATCCATGATGGTGTGCCAACCTATTATTTTCGGCCTCTTTCGGGCTCTTTGGTGGGAAACTGTCAGTCAGGCACCTCCTATACGGGGTCATCCAGTTATCATCAGCCACTTGCAGCACCTCATGCTCAAGGTCGTCTATGCTCGATGTGGCAAGGACTTCCTTCATGTCTTTGACGTACTGCTCTAGATTCCTAGTTGTTATAGCCTTTGCTAGCTGGCCCACATTCCATCTCTCTCCCCTCGGGACATGGATCACTTCAACCTTGTCGAATGCTTGGGTCAAGCACCTCACTCTGGTAAGGTACTTTGCGAGCAAATGGTTCGATATTTCAAAATTTCTACGGATCTGGTTGACAACCAACTCGGAGTCACTTTAGATGATTAGTGACCTAGTCAAGCACTACTTTTCCAGTAAGAGCCTAGCGAGTAGCATCTCATACTCGACGACGTTGTTAGTAGTTAGGAATCCAATGGTC
Source organism: Nepenthes gracilis (assembly GCA_033239525.1). Lineage (NCBI taxonomy): Eukaryota > Viridiplantae > Streptophyta > Magnoliopsida > Caryophyllales > Nepenthaceae > Nepenthes > Nepenthes gracilis. The sequence continues at coordinate 8,599,763 of BSYO01000026.1, read as the reverse complement.
ATTGAGTACTTTATCTCTTACCCATTCGAGTCCTTAAAAGTATGCCTACTCCGCTACCCATCTGCATTGATGACCAGTCGATGTGTAAGGTCCAAGCTGGGATCTCTAGCTAATTGGTGTCTTCAACGAGGTCAAGGGCATCTAGAATTGGGGTTGCCGTTTCAACCATGAAGTCTGTGATAGCCTGACCCTTCATGGATGGTTGCAATTAGAACTCCATGTCAAACTCGCCCAACTCGATAGCCCATTTGACCAATCATCCAGATATGTCTAGTTTCTACAATATTTTCTTCAATGGTTGATTAATCAAGACAACAATCTTGTGCACCTAGAAGTATGGGCACAACTTCAGGCAGAGTAGATAATGGCTAATATAATCCTCTCGGTATACAGGTAACGAGTCTCGATATTTGTTAGGACCTTATTGACGTAGCACACCGGCCATTGTATGCCATACTATTACCGAATATGGACCAAACTCAGCACCTTGTCAAAGAGCACAAGGTACAAATATAGCTCTTTGCCCTCCTCAAGTGAAGATAAGAGAGGAGGGTTTGCAAGATACTCTTTGAGTTCTCAAAAGGCAAGTTCATAGTCGACCATCCACTGGAAGTCGGTTTCCTCGGTTCCTATCAAAGCCTTGAAAAAGGGCAAATATTTCTCCATGGATTTTGCCAAGAACCGAGAGGGTGTAGTGGGCCTTTTAGTGAGCTTTTGGACCTCCTCCACGGTCCAAGGTGTATTCATATTGAGGATAACTTTTATCTTTTTAGGGTTCAACTCAATTCCCTGCTGAGAGATGATGAAACCTAAGAACTTTTCAAATGTCACGTTGAATGTACATTTGGCCAAATTTAGCTTCATCTTATACGTCCAAAGGACTTCGAAGGCCTCACTCAGTTGCAAATATGGTCGTCGATGGTTTTGATTTTGACGAGTATGTCATCCATATACACCTCTATCTTTCAACCGATTTGGGTTTCAAACATCTTGTTCATGAGCCGCTAGTAGGCTGTTCTGACATTTTTCAGGCTGAAGGATATAACCATGTAGAAGTACGTTCCCTGGTCTATCATTAATGAGGTATTTTATCATCATTTGGGCTCATTCAGATCTAATTGTAAACCGAGTAGGGATTCATAAAACTCAGCAACTCGTAGCCGAACATGAAGTCTACTAGCAAGTTGATCCTCAGTAATAGAAAGCTATCCTTTGGGCAGATTTTGTTCACATCGGAGAAGTCAATGCATATTCACCACTTCTAATTATTTTTCTTAACAAGGACCACATTAGAAAGTTAGTTCGAGTATTAGACCTCCCTGATGAACCCCACATTGAGCAGCTTTTTTACCTCATCATGGATGGCGATCAATTTTTTGATGAAATAGTTCCTATGCTTCTGTCGGAAATGTTTGTGATCGGGATTAAAGCCCAACATGTGGATCATTACTCGGGCCGGTATTCTGGCATATTAGTGGGTGTCCAAATAAAACTGTTAGAATTTTGCCTAAGGAAAGTTTTTGCTAGTCTTGTAAAGGGCCTGCCAAGGAGCTTCCGATTTGCATGCATTTCTCGGGTTTGTTAGGGTCCAAGGGAACCTGGTTGGTTGATTCGCTAGACTAGACTTGTTGTAGGGTGGTTTCATCTCGAAGGTTGAGGTCCTGAATCGGCTAATCGAGGGTCATTTGAGTGATTTGAGACAGTAGCATATCCGACCAGTCATCTGGTCACTTAAGACCTCCCTAACGCCAAACTGAGTCGGGAACTTCATCTTTAGGTGCTAGATCGACATCACTACTCCAAAGGCAACCAGGTAGGGTTATCCCAAGATGGCATTGTAGATCGAGGGAAGATCCTCCACTAGAAACGTGAGCATCTTGGAGGTTGTCTAGGGATAAATCCCCAGCGTAACCTCCGGTTGGATGGCCCCTAAACGGGTACCAGCTCATTGTCCTGCCCGTATAATGGTTCCTTAGTCGTCTTCATTTGATTATTCTTCAGGCCAAGCTTAAAGTATGCATCAAGATAGAGTAAATTTTGAGAGATTCCATTATTAATAAAAAATCGTTTCAACTAGTAGTCAATTGTACCGTCTGGAATGATGATCGATGCCACTAGGGAGTTCTAGTGGGAAGTTATTACATGAGCTATATCGTCATCACTAAAACTAATGACCTCATTCCTAACTCTTATCATTGGCCTTTTACTATTGGAAGTTGTCTCTAGATGGTGTAGGGCATTGTTCTTGGCCAAATGAGTTGTCAACATATTAATGATCCAATCACGTCTTGGTTCCTCAGCTGCTCTGGTCCATCCTCGCCTACTATGGGGGCCTGCCCCAAATTTTGTAAGAACCTAGTGATGTGCCCTTTACAAAGCAGGTCTTCAATCGCCTTCTATAGCATCCGACAATCTTCAATGTTATAACCTAGAAATTGATGGTAGTGACAGTACTTTAACTAGTCTCCTTCTTCCGAGTTCTTCGGTGTCTTTGACCATTTCAAGAACTTTTTATCTTGGATCTACATCTGGATATTGGCGTGGGTGTCATTTAGAGGAGTCAAACTCGGGGGCCTGAACTCCTTTTGGACACCGAGTTTTGCCCATGGCTGCTTTCGAGGGCCCCGAAAGCAATTATCATCTCGGCTCCTCTTCTTCTCATTCGCCGGTCCCTCTGGGGGTCAATATGCGCACTCTGGCCGCTTCACTTTGTTGGCCTCCTTCGCCACTATGTATGCGCGAGCAATTGTCTCAACTTTCCGAAAGGTCTAAAAGTTCTAACGGGTTAGGTGCTTAAAGAAGTCACCCGATTCCAGAGTAGCGACGAAGGTGTTGAGTTTCACCTCTTTGGTGAGTTGGGATATCTATTGGAGGGCTTGACTTTGGTGGATGTGCTCGATAGGGAGTGACTTTTTTGAGAGAAAGAGGGAAAACTCTTTGTTTCGTCTGGTCAATTGAGAGTAAGTATCATTTTGTCAGGTTAGTGGTGGCCTAAGTCATCCTCTTTCTTCATTGGTAGGGGTGAAGGGTATTTGTTACACTGTTGTCGATGTGGCTTTAGCGATAAGGCCGTTAATAGCTGTCCCGGCAGGATTCCCAGACTGTCCCGACAACTGTGAAGGTCACCGATATCAGTTGTCATTTTGGGTTAATTTCGTGACAATTGGTGGTCCTCACCGAACACTTGCCAATTTATCCCGTCAGTGGTTGCAGGTACCGCAAACATGTGCATGTTGTATCAACCATACTGTCGATTGCCAGGCTCCCAATGCCACAATTAGCTAATTTTGCTGGGCTGTCAATTAGACTTCCTTGGTGCTTGTCATTATCTGCTCGTCATGAGTTAGGTCGTGACTAGGCCGATTGTGGTACCTCCTAGGCCTCACACCTCGCTGGATCTCATTGGACCTTAGTATCCCTGGCACTCTGACTGATAGGCCTGGTGTCGTGTCATCTCACAGTGTTACAGGACCTATCAAATTTTATATTTTCGCACTTTAATGTCTCATACTTTAAATTTTGTTGCTATTGAATAGCATAACCGTCACAGATATTTTAATTTTCAACAATTTAAAATTTTATCATTTATTTTTTATATCCTTTTTAATGGTTGTAGCACAACTATTATGGCCACTCTAATTATCACCAATTTAACATTTTAATTTTTTTAAAATTTTTAAAATATAAAATAGTTATGAAATTAATTTTAAATAAAAAATAAACTCATTATAGATACGAAATCCGATTTATTAAAAAAAACACACCAAACTCTCATACACTTACAAAGTTTAAAAGAATTATACTTATTATGGTTTGATCAAGTTTTTAGTGCTGTTGTCGCGGAGTTTATATTTTTCTACCATTGTTAATTTTCTACCCTACCATTTAAAGTTTAAAAAAAAACTAAACACTGAAAAAAGAAAAAAACATAAGTAAAAGAAAATGTTAACGTAAAATTTAAAAAAAAAGTTAAAAACTGTTAAAAAAATAAAAACTAAAAAAAAAGAGAAACAAACAGTTACGTAAATAAAGATAAAAGAATAAATTAAATTAAACATAACTAAAAAAAAAAGTTTCAAGAAATGAAAATTAAAAACAGATTCATGAAAGTGAAAATTACGGGGGAAAAAATTGTAGATTTTTTATTATTTTTTTAATCTTATAACATTTTAGAGGTGTGATGTCAATGAGAATCTTAGAGCACCTGGTAATCGATAAGTAAGATTTAGAGTAGGATCAAAAAATCACTACACTAAAAAGGATAAATTTATTAAAAAAATTCACTAACTTTAAAACTTCTAGATTATGCGATGAATTGAGCAAAATTAAAAAAAATATAAGAAAAAATTTTAGATTGAGATTAAAAATTTTTTAACAAGTGATCATAGCATAGTATAATATATTATATCAAAAATAATAAATGTATAGAACAAGAAAAAAATATTTTAAAAAATATATTTTTATGTGAGAATAAATATTATTCTATAACTATTTTGTCAATCCCCACTCTAGTTCGAGATGAATTAATCATGGAGTTATTAACTCAAAATAGAATAAGTATTGGATGAAATTACTATTTAAGTTTTTTTTGTAGTGGCGAGTCTTCCTAATGGGTGATCTACCACTTATCAAACAATTTTAGTTTTTTTTTTTTTTTAAATTAATATTATCTTATTTATTTTATGAGATAATTTTATTATTTTTAGATATCTAGTATCAACATATCATGTGTAGAACATCTATTTGCTTACCAAAAAAAAAAAAAAAATGTGTAGAACATCTAAGTACTCTCCTTCTCTTATCTTATCACATGATTATATGCTTAGATTATTTTAAATTATAGGTAATATTTGGTATAGATAAAAGAGATGAATGAATTTTTTTTTTTTTTGATATTTATGTTTGTATATATATATAATTTTATTTATAAAAATAAAAAAAAAATTATGAAAAAAATTTTAAAAAAAAAAGTTGAAAAATTTTGAAAAAAAAATTCATAAAAAAATTTTAAATTTTGTGGGTAATCTTATAAATTATGAGTTAAATACTAATTTTGTAATTAATTAAATTTAAACATTGACCTTTAAAATTTTATAATTGTATCGTCTAATGATATTATTTAGAGAGTAATTACTATATAATATATATAAATTTTATTCTTACTTAGTTTGTCTAAATATCATATATTACCTTAATATAGTAAAAATTTAATACCCGAGTGAGTCCTTAAACCATTATTTTGAACCTATAATCTATAATGATTATTTTTTCAGCAAAAATCTTTTAATAATTTTATTATACATATTTTGAATTGTTACTCTTGATAATTAATCATTATTTAATAAGAATTACTTAATTTTATACAAATAAATTATTGTATTCACTTTAAAGATGATTTTAATTGCACATTTTTAAATTTTTGAACCTAAACTTATTTTATTTCTTATTTGATTACCATTTGAAACTAATTTGAACATATCACGTGTAAATTTTAAGTTTATAATTATATTTTTTTGATTTACCCACGTTATAAAATTGATCTAGATATATTAAACACTTATTCTATCCAAATATCTTAAGATATAAAGACAATTAATGGAGAAAAATAAGAGTGATATGTGGTGTAAAAAAAAATAGGGACAAATTTAAACTTTGTTATTTTATTTTGTGCCTCCATAAAAATACCATACCACAAAGTCTAAAAGTTAATTATTGATATATTATTTCTCTTTTTTTGTATTCTTCCGGTCAACAAAAAAACAAAAAAAATGCAAAAGAGAGAGAAAGAGAGAGAGAGAGAGAGAGAAAAAAAAAAAAAAAAAGGAAGAAGAGAAATGAGATTAAAAAAGAGAAATAAATAAATTGAGATAAAATATCTTATGAATGTGGTTTTATAAAAGAAGAAGAAAATGGATGATACTTGTATTAGAAAGATATGATGAGTCTGTAATGTTTACAGTATTTTTTTATAAAATTTTTATCTCTTTTTTGTAACCGTAAATCCCTATTATAGTTGACCAAGGCTTAAAAAAATCGTAATGAATATAACTTATAAATATAAATTAAAAATAATATTATTTATATTGATTAATTCTAAAAATAAATTTCATTTATAAAATTATTACAAATCTTCTCATAAATAGCTTCTTTTATTGTAAGAGTTGTACGATCCGATTTTTCACTGCACTTACCTTTTTAGTTGTGTAGCTCTTGCGCGTAGTTTGTGAGTTCAACAAATTTTTTTTTTTTTTTTTTTTTGAGTGCATATCTAATAAAGTTTTGAAGTCAAAATTAAAAAGTAAATCATATATTGTTACGGATTTGGTCCGGAGTTAGATGGAAACGATTTTTGTTGCTCCGTCTTTTTAACTCAAGACCTGTGCAATACAAAGGAAGACAAGATGATCAGAAAGCCAATGGGGCTAGATCCCCAAAGGCTTTCCGACGCTCAAGTCAGTCATGGCCTTTTTTGAATAATAAAAGAGAAAGATGTATTTATTTTTATTTCAGATAGTAATTTTCAGAGAGAGAGTTTCAGGGCCTCCTTTCTTGGAGGATTACCTTCTCTTTATATAGGGCCTCCTTTCAATTTTCTAATTTCTCCGGAAATGTATAACTTCTCCAGATAAGTATACTTAGTTAATTTAACTCCTGTCGTTTTTATAACTTCTCCGGTTAATTATGGTACGTTTCTCTCAAAAACAAACCGTAGAAGTTATTATGAGTTTCTATAATTTATCCCATGGGTGGTTATCAGTTATTCGGGTAATAATACCCATCACTAGCCCCCCATACTAGAATATTAAAATTTTAACTTCTAACATGTCTTATGATGGGATTGATTACTTAGGATTTTTTTGAATTTTCATTGCTCCGGATTTGGTGACTCCGCTTTTTGGTCACTCCGGATTTGATGACTCCCGCTTTTTGGTCACTCCGGATTCATTCACTCCGAATTTGGTGACTCCCGCTTTTTGGTCACTCCGGACTTATTCACTCCGGATTTGGTGACTCATGCTTTTTGGTCACTCCGAATTTGGTGACTCCCGCTTTTTGGTCACTCCGGACTTATTCACTCTAGATTTGGTGACTCCAACTTTTTGGTCACTCCGGATTCATTCACTCCGGATTTGGTGACTCCCGCTTTTTGGTCACTCTGAATTTATTCACTCCGAATTTGGTGACTCCCACTTATTGGTCACTCCGGGTTTATTTACTTCGGATTTGGTGACTCCGACATTTTAGTCACTCCAGATTTATTTACTCCGGATTTGGTGACTCTCGCTTTTTGGTCATTCCGGCTTTATTCACTCCGGATTTGGTGACTCCCGCTTTTTGGTCACTCCGGATTTATTCACTCCGGATTTGGTGACTCCCGCTTATTGGTCACTCCGGGTTTATTTACTCCAGATTTGGTGACTCCCGGTTTTTGATCACTCCAGGTTTATTTACTCCAGATTTGGTGACTCCTGCTTTTTGGTCACTCCGGATTTATTCACTCCGGATTTGGTGACTCCCGCTTTTTGGTCATTCCGGGTTTATTTACTCCGAATTTGGTGACTTCCGCTTTTTGGTCACTCCGGATATATTCATTCTGGATTTGGTGACTCCCGCTTTTTGGTCACTCCGGATTTATTCACTCCGAATTTGGTGACTCCCGCTTTTTGGTCACTCCGGATTTATTCACTCCGGATTTGGTGACTCCCGCTTTTTGGTCACTCCGGATTTATTCACTCCGGATTTGGTGACTCCCGCTTTTTGGTCACTCCGGATTTATTCACTCCGGATTTGGTGACTCCCGCTTATTGGTCACTCCGGGTTTATTTACTCCAGATTTGGTGACTCCCGCTTTTTGATCACTCCAGGTTTATTTACTCCAAATTTGGTGACTCCTGCTTTTTGGTCACTCCGAATTTATTCACTCCGGATTTGGTGACTCCTGCTTTTTGGTCATTCCGGGTTTATTTACTCCGAATTTGGTGACTCTCGCTTTTTGGTCACTCCGGATTTATTCATTCCGAATTTGGTGACTCCCGCTTTTTGGTCACTCCGGATTTATTCACTCCGGATTTGGTGACTCCCGCTTATTGGTCACTCCGGGTTTATTTACTCCAGATTTGGTGACTCCTGCTTTTTGGTCACTCCGGATTTATTCACTCCGGATTTGGTGACTCCTGCTTTTTGGTCACTCCGGATTTATTCATTCCGGATTTGGTGACTCCCGCTTTTTGGTCACTCCGGATTTATTCACTCCGGATTTGGTGACTCCCGCTTTTTGGTCACTCCGGGTTTATTCACTCCGGATTCGGTAACTCCCGCTTTTTGGTCACTCCCGGTTTATTTACTCCCGCTTTTGGTCACTCCCGATTTTTATTTACTCGCTTTTTGGTGGTGTCGGATTGGGTGACCCGCTTTTTGGTCACTCCGGATTTATTCATTCCAGATTTGGTGACTCCCGTTTTTTGGTCACTACGGGTTTATTTACTCCGATTTTAGTGACTCCCGCTTTTTGGTCACTCCGGATTTATTCATTCCAGATTTGGTGACTCCCGTTTTTTGGTCACTACGGGTTTATTTACTCCGATTTTAGTGACTCCCGCTTTTTGGTCACTCCGGATGGCGAATTAGTTCTGACACAATCTTAGCTGGCTTGCTATGTGCTGATCATCACGTGGTATCTTCTGTTACCGCCGTTTGAGTAGCAAATGTTTTCCTGACACGTTTTCTCTTCATCATTTTTGAATTTGAACGGACACGTCCCTTCGAACCTATATATAAGGGTTTCTCCTGTTATATTGTTCTGCATTTTACTTTCCTTCTTCTTGTTCCAATGGCGTCCAAAGTCGAATCGATGAAATCTGTTCTTACCACTGCGGAGATGCAAAAGATTATTTTCAAATATAATATCCCGAGTTCATATTTGCGTTCGATACTGACTGAGGGTGACAGAGCCGATCCTCCCCCAACTGGCTATATTACCGTATACGAAGCGCATTTGAAGAGTGGTCTTCGTTTTCCTCTCACATTAGAACTTCAAACAAATTTTTCCGATTTGGGCATAACCATCGCACGATACCATGCAAATGCCGTGAGGTATCTCTGCAACCTTTGTATATTTTTTTGCTTTCGTGGTACAACTCTTAGCACCACTATCGTTAGAGCTTTATTCAAATTTTGTCAAACTGGGGATTGGATATCCTTGTCTCCTCATGAATTAAATATCAGTGGGGTTATCATTGATACAGTCAAAAATTCGAAAGATCGTTTCTTTTTCCTTTCTGTTCCCCAGTCTGGTATTCCTAATGCCTGGGGTAAAATCCCCGAATCATATTCTGGCAAACTCTCCTCAGAGGAAGAAGAATCGGTGAAACCTCTAATTGAGATGATAAGAGCTAATATGGAGTTGTTTTCTGATAAAGAACATTTATTTACTCCTGAAATTTTTGCTCTAACTAATTGGGGGACTCTAGTCGAAAAAGTTGGAACATCGGACCCATCTTCTAAACAACGTAAAAAGAAATCGAAGAATACCGTGCCAAGGGGGCGTAAACGTCGGGTTGTTTCACCTAACCAATCGCCTTCTTCCGATACTGCTGAAGTTGGCCTTCCCATGTTTGAAAGGTTAAAAGGGATAAGTGATTCATCCCCTACCCTTTCTAATCAACCACAGGAAGAAAATCATGTCATTGAGTCTTTGGCTGCCACTGAATTTGGACAAAGGGGAACGGAAACTGAGGAAATGACACTTGTTCCACTCAACACATCAACTCCGGCCCCAAGGGAATCCCTTTCTGGTCTGGTTGACTTAGTCGTTGAAAGGCCTGTTGAAGAAACTTCTACTCCGACCTTTTCTGCTCCGCCTATCCCTCAAAGTTCAGGATTTGACCGGAGGGAGAGTTGACCCCTTCAATTGAACCGGTTGCTTATTCTCCTCTCGGAGTTCATCTGGTCCAGGTCCGGAGCGAGCTTCTACTCCTACTTCTTTACTTCGTCTGTCTTTGAAGACTGCGGCTCAAAAAGCCCGCTATATTACAGTAAGATTATCAAAGGAACCTTTATCCCCTTTTTTTTACTTACTCCTATCTTATCCCTGTACTTAACAGAACGAGAAGATGGACGAAATTTTGAATCTTTATTTGACCCAACGTGACCTGAAGATCGAGCAACTTGAGAAAGAAGTTCAGAGACTTGAACAAAAATGCACTGATCCGTCAGTTCTTGAAAAAATGAGAGATCAGGCTAGTGCTGACGCTGCAAAAATTGATCTACTTCAAAGTCGGATTTCTAGCATTGAGTCGGAGTTGCAAAAAGCTAAAGATGCTTTGTGGAAGTCCGTGGAACACGCTTCTAATCTCAGAAGTGACAATGCCAAGTTAGGAGCTGAGCTTATGGTACGGTTGAAACCAGAGGAGGTTCGTCTGGCTTTGAATAGCTAGATTTTTGTATGGAGTCCTTCTATGCCGGCAGATTGCTGTCAAGTTGGATCCAACTTTTTCGGTTGGCTTTTTTGATCCCAGGAACCTTGGTGCTCGTTCCCAATTAGATTTGAAAGAATTTTTTGAAGCCGGTGAATCTTCAACGCAGCCTTCATCAAATCCTTCCCATTAACTTTGATTTTTATTGATGTTGTATTTATGATGGAAAAAGATATACTAGACGCCTTTTTGAATGGAATCAAATATTTTGACTTTTATTGAAAGAATTTTTTCAAATACGTTGCATTCCAAGTTCTCGGCACTAATTTTTCATTTGAGGTGCGTAATTTGTATGCACCATTTTTTAGTACAACAGAAACAATAAATAGACCTTCCCAATTGGGAGAGAGCTTATTTCTATTGGCTATTTTACCGGTTGCCTATATGCTTCTCAGAACCAAGTCTCCCACATCAAATTGCCGTGCTTTTGTCCTCTTGTTGTAGTATCGCGCAATCCATTGCTGATAAGCGGCTGTCCGTACCCCTGCCGTTTCTCTGGATTCTTTCAATAAATCAAGATTCTCCTTAAGCCGTATTGAATTGCTTTGAGAATCAAAATTCTCTATCCAGAGGCTGGGCAATCCTTTTTAATTGGTATCACTGTTTCGGTTCCGTAGCATAAACTGAATGGCATTTCTCTTGTTGACTCTTTAGGAGTCGTCCGGTTTGACCATAATATTGACGGTAACTCATCAGCCCAAGAGCCCTCAGCTTCTTCCAATTTTGTTTTTAATCCATGTAGTAAAGTCCGATTAGTTACCTCTATTTGGCCATTTGCTTGTGGATAAGCAACAGAGGTATGTGCTAATCGGATCTTCAAATTCGAACAAAACTTAGTGAAGTGTTTTCCTGTAAACTGAGTTCCGTTATCAGTAACTATCGCTTCTGGAACTCCAAATCGGCAAACAATGTTTTACCGTATGAATTTTGTTGCATTATGTTCAGTTATTTTTGTCAAGGGAGAAGCTTCCACCCACTTGGTAAAATAATCAATTCCAGCTATAATAAATCTTCTTTGTCCAGCGGCTACTGGGAAGGGTCCCAGTATGTCCAGCCCCCATTGTGCGAATGGCCAGGGTGCTTGTAATGATTTCAGTTCGGTTGGAGGTGCATGAGGTATACTTCCATGGATTTGGCAGTTTTTCCATTTCTTGACAAAGTCAACAGCATCTTTTTTTATAGTTGGCCAAAAATAGCCTTGTCGCATTGATTTGAAGGCGAGATTCTTTCCTCCTATATGGGATCCGCAAATCCCAAGGTTGACCTCACCTAAAACATAATCTGCCTCCTCCAGAGTTAGGCATCTCAAATATAGGACAGAGTACCCACAACGATACATTTTTCCATCAATGATTACGTACCAGCCAGCAGTTTTCTTTATTTGTTTAACTTCGTCCTGATTTTCTGGAACTATTCCATCAGAAAGATATCGATAATACGGAGTCATCCAGTTTTCATTACTAGTGACTTGTAAGATATCTTGATCGATTTCTTCAATACTTGGAATAGTAAGGACTTCTCGCATACTCCGAGAGTACTGCTCCGGATTTTCTATAGCCACCGCCTTTGCTAATTGGTCGGCCTTTTCGTTTTCCCTTCTAGAAATATGGTTCATATCGATTTTATCAAAATCTTGAAATGCACTTCTTACCTTTGCAAGGTATTTTGCTAAACATGACTTTGACACTTCAAAGTCTCCTCGAACTTGATTAACTATCAACTCAGAGTCACTATAAACTGCAATATACTTTACTGAAGATTCTTTGGCCAACCAAAGTCCGGCCAACAGAGCTTTATATTCAGCCACGTTGTTTATTGTTGGGAATAAAAGTCTCAGTGAGTATGGTATTTTCATTCCTTCCGGAGTTCATAATATCACTCTGGCTCCACTTCCTGTTGTGTAGATGATCCGTCCACGTACATCGTCCATGGAGTGGATAATTCAGTCCGGCCAATGTTTTGATCTTCTACTTCATTATTTTGTGCTGAGAAAGAAATTTCAACTAAAAAATCAGCCAGAGCCTGTCCTTTTATTGATGGCCTCGGTTTGTACTCAATATCAAATTCTGCGAGTTCGATTGCCCATTTGACCAGTCACCCCGAAGTATCCAACTTTTGTAATATTCCTTTAAAAGGTTGATCTATGAGGACGGTTATTTTATGGGCCTGGAAATATGGCCTTAGCTTTATTGCTGAATAAACAAGTGCTAACACTATTTTCTCGGCGTGTGTATAACTATTTCTACGTCTAACCGTATTTTACTAACATAGTAAACCGGTCTTTGAACATCCTCCTGTTGCCGGATTAAAATTGAACTTAATACTACATCAGAAACTATCAGATATAAAAATAACTCCTCTCCCTCTAATGGTGATGTCAGGAGAGGAGGGCTGGCTAAATATTCTTTTAAATTCTGAAAAGCTACTTGGCATTCTTCGGTCCATTGGAAACCATTTGCTTTGGTTCTTCTTAAAGCTTTAAAGAATGGAAGATACTTTTCTACCGACTTGGATAAGAATCGAGAGAGTGCAGCAAGTCTTCCTGTAAGCCGTTGAACCTCTTTTATAGTTTTTGGTGGGCTCATTTCTGTAACCGCCTTTATCTTTTCCGGATTGGCTTCAATACCTCGCTTTGAAACTATAAATTTCAAAAACTTGTCTGAGGATACTCCAAAAACGCATTTGGTTGATTTAATTTCATATGATATTTTCGGAGTACTTCAAAAGCCTCTTCTAAATCTGCAGTGTGATCGTCCATGAATTTACTTTTAACGAGCATATCGTCTACATATACCTCCATGTTTCGGCCGATTTGATCTACGAGTAATTTGTTCACCAGTCTTTGATACGTGGCACCGGCATTCTTCAATCCGAATGACATTACCTTGTAACAGTAAGTTCCTTGGTCAGTCATAAAGGAGGTGTGTTCTTCGTCCTCCGAGCACATGCTAATTTGGTTATAATCGGAGTATGCGTCCATGAAACTGAGTAATTTATGTCCGGACGTTGAATCTACCAATAAATCAATTCTCGGCAAAGGAAAACTATCCTTTGGACAGGCCTTATTCAAATTGGTAAAATCAACACACATCCTCCACTTTCTGTTGCTCTTCTTTACCATAACCACATTAGAAAGCCAGTCCGGATACTGGACTTTCCTTATGAAACCGGCATCCAGTAAATTCTTCACTTCCTTCCTGATTGCGATGAGCTTCTCAACCGAATAGTTCCTTCGCTTCTACCTAATTGGTTTGTGATTGGGATCCAAACTTAATTTATGGATTATCACTTCGGTTGAAATTCCAGGCATATCGGATGATGTCCAGGCGAAGACATCTTTATTCCGCCGGAGGAAGTCAATTAACCGCCCACGAACTGGTCCGGTCAATGAATTTCCTATTTGTACGCATTTTTTCGGATCTGTTGGATCCAACAGAATCAAATCAGTTACTTCTCCGGACTATGCTTATTGTAAGTATTTTCATCTCGATAATCAAAATCTTCCAAGGTCCGATCTTGAACATTTTTTTCAACTTGGGATAAATAATATGTTCAACCGGTAATTTGATCTTCCAATATTTCTCCAACACCATTTGATGTTGGAAACTTCATTTTTAAATGAGGAATAGATATAACCTGCTCCAAAAATTATAAGGCGGGTCGACCTAGAATTGCATTATAAACTGAAGGCAGGTCCACTACCAGAAAAATAAGTTCGTGAGAAGCAGTTTTTGGGTAAGTTCCCAATATGACCTCTAATTGGTTGGTTCCTTTGACTGTGACTGGGTTCATTTCCACTCCATACAGCGGTCCATTGGCTAGTCGGAGTTGATTAATTTTCAAACCCAATTTAATGAAAGCATCAAAATAAAGTAAATTGCTAGAGCTTCCATTATCGATAATTATTCGTTTCATCTGGTAATCTACGTTACCATCAGAAACTAAAGCTGATATAACTAATGGATCTGAGTGTGGTGTCCTTACATGATCCATATCCTCCTTACTAAAGCTAATTACATCATCACTTTCAAACTTCCGCTTTTTATCACTTCTGATGATATCCAGTTAGTCGGACTGAGCCTTGGCCGGTCTGGTGGTTATCATATTTACCACTCCGGCCACCATGCGACTTTTCAATTGTGGCTGCTCCGTCTTTTCTTCTTCCAGTCTTCCACCGGAGTTATCCTCTGGGTTCTTTAAAATTTTTTTGAGATGTCCTTTCCTAATCAGATTTTCAATCTCTCTTTGTAAAGTCCAGCATTTCTCAATTCCATGCCCAGGTGAGCAATGGTAGTGGCAAAACTTGCTTTGATCTCCACTTTCAGGGTTCTTTGGGGCTCTTGGCCATTTGAAGAATTTTTCCTCCTGAATTTGTATGAGGATATTTGTTCTTGAATCATTTAACGGGGTCGGATCAAAAGGTCTGAATTTCCTTCGTGTTTCGTTCTTAAACTTCCTTCTGGGCTCCTTTGGATGGGATCTTTCATCTTCGTTTCTTCTTCTTTTCGGTTATCCTTGATAAGGAGGATTTACCCTAAGAGGCTTTTTAGCTTCATTGGCTTCCTCTGCTGCCACGTACGCTCGTGCAGTAACTTTCACTTCTCTGAAAGTTTGTGGATCTATATGGGTTAAATGTTTAAAAAACTCTCCTGGCTCCAGATTTGCAATGAAAGTGTTTAACTTGACTTCGTCAGTGAGGCGTGGAATTCGACGAGCTTCGGAAGTGAATCTTGATAGGAAGCTCTTCAGGTTTTCATTTGGTCCCTGCTTGATACGAGCCAAGTGCCAAGGTTGTTTTTCTATTCTTTGACTTGAAGCGAATTGAGAAAGAAAATTATCTGCTAATTCTTGGAATGACCGAATTGAGTTAGTTGGCATTCGGTAGAACCAAATTCTTGCATCCCCCTTCAAAGTCAAAGGGAAGTATTGACACATCATCATTTCATCTAAGCCTTGAAAGCTTAGTATCGTTCAGAAGTGGTCCAAGTGATCCATCGGGTCAGTACTTCCATCATATGTATCAATAGATGGCATTTTGAACTTCTGGGATAATGGACTGGTCCGTATTTTCGTTGTGAATGGGGACCTCCTTAAATCGTTAATTCGTCCTTCAAATTTTTCTCCGAAAAGATAATCCCACATCTTTTCTAATTTTTCTTCTCTTTGAGGTATAGCAGCAGATTTTTTGATATTGAAATAAGTTCTCAATTCCTCAGGAGCTTCAGATCGGTGATGTTGGACGTTTTTGGCATTGAGATAAACTCTCAATTCCTCAAGAGCTTCGAACCGGTGTGGTTGGTTATTTTTGCTATCCGGAGGCAAGTTGGAGGAAGCTTCCTCTTGGTCAAGAGGTCTTCTTTCACTCCGGGGATTTCGTCTTTCTGGGCTGTCTTCAATGGATCTCGGGCCCAACCGGCCTTCTAATCGAGATCGGCCTTCACCCCTTTCTCTTGTAAACATTTTCTCTTGGATATGTACGGTCGATTTTTTCTTCCGCCTATTTTCCATTGAAGCGGGAATATGCGTTGCTGAAGAATGGGCGTCCGGCTTTTGACGTCCCACTTGTTTGCGTAAAGATTGAAGTTCTTGAGTCATGTGGTCCATACGGGCGTTCATCGCTTGTATGAGTTGATTCTGTTGATTTTTTTCTTGCTCCGACAAATGAGGGTTATTTTCAGGAATAGCATTTTCTAATGCCGAAGCACTAACTTCCGGAGCACTTATTGCCGGAGCACTTCGATACGTTTGGGTATTAACCATATTTTTTTTTAGTGGTAAATCAAACTTTTGTCTGATTCACACAGACAGCGCCAATGTTGCGGATCTGGTCCGGAGTTTGATGGAGATGATTTTTGTTGCTCTGTCTTTTTAACTCAAGACCTATACAACACAAAAGAAGACAAGATGGTCAGAAGGCCAATGGGGCTAGATCCCCAAAGGCTCTCCGACGCTCAAGTCAGTCACGGCCTTTTTTGAATAATAAAAGGAAAAGATGTATTTATTTTTATTTCAGATAGTAATTTTCAGAGAGAGAGAGTTTCAGGGCCTCCTTTCTTGGAGGATTACCTTCTCTTTATATAGGGCCTCCTTTCAATTTTGTAACTTATCCGAAAAAGTATAACTTCTCCAGATAAGTATACTTAGTTAATTTAACTCCTGTCGGTTTTATAACTTCTCCGATTTCAACCTCCGATTGATTATGGTACGTTTCTCTCAAAAACGAACCGTAGAAGTTATCAGGAGTTTTTATAATTTATCCTATGGGTGGTTACCAGTTATTCGGATAATAATACCCATCATGTATATTTGTACTTAATGAGTTGAGATAAAATAAATACACATACATTTAAACTCTCTTAATAATAAATTTAAAATGACTAAATTTATAATTTTAAATATTTATATTAATCCTATTAATTTTTTTAACATTAATATAATTTACATATATTTTAAGATATCTATGAATGTTTATGGGTATTATTATTAGAAGCCTTTACAAGACTTAACTCGTCCAATAGGGTCACCTAGGGGTTTAAAGGCTTATTATATCCGTTAAATATAATCGTGTTACCCACGAAGGTAAAATTCTTTTTAATTTCCAATATTTACTTATTTTTTTAATTGCTAAGGGCATAGCAATGAGTAGATATGAAGTGTGATGAATTACAACTTTTGTATTTTTATCCTCATTTATTTACTATTATTTTTAAATAATTTTTAATTAAATTATATATTTTAATTGTACTTATTTTATTTTTTGATAAATAATTTTTGCAATAAAAGTGAGCAAATGGATCCATTTGGAACCAGAGGAGAGAGAGAGAAACAGAGAGAGAGAGAGAGAGAGAGAGAGAGGGAGAGAAGGAGAAGCTGCGGAAGCAAAAGAAAGAGAGAGAAGAAAGAGGGAGAGGGAGTGGGGAGAGGAAAGCAGAGGCGAGAGGGGGGGGGGATAAGGAAGAAAGAAAGAGAGGGAGAAGAGAGCGTGGAAGCAGAAGCCGCGGGCAGAGCGGAGAGAGGAGACAGAAAATAAGAGGGGAGTAAAGTTTGGCGGAGTTTGTTAGTTTATATATTTAAATTTTAGTTTAATTAAATTTATTTTTAAATTAATTTGGCTCTACTAGTTATTTTATATTATATATTATAAAAATTAATACGTTAGGAAAAATTATTAAAATTATTTAATAACTTTATATTTATGTTATTTAATTTATTATATTTTATTTTTTGTTATTTTATTTTTTTAAACCTTTGATAGTTAAGTTATCGCTACCCTTATAATTTTAAATTTTTATTATTTACTTCTCGCAGTTTATTTACTTTTTTATTTTCTAAACCTTTAATGGTTAAATCGTGCTACTCTTTGAATTTTATATTTTTGTACTTTAATTTTTTACACTTTAACTTTTATTACTATTGAAAAGTATAGCCGCTACATGTATATTTTTATTTTTCAACAATTTAAAATTTTATCAGTTATTTTTTTGTATCTTTTAATTAACTTTCTGGCTATATCACAACTGTTATGTCCACTCTGATTATCATTAACTTAACGTTTTAATTTTTTTGATATTTTTGAAATATAAAATAATTACAAAATTGGTTTCGAGTAAAAAATCAACCCCCCGCGGATACGCTACATAATTTACGAAAAAATTATATTGAATTCTTGTGCACTTATGAGGTTAAAAAGAATCATACCTGTTGTACCTCGATCACTCTTCTATTGGTTGTAAAGAAATCGGGCTATTAATGTGTTAATTAATAATTTTGTCCAATGACTTGACCTACTTTATTTTCTCCAACCTTCTATCTAATTAAGAACCTTATTTTCAAATATGGGATGAAGGTAAACGCTTCAAATGTTACCAGGCTTTGTCGGCCTAGTAAGGCATTACAGATGAATGAAATATCTACTACGAAAATAATTAGTTAATGTGAGGTCATCTCTGGAATGTCCTCATTGTAACTTTTAAGTGCATAATATCTTAGCCTAGATTGGCTCATTATCTAGCCTATTAAGTAGTTCATCTGATAGATCCATTTAATTATATATTAATTATAGTCCAATAAATACATCAAACTCTCTGACAAATGTATGGCTCGATTCTCTAATGCTTCTAAAAGTCTTGAGCAGGTTAGTTGCTACTATTCCTATGTTTACTACCTGCAATCTATTCTAGATGTTCATAGTTTAGGCATTCTAGCCTTTTGGCATTGTTCGCCTCCTCTACTATAATGTGAGCCTCAATAATAATTTTTACTTTCAAGAATATCTTAGATCTTATTAAACCAATAACTTAAAAAAGTAGTCTGACTGGATAGTCAACATATAAGCATTCAGTGTAAGCTTTAATATAACTTGGCCCCTAGCATTAAATTAGGCTAGAAAACGATTTGGATTTTCATAAAGAGACTGTCTAATTCTAATCAAATGTCAGTATTATTTTTTCCTCTCTATCTAGTGGCAAAATAGAATAGAAACTGCTTATCTAATTTCTATAAAGGTCCAATAGAATTCGATCCTGGCCCATAGAACTAAATTCTTGCACTTCCTTTTAAAATTAAAAAGAAATAGAGGCACATCCAAATTTTGAAAGCTAAGAATGGTGCAAAAATAGTTTAGATGATCCATTAGAATAGAACTTCCATCATATTGCTCCATTATGGGCATTTTATACTTTTGGGGGAGTCAATGCGTTGATCTTAGAGGTCAATCACGTACGACCCAATTGGGTTGTATGGCCAATAAAACTTTCTCAAAAGACTTACTGCTCTATCCTCTTGATGCGCTTATCCACTTGTGGAGGCGATCTTCTTTGCGTTGATAAATATCATCAACTTTCAATAATTAGTAGATATACCTAATATTTGTCTGACTAAGAGGGTTCAGGGCATACTACTAAATAACAATTCCTCTCATTCAAATGGTAACCAAAATCCTGAGTGTATTGATGATTTCATTACGTTTGGTTCTCTTTTCTGATGTTGAAGTGATGGCTTTCGAGTCAAAAAGAAATAACTCAATTTTTCACCTCAGGGGCTGCAACATTTTTAATAGGGAGGGGTTCCCCTTGATGCGGCTTCCTTACTTTGACATTCTCTTTGAAGTCAAAGCTCAAGAATGAAGGGCCTCAACTCAGACAGATTTGGTCATCAAATTTATTCTAGATGAACTTTAAAAACTTTGATATGTCTTAAAGTGAAACAATCAAAGCACCAATGTCTAAAGCGGCTAGTAAGTGAGCACTTTCTTAACTATCTTGTTTAGGAAAAACATCATAAGAGGGGACATCTTCAGATAGTTGGTTGGATTTTCCATGTATCCTTGTAATCATCATATTGACTGATTTGTCAAAGATTGATAATTCATAGATTTTTGGTGCGTGTGTCTTTGTTTAATAAGGAACAAGTAGCTTAACTATCTTTTTCCAGAAATAATGCTGATAATTCATATATGAAATCTAGATAATGATTTAAATAAACTCAATTAGAATTATTAAATCTTCTATCCAGATTCTATAAACTAGAATAGCAAATAATAACTTCAGATGAATTAAAACTCACTCTCCGATATATTCTTTAATATTTAAGTCACTGAATTTTTTGAAAAAAAATTAGAATATGGGAAAGGTTGAGAGGATGACAAAGAAATAAATGACTTGACTCAGTATTTGATAAAAGAATAAGTGAGTTAGAATGCTATGACTAAATGTGGTTTATGCATAAAGATTAAATTGATAATGATGATCAATTAATGTTGGCTAATTTGACAATCCTCTCATTAGCTAACTACAAAGTATACAAACCACTCGGTTGAATAAACTCACTGATTAAATTAATCACTCGGTGAAATTTGGATATATAGTCATTTGAACATATAACTTAACCTATTTTGTATTCTGCTTAATAATCGCCCGTCAAATCTTAATTTATTTTGATTAAAATTAAGTCAAAATTACACACTGAGTTTTTTAAACTTAAATCTATTAGATTAGACAATACTTTCTCTTTATTGGACTTATTAATCATGAACTTTCTAAACTTATGAATGGAGTCAAACTTAATTAATGCCGCATCTTAACATCAATAAATATTAATTTCTTTAATTTTTTTTTAAAAAATAACTATTTTGTTCAATAATAAAGTGAAAATAATTACATTTTATCAATTGATTGGAAACATTTATTTGGAAATAAATTATATGTTTGCACCTTTACTTTTGATACATCCTTAGATCCAAATTGTTGTACGGATTAAAAAGCTATCTAATCTCTCCCTATGAGTCAAATTGAGACGGGTTCAATTTCTATTCTTGATAACCTAAATCCTACACACTACAATAAATCAATCAGAGGCCAGAGGATGGTAGAACTCACTCCCTGATATATTCTCAAATATTCAAATTAAAAATCTTTTTTGTGATGGGGAAAAAGATAGAGAATGTAAGGAATACATGGATGCACGAAAAAAGGGGGGATCGAGTGTGAACTGGAGAACTAGACTCTTAGGAATTCGCTCAAGCTAAGTGGCTTGAGAGAAAGAGAACTTCTTCGATCTTTCTGGGGTGCTTGAGGGTAAGGACTACTCATTCCCCTTCCTGTAGAAGTGAAGGGGTATTTGTAGAATTGGAGCTGGTGCAGCCTCCCTGGAGCCTTACGACTGATTGTCGGTTGCTTTGATAGATTCGTTGAGCTGTCTTAGTGATCGTGTGTAGATGCTTATGGTAACCGCCACCTTTTTTGGAAACATGGCAGAGCTACGCTTGCCATTCTAGAGTGATACGCTGTACAGGTGAATATTCTATGAATATTTGCAGAACTGTTGGGACAATTATCGTGGTTGCATTATGGCAAGTTCTCTTTGCTTGCCTGCACTGTGCCGTCAGGTTGTTGACAGCCACCCAGGAGGGGCAACCATAAGCACTCACTGTGCACAACACTAATCGCCCGTTCCTTGCTAAACAATTTCTGGTCGACCTGCACAAGCCAAACGCTCCAATGTCCAGCCTTTGACTTGACAGCCCATGCGATGGGCCTCTAATATTTGGGCTTCCCCACTCTTGGTGGGCCAGTCTATCCTTTGCTACACCTCCTGACCGTGGCCTTGGGAAAATACCTGTTGGGCCTTTGCTACTCCTACGGGCTAGGTTTTGACCGACCTATGTTTTGTCAGACCCATCGCTAGCCTCCCATGCCAGGAGGCCTAACTTGTCAACTCTCAACATATTCATTGATAGGGTGCCAACTACAGGTCTACTCGCATGATCCTTCCCCAGGAATTTTCATGATTGCTACACACTGAGGCGGGATTTGAGTCACTGTCTTTAGCAAGAATTTGGACGATTCTCTGACGTCAGTACTATCTTCTCGATTTAATGCTTGCCGATCTCCTCCCTGGCTATAAATGGATGGGCTCTCTATGCCTTGCTCCACAAATCATCTTCACCGGCCATGCGGTACGAGAGTTCGAAGCTAGTGTTGAGCTTACGCTGCCATTGGCTAGAGTTAGAAGGAGCTCTTCTTCAATGCTGATGGTGCTTACAAAGTCTACTTTAGTTACCCTCTTTTGTAGGAAAATCTACCTTGTTTTGCCTCTTTTGTGCCATTCTCATGCCTGAACTTGCATTTGATTGAGCAAAGGCTTGGGATCGAGCAGTTGCCCCCTCTCTTCCCGCAGACGTTGTACAATCCTCTTGGGTTCCGATCTAAAGGAGGGATGCCCTTGTCTCCTTCACTTCCACTGCTAATCTTAGGAACTGCTCGACGATAGGTTGCTTGAGAGGGGGGTCTTTTCTCGCCCATCGAGAAGGGCTCATCGATTGCATCCAATGATATTATGGGTGGTTCTATGGTGCTAGCACATGAGCTTTCCTTTGGGGCCTTCTTGGCAATGGCTAGTCGATTTACCACTATCAAGTCGCTACTCCATGTATTCTTATTTCCTTCTGAGTTGTACGTCCACTATTATAAATTTGTACTTTTTAAAATGAATTACTGAATAGAACTATTCGAGCATTATTTGCCTTCACATTGTATGACTCCAATATTCTTGCATGATACAAATATGCTTGAATGTTGCTTGACTTCTGACAATCCTAACAACTTGGACTACTGACATCTCGATCTTCTGACGATCCAATTCACAACGATTTATCCCGAATGCTTAGTTAGGATATGAGTTAGTCAAACCAACCTCGAGCCCACCAAGGTCACTCACTGCCAGTTTGTAGCTTTGGAGAGTGGAAAATTGGGGCCTTGAAACTAGCGCCTCGCCACAGGCTCCTCAATCTAGGGCCATCAGGTGTCAGCTGTCTGTATGGGGAGTCGTAGCATCAGACCACCATTACTGGCACTACGCAATTGACGCACCTTAGCATCCCACAGTGCGAGCAGGTGTCGTGGAAATTATGGGACGCGCCCCCTCGGTATGCTTAAATGACACGGCTTTGGGATAGGGCATCAGCTATTTAAACTTTTAGCCTTCGCCACTTCCTGCACTTTTCTTTCTCTATCCGAATCGCTCAACTCTGATTTCTCATTTTGCTTTCCATGCCCCCTGTGAGTGTCGATACAATCCCATCTGTTCTCACCTCTGATGAAATTGACTCTTTGTTCGATCGATACCACATCCCGAGCACCATCTTGTATATGCTACCAACTAATGACGATAAGGCTTGTTCTCCCTAGCCTGAGTTCATTATCATTTATGAGGTCCATTTTAGGAGTGGCCTTTGTATTCCATTGATGCAAAAGGTGTATGAGGTCCTGGTGTCTTTGGACATCCCAATCGCCATTTCGTATCCCAACACCATTTGATATCAAATTTTCCTGTGCATCTTCTTCTGTCACCATGGGCAATCTTTGGATGTCGTGACTGTGAAAGTGATCTTTCAATTTATTCAGGACACAGATTGGATTTTTTCCCATAAGGAGTAATGAATAAGTGAGTGAAACCCTGACTTGGTGTAGTGTTGGAAGGACCAGTACTTTTATTTGACGATCCCCTCTGACTGGGCCCCTTCTAATAAGTGGGGCAAGGTACTAACTTCTTATGCCGGTGATGTCCTATATCGGGAGAAAGACCTAATGAGGCCACTGATGGAGCTTGTTAAGATGCATGCTGGCTCCTTTCATGAAAAGGACTCTTGGCTATCCGTAAGGGCTTTTGTGTAAGCTAAGTGGGAGTTCTGCTTGAAGGGGATAGATGTAACAGCCCTGTTACTTCTCTAGCCCAAGGGGAAACCTAGATCATTATACATCAAGGATTCCTCTAAGAGGGCGACCAAGTGGTGGATAGCTTTGTTCGATTTCCCCTCCTCTGACTCCGGCCCGACCATTGCGGAGTGGATGCGGAGTGTTGATGAGTCGTCTAGAGGGCTAGCCTCTATCTCGTCTTCTTCAACTGGACAAGTCTTTGAGGAGGCTAATAGGTTCGCTGAGGGCAGTGAGCCCCTTGTTCCTCCTATTGGAGTGTCAAGTGAGCCTGGGGCTGGGAAGCTAGGTGAGCCGATCAATGCGCTGACTCTGACCCAGTATGAGATCCCTACTGTTATCATCTCGTCACCTAAAGAGCTCGCACCCAACCCTCCTGCCACTTTTGTTGAGGAGGGTCCCAACAATGACCGAGTGGTTGAAGTCCAAGCGCGGGATAATGCAGAGGCGATGGTGGTTAGCAAGATGCCTTACCGGGAGACCCTGGTATCCGATGTACCAAAGGGTCCGATGGCTTCCCCCTCTCTTCCAAGTTTTGGGACACCTTCTTGCCATCAGGAAGTGCCTCTGTTGAGTTAGAGGTCTCCTTCTGCTTCCTCTCCCAGGGCTTCCCCAGGCGCTTTGTCCTTGGAGGAACTGCCTTTCACTGGGGCATGAGCAAGATACCTCCTTATTCTTATTGTTGTTATCCTTACCTAACCATTTGTCTACTTGCTTGCAGTCATAGGCAGTGTTACATCCATTGGAGGCTTGTTTGCACTAGCGGGATGGCCTGATACGTCAACACAATGTAGAAATCTCTCACCTAATCCAGACGCTCGTCGACCCAAGTGTGCTTGAGGAGATGGAGGGTTTGGTGAATGCCGATATTGCCGAGGCATAGCAGAGCCGGGAATGGGTTGCTAGCCTCAACCTCTAGCTATCCGAGCTCAAGGTGAGATCCCATGAGCATGTGGAGGAAAAATCCTAAACTCTAGATCAAATCGCCTCATTCAAGGACATGCTCCAGTGAGCTGAGCAGCATCTTGCTGATCTCTGAAGTGAGAACACATGACTTAAGGTAGAGTTGAGGACCCAGTTTAGTCTAAATGTAGCAGGCCATGCACTGAACGTCAAATTCTGGGACGACATTCGCCCTTGCAGACAAATCGAATCCCTAGTGGCTCCAAACTTTCCTGTTGGCTTCTTTGACCTGAGGAACATCGGTGTTCGGCGCCGATCTAACTTGATGGATTTTTTTGACAGAGGAGGGGAGCTCTTTCCATGCTCACCATGTGGCTCCCAGCCTTAGGATAGTCGTCCCTCCGAGTTGTAATCTTAGGTGGCACTTTCTATCTTTGAAGTGGATGGATGTTCTTCGGTATATATTTTGGCCCTTTAACAAATTAGATGGACCTTTCCGATTATTGTCGCGAGTGTTTCTGTGTTTATATTGAATTCTTTTATTCGACGCTTCATAATTTACCAGCTAAGCGTTACCACCATCGTCGCTGGGCTTGGTGTGGACGCAAGGGTCCAATTGTGCTCGTTCCTACGAAGGATGTTGGGGCACATTAGTTTTTACAGGTTGGTGCTCTTTCTTGAGAGAGGACATCATCGCATATTTATTGGTGAACCTCCCTAAAGTCGGCTGGATTTCATGGCTGCAGTCGCCGGGCTCTAGTGAAGTCAAGGTCATCGTCTGTATGGTTTCATTAGTACTTGGTCCTACTGGGGGGACATCGTGGCTCTTACGCGTCTAATCCTAATTCATCGACCATTATTAACTGATGATGTGACGACCTAAGCTCGAGTTACCCAACTCGACTCGAAACGACTACGAGAAAATCCAAAATTATAAACAACCTTTTAAATGTATCACTAAATAAAATATAATAATTATGATTCTTATAATAAATTTTCTAAAGATAATAAATATATACAATATTATAATCTTAGGAACGCAATTCCGATAGCATAATTAAATAAAAATTTGATCAATTGAACTAACTTTAGAGCATCCTGTCACTAACTTCTAATCCCAAAATCGTCTCTATCCCAAAATTTCTCAACAATAACACTATATCTTCTAACCTGTCCAAAACTTCTACTCTGGAGCTAACAAAACACAAGGGTAAGCCAAATATCCAATAAGTAAATAAATTAATAAAATATCAGAATGTAATAAAATGTCTTGAATAATAATAATATAATAATTATATAAGATAAATTAATAATTATTTGAGATTTAACAACTTATCGTATTCATGACTCAAAGGTCGCATGACAACAATCAATAAAGATATAAATTGCATTCCACTAAATCTAAGTATCAATAAGTGTATAGGCTCCATCGAACCCATCACAAAAGAGATCCCATTTATATGAAATGTCACAAAAATTTCCCCTAATCTTATACATCACTGTAAACCATCAATTCGCACACCCGCCCCACGATTGGGTAACCCTCAAGGTACCGGTGCTCACAAATTTGACAAGCGACCTTATAATCCCATGATACTTGCCAGTAATAGTGTACAAGTACTGTATCCAATCCATACGAACAATATTCTCATTACCCCATCAAATAACCCGCACATATTCCATGATCCTCTAATCCAAACTCCTTTGGGAACAGAATACTCATATTATCAACAAGTCAAATTCATCATCGCTTCAATACGATATCCATTGTTATCTCACTCAATAGGCTCACAGAATTATAAGTATCCCCTCAAATGATCTCAATTTCTGAGATATAGATTTAGTATTGAAAAAGAGTAGACCACAATAAGATGTTGTCGCCTCTCATTTGACTCGATACCTTAATATTTTCATACACGCTCTTCAACTTAGTCATAGAGTGTTAATAAATGTACACACACAATAAAGTTAACACAAAGAATAGATTTTCGAAATATACCAAGAAAAAACAAGAATAAAAACTAAACTAACCAAGCGGCTATTATTATTTCAAGCATACCAAACTCACATATATAGATTTATTATAAATATAAATATATTCTATCATACAATTATATATATATATATACCAATCCCCGCCACCCACACCATCTCCCCCACACACACACAAATACACACAAATATATACATATATGCTAACACACTGCCACACGGCAGTACACACACACTGCACACGGTGCACACACACACCCGCACCTACACATAGCCATACACAAATATTTACATATATATATATATATACACACACACACATGTATATATTATATACATGCACACGCATACATCACAAACTTGTATTTGTATATAAGTATGTAGCCCTGCCAAAGGGTATCCCATACTATCCATTTAGCGAATGGCTTCTGAATAACATTCTCTCCATTTTCACTTACTGACAAACCGAACACGCAAACAAAGTATGGTGCTTTGTTTTTTCGCATCTCCTCCGATTCTCAATGAACAATAAAAACCCCAACTTTCCAGTGATACTATGAAAATCAATAAATTTTGTAGCATAAATCAACAAGTTATCGTGCCCTGATTCAGTGTAAACACTCGAAACAAATCAATTTCCACAGTCTAGAACCAAGGACCTATTTTCCTGATTTCTCAATTTACTGTTGGGAATCACTCCCGTGTGGAAGTCCTTGTGACCAGGGGACTTGAACAAAGCACGTATTTACTACTTTAGGAAGAAGGAATTCCAATCAACATAGTTGATCGGAACCTTCTGGACGGTCAATCTCTACCGGTCAATATGTTGACCGGTAAAAGTTGTGAGATGACTGACTCTACTAAAAAATTGGGACGAACTACTTCGACCGGTTAACGGTGTGATTGACCAGCCAAAATGAGAGCATAGTCAACAGAGTCGACAGACTGAATTTGAAAGGTCTGAATAATTGTCATATCCCAAAAAGTGTACAGTTGACCTACCCGATTAGGTAGTTGGTTGACATCATTCTTGGGACTCCAAACGCTGATCGGTTTATAAGAGTAGGCATGCATCGCCTGCTGCAGGACAGGGCATGCGCATGCACATATGCAGACCTTGGAAGTTGAGCACTAACCACCTGCTTGGACTATGGTGGGGGACGTATGTATATGTGTGTGTGTATATGCACACTAAATTACAGTAGTGAGAAAATAGAGGAGAGAAAGTGAAAAGAAAGAAAGCGACGGGTGAAAACAAAGTGTTAAAGTTTTGTTTACCTTTACTCTATTCTTATTTTCGTTTCCTGTAGATTGTGTAATAAATTCTCATACCTAGTATTTTTGTGGATTTAGTATCCCATAGATTTTTCTTATTTCAGAAAAATTTTTTACGTAAAATATTTGATATTCATTTCTCTTATCTTGCCTCTACTTCACAGTGCGTGTGTGTTTTTATCAGTTAGCCGTCCATTTCGGCCAACAGGGATTGTTCCTGCATTCTTGTCAGTAGCATGCCCATTGTATGCCAACAAGTAGTATCAGAGAGGGGTTAAGAATTCCGTCTAAATGGCATTATCATCCTCAAAGAACTTGCCGTTCAGCGAGAATAGTTTAATGGGTAGGGTAACTTTATTTTCTTGCAAGAGAGGGTGAAGAATATTTTGACAAGAGAAGGAACAATAAAAGCGTTGAAGAAGAAGGAAGAGAAGTCGAAAAGTTTGCCCGAGGAGGAGTGGCAAGATAAAAGAGATCTTGCCAACTGTACTATTAAATTATGCCTGGCGGACAACATTCTCTAAGAGGTCCTCAGCCTGACTGATCCGACGGAGGTGTGGGAGAAGTTGAAGAGCTGATATAAGTCCAAATCCTTGACAACAAGTCTACATATAAAGAAACAGTTTTATGGTCTACAACTGTCAGAAGGTGGCAACTTTGAAAATCATTTGGATGAATTTAATCAGATCGTAACACAAATGTCCACCCTTGATGAGGTAATCAAGGAGGAGGATAAGGCATTGCTACTGCTAGCCTCTCTGCCAACTTCTTATGACCATATTGTCACTACGTTAATGTTTGGAAAAGATACGTTAAAGTTGGACAAAGTAATTACTTCCTTACTCATGAATGAGTCAAACGGTCACAAGGTGCCTCAATGTCTTCTCATAGTGAAGTACTTGTGACCGAGTCTAGGGAAAGAAGTAGAGGACGCAGCCAGAAGTCTAGAGAGAAATGACGCAGTAAATTTCGATCAAGGTATCAAAACCTTGAATGCCATCATTGTGGCAAAAAAGGGCTACATTAAAAAACAATATTTCAAGTGGAAGCGTGAGAACGCAGAAAAGAAAAAAGGAGAAAAGGGACAAGGTGATGACAAGTCCTCCATTTCAGTGGTCACGAGAGGCGATCTCTTGTTGACATGTGAAGAGAACATGACAAACCTGACGGATGAGGAGTCCGGTTGGGTGATTGATTTTGGTGCCACCTTGCATGCCACGTCCAAAAGGGGATTGTTCACATTTTACACTCCAAGGGATTTTAGAGTAATAAAGATGGGCAACGAAGCAATATCTCAAATTATTGGTAAATGTGACGTTGCACTAGTTACCAATAATGGGACGAAACTGTTTTTTTTTTTTTTTGGTAAGCAAGTATTTTGGATTTATGGGAGAAAAAATAACAAATTTGGATGTTTTATCACCAAATTTTTTGACTTGGGGGTAAAACATAGCCAGCTGGGGCATACCCCGAGCAACTAGCCGGCTAGGACGAAGCTGTTGTTAAAGGATGTTCGACATGTCCCTGATATCAGGCTCAATATCGTCTCAGCTGATCGGCTAGATGATGAAGGTTATTGTAATACCTTCTGTGAAGGAAAGTGGAAATTAATCAGAGGATCTCTGGTAGTGGCAAGAGAGAAAAAGTACTCCAGCCTGTACATTATGAAGGCGTCTGCAATGATCGAAGATGTAAATGCTGCAATCAGTAAGGAGATCGAAAATTTATGGCACAGGATGTTGGGCCACATAAGTGAACACGAACCGCATCATCTAGCAAGGAAGGGCCTTATCGCCAGAGTAAAAGAGGACGGACTAAGGACGTGTCCACACTACATGGCCGGCAAACAAAGAAGAGTCTCATTTCATGGAGACTTGTCCACTCTAAAAGTAGAACTGCTTGATCTCATCCACACAGATGTGTGTGGACCATTCAAAGAGAAGTCGTTTGGTGGAGCTCAATATTTCGTCTCTTTCATTGATGATTGTTCCAAAAAACTATGGGTCTCATTGAAAATCAAGGACCAGGTCTTCGGTATATTTTAGCAATTTCATGCTCTTACTGAGCGATAGACGGGGAGAAAAATGAAGGACGTCCGAAGCGATAACTGCGATAAATACATAGGCCTTTTGATGCCTATTTTCGGTCACATGGTATTAGGTATCAGAAAACACCTCCAAAAGCGTCACAGTTGAACGAAGTGGCTGAGCGGATGAATCGAACACTTCTAGAAAGAGTATGATACATACTTTCCGAAACTGAGCTTCCTAGACACTTCTGGGCTGAAGTATTGAAAACGGCGACCTATATCATAAATAGGTTGCTTAGTAAACCCTTGAAGGGTAAAGTGTTGGAGAAGATATGGTCGAACAATGAGCCATCTTATGATCATCTATGGGTGTTTGGATGTAAAGTATTAGTTCATGTCCCAAGAGATGAAAGGATAAAGTTAGAGCCAAAGACGATACAGTGCATTTTTTTGGGCTACAAAAAGATGAGTTGGGTTACAAATTTTATGATCCATCTGACAGAAGACTTGTCCGGTCAACGGACGTAACCTTCATTGAAGATGAAACGATTAAGGATTTTAGCAGAAAGACCAAGTGTGATGTCGGGCAGATTGACAAAGTAAGTGTCAAAATTATCCGTTCGGTACATCTGGAAGACGAGGACAGTCGTCCTGAGGAGGTTGAGTATAATGGAGAGGCAATTATAGCATCTGATAAAGACCAGGATGAAGTCATCCCTCAACCGGCCGAGGACTTCCTGTCAGACGATCCTCACGAAATAGACGGCCATCATTTCGTTTATCACCCAATGAATATGTTATGCTCACTGATGATGGAGAGCCTGAAAATTATAAAGAGGCTATGGAAGATGAAAGTAAGGAAAAATCGCTGAAAGTTATGAATGATGAAATAAGTTCTCTTCGTGAGAATCATATCTTTGATTTAGTCAAGTTTTCCAAGGGAAAGAAGGCCCTAAATAACAAATGAGTCTTCCGATTAAAAACGGATGAAAATACCATGAAGCCAAAGTATAAGGCAGTGCTAGTGGTGAAAGGTTTCAGTCAACAGAAGGGAATCGACTTTGATGAGAATTTTACTTCTGTGGTAAAAATGTCCTCCATACGGGTTGTGTTGGGCTTGGCAGCCACCCGGAATCTAGAAGTGGAGCAAATGGATACTTGGATAGCTTTCCATCATGGTGAACTGGAGAAAGAAATCTATATAGAACAGCCAAAAGGGTTCAACGTTAAAGGAAAGGAACAACTAATCTGTCATCTAAGGAAGAACCTATATGGGTTGAAACAGGCTCCAAGATAGTGGTACAAGAAGTTCGAATCAGTCATGACTAGTTAAGGATACCAGCAAACTATTTGTGATCACTATGTTTTCATACAGAGATTTTTAGAAGATAATTTTGTTATCATTTTCCTTTACGTGGATGACATATTAATTGTTGGACAAAATAGTGCTCGAATAAAGAAATTGAAGGAGCAACTTGGACAATCCTTCGCATGAAAGACCTCGGACCGGCAAACCAGATTCTTGGTGTTAGAATCATTCGCGATCGGCAGGCAGGGAGACTATGGTTATCTCATGAAAACGACTTTGAGAAGATACTCCAACAATTCAACATGGATAAGTCTAAACCTGTAAGCACTCCACTTGCAAATCGCCACAAATTGAGTAGTCACCAGTATCCATCCTCGGACGAAGAGAAAGCGTACATGAGAGGCATTCCCTACTCCTCAGCCGTAGGAAGCCTCATGTATGCCCTGGTATGCACCAGGCCGGACATAACACATACTATTGGCACAGTCAGCCAGTTTCTGTCCAATCCAGGGAAGGAGCATTGGTCCGCGGTCAAGTAAATTATGAGATACATCCAAGGAACTTTCAAGAGGTGCTTGTGTCTTGGAAGTGACAAGCCTCAATTGGTGGGCTACTCGGTTGCTGATATGGCCGGAGACATTAACAGTCGTAAGTCCACTTCAGGATACTTAGTGAAATTTGTAGGAGGAGCAGTTTCCTGGAAGTCCAAATTATAAAAATGTGTCTCTCTTTCTACTACTGAAATCGAGTATATTGTCGTGACAGAAGCATGCAATGAGATGTTATAGATGAAGAAGTTTGTTCAAGAGCTGAGCCTTGAATAGGAAAAGTATGTGGTACTATGTGACAGTCAGAGTGTCATTCATCTCTATAAGAACTCCTCACTCCATTCCTAATCAAAGTATATTAATGTGCGATATCATTGGATGAGAGATGTATTAGAAGCCAGTCTTCTGTCACTTGAAAAGATTGACACTTAAGAAAACGAGGCAGACATGATGACCAAGATTCTACCAAAGGAAAAGAATGAAGTATACTGCAAGATGGCCAGGATGATGGACTTAACTTTCTCACAGTCGTGAAGAAAAGTTTGTTGGGAATCACTTCCGTATGAAAGTCCTTGTGACTAGGGGACTTGGACGGAGCACGTGTTTACTACTTTAGGAAGAAGGAATTTCGGTCAACATAGTTGATCGGAACCTTCTGGACGGTCAACCTCTACCGAGCAATATGTTGACTGGTAAAAGTTGTGAGAGGACTGACTCTACTAAAAAATTGGGACGGACTACTTCAACCGGTTAACGGTGTGATTGACTGGCCAAAATGAGAGCATAGTCAATAGAGTTGACAGACTGAATTTGAAAAGTTTGAATGATTGTCATATCCCAAAAGGTATACAGTTGACCTACCCGATTTGATAGTTAGTTGACATCATTCTTGGGACTCCAAACGTTGATCGCTTTGCCAAAACAGGCATGCGTCGCCTTCTACAGGACAGGGCATGCGCATGCACACATGCAGACCTTGGAAGTTGAGCACTAACCACCTGCTGGGCTATGGTGGGGGGACGTATGTATATATGTGTGTGTATATGCACACTAAATTGCAGTAGTGAGAAAATAGATGAGAGAAAATGAAAAGAAAGAAAGCGATGGGTGAAAACAAAGTGTTAAAGTTTTGTTTACCTTTACTTTATTCTTATTTTCGCTTCCTGTAGATTGTGTAATAAATTCCCATACCTAGTATTTTTGTGGATTTAGTGTCCCGTGGATTTTTTCTTATTTTAGAAAGATTTTTCACGTAAAATATTTGATATTCATTTCTTTTATCTTGCCTCTACTTCACAGTGCGTGTGTGTTTTTATCAGTTGGCCGCCCATTCTGACCGACAGGGATTGTTCCTGCATCCTTGTCAGTAAGCCGCCCATTGTACGCCAACATTTACAACTAAAATACAATTAATTTTCCACAAACCATGGGCACAAAAACAAGCAAATGATCATCAATGAGAAGAAAGGAAGAATTACCTGTAGAAATTAGGATTGTTACTTGCTTGATGAACTGTGGTGGATAGGGTCTAACAGCAGCTAGGGTTTGTGGCGGTGGCAGCACAAATTGACAACAGCAATAGCAATGGCAACTAACGCCAAACGTCAGCGGCACACCCCCGGACCCAGAATGGCAACAGCGACCACGAATCTAGATGACAGCGACTCTGGCACAAGAGACTTTGTCTGTAGAGGATCGAACTACATCTCTCCCTACCACACACCTCTATTTATATCTCACGATCATGGTGGCCCAATTAAATGAGTGCAAATGGAACTGCTTGACAGTCGAAGGGTGAAACAACAGATGGCAGTGACGATTTGATGAAGAGAAACGGAAGAAGAGGGATGGTGGAGTGAATGGCTGCGGTGTTTCTAGGTGAAGAAGATGAGCTGACGAGGGAGGAAACAGAGTGAGAGAGAAAAATAAACGAAAAAACAAGGGAGAGAGAGAGACGATAGAAGCATTCGGAAATTAAGAGGGAGAGAGAGATATGAAACGGAATGGAGGCGAGTGAGAGAGAAAAGAGATGGACAGGAAATTAATTTTATTTTTAATATTATTATTATATTTAATACGTTTTATTATTTATTATTACTTATTATTATTATATTTAATTATTTATACGTATTATTATTATTATTATTATTATTATTATTACTACTACTACTTTTATCAATTATTATTTGATAAATAATAATATTTCATGCGTTCCTAGATCTGAATTTCGAACAGATTCGGCCTGGTCTGCTTGACTGGTTCCAACTCTGTTCATCGAGTTGGGATCCTACACACCACTAAACAAATAAGAGATCAGTGTATCGGTGAGAAGTTATCCCATAAAAAATACTCCGACGCTCAAATCAGTAAGAAAGCCTTCAAAATCTGGGAAGGTGCTGTGAACTAAAATTGAGAGAGCAAGAGAGAATGTGTGGGAAGTGAGTGTTTGGATGTCCTGATGAAAGAGAGGCTTGGCCATCTCTTGAATCTAATACGGTGGGAAGGCAGTAAATGGCTGTAGGAAACACGTTTGTATGCGTTTGGACCTTTGAGTGTTAGTAGAGAGTGCTTGGGTATCAGAGAGCGTTAGGTCTCTGAGAGAGAAAGGTTGGAAGCGTAGTAGCCCGTTTCAATGAAAGTGTAAAATGAGAGCATATCAGAAAGCATGCTCAAAAATGAAAACCCTATGGCTTATTTGAATGGCAGCGAGATGATCTTCCTTGGTTAGAAGGCATGATCCCTGTGCCATTTTGGCTGGCCTTCCTTCTGCAGGAAGGCACAAGTTGCCTAACTTGCTGAGATTGCTTCCTTTCCTGGCGGTTAGCGGCTTTCCAAACTGCTCACATTCCTTTCATACACTTTACCGTTGAAAAGCTCCAGTTGGTAGGAAATTAAAAAAATCTGGCGCCTTCCTTATGGGAAGGGCGCTAATTTTGTCAATATCCTTTTTGGGTGTCAGCTGAGTTTATAAAAGACGCAATTCAGGGAAAGAGTCATTACTAACCACCTACTGGATCGTGGGCCCAAGTGGGCCAAGCTCGTAGAAGCCTTCTTATTTTTGGGCCGGCTATTACAGTGATTCCGATCAACGCTTGAGTTGACCGTTCTGAGCATGAGTTAGCCGCCCACTTGTGCCTTAGTCGGTCAACACTGGCGTTGACTGTCAAGCGCACGTTTGGACATTTTAGGATTTGAGCCTTCACCTCCTGTTGGGCCAACGTTGGAGTTGGCCGTCCAACAGGCCATTTTGGCCAACCCAACTACAGTATACCCATCAATATTATTATTATTATTATTTTACTAATTATTAAATAACATTTATTATTATCATTATTTTACAACATTAATATTTATTATTATTTTTATTTATTATTAATTACCCATTATTATTATTATCAAAATATAATATTATATATTATTATATTAAATCGATAGTTAAATAGCCCGAGTCGAAACGCAATGGTGTTATAGATTATACTCATCCCAATCAGAGGGAGTCGTTGTGCGCAGGTGAGGAAGCCCCCTAGGGTTTGTTATGGCCGCCTAGCTTGGGAGATCCGTCTTTTGCCCGCAAGCCCCCTCGGCATAGCATTCGACCATGCTTGGGCTGCTCAGCTGTTGGACCCAAGGTTTTGGTTTTGCTTTCACAGATTGGTTAACAAGTGAAGTGTTTTTACCAAACTTAAAGGCAATCTTGGCCATTTGACTTTATGCAATATCATACAAGTATTCATATAAACAATTAAAAATAAATAATTAATTATTTTGTTAATTTAAACATGTTACACTTAACAAGCATGCTTAGTAATGTTTGTCGGACCTACCTGGATTTGACGTGTGGTTATTGGTAATATTTCTTAAGGTGGACAGCATCCCATGGTCTCAAGACTAGTTTATCGTTTTGGGTGTGTAACTTATATGCACTACTTTGGAGAATTGTTGAGACGAGGAACGACCCCTCCCAATTTAAAAAAAGTTTATTCTTATTGGCGTTCTTCCCCATGGCTTCTATGCTCTGCAGAACTAGGTCCCTAACCTCAAATTGGTGCGATTTCACTCTTTTATTGTAGTACAAAGTGATCAGCTGCTGATAGGATGCAGTTGGTGCATCTTGGCAGCGTCTCAAGCTTATTCAAGCAATCGAGATGCCCTCTAAGACGTTGGAATTTTCTAAGCAGGTTAAAACTTTCGACCCTGAGACTAGACAATCCAATTTTACCAAGATGACCGCTTCAATCCCGCAACATAGACTAAAAGGTGTCCCACAAGTCGGTTCCTTCGACATCATCTGGTATGACTACAATACGGAAGGTAATTCGTCCGCCCAGGAGTCCCCTGGCATCTTCTGGTCTCGTCTTCAGTCCGTGCAACCTAGTTCGGTTCATGACCTCCACTTACCCGTTCACTTGCAGATAAACAATGAAGGTGTGAATCAGCATGATTCCCAAACTTGAACAATACTTGATAAGTGCTTGTTAGTAAATTGGGTTTCGTTATTGTTCATTATGACCTCAATAATCCTAAATCGGCAAAGAATACTATGTTGAACGAACTCCATCGCATTTTGTTCAATTATTTATGCCAATGGGGAGGTTTCAACTCATTTTGTGAAGCAGTCGATGTCGACTATGACGAATTTTCTCTGCCCAGACATAATAGGCAACGGGTCGAGCATGTTGAGCCTCCACTGTGCGAACAGCCACGGCGCTTGTAGAGCTTGTAGTTCCGTGTGCAACTGGTGAAAAATGCTGTCGTAAACTTGGCAATTCTCACACTTCTTTACAAATTCCATAACATCTCGTTTCATCGTTGGCCAATAATAGCCCTGCCACATTATCTTAAAGGCATGGTTCTTGCCTCCGACATGCGACCCACAAAAGTTGAGATGCATCTCGCTTAGCGCGTAATCACCTTCTTCTAGTGTAAGACACTGCATGTATGGGGTGGAGTACCCACGATGGTATAGCTTCCCATCAATGATGGTATACCAACCTACCTCCTCTTCACGCGCTTGGCATCCTTCGGGTTTTTTAACAGATTTTCATTGGTGATATATCTCCGATACAGGGTCATCTAGTTTTCGTCATTTGATACCTGCAGCACTTCGTACTCAGGCCCCTCTACACTCGAGGAGGCTAGGACTTCTCGCATGTCCTGGAAGTATTGCTTTAGATTTTCGATCACCGCCGCCTTCACCAGCTGATTGGCCTTCCAGCTGCCCTCTTTCAACGTGTGCATTACCTCAACTTCATCAAACATTCGATTCATACCCCGCGTTCTAGCGAGGTACTTCACGAGTAGGGAGATAGACACCTCAAAGTTTCAAAGGACTTGGTTAGCAATCAACTTTAAGTCACTGTAGATGGTCAGCTGTTTCATCAATCATTCCCTTGCCAACCAAAGTCTAACGATCAGGGCTTTGTACTTGGCGACATTATTAGTGGCCAAGAATTTGAGTGTCGTTAAATGCTTCATCTCTGACCCTTCTAGAATCCTCAAATCCACTCCTACTCCGATGCGACTGCATTAATGATCCGCCTACATGCAGTGTCCAGGTTGGATTTTCTCTTGTTGGTGGGCATCTTCACTGGGATCATCTGCATCCAGAATCAAGGTTGCAATTTAAACTATGAAGTCTGCGAGTACCTGGCCTTTTATAACCGGCCTCAGTCGAAACTCAACATCAAACTTGCCCAATTCGATTGCCCATTTGACCAATCATTCGGATATGTCGAGTTTCTGTAGGATTTTCTTCAATGATTGATCAGTTAGGATGATGATCTTATACACCTAGAAGTACGGCCGCAACTTCTTTGCAAAAAAGACGAGTGCTAAGACAATCCTTTCGACATGCGAGTAATGGGTTTCGATATTTGTCAAAATTTTGCTGGCATAGTAGACTGACCGTTGTACATCAGACTGCTACAAGATCACGACCTAGCTTAGTACCAATTCTAAAACTGCTAGGTAAAGGTACATATCCTTACCTTCTTTTGGTGATGTCAATAGAAAACTGGCAAGATATTCCTTTAACTCTTAGAAGGTTGCTTGGCAGTCAGTCGTCCACTGGAAGCCGTTCATTTTTATTCCTCTCAAAGCCTTGAAGAAGAGAAAATACTTTTCTACCGATTTTGCTAGGAAATGAGAGAGCATTGCTAGCCTCCTGGTGAGCTTTTGAACTTCCTTTACTGTTCGAGGCGAATTCATGTCTATGATGGCATTTATCTTCTCAGGGTTTTCCTTGATTACCTGCTGAGAGACGATAACACCTAAGAATTTCCCAAAGGATACCTTGAAAAGACACATGGCCAAATTTTGCTTCATCTAGTGCGCCCAAAGTACTTCAAAGGTCTCGTGAGGTCACGAATATGGTTGTTGATGGTTTTAATTTTGATGAGTTTGTCGTCTACATACACCTTTATATTTCAATCGATTTGGATTTCAAATATTTTATTCACCAGCAGTTAGTACATAACACCTGTGTTCTTCAGGCTGAAAGGTATAACCTTGTACTCTTCATCATGAAGTAGTACATTCCTTGGTCTTCGGGAGATGTACTCTTCGTCGTGAAGGAAGTGTACTCTTCATTTTTGGGATTCATTCAATTCTAATTGTAATCAAAGTATGCATTTATAAAACTCAATAGCTCATGTCCATAAGTGAATTCTACCAATAGATTGATCCTTGGCAGAGTGAAGTTGTCTTTGGGACGCACCTTATTCACATTAGTGAAATCGACACATATTCACTACTTCCTATTACTCTTCTTGTTGAAAACTACGTTGGACAGCTAGTTCGAGTATTGGACCTCCTGATAAGACCTGTATCGAGCAACGTTTTCACCTCTTTCTGAATGGCAACAAATTTCTCTATGGAGTGGTTTCTTCACTTTTGTTGGAAGGGATTATGATCGGGATTGAGGCCCAACCTATTATCTAGTACTCCAATTGGTATCCCTGGCATGTCGGCGGGAGTGCACGCACAGATATTAGAGTTTTGCCAAAGGAAAGTGATCAATTCGTGATGCAGAGGACTGGCCAATGAACTCCGAACCTGTATGCATTTCTTAGGGTTACTAGGGTCCATTGGGATCTGGTCGGTCGCCTCACCTGCCTTAATTGTTGCAAAGTAGTTTCATCCTGGTAGTCAAAGTCTTTAGCCAGTTGGTCCAGGTTACTTAAGCGATTTAGAACAGATAACACATCCGGCTAGTCACTTAGTCACCTTGGACCTCTCTAATATCACATGCTATTGAAAATTTCATCTTTAGGTATAGGATCAATGTCACTATCCTAGACGTGGTCAGGTAGGGCCATCTCAGGATGTCAATGCAGACTGAGGGTAGGTCGACTATTAAGAATGTGAGCATTTGAGATACTGTCTTCGGGTACGTTCATGGGGTAACCTCCAGTTGGATGGCTCCCTGGATTAGTACAGGTTCATTATCCAGTCAATATAAGGGCCCCTAGACTGACATCATTTGACTCTTTTTTAATCCAAATTTAAAGAATGTATCTAGATATAGCGAATTGTGAGAGCTTTCATTAGTAATAAAGACTTGTTTGAATTGGTAGTCAATCATACCATTCGAAATGAATACAGATATAACCAAAGGATCAGAATGGGGAGTTATTACGTATGTTATATTGTCGTCACTAAAACTAATGATATCATTCCTAACTCCTACCCTCTACTTCTTGCTACTAAAAGCTTTCTTTGAGAGGTCTGAGGCGTTGTCCTTGGGTGCTCTTGTGGTTATCATATTGATTACCCCAACTGCGATCCGTTTTCTCAGCTACTGCTGCTCCTACTCATCTTCTTTTGCTCTACCAGAGGCCTATCTTGGGTCTTGTAAGAATCTGGTGAGGTGCCCTTTTTAGATGAGGGCCTCTATCTCCCTTTGTAGAATCTAACAGCCTTTAATACTATGACCGAAAAATCGATAATAAAAGTAGTATTTTAACTGATCATCTCCCTTCGAGTTCTTGGATAGCTTGGGCCACTTTAGAAACTTTTCATCCTAGATTTGTATAAGGATATTAGTTCGAAAGTCATTCAAAATGGTCAGATTCAGAAGTCTAAACTTCCTCTAAGTACCCGGCTCCACCTAGGTTGCTTCCTATGGTCTTGAGGATTGATGTTGTCTCCATTCCTCTTCTTCCCATTCGTCAACCCTTGGTGGAAGTGGTCCGTGCATTTTAGCTGCTTCACTTTGTTGGCCTCTTCAATAGTTATATAAGTGTGGGTGATGATCTCAGCCTCTTAGAAGGTTTTGGAGTCCTAATGGATTAAGTACTTAAAGAAATCACCCAACTCCATACTTGCTATGAAGGCATTCAATTTCACCTCGTCAGTGAGCTTGGATATCTATCGAGCCTCAGCAATGAATTTGGCTAGGAAGTGCTTCAAACTTTTGCTTGGCCACTACTTGATATTGACGAGGTGCCAAGGCTACTCCTCCTTCCAACTGAAGACAAATTGCGATAGAAAGCTATCAACCAGTTCCTAAAATATCCGGATTGAATTCGACTATCAATGGTAGA
Organism: Nepenthes gracilis; assembly: GCA_033239525.1. Classification (NCBI taxonomy): domain Eukaryota; kingdom Viridiplantae; phylum Streptophyta; class Magnoliopsida; order Caryophyllales; family Nepenthaceae; genus Nepenthes; species Nepenthes gracilis. Next base: position 8,559,478 of record BSYO01000026.1, on the reverse strand, counting down.
ATAAAATTCGGGCATACACTTTGAGGGTCAGAGGGAAGCACAAATATATAGTAGTATCATTCAGGCCCTAGAAGCCCAATAAGGTATAAAAATAATTCAGATAGTCCATCAAATCGAAACTCCCATTATAGGGTTCCAGGGTCAGTATCTTGAACTTGTGATGTAGTAGCTGTATCCGAATCTCCATTGTGAACGACAACCTTCTTAGATCTGTGAAATGTTTGTCGGCGCTTCCTCTAAACACGTACTACTCAATTTCTTTACTCGCTCCTCTATTCGTAGAGAAGACACAATTTTCTTTGCATTAAGGAAGATTTTCAACTTCGAGTGGTTTAAAGAGGGACACTGAACTAGGTGGATGCTAGCTGTCACCGGCCTAGTGCTGCAAGAGGCTTCCACCTGTGTTGGGGGCCTTTGATCATCTTGGGAATAGCGATGATTCCACCATTTTGGGATTTCATCCTGCATCCCGTAACTTAATCAGCCCTCCAACCATAGCCACGCCCTGTCACTTGAGGTTGCTTGGACTTTGAGATCGTTAGGTCACTAGGTCTTCTCAATCGGGTGTCGCTTCCTCCGGTTCCTTCGTTTTGAAGTTGAAGTCTGGGATGTGGAGGAGGGAACCCCAACCGCTATCCGTCCAGATGCATGCAGAGGGCCTAAAACATTTTGGACACATTGTCCATCTGGGCGGCGAGTGCTTGCATGTCAAGAGTTGGCCGCTCATCCACACGGCTACTCGTAGAGGGGTCGTCGCCATGGGAGGCAACGTCTCTGGTTAGAGTATTGGCTTGTACCCTAATGTTGACCATGTTTTCCTTTGTAAGTGTTATGGTTAAACTTTTAATCAATTTCCCATAGACGGTGCCAATGAAGCATCCTCAAATTCAGATTACTGCGAGGATTAGGGAGCAGCCTAATTTTTTTTAATAGGTTAAATTAAGGCGAGTTTGATCTCCATTGTTGATAACATGTATCCTATAGACTATAACAAATGAACAAGATGTCAGAAGATGGCAGGACTCGATTCTCGATATATCCTCCAACGCTCAAGTTAGAAATATTTGTATGATTGAAAGAAAAATGGAGGATGCAAATAATGCTTGGATACACAAAAGAGGAAGATTGAGTGTGGATTGGAGGACTAGACTCCCAGAAATGCACTCAACAATGAGTTGCTTTTTAATGGGTGTGCGCTCACAGGCTGAGTGGCTTGAGAGAGAGAACTTCTTCGACTTTTCTAGGACATTTGAGTGTAAAGATTTCTCAATCCCCTTCCCGTAGGGGTGAAGAGATATTTATAGGATTGGAGTTAGTGTAACCTCCCTTGGGCCTCACAGCTAATTGCAGGTTACCCTGGTAAATCTGCTAAACTGTCTCAACGATCGTGTGTGGGGTACATATGGTAACCATCGCCTTTTTGAAAACATGGCATAGTTGCGCTTGCCATTCTAGAGTGATACGTTGTATGGTGAATATTCTATAGATATTTGCTAAACTGTCAAGAAAGTTGTTATGGTTGCATTATGGCAAGTTCTCCTTGATTGCTTGTGCTGTGTTGTCGAGGTTGTCATCAGCCACTCAAGAGGGGCAACCGTGGACACATCACTGTGGGCAACTCTAATCGAATGTTCTTTGCTGAACAGTCCTGAGTTAACCCGCACAGGCCAACCACTTCATTGTCCAGACCTTTGACTTGACAGTCCGCACAATAGGCCTCTACCATCTAAGCTTCTTCCCTCTTGGTGGGTTGAATTGTCCTTTATTGCGCCTCATGGGCCATAGCCTTAGAAAAATGTCGGCTAGATTGCTACTATCCCTACGGGTTGGATTCTGAGCCTGTCTGCACTTTACCGAACTCATCAACTTCCTTCTCGAGAAAGATTTACACTAAATAATAAAATAATTATTTTTTAGAAACAAGTCATAATTAGGAAATAAATTATATAGATTATTTTTTAAAATTATATTTAATAAATTTATCAAATAATTTATTAATTAATATTTTTTAATCTATACTAGATGAATAAAAATTTAAAAATAATTATTAAAATATATTAACTTATTAAAAGAGATAATTTAAAATATTTTAAAAAATAAAAAATGAAAAAAAAAACAGATTTAAAAAAAACGAAAAACTAAAAAAATAAAAAAATGTATTTCCACAATAGATAAGGGCCCACTTCCACGTGACAATCATGTGCTTACTAAATCATTTTTTATTTGTACCATTTTGACCATAATACCCTTACAACGACGGACCCACACCTCAATTGCGTTCGTCTCTCTCTCTTCCCCCTTCACCTGCCACCAGGCAGTTTCCCAGACAACGCGTCGTTGAAGAAGTCCGAGGTCCGGTCGTCCCATCTCTTTCTCCCTCCATCGTCTCTTACTCATGATCTACAAGTCAGAGAATCTGCGTTTTCCAAGACATTTACTCGAACTGTTTCCTTCATTTCACTATTTTTGAGTTTCAAAGTCGAATTCATTGATTTGACTATGGACGTTGCAGCATCCTCTCTCTTCCTCTCTCAAGACATCTCTCTCTTATTTTATTAACTAAGGTCTAATGAAAGAATTTGTGAGCTTTGCCGGTCTCTGCATATCCCAGACACTTCTTTCATTCGCTTTAAATTGAACTGGAGTTCAAAAGTTTGCGTACTTCGAGGTCATTTGTGGTAATTCTTCTTTTGTTTTTGAAATTTATTTTGTCACTTTTGTTTAAATTTTGAATTTAGCTGGAAAAGATGGCTAGCATGGTGAAAAAGATCATGCCGGTTTCGAGATCAGTGTCTAGTAGGGAGTATGTTGATGTTAGCTTCGAGTACTCTATTGCCTCGGAGTATAAGGGGCTTCCGGTAGGCTATGATCTGCCAAAGGCAGTTCCGGTTGAGGTGGATCGCATTCCAATCGCTAAGGTGGCTGCCTCAGCTGCTTTGTTGAATAATTTGTCATTGCCCGTTGTTCAACCCGTAGCTAAGAGCAATAAGAGGCATTCGAAAAGGGTTGGATTGGGGTCTACAGGTAGGGATTTCGTAAATTCGTTGGCGCAGTTGGGGACAAGATATAGGGATTCCGATAACCACGCTTCTTCTGGTGAATATGGTGGTGGGAGTGGTGCTCCGGTGGACACACTGGAGGATGGTGAATGCTCGGTAGATCAATCAGGTTTTGTTGGTGGGAAGGCCGCCGTTTTCTCAGAGAATGTAGATGACTGTTTGGACAAGTTACCTGATGGGACAGACAGTTCAGGTACACTGCGATTTTCCGACAGCCATGATCATTCTTATGAGTTATCTGGAAGCTCCGACATGAGGGCAACTCCCATTAATTACGATGAGATTGAGGATTTTGGGAACCGTAGGAATCCTGCAAATGGGAATTCAACAGAACCAAGTTTGACACCTCAAGCTGTGTCAGCAGAGATTTGTTCTGAAGGAGAGGTTTGGGATGATGAAGCTGATCTTCAACATGGGAAGAGAAAGTCTGCTGTTACTTTCCTCAATCCTAAATCATTTGAGGTGGATCTGGAAGAACCTATGCAGGCCGAGAAAGAAGTTATCCAGGAGAGACGAGTACCTGACAGAAAGATCAAGAAAGGGCTTTGCCATCGATGCCTAAAGGGGAATCGTGTCACCGAGAAGGAAGCCTGCATTGTTTGCGATGCAAAGTATTGTAGTAATTGTGTTCTGAGAGCAATGGGCTCGATGCCAGAAGGAAGAAAATGCCTTACTTGTATTGGTATTCCAATTGCAGAGTCCAAGAAAAGGGTACTAGGAAAATGTTCTCGAATGCTCAGGCGATTGCTCTGTGAGTCACAAGTTAAACAAATAATGAATGCTGAGATATCATGCGCTGTGAATCAATTAGTAGCAGAAATATGTGTGAATGGCAAGCCTCTATGCCAGGAGGAGCTGATGTCATTGCTGAAATGCCCATGTCCACCAAGAAATCTTAAACATGGCAATTATTGGTACGATAAAGTATCTGGGTTTTGGGGAAAGGTACATTTCAATTCTCTTTTCCCATAAAAGTATGTTGAATTCTTTTGGTTCAGCGAGTCTTTTAACATTATAGGCGTAAATGTAACAGGAAGGTCATAAGCCTTGCCAGATTATTAGTCCCCAACTTAACGTTGGTGGTCCCATCAAGCGAGATGCTAGTAACGGAAATACAAATGTGCTGATCAATAATAGGGAGATTACTAAAGTAGAGCTCTTGATGCTGCAGGTCAGTTTAGTTTCTACTTCCCTTGTAAATTTTGTAGAAGGTCAATAAGTGAAGATTATTTTGAATTTCTGCAGTGGGCAGGTGTCCAGTGTGCTGGAATTTCTTCGCTTTGGGTGAATGCAGATGGATCGTATGTAGAAGAGGGAATGGACATTGTAAAGGGGAATATATGGGGCAAGGTATAGTTTGCTTATTGTTGTGCTATTACATTTATTATAATCAGGAAAACAACTGGTAAAATCTTTTTCAGAAAAGAGCAAAGCTTGTGTGCACTCTTTTATCTTTGCCGACTCCTGAATCTGCAAACCCTGGTGATGAACAATTGCACCATGGTATTGATGGACCAGAGGCAAGATACCCTGAGCAAAGAGAACTTCACAAACTCCTCCTTGTTGGCAATGATCAATCTGGCACTAGTACCATTTTTAAGCAGGTAGGACATATTGTGGGGAACTGACTTTATTTTTTTACTCTTTTTTTTGGCTGGAGACTTCATTTTTGTCTCAAGATATAATATTTTATGGCTAATTAAACCGTGTGGCTCAGTGTGCATATCATCTTGTGAAATTGCCAGGTTCTTATTGTTTTCCATTTCACTTGTGGATTCTTAATGGATGAGTAGTAAACAACAAAAATATCAATGAGAACTTCTTAATCCCCCCCATGCCGAGTGGTTTCAAAGTCTCTTCCTCATTTTTTTCCTTTTTCAGAGATGATTGTGTTGGGGTTCGAAACCTGGATTCACCCGATCCGGCGCAATGAAAACCCAAATCCCCCATCATCATCAGCTACCAATTTAGTGGGAATAAGGAATAAAAGAGATGCACAATATTTTAACGTGGAAACCCTTCTTAATTAAGGGGAAAAACCACGAGACAAACTCCAAAAACTTTCACTATATAAAATCGGTTATAAAAACCCTGAGACATAATACAAGTAATCCACCCTGACTACACAAACCCCTGAGAATTGAGAACAATAAAAAAAATCACCTAGAGTAAGGAAACTCTTCTTCCCTTTTATCTCACAGTTTTTCCTTCTCTCCTTCCTCTCACTGTGGTTCTCTCTGCTCGCAGATATTTTACAAGTGTAGTGAAACGGTAACTTTCGTTTCACTCCCGCACACATACGGCCTGGCGCATAGCGCCCCTAGTGATTTCTCACTACATTGCTTAACGCCCATTGGTGATTTCACTCACACCAGCACAACCCTTGGTGCCTCGCACATGTTGCTTGAAGCTCCTGACACCTTTTATAATAATCATGGCTCCAAATCTCTATTTACTCTCCTGGCTGATCTTACAGATGATTTGTACCACATTTTCATCAGTTTTTGAGCTTTCTGTAGACACATGCTCTGTAAGATGGCACATACTGAAAGATCACCAAGAAATCTTAAACATGGCACACGTGCCCCGTAAGTCAACTTTTCGCATAAAAGTATGTTGCTCTAAAAACGCCCGCCACTAACTCCATCCAGGTCAGTTTAGTTTCTATCTTCCTTGTAAATTTTGTAGAAGGTCAATAAGTGAAGATTATTTTGAATTTCTGCAGTGGGCAGGTGTCCAGTGTGCTGGAATTTCTTCGCTTTGGGTGAATGCAGACCGGTAAAGGTTAATACCAAGGTATAGTTTGCTTATTGTTGGTCAACTGGTAAAATCTTTTTCAGAAAAGAGCAAAGAAACTATGTGTGACCAAACCCTGGTGATGAACAATTGCACCATGGTATTGCCAAGGTTGGTCATCCTCTTGTTGGCAATGATCAATCGCGCCTTGTTGATGACTTCCCCGCCAAAATGGCCATACCGGCATTTAAGCCATACCAGTAACTCGTGCAAACCGGCCATTTTGTCTAAACTTGGCAAAATGGTGCAACCGGACAAAATGGCACAACCGGCCATTTTGCCCCAAACGTAGCACTGTTGCAAACCGGTCAATTTCATACTGGAATTTCATACCGGTAAATCATGCCACACTGGCCAATCCATCCATACCGGTAAATTTGTCCATACCGGTTATTTTGCCCATACCGGTAAATTTGTCCATACCGGTAAATCCTGACATGCCGATCATTTTGCCATTAGCTGGTCAACGAAGGTTGACCAGCTACTTTACCTTCCTAGCCGGTCAACCCGTTGACCAGTCATTTTGCCAACCAGCTAATATGCTCTCTCTGCAACAAATTGGCCACACCGAAATTCTACTCCTGAATTCCTCCTTAAGTCCTCAGGCCTTTACTGTATAAAGTCCTCGGGCCTTATCTCTGCAAAGTCCTCAGCCCTTTGTTGTATAAAGTCCTCGGGCCTTATCTCCACAAAGTCCTTGGCCCTTCTGCTGTAACCAATTTGCAGCACTCCACACAAAACCTGTGCAATCTCCGATGATGTCACCGTTTGTTGAGCACTCACAAGGGAGTAACAAAATCCAACAGATTGCTGGTTAAATACTTCTTTACTACCTTATCCAAATCTTTCAATATTTTATTGCTCTAGTTAAATCACCCTGCTCAATTTACTCTATTGATTGAAACATTGAGGTATAAGTCCCATTTTTTGCGCATCTTCTTGCCTAGAAATTGCATATGGCATCACTGAGACACACAAATTTTAACAAACTTACCGTATTAGTTGTTAATTACTTAATGTGATCTCCACTTTATCTTGCTTCTTGAGATTCACTTCTTATAATTAGATGCTTTGACGGGAGCAAAGTAGGCGGAGTTTCTAAGTGAAGAAAGATGGTTAGGATTCAAGCAAAGGCACATCAGGACATATCATACACTGTAAAATTGTGATGTCGGTTTTTTCCTGTGTGATTCTTTTTCCCGATGGGCCCCGTGCTCAATGGTGATAGTATATTGGCTCTTTATATGAGGAGTAGTCTGTTTCTGCTGATGACTTATAAAATATGGCTTTAAACGTAGATTGAGTTATCTGATTGCCTGCTCTTTTGCAGGCTAGGATTATATACAATGTTCCTTTCTCTGGAGAAGAGCGCCAAAATATAAAGTTCATGATCCAGAGTAATTTGTATGCGTATCTTGCAGTACTGCTTGCAGGACTTAATCAATTTGAAGAAGAATGGTTGATGAAAATGACGGAAAGGCAGTCCACTGATCAGCCTGGTTTTTCAGGTATAGAAATGACCAATTATCTATTTTGCTGTTATTTCCTGGAGGGCTTATTCCATGAATAGATGCACCAATTGATTGGCCAAATTTGCTTGAATTTGAGCTCGTAGTTGTACCAAGGCCAATTGGCTTTAAGATATTTTTGTTGGGATCAACATTGTAAAGTATCTTTATTGAGAGCGTCTTTGTCTCATTACTCTATGTTCTCATGGCTCTACATTCCTGTATATTTCTTATAGCTTCTGTGAGGTATGAAACACCTGCAACGTGCTTAAAGTTGACCTGAATATTGTTGGGCCTGGTGGTTGCTTGTAGGAAGACATGGATTCTCCTGTTATGAAAGCTCCTATAATTTGTTCACACTCTCTTTAAGAAGGATTTTGGAAGTTAGATCGCAAGCATTTGATGAAAACATAGTGTCATTAAGAATTTAATGACAAAATATTGTGATGCATGTAACTCCAGTCTCTAGTATTTGGCTGGCTGCAGGTACTACCAGCAAAGATAATGAGAATATTTACTCAATTGGGCCAAAGTTGAAAGCCTTTGCAAATTGGCTTGTCGATGTAATGGTGTCAGGTAATCTGGACGTCATCTTCCCAGCTGCCGCTCGTGAGTATGCCCGGTATGTTGAAGAGTTGTGGAAGGATGCAGCCATTCAAGCTACGTACAGCAGAAGAAACGAATTAGAACTCCCCACAGTTGCCAGTTATTTCTTGGAAAGGGTAAGAAACACTTCCTGTGCTGGTTCTGGGTGTTTCATTGTCGGGAAAATCAGGTCATCTAACTAGTGCATGCAGTGGCCATGAGTAAAAGAGCTGAGGGCACATACGAATGCTTTTAAGTCAAATAACTTGCCTCTAAAAAGGTGGTTCGCTACACGAGGCTTTTTGTATTGTAGGCTCTGGGAAGGGTTAGATGTATGCGACCTTAGCATTATGTTAAAGTTTACCCTCTCAAAAAAGATGTCTATGTGATCATACAAATGAGAGCCCTGGGCATACCATAGCTTTAGTTTACAGCACTTATAAAATTGAAGTTAGTTTGATCATATCATGCATTTGTTCCAGTTCCCTTTTACTTGTTTCAGTTGAAAATTTCTGTTCTTTTCTTAATTCTTCACTTCATCAACTTCATATGGCAGAGTTTTTTTTTTTTCAAAAAAAAAAAAGCCATTGTCTGTGTTCCAGACCCTAGAAAGACTATTAGCTAAGGTATGTTGCCCCAAACAACACCAAAAAATAAACAGAAAAATAATATGAGTTGTTGGGATTCCAACTGTTTATCAAACAATAACAGAAGACGGACCAATATATATTCATATGATTGTAATCTTGATAATGATTTTTTCAAGTTATAGATATAGTTCCATGCCAAAAATGGGCTAAAAGCTAGGTGTAATATGCTTCCAACCATGTCAACCGCCAGATTCTTGCCAAATCAAAGTAGGAGTCACTGTTGTGCTGCTGCAGGCCAGTTGTAATTTGCTTCAAACCATAACAATTTTTCTTTTGTTATCTATATATGCTATTATGCTGTCAATAGTTGGGACCGCAGGTATTTCCACTTGATTAGGACTATCTAATGATGGTGCAGTATGGTTCTTTCATATCTTGTATATGTCTGCAATTCGTCTGGTTAACAGCACGTTTCCTATGCAGGCAACCGAGATTGCTAAAGTAGACTATGAGCCCTCTGATACTGACATCCTACATGCTGAGGGCATTACTTCTTCCAATGGACTTACATATATGAATTTTTCATTTCGCGGGGAATCACCATATGGCTGGATAGATCCTACCGATGGACGGGAGGCTTTGGCACAGTGAGTCTTCTAGTTCATGCATCATTTTTTAGCTTTTATGAAACGTGAATGAAGAGTTCCTCAACATCTAACTTTGCCGGTATTTGCTACCTCTCTTCCATTGTTGCTAAAATCTAACAAAGGTAGCCCTTTGATGGGGTATCTGCTATCATTTTTGGCTAAAGATTGTATTGTTTATGGTTATTGTTGAAGTATGTTTAAGTCCATGTATCTTAACTAAATCTTGATGGTTTTATTTTGTTAAGAGTATTTTATTTTTTAAAATCTTGTTGCACAGGCCTTCTAGTGGTTGGATATTCTTCCTTGGATGTATCTAATGCCCGCCTATATTTTTTTTTCTTGCCAAGATTGGAAAATTAGTCAGCGGACCCCTGTTTTATTAGTAGTTTCCTATTCTTATCCTTGTTGCTAATGGCCAACAGATACCAACTCGTTAGAGTGCATGCAAAAAGTTTCGGGGAAAACTGCAGGTGGTTAGAGATGTTTGAAGATGCAGCCATCGTCCTATTTTGTGTTTCCTTGACGGACTATGCCGAATATGAAGCTGACAACATGGGAGTTTTCACAAACAAGATGCTGGCAAGCAGGAGGCTCTTTGAAAGCATCGTCTCCCATCCAACCTTTGAAGGAATACATTTTCTTTTGATACTAGACAAGTTTGATATCCTTGAAGAGAAAATCGAGCAGGTCCCTCTCACTCAGTGCGAGTGGTTCCATGACTTCAACCCTGTGTTAAGCCGTCACCACAGCAACAACAGTAATGCAAATAACATGCCAACTTTGGCTCAACGGGCATTCCACTATGTAGCCGTGAAGTTCAAGAGGCTGTTTAAGGAACTAACCGGGCGAAAGTTATATGCCTACCCAGTCATCTCCCTCAAACCAGACACGGTTGATGGAGCTCTTAGATATGCACGGGAGATTATTAGGTGGGAGGAAGAGAAGTTCAGCCTCAACGGTAACGAACTATCTTCTGAAAGCATCTCAGCCTGATAACGTACCATGGAGATTATTAGAAGATAGCATTGAATATGCACTCTGTTTTTCATTTTACCACTTACACTGTGTATATAAAAAGCATATGACACAGCCATAAGTAACGTACCGTGGAGAAAAAGAGCGTGGAATAAAAAGGGCTAAGATTGAGCTCCAGTATAGATTGTGTTTCTATTGCAGTATGTAGAAATGCCTTTTTGTAGTTTCTGATATGTGGAATAAAGACCATTATATTTTTCTTCGTTTTCTTGAATTAAGGCTCTAGAACTTGGATAATAATTATCCATGGCAGAGGATGGATGAATGCGGTCCCTATTTCAAGGGGGCTGTCCTCCTATACTTACGGCAAGCCAATGCTCTGATCACTGTGGGTTAGGGTTGCTCTTTTCTCCATATAATCAATTCAATATAGCGAAGTGCATGTTTTTTTCATTGAATGTTGCCTCTACACAAGACGGGGTAGGGAAAACCCAGATGCCAAAATCATTAACGAAGAGAGAAATCAACCAGGATGTTTTTTTTTTTAATTTTTTTTCTCGTTTCTCTTTTGTATCTTCTCATTCACTCACTTTAACCAGAGGCAATCGATGAGAGAGGTGCAGCTCAGAAAGTCAGAATAGAAGAGGGCAGGCCTTTTAGTCCGCATGGCTCTGCTGAACAGCGACAGACTTTGAAGTTGCGATTGCCACATACTGTGGGCACGTCCAAAAAGAAGAAAAACATCAGAATTCCAATTTCAAGATCGGCACAACAGCTACTATTGCACGTGAAATTAATTGGGATTTGAAAGTTCATGACTGAAGACATAGAATAAACAGAAGCAGTGGGCATACGTGTGCGTGCGTATAGAGGGTTTGTGTGTGTTCGGGAGGACAATGTCAGAATCCCACCTGCAAGAATAAATTTGATAAACATACAGCACTATACGTACAATATGTGATGCGTCCTATTCTCAGAAAGGAGCTTCGGATATCAGGGTGGGCACTTGCCAAGCAAGAAGCAGCTGCTTTCCAATATGCATCACTTTGAGAACCTCTTCGGGCATATAGACTAGGGCAAGAAGCACAGAAGATGCTGTCCTCAAATCACATAACCCTGTAATTCTTCAATGAAATCAGACATTTGGGGAAGGGAACTTGAGTTTTTGAACTCATGTGCTCGTTGACTAAAACACTGAAAAAGATTGGCCCAGTACCGTGCAGCCTTATCCTCCTGTGACACTCATGTTTTGAAATTGTGATCTTGACGCCATCCGACATATTCTGAAGGCTCTGACCAGTGAATGGAGCAGACTAAGCTTTCCTTTTCCAGACATGAGGTCCAAATTCAGGCCATGAGATAACCGGCGACATTCAAATAATCTGGAAGGTGTAGTGTGTAGATCAATTTTACATGTCGCTTAAGGAGGACTTCCATAGTAATTCATCCGACCAGCTCCCTGAAATGGCCTAAACATGTTTTTAACCAGGCAGAGAATAACCATATTCACCTGAATAATGATGAGTTCATACATCCTGATTCCTACTTGGCCCCCATGAGGCCACAAATTTTTCCCACTAGAGCAGAACACTCAGCACTCAGCATCTTCTCAGGGGAAATCTAGCACGTTTAACCAAACAGAGAAGGGGCTGGCATAGTCGAGAAGGGGAGATGCAAGTCTGTCTGCCGCCATCATCATTCACTGAATGCAAACTTCTAAACCGTGTCAATTCCCAACATATTACAGCCAGTATCTCTCCCAGCATTTAAAATCAAAGTGCTCGCCTAGTTCAAATCCAAGGCGTCCAACCTTCATACATGTTGCACAAATTATCTATACTTGTAGCTTGCTTCAGCAGGTAATTTACCTGCTCTGCAATAGTAATTTCTCTGGACAGTAAGGGGGAAAAAAAAGGGATTTCTGGTCAAGACATATTTCACAGGGAAAGTTTCCATAATGTGCCAAGGCAAGCAACTACCTGTTCTCAGCAATGTCACGACCATCTAATTTCATCTCAATTTGCCTCATAACTGATATTGCAAAAGCATTTTTACCTGTTCACAAAGAAATTCACAGATGATAATGGGCGGAAGTTGCAGAACAAATATCTCCTACTGCATTTTCACTCTGTTACACCACAACACTGGACTAAAGACGCACTTAGATCCAAATGAATTTGCATAACCAGAAAAAATAAAGCTTACTGCACCAAATTCCACAGTTAAGAGTCTAGTCAAATGTTCAAAGCCTTAACCCTACATCGGCAACATGTTGTTTCCTTGATTGAACCAGTGACCTTTATGTTACAATGGAACAATATCATCATTTAACCAAAGCTCATCCTCAAAATAATACAAGTGCAATGCACCAAAAGAAATTTCTTTTTTTCAAAAAATTGCAATCAATAAAGTAAATTGCAAATGTGGCAAACACCTCTTAATGTGTGAGATGCGTAAATATTTTGTACTATACAATTTAACGATATTTAAATGTAGCCGGCACAATAAGATGCAAACAGATTGCAAATTGAAATAACAAATGAACTAGCATAACCCTCCCTGCCTCGATATCACGTCCCGAGCTATGGAGTAATCTATCCCCCAGTAAGTACAGCTAACCTAGTAGCAATGCAACTGATCTACAGTAACCATCAAACGTGGCTGAATATTTGGCATCTGATACAGTACTGAATAGAAGGGTCCCTAGTAGTACATAATTAAGAATAAAAAAATCCACGTGAAAAAATGGGCTTATATTAAGGCACGGTAAGTGAAAAAGGCTTCATTTGCCCTTTGATTTCCAATAGAGGGCACTTAGAAGGGGAAGATGTAAACAAGCAAAATGTTGGCTTCAAAAACATGGATTTTACTGTGATTGCGTAGCACATTTCCTCCTGTTTCCCCGAGGATTTGAAATGATTTTACAAGTTAACACCCCCAAGCCCATAGCCAACCCTTTCTTTTTCCCCGGCAGAAGTCTACTTTCTAGGAGCACCACTAAAAGCGGCAAAACTTGGAAAGGATTTCTGTGTATGCAATTTATATGGGTTAGCCAATTCCAGGTAGCATTGTTGTCATACGAAGTACAGAAGTTATAGGAAGTTTAGCAGGATACGTTTCATCCTTACCCCTGGTTACTCTGGCTCCATCTTTCTTAGACAACTGGCCATGTTGACTTCCATATTCAACCTCAACTCTGTTAGTTGAGGATGATTCATCTCTAACCTGCAGCTTCACCTCCAAACTCTCTTCTCTTAGTCTGTCATCAGAAGTATCAGCTGATAAATCATGCGGATATCCAACAGCTTTCAGATGTTCATGTGCCTCGATAGTCATATTAGAACCAAGGACACCATGCTTGGCCGCAATCTCATCAGAATCTGACATAGGTATTGAAATCTGGTGATTATCAATTTCAGCTAATGGAGAAGACTGGAACCAATCTCCAGCTTCTTTGAGAATAGGATTGATTGAAAGCTGCTCCATGGATTCTTGACAACTGAAGCCATTTGAAAGACTTGCCTGACCTGGGGCATCAACTGACCCTGAACTGCTACTATATATGCTACCCGGAGGAGACACCCATCCTTTTACTTGGGTAGAGAACATGTCCACACCTACTACATTTTCATCTCTATCTCCCTCAGATCCAGAGGGCACATCTTCTTTCATGTTATCATACTTGGGAGGATTGTCATCAATGTGCCCTTCAGACAGATTAGTTTCTTGTGACCTTGCTTCAGGGACTTCTCCTAATCCTTCAAGAGCCTATGAAGAAAAGAAATTAATTTTCAACATATCTCAGTCACCAAGAAACCACGCCTACTCAAGAATGGGAAGAGACAGCATCTCAGGCAAGGGAATTACCTTATGCAAATTCCCAGCATGGAGGCTTGCAGTCTGTGCAAGTGTGGTCAACATGCGGTAGAGTTGCCTCACAGAGGACATAAGCAAGGGGGCCAGGGGCTTAAAAGTCTGGCAAGCATCTCTAATTCTCGGACAGTAAGATTGGTATATGGCTTGCCCATGGATGGGAGATAATTCTGTTTTGGTCTCTCTTTCCCTGGACATAGCATCAGTCATAGTAGCTACATCATTTGACAACACGGATTCAAGGGGAAGAAGGATTGAACTAGCCTGTCCCAAATTCAAAAGAGCAGATTGTTAATAAAACCCTACCCAACCTACAGCATACAAAAATAAGAACAAAGTTAATGAATTCCCAAAAGTTGTAGACTCTCTTCCTTTTCGCCCCAAAAAAAAAAAAAAAAACTCAAAAAGAGAGAGGAAAAAGTTGCAGACTCCCCTCATAAACTTACTTTGAAACAAATACAAGTAGGAAAAAAAAAATACAGCATATGAATCAATAAACAATACCTTTGAGAGATCTTCCATAAGAGAGTGATGCACAGAAGCTGCTTCCTTTCCCAAATTATGAACATCATGGAGACCTTCAGTTATAACCGAAACCTAGAACAGGAAAATAAAATGTTATCCATACGTGCAAACAATATATATATATATATATATATATATATATATATATATATATATCATAGAGGAGTTATTTTAATGAATTCGAGAAGAAGAATAGCAACAACGTGTAGGGTGGACAACATAGGAAGTAAAAGCCAGAATTTGAGAAGGCCTACCACAAGCAACAAGAGTTATTCCCCTTTTGGACTAAGCTTTCAGAAAGGGCCGCAAGGACCTTACAGTTATCATGTGAACCCCCCAATATATATATATATCATAGGGTTAAGAGGAGTTATTTTAATGAATTCGAGAAGAAGAATAGCAACAACGTGTAGGGTGGACAACATAGGAGGTAAAAGCCAGAATTTGAGAAGGCCTACCACAAGCAACAAGAGTTATTCCCCTTTTGGACTAAGCTTTCAGAAAAGGCCACAAGGACCTTACAGTAATCATGTGAACCCCCAACCAAAACAGGGCTAAGGGGAATTCGACATTACAGTTACAGTGTCCTACCCATGCACAATGCAAATGACTATCTGCCAACAGTTCCTCATATCAAGGCCATCCTTAAACCACTAAAGTCTAAAAGTCCCCACTTTATGACCATTAATCCCAAGGAACTAGCCAACAAGATCTTCTACAGCCTCCCACACCAACATTACTTAAGGCTCCTGCTCCTCCACGACTGCCACCCTCAACAATTCTATTCTCAACGATGAACTTACACAAAAAACATCCCTCAGCAGTTCACTATGACACAACCAAATTATATATGATATTTCAACTATGCTGATAGCAGCATTGATCAATGTTGACATGCCACTTATCACTCAACTTGCTTGAATGTTTCAGAACACTGGCTTCTATAAAATAAAACACAGTAGAATCCCTAGCAGTTCAGCATGAATCTCTAGCGAATGAAAGCTAACACAGAAAATCAGCTTCAAGCCAAGTGTATGCCTTTAATTTGAGAAGGCAACTCTACCCTGCAACACCTTTGAAGCAACGACATATGTCATCAAGTCTTGACACTTTTGTGCCAATGAGCAACAAATACCATAATCATATCCAAAGAAACCCATACGCACGTTGTCACCCCACTTCTTGCTTCTAGCATTACAACAGCTCCACAAATGTCACAAGCTAACTACAAACCAATGTTATAGATTGAGACATCCCGAGTGTATCCTTCTACTTCGATGATACTGATTTGTCGGCATGCACACAAATCCAACAATGCCAAAGGTCATTAATATTTGACATGTGTCCTTGCACATATCATGCTCCTGGATCCTCAAGGTAGTGCCTATGGGTTCACCAACCTCATGAAGATCCCATACTATCCTCTCAATCTACACCCTGAGTCCTTCCCACACACTAAAACTAAAAACAAAAACCCATAAGGTTTTCTCTTCCTCACAAGGGAGAAGTTGGAGGCCTTACAGATCTGTTCACCATCTCCTATAGAGTTTTTTAAGCTTTTATGGTAAGAACCAACGCTTCTTATCAAAGAAGAGTGTTATACTAGTACAATTTAGCAAGCTTTTAAACATCCACAAAACCTATGAAACAAACTAGGCTTCTCCATATGCACCTTATTAGATCATGTGTTTCATCACTAGGAAGCAATAATCAGTAAGATTATCTCCCATTTTAAGCAGCCTGACAGTGGCAATTGCCTCATGGATGTACTTGGGCATCTCTTTTACCAAATCCAAGAAGCTAAACTAACAGTTGAAACAAAGGATGTGGGGAAGAGCTATTGGCAAAGCTATTGCCAAAACATTCTACCACAATCATGTAACCCAACTGCATAGAAGTTTCAAAAAATTTGAGCATATCCATATTACACCATACAAAATAACTCATAGAAATAAAATTTTGAGATCGTCTTTGTTGGAATTCTTTTATGGAATCTTCCATACCTCCTCAAGCATTGAACCACATTCAGAAGTCAAGGCAGTATGGGTTTTTGCAGCTCGACTGAAAGCAGATAATGCAATGCTAGCCTCATAAGCACGATCTCTCATTTGAAGAAGAGTACACTGTAGATCACCTAAACAGGATAAAAAAACCAGAAACTCACATCAAAATAATGTACACAATTCCATAATTAGCTATAAGAAAATGAATATCCACGTGACTATCCCCCCCCCTGGGGAAAAATATATATATAATAAAGGGAAAAAACAAAATACACATGGATGCCTACATAAAAAAAGAAAGCAATTTTTCCGTATGAGATTGAGGCATTCATATAACTAACTAGAAAAGGCATGACCTGAGGCTGACTTTGCTTTCATGGAAGCAATGGAGAGATCATTAGTGGCAGAGAATAAGCCATTAGAGGCAGCTTCGACATTGCTTTGAACTAACTTCCATTCTTGTTCAGCCCCTTTTGTCAATGAAAATGGATATCCAAATTTGAAAATAACTTAATTTTGAAAATAAGATATCCAAACTAATTCCATGAGAAGATTGAAAAAAAAAAAAAAAAACTCACGTGAGAAAGAATGAAAAGTAACATCTAATACTGTCAATGCATTCAAGCAAGCTTGCTGCCATGCCCTACCATCTGCGACAGTCATGAATGGAAAGATCTCACCAGGGATACAAAGAATTCCATCTCTTGATGCTTCAAACTCCAATACTGCCAAACAAAATTTCATAACATCTGTAGCCTTTTCTCGAGTTTCCCATAATAACTGTCTCCGAGTCCTCAAATGGTCATGGAACTCAGAAGGAATTCCTGAATTCTTACTCGGAGTACCACCAGTCATGCTGAGATTCGTACCACCACAAGCCCAGTTCATGGCCCTCTCAAGCTGTGCCTCGGCTGCAACAGAGGTTCTTTCACAAGCTTGCAGAGATTCTACCGACTTTGCTACCTTTGAGACAACAGATTGCATAACTTCCAGCAAATTAGGTCTACTGAGATTTAGGATAAGCTGATCCGATTTATCATTACTTTCAAGATATTTCTGAGATATGGTCCTGCTGTTCTGTGAGGGAATTAAGGTGACACCATGCATCCATTCCATTTGAACAATCTCTAGGCATGTTGTTCGAATAGCCTGCTTCAGATCATTCACCTCTCTCCTAACAAGGGATGCAGCTGACATTGCTGCTCTAACAGTTTCATGTGCATTGCAGTACTCGTCAAGCATAATCTGCACCCTTCTCACAGCAGTAGTGTCCTTTTTCACTTGATCAACACTAAAATCCTTTGAAAGCATTGTATCATGTTGTTTCAAATTTTCATGTTCTTTCTCCAACTGACCCAATAGAGAAGGAGCAATCTGTTCTAACAGGTAGTGGTCAATCAGTTCCTGAAGCGGAGTCACGAGTTTTTTCTTTAGAACGTCAACAAGCTGGTCAACGGCCAAATTTTGATCCACAAATGAAGATGCATCACGTATGCTTGAATCAAGAATGAAATCTAAAATTCCAACTTTCCAAATAAAAAAGGAATGGCTACTCAATAACCCTTTAAATTTCCATATATATTCAGATATTTGGGATCCAGAACTCAGAAAATTTGCTAAATGGGAAATATCACCTGGAGAAGAATGAACTGTATAGTGATATGCAGAAAATGTTTTATCTATTGATTCCAACTCAGAGAAAGGCTTTGCTAAAGCAGATAGTAAGGCTTTGCTTCTGATAACATGTTGCCCTTTTGTTTCCTGGGGACTAAGTAGAGATAGAAAATGGTGCTCAGAAGAAACCAAAGCATTTTTTATAGCAGCTTCCTTCTTGGTTAGAGATGAAGCCCGCACATCCTTTTGGTTCCATGTCTGGTGAAGTTGATCCAGCTCTGCCCTACAAGCTTCTTCTTGGGACGCAAGCTCCTCTGCCTCTTCCCAGGAAAGATGATCCCTTCCCTTCATTGCAGCTTCTTCAAGAGCCAGTTGTTGCTCAGTGATGAGCCCAACCTTCACAAAGTAGCTCTTCTCCAGTTCTGCCAAAGGAGCCCTCTCTATCTCAATCTCAACGAGCTTCTCCAAACCAGTCTCAATGGACCGACGTATTTGGGAGAGGGATCCAAATGCATCCATCACCTCGGAATTAAAGGAAACAATGGATTTAATTAAATCTGGCAGCACAGATTCAATCATCTGTACAACTAAGTCCTTGCAAGAGACCAGAGCTGCTTTAAAAATGGAAGCCCAATTTCCTTCAGAAATATACGCTGGAAAGTCTACATCACTATCAGTAATTGTTACTTCACCGCCAATCGATCTCCTTAGTTCCATAACAAAGTCAGAGACAAGTATGCATTTCTCAATTTGCTCTTCTAGCCCAGAGAATATAGTTTGGTAACCAGGCTGCACAGAGCTGTTCACATGTGTAGCTTCCAAATCTTTCATCATACTAAGCACTTTAAGTTTCACCTCATCATACAGCAAACTCACGGCTGCATACAAAACAGAAAGGACCTTCTCTTTCTTCAGATCCAGTTCCCCTAGTACTTCAGATTCCTTAGTGGCTCCATGTTTTAAGTGTCCCTCCTGAAGTGAAGAACTTGGTTCTCCTTTCCTTGCAAGCCCAGCACACTGCATGTATTTCATAAAAGAGGAGACAAGACGATCCTTTTCTTTTGATTCAGCTTCAGAACCAATAGAATTTACAAGTTCACCATACTCTTCCTCTAGTTTCTCTATCTCTAGCGCGTACTTCTCCACCTTAAGACACAGAACGTCATGATTATGCTTCACGGAATCCAGACCATCTTCATGGACCTTGGCAATAAGCTCACCTGCCTGTCTTCTCGCATGGGAGAGGATATCAGAGGTCAGGGTGTGTACAGCTAGTTGCAAAGTCTGTGCCCATCTATGCATGGGGCTCATCATAAGGTAGTTTAATGGTAGGATCCTTTGCAAGGCCAGAGAATATGCTTGCAGTGCTGTTAATGCACAAGAAACTCCAAGGTCTAACTCGGCCATGAGATGAGAAAGTTCCCTGTCTATATCACGGCACTGAGAATGTGTAGGTTCAGGAACAATAGTCAACGGAACCCCTGAAACTGAAGCAGCTTTTATGAGAGATAAGGCATCTCTCGTACCACTCAGCTTTACGGAGGATTGGACTTCTGGAATCGAACCACTCTGCAGTTCATCAAGGAATCTCACATGTTGCTCAATCCAAGTGGTTGCCTCTTGGGCCTTCTCAGCTACCACAGCCTTTGCCTGAGCAAACTCTCGAGCCTGAATTTCATATAGGGCACAAGTTTTCTCTGAGTTAGAAGTTGCTTCAGCAACAATCGATTTCGCTGATGTTTCACGAAGAAGAAGAGTAGACCTCTCATTGTCAGCATGATAGAAAATAGCAGAGACAAGCTCATACTGATTTAGGACATCCAAAAACCTCTGCAGAACATGTGTGGAGTCAGGAAAAGGTGCACTGGAAGACAAAAATGAAAAGCTCAATACTGGTCAGAAAATATGGAAGCCCCCGTACCTCAAGAGCAGATTCAACAGCTGGAATGGCTGACAGTAAAAGATCATGATGTTCCTGTGACAATATCATAGTAGTAGAAAGTAAATCCCAATGATAATTGTTAGGTAACTGGTTAAATCCCACTGATAATTGTTAGGTAACTGGTCAAATTGATATTTTGTAGTTAGAAACACAAACTATAAAGTCCATCAAGATTGACATTTTCTGTTCAGTCTGATGTTTATTAGTACAATTAAGTCAACTAAGTTCTCATTTTACACACATGAATCCAATAGCTTAATTTTTGGAAAGATTTTATTGAAAAAGAGTTAGCTTAGGTGGATCACTTGTTTGCTAATATCATTGTGGTTTAAACATGATTTTTTGGATACTTTTCCTTGTAATTTCAATGAAAATTGAACAACTGGACTCAACTGCAAATTTTGGTAACTTGAAAGAATAGTTTGTAACAAATAAAACACTTGAGAATACTAGGTTAAGGACTACAACCATAATTACACAATGTGCTTTCATTGTAAATACAAATCGATGCTTCAATAAGCACTTAGGAGTCTCTTAACTCTACCTTTACTCCACTCTCTCTTTGCTCTTTCAACATGGTATAGGAACATCCACTATGAACAGTACCCTTGAATAGTGACATGAATAATACCAATTTTGATGTATCTTATATCTACAGCAAACTACAAAAACAATTCTCAAATTGTTAAAGGATCTTATAGCAGCTTCCCTTAGCAACTCACTTTGACAATGTCAGACCAATCATTATCATTTGATGTAGGAACCCTACGAAATCGTATCGATTCTTACCAAAGAAAGACCGGGTTATCTAACGGTGTTCAAACCGATATAGGTCTACTTAAAGGTATTTCTATAGCAATAGGTGTAATGTATTTTCAATTTATGTGAGGTGAAATGAGATTCATAATAGAGGAGAATAACTCGGTTGGTGAGTCAGGCAACCACCTCAGGAAGTGCATTGACACCACCACACACCACTAACGTGCGGCCTGTAGTCAGTGTGGGGAGCCAGTCCATCACTGGGGTAGTGATTTTCTGACCCTGCTGCTCTGTGCAATCTTTCTTGCCCCTCTCCTATGCTATCTCCTGATATTTAATTGTGATTTCAGCCCCCCAAGTCTCTCCTAAGTTATTGTTATATGCTTAAATCCTATCTTTGAAGATGAAAACAGGGTTTTGCTCCATGTTTAACAATTATTACCGGTTGCTATGTGAATTTTGAGTGCAGAATGCTGCATACACCAGTGTTCATTTGATAGCGTTTGGGAATTTATATGTGAATGGAAACATCTATAAATAGTTCTATGGCTATTGCTGATACTGCAACTATTAGAATGACAACATTAATTATTCTTCCAATTTTTCAGGTACTCTAACAATTACAACAACCAAATTGAATGGCCACAATTATTCTCCTCGGGCAACTAATGTTAATTTATGGTTTCTCGATCAATGTTTGGAAGATCATCTCTCTAAGAACTTCCTGCAGGTAATCTCCGACTGATAATAAATTGAAGAAGTGCATTGATGCTCAATTGTTCAGCATGTTCTGGCGGTCTATTAATAACAACTGGTAAGACGTTTCTATTATGATGATGGTAGGTTGAGAAGATTACTTGGGCAAATTAGGCTATTGATAGCAAGGTTAACGAGAATTTTCCATTCAATTTTCATCACTGATATCAACACCTTATAGACACAACAAGAGTAATTATTTACAATTCATTTGCTGGGTGCCCTTCCTTTTTTAGTAGGATAATGTTCATGCTTAGATTCTTTATAGACCTATGCTCCTTACACCTAATGAGGCCTTCCTTGGGGTAAGGCATGCTGGCCCTCATTCCAGTATAGCATAACCATCTACTAGCTGATCAGCCATTGTGACACATTTTACTAGCCGTGATGATACTATACTAGCTCTCAACCTCTTGTGGAGGCCAAGGTAAAAGTTGTGGTGGGGTAAGGCATGCTGACCCTCATTCTAGTACAGCATAACCATCTACTAGCTGATCAGCCATTGTGACACATTTTACTAGCCGTG
This sequence comes from Nepenthes gracilis, assembly GCA_033239525.1. Taxonomy (NCBI): domain Eukaryota; kingdom Viridiplantae; phylum Streptophyta; class Magnoliopsida; order Caryophyllales; family Nepenthaceae; genus Nepenthes; species Nepenthes gracilis. Next base: position 8,537,320 of record BSYO01000026.1, on the reverse strand, counting down.
ATGGTACTATACGAGCTCTCAACCTCTTGTGCACACCAAGGTAAAAGTTGCGGTGAAGGAGGATGTTTTGGAAGCAGAGGGAGTGGTACTTGCACTCGATGTGCAACAAGCTAGGCCATGTTTGTGATGCTAGGCACTCCATGGTTAGCCATCCCATTCAAGCAAGCTACCCAGCTTTATAATGTGGATCTCTCTGATCAACACTAAAAATTATGACTTTATCCTAACTTATTTGTTGTTATTTCATATAAACTATGTTATTTTTATTAGTTTATTCATTTATTTTAATTTTCTTTTTTTCAAAGGTTTAAAATCTAAATGGAAGGCTGTATTTGGTTAAAAAAAAAAAAGGAACAAATCATTGCTTGTTTTGGTGGCAGTTTGTATAAGAACGGGAAAAAAATAATCTAGGAAATAAACTCTCATAGAAGGGAAAGAGGATCGAGTCCAAAGCAATCCAAGAAGAAAAAGGAAAGAAATCAAAGAAATAAAGGAGAAAAGGAAATAAATATAAAAGGAAAAAGATAGATGGAGAGAGAGAGAAAGAGAAACAACCTTGTGGTGCATCATGTGGGGGATATTTAAAGGAGGCTCACAGCACAGGCAGCTTTTTTTTGTGGGGGGGGGGGGTGGTTTGAAGGAGAGGGGCAATTTAAAGTTAAAATTTTTTTATTGCACTTGTTATTTTTATATTTACAAGTACTTATTCTTCATTTGATTAAGTTATCGATTTTGAAAACTTGCTTTGCATTTAATTATTATTTTCCACAATTTATTTTTTTATGCCAGAAACTAATTTTTTACCATTCAGTTTTTGCTTCCTGCAAATCTGATTTCTTTTAAGTTTAATAATTTTGTTTAGGTTTTAAAGTTGTAATTTTTATGATTTCTTGCATGTTTTAATTCGATGTGTTTTTTTTTTATTTTCATTTACTCCTGTGTTAATTTACTTCATATTTTTCACAGCCTTTGCTACTGGCAAAAAATTAGCCACAGCAGTTGTCAGTCTTTTTTTAATTTTTGCAGGTCATTTTCTCTATTGGCCGAAACTTATTGTGTTTCGATTAGTAGGCCTTTACTTTGCTTTATGATTATTTGTTTGAATTTATTTATCATTTATTTTATTTTATTTTTTATTTTCGATATAGTTTAACAAAAACACTCCAAAATCCAATCCTTTGATTTTTATTATTTCAGAATTCATATAAGGAAAACCCCATACTTTGTAAGTTGTCAAGTAAATTCTAGCATTGGATCACAATTTTCCGTGGATAAAACCCCGACTTATTTGGTAAAACTACATTGCATTCTCACACACTTGCAACAATAAATATACACCTTTTGATGTCAGTCACTCTATCAACCCATCATTTCAGTATCTAATGAGTTAAGTTGGTACAATTCTAGGTCATACAACACGGTACTCAGTTATGCCACTCACTACCTTGATTGCTCAGGCTAGTTACAACCACTCTAATGCATATTTATCTCAAGCCACAACTAGTCTGAACACATGGGTAATCCATTCTGGTGCCACCAATCACACAAGTGACAATGTGACATTGTTTTCTCATATTCTTCAATCTAGTTTCTTAACAAATCATGCCTGCATATGGTTCCTCCACCTATTTAAGATTGGGTTTGCCTGTACTATGTCTATCCACTTAAATCTATTCTATATCTCCCAAAGATTCTATTTAATATGTTATCTGTTAGTAAACTAGCCAAATTCTTCATTCTCGTTAATTTTTACTTCTGACTCAATAATTGTATAGGATCTACAGGTAATTGCATAGGTTCAAAGGATGCACAGCATGAGTTTCAGGGGTACTACTATCTAGGCATAGGCATCTCTACAACCTGTACTGTTCCCACACCTTAGTAGACACACAGTTGCTTTGGTCATCCTTTTCAACCTTCATTGAATAAGATGGTTCCTAACCTTAGTCATGTTTAGGATGTTTTATATATGGTCCTGTCAATTAGAAAGCACAATTGTTGTCCTTTCATGAGTCCAGTCGATAAACAAAATTTTATCCCTTTCATCTTAGTCCATTCTGATGTTTAGGGTTTTAGTCTTGTGGTCTCCAAACTTGGTGTCATTATTTGTCACCTTGAGTGATGATTACTCTCAAATGGCATGGCTTTATTTAATAAAATATGGTTCTAAATTGTTTCATATTTTTTTCTTCTTGCTATGCTGGGTTCACACACAATTTAGTGTTACAGTTCATATTTTATGTAGTAACAATGCAAAAGATACATTTATTCTTCCTTTCATTTGTTTGTCTACAAAAGAAATCCAACACTAGCTTTTTGCTCTTACACTACACAACAAAATGGAGCTGCCCTTGTAACTAATCTTTCTCCCGGTCATAATAAATTGAGTCATTGTTCTATCAAATTTGTCCTCCTAAGGTACCCCCATTATCAGAAGGTGATATATGTTATTCTTCTCAGCAGCACAAATTCTTTATATGTGCAAATGTTACTTTTTTAATCTCACCCTGTTGAGACCAAAGTAAGGGCTTGGTGGTGAACAAACTTGTTATATGTCCCTTATTTTTTCTTCTTCTCCCTTTCTTCAGACTTTGCATCTTAAGTTCTTCCTCTTCCAATTCATTTTGAATTCATCTCTTCCATTACATCCCCTTTCATGGAAGGTTACTCCCACTTGGACATACCACATTTGCCTGTATACCTAAACACCCTCCCTTCCTCCACAAGACATGAATAATCCAACCCCTTGCATCCTTCAAATCCATTGCAAGTTCACTCTACATCTAATAAAGACCTCCCATCACACTACATAAAGGTGATCACTGGTGTATAACTTCTCACCCCATCTCTAATGTAGTTTCTTACAAATTCTTGTTGCCCACCTATTCTTCTTTCATTAATTTTTTTGGAATTGAATTTGTAAGACCTAAACAAGGATTATTGATTTATAGATGCAAGTATGCACTTGACACCTTGAGAGAAGTAAGAAGTTGGGCTCACAATCATGTGACTGACCAATTTCCATTGTCCTTAATATGCTAACGTGGAATAACAGCTTCCGTCTAGTGATGGATCCTACCATCAAACTTTAGACAAATAAATGAAACTGTATGCCAAATCAACAGCGATATGCAATAGTGGTTGGGAAGCTTGACCATCTCGCAATAGCATGCCCAGATATCTCATTCCCTGAGATACAGTCAGTCAATTCCAAACACTATGAAATCGTCAATGGGGAGATGTAACTCAAATCATTTGAAACATCATAGGAGCACTGAGCAAAGGTATAATCTACAGTAATAGACGGCATATTGTCGCTATGGTAGGATCACCAACTGATCATCATTCTACATTAGCATATTGTATAGGTGGAATATTGAGGTTGATAGCCATTTTGTGTGAGAAAAACTATTAGCAAAGAAGATTACTACTTCCTACTAGCTCGAGTGATAAATTCACTGACAAATCATTAAGCCTTTAAGAGGTGCTCTGGTTAAATACAGTTGTAACAAACTTTGCACATGACATATTCGTGCTAGTTTGAGGGGTAGCGCTATTAGTAAGAATTTTAGCTTACAGGTACAGGCATAATTGTACCACTAAGTTTTATCATAAATACAAGCATAATGCTTGTTAAAGCACAAAGACATTTCTCTCGAGTTTCTTCTGTCTATCAATAGACAAATAATAAAAACACCAAAGGCAATGAACTAAAACGTCAATTTACCTTAATATCCCCTTCCTTCTCTCTTCAATACTTAGATGGACTAAGGCTTCCTATAGCTAATTTCAAGTCAAAGTCGCATTGCACAGTAACTATTCTGATGCCCTATATAACATTACATTGATCCGCTTCCTGCTCATAGATTAAATGTCTTATGCGAATAAGGAATTCTTGCAAATCCTATTCCAAACACTTCGAGGAAAAACCTTAGGCAAAGCCACTTGCCACACGAAAGCTATAGAAGTACCATATATTCCTTTAATGGCAATAATGGTAGGAAAGAAACATTCCTCTTCAGCCTAATAAATATATCAAAAAGTGGACTAAAAAGGCGGATATTCCCCTCAAACTAGAAATGTCACATCCAAAAGACTAGAAGCTTATTCACCACAAATAGTACTTGTCCAATTCTACCATCAATTCTGATGCGGACATCTAAGACATATATTCACTTTTATTTGCCTTCCAAATATGAAGACTTGCTTTTATTTGTTTTCCAAATTAGTTGTAATTTTATTTTCATTTATTTGATTTTATTTGATTTCCCTTTTATTTTTTTAATTATTTGCTTATGATTTTTTTTCCAATTTTCTTTCACATCGGATTCTCTATATAAGAATCCTTTGGACAATTGATTGATGATTGATTGATGAATGAATGAGTATTTGAAAAATTGATTACAATTGAGCAATTGTGCTTCCCTTCCTCTCTCCCCTTTGGTTTGATCCCTTTCTTGTCCCTACCCCTCTAGTCTAACTTCTTATCTTTACCCCTCTATTCTTCTTCTCTCTACTTTCACCCTCCTCCCTACATCAAATTCCATTCCCGCAACAGCTCCTAGAATCACCGAACATATCCAAAATGTTTCACCCCAATGGATATTGGAGATATCGTGTCACTTTGTTTGCAAAAAGAATAAAAATGATTAATTAAGAACATGATCCTAACTAAATTCACTTAAAACAAGTGAACTCAACTATGTGGGGCTAATACCATGAGTAGGAACACTGTGGTAGCTCACCATATATATTCCAAGTCCTCTCAACCATATCTAACTACTGATAATGGTAGCCATTAGAATTATAGAGGTCTTTGGCATCTTCAAGAACACTTAAATAGCCTGAGGTTTGAAAAAGAGAGTACCTGCAAAGGAACACGAATCTCTTGCACACGAGATGCAAATAAACTTAAGCTAACAGCCAATTCCATGCCCTTCCTTTCCTCCCCTCCAAGGGCTGCATCATCATGAAAATCTCCACGTGTCCATTCTATAAGTGGATCCCAAACAAACACCTCCAATAGCATGAGAATTATGTCTTTATTCTTTCTTAAAACACCAATCACTGCTTCACAGTTTGCCCTGAAGACTCCTTCAACCCCAGTCAACCCTAAAGCAGCCTCAAGTGTCTGGGTAAGGCGGAAGGGAACAATCTCTGGAACCTTTAGCCTTTGTCCTTTGTCAAAGCACACATTATAATCGATATGTATAATATCCCCAGTAAAAAAATCCATGAGAATGTTATCCAAATGTCTGTCCCCCAGGCCGAGAATGTGGCCTACCATACTCATTGCAGCCAAGCTACCAGTATACCTACAAGGAAAATATTAGACATAATCAAATGCTCTACGAAATAAAGGAATATCCAACAGTCATATCAAAGCATCGAATCAGGAAAAAGATCATGTCATGCTGATAGCAGGAATTATGTCATAATGCCTTTATTCCCGACTCCAATTACCACAGCTAATATAGTTGTCAGACACTGCATTTAATAGTATATTGTTTATAACATAACAAGGTCTGGACTTCAGAACCCATGCACTTTCACGTCCTCATTATATGTTTCTAATACAATTTGCACCATGTGGAAGCAGATGCATGCAAGTTTGGTGAGTGAACAAAGATGACAAATATTCGGAAATCAAATAGCTTCAGAAAAAATTTTGTACCTCTTCAATTTTGAACTGAAGGCATTAAAGCCTTCACTTGCGCACCAAAGCTCTTGATGAAGCAGCTGTCTAGGGGCCTCTTTCATAAGATCAAGAAGAACCTTCCGTTTGACTTCATGAGGCCAGTCTCTTCTTGAAATTACTCTCCTTATGCCTTTCTCCTTGAGTGCTGGTATGATTTTACCATAAAACATATCACTTGGCCGGGGAACAGGTGGAGGAACTGTACTTTTTGTATTGACACCACCAGTTGAAGTGAGCTGCAGAGATCGGACGCGCTGCTGCCATGACTTAAATATACTGTAAATGCTTATTACATTGTCCACCCACTGGATTAGACCAGCACAGCCACTGATTGGTGTCACAGAATAATATCGAATGCTAAGAGAATGTCTTACACTTTCAGAAGATGAATGAAGAAAATTGTTAACAGCTTGCAATAGCTGCATGATTCTAGCGTCAAGGCGTAAATCTTCTCGGCCTTTCAAGAGATATGTGTACATTTCACCATTGGAGCCCAGCATAATAAGCTTCTTAGGTTTAGTTTTGGTAGGTAAGATAGCCACCTGATCAGAGAAAGAAGCAATTGTGACAATGCCCTCTGAAGTAGTAGTCGTGCCTCCGTCAAACTTAGAAAGCATGACTTGCTTTTCATATCCAGGCATTGGAACATCAGATGATGATAGATGAGCCAACTGAGGTGCAACTTCTTCCATAGAAACTGATGACTTTTTCTGATAAGAAGCTAAGGATGCAGCTATACTATCAAAAGGCCGCCAAACATCCCCAAGTGCTGCAGCAGATTCTGGAGGAGTTTTGAACGTCAAAATGGCTGATTTTAGTAGCTCTTTGTACTCCTCCTGGAACCATCTCTCATGAGTTGTTTCAGGTTTTCTAGAAATCAAAGTGAGACGACGATCCAAAGCCACAAAAATGGGAGCCATCATGGCCAAGTATTTTGCAGCATTTATAGTGCTCTTCTCACTATGACTAAGAGTTGCATTTCCTGCAATCCTTGCGGCTTCTTCTTTCAGCAAGTTTATTCGCCGCATTACATCTGTAAAACAAAGAGATTAAGTAGTCTCAGGGAACTTTTTACTGAAGGTTTTGATGTACGTTTACAACTGCATTTTTTCATATTGGGCAATGGGCACCAATAAGTCTGTTGTCCTAATCATATCTGCTTTGATGATAAGCAAACTATATTTGGGCAAAATTTTACATGAAAAATGAAGCAATTCGCCTAGTATACAGTGAAATTCAAATACAGACACACTTTGTGTGGCACAGGCTATAGTTGTTAGCATCCGTGTGATATTTTCCCCGTTTATAGATCATAGAAAATATTCCTGGGAACAAAATACCACGACAAATAACTGCATCAGCTAGGTGAGCTAAGGCTACCTCCATGAAGATCTTGGAGCGTGCTAAGCCATAGTTCCTCCCAAAGAACAGTCAGATTTCCCAGCTCACGTATCATGAGCTGAACATCTTGGACTAGTCTTGGATAAAGTTTCTTCTGCAAGATCAAAGAGTGTATCAGTTTCCCAACACAACGAAGTAACTCGTTGTAACCAACCAATCACTTCTATGGTGACAGTCAATCATACACATAATTTGAAATGAAGACTCATCAACAGATATGCCCAAAGTTGCATGATCACAGTACATACATGACATGCTTCACCTATAACAACATATGCACAAGGTTGCAGGAAAGACAATGGGAGAAATCATAATCATTACAAACTCACAATATAATAACAAATATTTTTATATTGTATACACTAAAGTTCATGTATTTTATCATGCTATCCCTAAAATATTAATACTGTATTCATCTTGGCATTCAAATCCTAAAATAGCAAGCAACTTTAGAAAGTACTACAATGAAAAATCTGTAGGAAAGCAGTAATAAACCTTCCACTTTGTGCACAGCAAAAGAGGCATTCACGGGGCGAGGGAATACCAACTAATAGAATGACTTCTAGGATGAGTGTAAGGTAAGAGTTCCCAGTAAAATTCAACAAGAATTTTATGCCACCAACCTCCCCCAACCACCAAAAAAGCCCAGTGGGAAGCATGAACAAGAAGCTTCACAGTACCCAAAGATCAAATACAATTTTGGCCCATACTTTTGAAAAGAGAAACATAAGCACAATGCATCATCTTTAACACGTAGAGGGGCATTAAAATACCAATAGACTAATAAGATATACTTGCATTACCAAGCAAACCAATATGTGTTGATGTTCCACTGCAGGCTCCACGTCAAAAGTGTTTAGATCAACAAGGGTTGGATACACTACAGACCACGGAGATAACTTTGCCAGCATCATTAGCAAGCCCTCCAATTGCTTCCGGATAACAAACTCTGGATGAGAGCTTAAACGTGCAAACAGTTGTGGTGTTATTTCCTATAAATGGCCCTGGTGATCAGATTTATCATAAAAATCTTAAGTGCCTATAAAATATAATACTCACGAGGCAATACAATACCTGCCATGGCAGCAATGGAACCCCAGAAAGAGCTGGTCCAAGGGTATCCTTCAACTCCAAGCCAAAGTTGAGAATAATGTGTAAAATGTACAATACAGCCCTCATGGTCAAGCTTTCAGTCTTTGTACTGTGTGATCCATAACCAGAACCAGTGAAAGAACCACCACCTGGCTTTGAGGCTGAATACGAAAGGCATTGTATGAAACCAAGGGCTGCATGCCCAAACAGAGACACCCTTCTCTTCCTCAATGACCGCCAAATATCAACCAAACCATTAAGTGAAGATAATGAATTTTCTTTTATTTGGACATTTTCATCTTGAAATGTCACCCGCAACTGGGAAGCTAGTGTAGCAGACATGCTTTCACCACCAAAATCTTCCGGCCCAGGAGCTCTAGCTGCAGCTTCAATGACATTCACCACTTTCAGCACCAGAGACTTTACAGGGTTCCCATTACTCGTATCCTCAGCAGACTCAAGCCATAGATTCCACCTTTCCCCTTCACTTGAACATTTTGCACTAAAGCTTTCTTGAAGAAGTTGCAAAATAATACCTTCCACTCCTGAAATTTCATCCTCAGTCAAACTGAACATCTGAGGCTGCAATTCAGAACCAAGAAATGGGGAAACGGAGCATGAATGACAGCCAGCTTCACAAGAGGCAATAAGAGTGTTTTTAGCCTGATTAAAACACCAAGATGCATATAAAATCCATGACTTTCCCATAGCAGGGCAAACATGGGTAGACAATTTTGCCACTGTGCCCACAATTTCCTCAATAATCAGATGCATGCTTGCTCCAGAGGACAGAATATCCTCTACAGAGGATACGTTGATGCCACCAACCTTGTTGAGGTCAGTTCGAATCTTGCATACTAGCTCTTCCAAATTCAAATCAGGATAATCCCGTCTCAGCCAATCAGAAAGTTTCAAACACGCCTTAGCCTTCAAAAAATCATCACCAATGGCAGAATCAACAGCATCTAAAGAAAGCATGGAAGAGCACACATATGACCACATGGCTGTACATGCATCCACAATTTTATTTTCAGCATACATCAGCAAGGCATCCTCATACTGTAGACATGATACTAAAAATTCCCGGTAGGTTGCATCAGAACAACTAAGCACGTTATCTCTAAGGTAGCCCTTCAGACGGCTTGCCAACCCCAGGTTTGTCTGCTTGCGGGCTAAGCTCATTAAGTTCTTACATAGCTGCAATGTAGCAGGAGAAGTTGGCAAGACAGTTCGATAGACCCTGAAAACCTTCATCCATGCATTACAATCTTGATGGAATTGACTGATTGAATATGGAATTGCTTGGAAAAAGGAGTTTAACACTGAACCAAACTGTTTTAGTTTGTCTTGGCTGCCATTAATCCTGCAACCTTCTTCCACAGAAAATACGCAGTGCAACTGGATGGCATATGGTGCAGCTTCCTCCAACCCATCTAATGGGAGAGCAGTCAAAATTTCATCCAGCATTGACTTGGCCTTTTGTGTTTGATGTAACACTCTGTCCAAGTTGCCTTCATTTTTATAAAGCATTGCCTGTAACAGCATTTGCTCACTCCTTTGCAACGCCAACTTGGGATCGAGCGTGAGTTCACAACTACTTTTGGGAGTCAAATCAAGGGATGCCCATGCTGCTTGTAAATTGCCCTCATCAAAGTGAGCCAAGGCATGAATTGAATTCATTTCATTCCCAGCTGTGGTCAAGGCACCAGAGTAACTTTTTCCAGCATGCTTAGCACGTAGAGCTTGCAGCTCCAATAGCCAGGAATCAAGAGACTTCCAATCAGATATTGCAGTGTAGCTCTCAATTATACGAGCAATAACAAACTGTATACCATCAGAACCCATAGAACTGAGCGACTCCTCAGTCTCTAACAAATGAGCATAGAAAGCAGCAGACTTTTCAAATTGTCCTTCTGCTTGATATATCAGACCAGTCATCCATGATGACGGTCCATAGATCTCATTACTGCTAATGATTTGCTTTTCCTCTGCAAACAAGGAAGAGAAAGTCATATGTATCCATTTCTGCAACCCAATCAATGCCTTTGTCTCATGTTTCTTACACAATATCAAGGACATATGCCTCACAATCCTCATGACATCTCCAGCTAACCTATCCATTATGTTATGCAAATTCTCAGCTGCTTGCACCCGGGACTTGTCCTTCAAACCAAAAGCTAAAGAACTTCTGAGCTCTTGCAAGCGCAAAATACAATAATGAATTGCAGCATTGTGACACTGTAATGCCAATCCAGCATTCATCATAGGCTCAGAGATGCGAGAGAACCATTCCTCGCAGACTTTTTTGTTTGCCCAAAAGAACAAAGAGCTCTGCCGAGAAACACAAGACAACACAGAAGAACCATCATAAGCATTATACACATTTTTCTTCAGGGCTTCAACAAAATCCAGCAGTAATTTCATTGGCAACAAACGGGTGCCTGAGGAAACTGGTGTGCTTAAATTTCCGTCATTTTGTTCAGCATCAAGTTCTAGCACATGTGCTACATCCAGAAGCATTCTCTCCAATGCTGCAAAAGTTTGGGTTGGTCCACCAAGATTGGTACGGAGGCGAGTAGCTGTACAATACCTAGCGGCTTCATTTATAGCCCACCATATGCCTGCCAAATTATTCACTGCACTAGTTTTTTCAAGAATTTCATCATCAATTTTGATGTCCATCCACAAACTATTGATCCCAACACTCCGGGTTTCTTCTACTTGACTTTGAACTGAATCCTTTGAGTTTTGGCAACTGTAGATAAGCCGTTGAATCCAAGAAGAAAGAGGCACTTTCCATCTCTGCGAGATGTAACTCAAAATGGAAACAAGCTGCTGTGGGCGGAGATGCTGATGGAGCTGCTTGAGGGCAAATACTTGCCTCCAGTGCAAGTTAGCACTATTACCAAATCTGAAGAGGCTGAGCCTCCCTGCAGTAACTGCTCCTTCATCAGATTGACCATACATATATACAGCAACAGGCAAGACATGGGAAAGTAGTCTAACAAATTCACTTCTGGTAGCATCATCTGGATCTCCAAGCTTTTCAAGGACCACTTCCACCATCTGGGAGAAATTTGTGGGACTAACAAGTTTTGCTTGTAGGAGCATCTCAAAAACTCTTGAAACTTGAGATCTCACTTTTGGTTCCCTGTCAGATGCAGCATCCAGTACAGAAGAAACCAATGTCCAGACAGTAGTGTTGTATCCAAGTTCTTCATAAGTTTTTACATCTGCATTTGAATTTTCGATGGCCATGACATCCTTACAAAATCTATGGATCCAATCAAGAGCCTTTACTTTAATGGTAAAAGGAGAATGACACTCAAGAGCTTTTACAATAAATTTGCTGTATTTTTTAAGATAATCAAAAATGATGCAGGAATGCCTGTGATTGGCACGATTCTTATTCATACATATATCACTGGTCTTCATCTGAAAATCTTTACTGCCAATGTGGTTTTCAATGGAACATTTACATAAAAATTCAACAGAAGTGAATTGGGCCAGCATCTCCAAAATACTTACTTGCAAGTCCACACTGCTGTTAATAGGTAAATCAAAAGGATTCAATTTCCCAATAATAAATGGCAGCACTTTCTCTGACCTTTTAAGATAGGAATAAGCCATCTCTGGTTGGGCAATTAAACTGTTAGCTGTGTCCAAACAGACACAACTTAGTAAGACTTTCAAGTCAAATTTAATCAAGGCAAACAACTCAAGTTTTGAATAAGGATTCAAATTTAAAATGTTACTGTTCAATTCCCTGTGACCAATAAATCCTCCAAGTGTGTCATTCAACAAATTCAGCTCTTCAATCAAAGAGTTCACTGAACATTCAACCACTTCATCATTCCCATGTTGAAGCATAAAAATATAAGTAGCAGAAGAACTTGCTGTCACCAAATGATTTGGATGTAAACGGAGCTGAGAGATTGGAGCATCAAATTGCAAGATTTTTGGCACAGATGATGGTAAAAGGCCAAGCTTTTGCAGAGACAAGAGCTGAAGATTAGTCTTTAAAACCCCATGAATCTGAAAGGATGTAAGTTTCACAGCCCCTACTCGTTGGATATCATTATCTTCCAAGCTCTGGAACAAGACATCAACAGCAAGTGGATAAAAACTGGCAAAATTCTCACCCAGTATTTCTGCCAAGAGCGTCAAACATCGCCAAGAATCCTCAATCCATTTTGACCAACCAAATTTCTTTCCAACCATAGACAAGCATGCTAACAACTTTGGAATCACCTTGTCAAGGGGTTCAACAATCTGTTCAAGAAGGTTCATTTCTAGCATCCCTGAAGCTGTGGACTGCAAAACTGTTGAGAAACAAGACAGCAATGCGAGCAGCCTTTGAAATTGCTGCGGAGTTCCAGGACTTCCATCTTGCAGCAATACATCCATATCACCAACAAACTTCAGTAACAAGCCCAGAGGAAACTGCAAATTACTTACCCAATGTTTCTGAAACTGCAGGAAACTGCCCATGATGACTTGCCTATCAGATTCTGCAAGGCCTGGTACCATTGCCCACCCAAGGAGCAAATCGACAATGTCTACAAAATGGGGTTGGAAACATCTAAAGAACTTCAGTGATATTGTAGTTAAAATACCTAGAATCTGGTGTAGTAGGTTCAACGATGTCCTCTCATCTTCCAAAAGTTCCCTGCACGCTTTGAGAATTGGAAAAGCATATCTCTCTATAGCCCCTGCATCCCCAACACTAAGAAATTCACAAAGACTTCTCAAAGCCAATTCTGTTGACTCATCACTGACACTCACACTGCTGAGCAATGGTATAGCCCAATTAATAAATTGGTCAACCAATGTCCCCAGGATAACATTATTTTGCCTCCCATTAGATCCTAATTGGATTGAACACCAGACAGAGCACAGACCACCATAAGCTGTGGCAGCAACTTGCCTCACTGAATATGATCTGAACCATAATGAAATAAAATGTCACGGAAATTCCTTGATTGAATGGATATGAATCAATATAAATATATATAGAGGTTTGAACATGGCCGCCTTAATCATATGTCACTTCTCTTTTATCATTTGAGTAGTCCATGCATGCAAAATCTCATACGGATTAAAGGAAATTGCGAATACTTCCAAAGAAACTGATAGTCACATCAGAGTACAAAATAAAGTCACATATGTAAATCTTTAATAATAAAGAATTGCACTGAAATGCCATACCATGTTTGACATATAAGAACCACAATAGAAACTTACTTCCAGAAATCTAGAAATCAAATTGAAAAATGTTAATTTGAACACCAGGGAATATTTGACACAATATTGAATGGAAAACTGGGAGAAAAAGAATCCGAATAGGATTAAGGGGGCCACCATATCTCAAAGAGACGGAGAGATTTGTTCTTTCTATCCTAATCGTTTATTTTTAAATAAATAATTATAATTAATTATTTTAAATAATTAATTTTAATTAATTTTTTAACTTTTTTAAAAGTAATTAAATAATAATTATCTGTTAAAAAATAAATGACTAAAATGTGAAGAACCAATCTCTCCACCTTTATAAAAGATGGAGCTCCCCTAAATTTAAACAAGAGGGAACAAGGAGGGGGAATGGTTCTCTACTTCAAAGCAAACCAAAACAATTGTTTCCACAAACACTACTTAGAGTGCAGAATTTCCTAATAAGTAAAAAATTGTAGATGGCGATAACAATGACCAGCCACTTCAAAGCGAAACAAAAATTGCTCAACATTTACAATCGGAATTAATTCTCAGCGAACAAATTTCATAACCCGCACTGCTATATAGAAGCATGCAATACAGTTAAGAATCGAGAGGAGGAGAGAAGATTACTTGTCTGAGAGAAGCTGAGAGAAGCCTTGAGAGAGAAAGGTAGCTGCATGAGCAACTAGCACCGAATTGGGAGGGTAAATAATAAGGCGATGGAGCGAGTTAATGGCAGCGAGTCGATTGGGCTCGTCTACGTCTTGGGAGGAGGTGATGGCGGAGTTGGTGGCGCTAGTGCTGGTAGTGGTAGTCTTGGCGGTGGGGACGGTGGTGGAAGAAGAGGCGGAGGCGGAGGCGGTGACGGAGTCTTCTGTGGCAACGGCAATAGAAAGAAGAGCGGCCAACTGCTGCTGCTGATGGTGCAGTCCTTGCATCTTTGTCACTGTGCCTTTGCTGCATCTCTCTCCCCTTGTCTCGCTTTATAGTCTTCTTCTCATGGACGGCTAGAATCCCCCATTAACGCGAGGATACGGAGGGGCCGATGTCTCCAAGCAGTTCAAAGACCATCGAAAACTCTCTCTCTCTCTCTCTCTGCTAAAAGCGTTTGGTTTGCAAAATTATTGTTGTAACTTCAATTTATAAAGAATAAAAAGGGAAAGCCCAATAGACATGAACGATGGAAAAAATGGATCTGATAAGGCGGATATAAGAGAGGATTTTGTTCTTTTTAAGTCGTGATATAATTTTTTGATATGTTTAAAATAGGCATGGAGTTAAAAACTTTAAACCTTATAGAAATGAAAAGAATATTCAAATATTTCCAATAAAATTTTTTAATTTTATAACTAAGAAAAGTTATTATAGTTACAATCTTAAATAAAATAAAATTACATAAGAATATTATATTCTTGAGGGGGTAGGAGAAAATAGAATAACTTGGAGAAAAGAGAGGTAATATTAAAAATATGTACAGATATATATAAATCTAATGATAAATGTGACATAAATATCAAAAATATTAATTTCTAAAACAAAACGATTACATTAAAACAATTTTGGCATTTGATATTTTTCCTATCCAACTTCGTGTGGGTTGAATGGCATTCGATATATTCCTTTCGCTATATTTGTATTTAGTCCTATAAATTCTTTTTTAGTATCTTTTAAAATTTTAAGAAGATTGTAAATTTTAAAGACTAAATTAGACTACTTATTTTTTATAAGATTGGGATTGATTGAAAAGCTCACCTATGGCCAAACAATTGACACTCTCTCACCACTCTCTTCTACCACCACCTATTCTCTTCATTAAGCCACATCCTCTCGCTCTAATTTTAAATTGCCGGCATTATTTTTTAGGGTTATTGGTGCTAGCCTAATGAGTAGGATCCCTCTCTTATGAACCTTAGCTCAAATATGCTTATTATGACAATAATCTTGTGGTACACGATTCTTTTTCTTGGGATTTAGGAAAATATAGTATATTATTTTTCAATTTTACCAAAAAAAATCTTCCAATAGAAGGGTCCCAAGATTCAGTGACCCCATCTTATTAGGCTTTATCAAGAATTTCTGCCCGCCCTTTTATCATTTGATTAGCAATCAAAGGGCATTTTAACACTAAGGATCAAAAATTTGTGCATTTTAATCTCGATACCATGTATTTGTTATGGCAATCATAAAGAAGAATACTACTATTTGTTTTTCCATTGTTGTTTCTTGTATGATATTTGTAGTAGAATTTATTCCATAAACAAATGTCCTTATCTTGTGATGAAATGGAAGCAGGATTTTGCACTGGGCCAATCTTAAATAAAGAGGAATGAACTTATCTCTTGTAATATATTGATTGATTTTGCACAGTTATAATTTTATTTTATTTGAAGGATTAAAAATAATATCATTTTAAATAAATTTTGCCCTAATCTATCAACAATTATGACTTTGACAATCATCAATTATGTTCACGACAGGGTTCATGCTTGTCTAATAGGCAAGTCTTAACGCTCTTGGTATGTTCCCAGGTATTAGAACTTTTTCACAGACTACTTAATCTATATTTTGGTTTTGACTGTTTGGTTAAATTATTTTGTTACCACTCGATTGCTTCTGATTAAATGTTTGATCTTTGCTATTAATCTTTAAAACTTTGTGGCTTAATTTTTTTGTACTTTCTCTAATTATATACAATTACCATGTTCTTAAAAAATCCCACTTTATAATTTTATTCACTTGACCCATCTTTCTATATCTGACTGCACAATCCACACTTTACATGTTTACTTATCTGCTAAATTAAAATATAAATCTGCACAAGGGATTATAATAAGTCAACTCAACCCCAGTGAATTTCTAAAATAAAATAACATTGTGGTCTAGAAAAGATATCACCTTAGGTTTATTTAAAAAATATCTGACAATATTTTTTGTCAGAAATAGTCTTAACAATATATATCATTTATTTGATTAGTAGGAAAAAAATAAATATTCTAACTTTACTTTTTGGTCTGTCATCGATGAGCAAAGCTTAAAATAAACAAGCATTAAATGTAAATAGATTTTTTTCCTTATTTATAAATTGATTACATTTTTAGACATTACCTGAATATAATATTTTTGAGTGTTTTAGCAAATATATATATATATATATATTACTATCAGGATTAACGAAGAACATTGAATCCAAATCTAACGGACGTTGTACGGGGTTGTAGAACATCGTTCACTATACGGTATCACAGTATCCCTTGTTTACTATATTCAACCAAAAAACTCTCCCAACTTACACTATCAAGGTAGCTGAGTTTAGTAGATAAATTTAGTAGATACTGGTAGAAAATTTGATAAACTTGCATCTTGTTTCTAAAAACAGCAATGCATTTGATTAACTTGAGCTCCCATCTCAATGTTAGTAAGTGATTCGTCCCGAAAAACAAGACTTCATCCTATCTGTTTGAGCTGGTGTCTCATGAGCTACACACAACTCTGTCAAGATGCCCGCTGCAGCATTAGCAACTATCTCGCATAATTGCTCAAGTTTGCCTATAAAAACATCTTTCACAGTTAACGGTTAACTTGAGATGTCATTTAGCTCCTATCTGTTAAATTATTTATTACTCTTGAAATTTAAAATTATTTGCATTGACTTAAGATTTTTTCGAAATATAACTCATTGAATTGTTAAAAAAAATATAGTATCACCAAATATGCTAAGTAGGGGAGATCTAACAAAATCAAATGTATATCCACATAGAAAAAAATCAATTACTGTCCCTCTTATTTCAAAACCCTAAGTAACAATAAATATGCATTCAAATCTTTATTTATTTGTTTTACTAATGATTGATAACTTTTTATAATAATATATTATATATTAAGTCAAAAGACATAAATATTTATGTGTTCATCCAAAGTGGGCTTGTGCAATGAAAATCAGCTCAAGAATTGGGCTTGAAATTCGCTCAAGCATAATTCCACTAAAAGATTTGCTCTAGTTCAATTTAAATTGACTTTCTTTTGGATTTATCTTTTGATTGCTTAAGAAATTAATTAGATCATATGCCGTTTACTCTTATATAATTTTTTATTCATTTTTATTATGGTATAGTTACCTACTCAAGGCATGTGATATAAAATGAGTCTAAATCCCCAATGCATACCACCGAAGTCTTATTTAGGGCGATAATCACCCAAGATGGGATTCGAGTGCAAATTTTGTAACCCTAATTTTACACACCATAAATAATAAAATTAAAGAACTCAAATTTTTTTCTCGGGTTATCCATCCAATGCATACGTATATGCTTGGGAAAAGCAAAAGAATAAAAAAAATTACGGATTCTTTAACCTTGCCATGAAACTCCTGGCATCAGGTGTAATGAACCATGAGAAAACAATCATCGTTATGAACTCAATGGGAGTTGTTGCGTTTCGGATCCTCGGGGTCCAATCGGATCCGTGGTTTCCAAGCAACACAAATGTTTGAGATGTTGGGTAAGAGAGGGAGATTAAGACCAGATTTTTACATGGAAAAGTTTCTCTTAATTGGGGAGAAAAAATCACGAGGCTCAGGGCCTTTAGAAATGCTTCACTATTTAGATGGAAGTCTTTACAAAGTACAAGTGTTAGGATTAATCCATTCCTTGTCTCTTATTTTGTATCTCTTTCCTAGGGGATATCGCTCACTAGAAGGCTTTACCATCCTCGTTGGGAAGCTTTTTCACTCCTTTTGGTTCCGTTTCGCTGGGAAAAGAGGGATTGAGTGGCCGAGATATAGTGGGCCTTTTTCCTTCTTTCTGGAGCAAGTTTGGGGGGGAGAAAATCCGGTCCTTTGGAAAGAGACTTTACTGGGTACTTATAGAAAAGATCATGCCGTTGGGGAGAAGACACGTGGCAGCCATCGAATGGCCGAGAAGCTGTGCAGTGTCCCACTGGCCTCATTTAATGCTATTGATGTGCGCGGGATGGCACGCGGCTGGCGCCGCTGGTAGGCCTAGGCGTGTCAGGCATGCGGGGTCTAGGCGTCTGTCTTGATTTGACCAGGCGTGCCCTGTTTAGACGGTGACTGGCAATGGTTACAGGTTTCCTTGGGAATCGGCGAAATCGCTTAGCTGGCGTCCTCTGCCAAGCATAGGGCAGTTCTCGTCCTTGGGTGGAGCTCCTTGTGAGTTCATGGACTTGTAAGAAGAGGCAGCTCTCGGAGGATCCTCTGGGGAAAGCCCTGGAGTCTCTTCTTGACTTCTCGGACGATTTTGAGACTCGGCAGGACTTCTAGGGTTCTCGGTCTTTTTCCTGTCCGTGTATTTGGATGTCATTAGCGATATCCTCGAGCTTCCTTGCGAGTGGACGGGACCTCTTTGGTTTCAGCTGTGGTCTTTATCTTTGGGCCATTGGCCTCTGCTTTGGGCCTCTCTGGCTGTCAAGCCTTTCTGGCTCATGGGTGCCTTTCTGGGCATTCCGCGTGGGCCCTTTGGGCCGTGCTTCTATGAGCCCTTATATTGAGGCCCAACATAGCCCCCCATGCCAAATGGCCCGAGGCTCTCGGTCGTTTGGCATGAAGTCGCTGAACTTCTAGAGGAGTTGGCTGCTTCCTGCTCGAATTTGGCCGTGCTTACAACCTGATATGGACATTCCTGAATGGGTCAGAGTACGACAGTCTGCCTTCCGGATTAGGCCCTTCATAGTGACCGTCCGAGCACATACGTCCTTGGGGTGAGTGTGGTGTTAAGCTTGGTGGGAGGTGGTCCCAGGGCTTCTTCTGGGTCCGAGACCTTTCCAGCGCCGCCGTTTCATTTTCCTGCGGAGCATTAAATGTGGTACTCGGTTGATGTGACGTGCTGACAAGCGCCTTGGGAAGGAAAGGCCATCATCCTTCTAAAACGACTAGCCAGTCGATGCGTGGCAAGGGTAATGAGTGCGCTTTTTTGAATTCCAGGAGTATTTAAATGCATCCTTGCTCCGATTTTCCATCTTCGTGCCTGCTTTTCGTTTTCTCCTCTTAAGTGTTAAGGCTTTCCGTTCTTTCTTCGCTCGAGTTTCCCCTCCATTTCTATTTTATGGCGCCCGGAGTGAGACGAATTGCCTCCACGGTGACGCTCGACAAGCTTACGGAAATTCGAGCTCGATATCGGATCCCTGAGTCCACAGCCATGATGATCCCGGAGTCGCATGATAGGGCATGGTGTCCTCAGGACGGCTTCATCACTGTTTATGAAGTCCATCTCAAAGGTGGGCTACGGTTTCCCATCGCAGAGGAGCTTTACGACATCATGAGGGCACTCGGAGTGCCTCTCGCCAAGCTTCAGCCAAATGCAGTGAGGCACCTGGTGTCCTTGTGCGTTTTCTTCCGGTGCCACAAGAAGCTCTTGAATGCTCTTACGGTCAAGGTGATGTTCCGCTTTATACAGAACCTTGACTGGATTATAATGACTCCCCGCCCGGACTTTTCCTTGATGTGCGGAGGTAACCTGGACTCCACGAAGCAGTGGAAGGATAAGTTTTCTTCCTTGGCGTTCACGAGCATTGGGTCATTCTCTTTAAGTGGGGGAAGGTGGCTAGCCAGTATAACTCTGACCCTTCGAAGGAGGACAGGGAGAGTGTGAAGGAGCTCACGAACTTGGTGCTGGCCAATCTGGGGAGCTTTCACCTGAACAAGCGCAACATCTGGTTGTCCCCTGAGAAGTTTGAGGAGGCCAAGTAGGGACCACAGGCCGAGGCTTCTGCCACAACTTCTCCCAAGAAGTCTAAGAAGAGACTGAGGAGGAGAGCTGGGATACTGAGGATCGGGGGTCCCGTTAACCATCTGGGTGAAAACTTCCTCGCCGAGAGCTCGGGGCTCCCGGCGGTGTTCGTTGAGCCTTCCTCCAGTGATGACGATGATGATTTTGACATCGATGATTTGAGTGGCGATGACGTGGCTGCTCCTCTGCTTAAGAGATCGAGGACTGGCTCTTTGCTTGAGTCCTCGGGGTCTGAAGGTCTCACCTTCACTTCCACTGCTAATCTTCCCGCTGAGTCCTCGGGAGCTGAAGGTCTCGCCTTCACTTCCACTGCTAATCCTCCTGCTGAGTCCTCAGGGGCGATTGTTCAGATTGCGGAGCTCCCGGACGTCTGGCCCCCCTGTGATGATTTTGTCCCCGAAGTTTTCGTTGATTTGCCTGGTGACGTCTCGGACAGGATTGATCATCCTTCCGAGGACATAAGAGGCGGGAACTTCACGGTGGATGCTGAGAGGGGAATGATGGCTGAGACGGTCCGAGAGGCGACGGAGGTCGAGGAGTTAAGCGTCGACGAGCTCATGCCCCTTGATCCTTCCGAACGCCCTATTGTGGTCCAAGTCGAGTGGTCGTCTGAGCTTCTTGGGGATGTTGATTTTATGGCAGGCTCTCCGGTGCCTTTTATAGCCGCTGGGCCTGTGCCTGAGGGGGCGCTTGTGGGGCCCAGGAGCGGTCTTCAGGAGTCCGAGATCCCTAGGGAGCGCGGCATAGGGGACAATCCCCTTGTTTCTAAGGTAACCCACGGTTTCCTTTCTTGCCGTGCTTCCAACTGTTCGTATTTTGATGAGCCTTTATGCTGTAGCTCCAGGGTCTGATTGGAGGCCTCAGTGAACTGGTGGGAGTGATCGCCCAATCCCGCCTGGAAGTGGGGTCTTTGAGGGTGGCCCGAGAGGCTGCGCAACGGGTGGAAACAGAGCTGGCTGAAACTAAGGTGAAGATTGCCTCTCTGGAGAATACTGTCAAGCTCCTGTGGCTTCGGCAGGGCCTCCTTCAAGATCGGATCTTTCGTCAAGAGGAGAGGTTGAGGATGTCCGTACAGATTGCCGAGATGGCACCAGTATTGGATGGCAAGTACTGGGATGACATCCATATGTGCCGCCGAGTGGCGCGACTGGTCCGTCCGCGATTTTCTGTAGCCGTCCTCGATCTCAGGAACGCCAATGCCTTGAGCGTAGAGGACTTATACGGCATTGCTGGGAGGCCTTTCCCTAGGCCTCCTCGAACAGGGCCTGATGGTGAACCTTTCACGCCCGAGGAGCCAGTTCTGGCGGACCAGACAGGATCTTCAGGAGCCCAAGAGGCTCAAGGAGGAGGGAGTCGAGAGGCGCTCCCTTGATACATTGTTTCTTTTTCTTATTTTGTCACACTTGTACATAAGCTCATTTTTATGAATAAGACTTGTCCTTTTTGCATCAGAACTTTGGACGTTTCTTTTGTCTTGTTTGTACGAGTGTTTCTCTCTTTCTCTTCTCTTCTTTTTTTTTGGCGGTGCGATGCACAGCACTGTACTTTTAGCTTTGAGCGTGTGATATTTTTAAGATCGTCGGCCTTTTAACTTCTCGGGTTTGAGCGTGCGATCCTTTTAGGATCTTCTAGCTTTTGACCTTTTGACCTCTGGGGTCCGACCTTTGGGGCCACTCGGTCACAACCGAGTTTTTGGAGTTTTGACCTCTGGGGTCGCTCGGTCACAGCCGAGTTTTTAGAGTTTTAACCTCTGGGGTCCGACCTTTGGGGCTGCTCGGTCACAGCCGAGTTTTTAGAGTTTTGACCTCTGGGGTCCGACCTTTGGGGCAGCTTGGTCACAGTCGAGTTTTTCTTGTGCTGTGAGTTGCTTCATTGTTGGTGAAGGAGCACAAGAACGCTTCATAATAGACATAAATAAGGGACACTTTATTGATGTACACGTTTTACATTGCGTGGCCTCCAGGGCCTTTTTAGGCCTTTTGGCTACATCAGTCCAGGCGCTTGGGCCTCCATGCTCCTCCTTTACTGCTCCCCTAGCTCTTTCGACAGCTACGTTTGGGGCTGGCTTCGTCGGTATTGGCGCCCCCAGCGGGTGGTCAGGCATGCTCTGCACCCATTACGGCTTTGCCCTTTGAGCGGCACGACCGGGTGCGTCTTGCTGTTCTGGGGCCATGCCGGGTTGTGGCAGGAAGCGGTCGAGATAGCCTTCCATTACCAGCCGCTGATTTCCACCTGGAGCTTCCGGTAGTCCTCGGTGTCATGGTCACGGCTGCAGTGATAATGGCAGTACTCCCACTGGTCGCCTCCTTCTAGATTCTTTAACGCCTTGGGCCATCTTAGGAACTCCTTGTCCCTGATCTGCCTCAGGATGTTGGTGAGGGAGTCGGTGAGAGCAAGTGGGCCCGAGGGCCCGTCTCCTCCAAGGACCATCCGCTCGGGCTCTTCTTGCCTGGATGGCTCTTGGATCTTCAGCTGGGCGCTCGCCCTTCTTTTTCATTCCCCTGTCCTTGGGGGCAGGGGGTCTTCTCGTTCTTCCGGCTGACTTGTTTCGCCGGTTCTTCAGTTTTGAGCCCTTTCTTCAACGGGGCTTGGCTCGTGGACTTCTTTCTGTTGAGGTAGTCTCTCAACTTGCCAGGAGCTCGCGTTGCTTGTCGCCTCTGAGGCGCTGCAGGACGCAGGCTTTCGGGGCGCGTGCCCATGGACTGCTCGTCCACCTTCTCTCGGAGGGTACGAACGGCTCTTGAAAGGCTGTCCACCTTCTTACTAGCTTACGCACGCTAGTACCGGGGCTGCCACTCATCCTGCCACCCGATGGGAGGCACCTGTCGTAGCGCTCCTCCTCCCGTGTGGACGTACTGTCTTGTCTGCTCATCATCCTTAGGGCGTTGGTTGTTCTGCGAGGGGGGAAGCTTGTGAGCTTTTTGTCAGCTGTTTCCACAGACGGCGCCAATATTGCATTTCGGATCCTCGGGGTTCAGTCGGATTCGTGGTTTCCAAGCAACACAAATGTTTGATATGTTGGATAAGAGAAGGAGAGAGAGAGAGATTAAGACCAGATTTTTACGTGAAAAGTCCCCTCTTAACTGGGGAGAAAAAACGAGGCTCAGGGCCTTTAGAAATGCTTCACTATTTAGATGGAAGTCTTTACAAAGTACAAGTGTTAGGGTTAATTCCTTCCTTGTCTCTTATTTTGTATCTCTTTCCTAGGGGATATCGCTCACTGGAAGGCTTTACCACCCTCGTTGGGAAGCTTTTTCACTCCTTTTGGTTCCGTTTCGCTGGGAAAAGAGGGATTGAGTGGCTGAGAGATAGTGGGCCTTTTTCCTTCTTTCTGGAGCAAGTTTGGGGGGGGGAGAAAATCCGGTCCTTTGGAAAGAGACTTCACTGAGTACTTATAGGAAAGAACATGTCGTTGGGGAGAAGACACGTGGCAGCCATCGAATGGCCGAGAAGCTGTGCAGTGTCCCACTGGCCTCATTTAATGCTGCTGACGTGCGCGGGATGGCACGCAGCTGGCGCCGCTGGTAGGCCTAGGCGTGTCAGGCATGCGGGGTCTAGGCGTCAGTCTTGATTTGGCCGGGCGTGTCCTATTTAGACGGTGACTGGCAGTGGTTGCATGTTTCATTGGGAATTGACGAAGTTACTTAGCTGGCGTCCTCTGTCGAGCATAGGGTAGTCCTCGTCCTTGGGTGAAGCTCCTTGTGAGTTCCTGGACTTGTAAGAATAGGCAGCTCTCGGAGGATCCTCTGGGGAAAGCCCTGGAGTCTCTTCTTGACTTTTCGGATGATTCTAAGACTCGGCAGGACTTCTAGGGTTCTTGGTCTTTTTCCTGTCCGTGTATTTGGATGTCGTTAGCGATGTCCTTGAGCTTCCTTACGAGTGGACGTGACCTCTTGGGCTTCTGCTGTGGTCTTTATCTTTGGGCCATTGGCCTCTGCTTTGGGCCTCTCTGGCTGTCCAGCCTTTTTGGCTCATGAGTGCCTTTCTGGGCCTTCCGCGTGGGCCCTTTGGGCCGTGCTTCTATGGGCCCTTATATTGGGGCCCAACAGGAGTAATGCTCTCCTTCAAGGAGACTAGTCTAGGGAGCTAAAAGATAGGACTTGGGTGGTGTTTTTCTCACGATTTCTCTACTAGTTAGATTAGAGAAAGCCTTTTATTTAGGCTAAGTGAAAGGTGAAAGAAAGTTAATGGCCAACTCTTTTTTCTCCTGAGGTGTATGCAAGTAAGAGAGAAATAGAGAGAGGGCTTTCTTATTTTTCTTGAGAGCTTGAATGTAGAGAGTTGGGAATTAGATTTTCAAATCCTTATAAATAAGGGTTGGTGTGGTATTTATAGGTTCATGGCTAAATATAGTCATTGGGAGAGATCTAGTAGTTGATTGGCTTTATATCTAGGGTCAAAAAAGTTGTTGTATACATGTTGAGATTTCCTCCTAATATAGCTATCTTATCCCATTATATATCTTTTGTGTAATCACTTTTTTAAGGATGTTAGGGTATCTTTTCAACATATTAGCAAGTCAAAATTGAATCCTCCCATTAGTCCAAAAAAAGGGCCCACGTGAAACATCTATAATCAGGTATTAACATATCTTGTTAACTTAGCTTTTATTTGATCTTCTATATGGCTCCAACCTCTAGACCGAGAGGGAGGTGAGGAGGCTCCTCGTGTCAATCGCTATATAAGTTAGGATCTGAGATGAATTGGTACCCAACCATCTCAAATTTTTCATATTGACAATAACATTATACCTTAATGGACAATAATAATTTTAGCACAATATATTTTACTTTTTTTGCATTCCATGTGCTTCCAATTTCCTCTTAAGGCATTGACTTGGATTAGGTTGTCTATTGCTGGGGTAGTACACTCGATGATAAAGTCATCAGGACTTACCCATTGATCACGAGCCTAGGCCGAATTCGGATGTTGCACGTCCTAGATTTGATTGCCCATTTACAAGTTTGCTTGAGACCTTTAGTTTTCGTAAGATCTTCATTAGCAATTGATTTGTCTTTACTATGACACTGTGCAAATACTAGTGCTGATGTTACTTTCTCTTATTGGGTCTCTTGATTTGATAATATTTTATTGATATAGTATACTGGCTTCAAGATCACTTTATCTTCCCGTAGTAGTACTACGTTAAAAGTTGAACCCCTAATTGTTAGGTATAGGTATAAATCTTCCAAGTTAAATGACCCAAAGAGGATTTATGGGGAGTTGAGGAATCACTTTGGCTCCTCAAAGGATTGCTAGTGCTCTCTATCCATCCTAACCCACTTTACTTTGATCCTCTTAGTGCTTTGAAAAAGGGCAAATAATTTTCCTGCGGATTTATCTATGAATATGGATAGAGAAGCAATCTTAGTAGTGAGCCTATCTATATCTCGTATTGTCTTTGGAGGATCTAGGTGAAGGATCACATTGATCATTACTAGGTTGTTCTCAATTATCGGGTCAAAGACAACAAACTAAGGAATTTACCAACTGTCACGCTGAATATGTATTTGGTCGGGTTGAGTTTTATATTGTGCCTTTTCAATGTCCCGAAGGGTTCAATGAGATCTTGGTGTTGAGCACTTTTCACTAGCATATGATCAATATATGCCTCCATTTTATGGCCAATTTGGCAGGCAAATATTTTGTTGTCAAGTTAGCAATAGGTGGCTCTTGTGTTTTTTAGATTGGATGGCATCACTTTGTAGCAATATAGGTCTTAGTCCATGATAAAAGTAGTATGCTCCAAATTTGGAGGATCCATGCAAATTTAGTTATAGTTTAAATAGACGTGCATGAAACTTAAAAGTTGGTTCTCGAAAGTCAGGTCTACAAGCTCATTGATTTGAGGCAATGGAAAGCTATCTTTGGAGCAGATTTATTCACATCTATGAAGGCATATCCTCTAACTTTCATTAGCCTTATTGAACATTATTACTTTAGACAACCACTCCAGGTATTGAATCTTCTAGATGCTTCAAGTGTCAATCAGCTTCTCGACTTTGTTTTTTACTACATTTAGCTTCTCAAGAGAATAATTTTGCCACTTCTGTCACAGGGCTTGTGTACAGGTGCGATGTTTAGCTTGTGTCATATTATATTCGAAGAGATTTTGGGCATATCAGCCATGGTCCAAGCAAAGACTTTCTGGTTAGTACAAATAAAAAGCCACTGAGTGTCTTTGATCACTTGATCCAATATTGAGTTGATTTGCATGACTCTCTCAAGTTTGGAAGGATCGAATGAGATCTTGACAATCTACTATGCGGTGGCTCCTTTTTGCATCATGGCTTCATTCCTTTGGTCTAGGTTCGTTAGTGGAGATGTAGGGCTCTGGTTCTTGTAATTATGTGAGGTAGTATTGTCTTCCTATGTCTTGGTCACATCTCACCTTGCCTATTTCCACCAGTGTCTAGAATTTCATCTTGAGATGTGAGATGAATGTTGCTACCTTAAAGCTTACCAAAGATGACCTTTCGAGTATGGCATTATAGGTCAAGTGTAAGTCAAACACAAGTATTGTCAAAGTCCAAGAGGAGATCCTCAAGTAAGTTCCCAGGGTTACATCACGGTCTATGAGTCCTTGAATTTAGATCGACTAGTTGTCAAGGCACTTCAATTCATGTAAGGGCCCTTCTGATGGTCACAAATGTTATCATGTTAACCCTAGGTGACTAAAGGCATTGAGTGCAAAAGGTCTCCGAAACATCCATTATCAATAAAAAGTTCTTCTTAAATGATCAACATTTGCTCTTTTTGAGATGTGAGCACTTACAACGAGAGGATCGGAGTGGGAGAAAGTTTACATAACCATAATAGTTGTCATTGAAAGTCATAATCTCTTGCTCTAGTTGCTTTATCTTAGTTTCTACTCTTGCTTTGAGTTGAACTTCCACTATGTTAATGTCCCGATGGCTACCCAAGACTATGTAGAGGATTTAGTTCTACCCTTGCCTCCTCCACCTAGGGCTAGCTCATGCCTTCTCGGATGAATTTCTTGAGGAGCTGAAGGTTTCGATCTCCTTCTAAAGGTTTTTGTAATCTTTTAGTGTGGTGCTTGGGTGGTTTGAAAATCTGCTCATCAATCCTTTTGGATCCTCTATTTGACCTCAGTTATGAACATCTATCAATAGGTGTCGATAAGGTCCTAAGGTTAATGCTTGCCCTACCTCTAGTCACAGTCATTAGTTGCTTCAGAGCATTGGTTCTAATGATACTCCCAATGGTCAAGAACCTTTTGCTGGAGCATGCTTTCATGGACCTTTATGGCAAGGGGCAAAAAGCATCCTGTCCAACTTTGCCGTGTTGGCATCCAACACAATCGGTTTTCCAACCGTGCTGGCAATCCAGCTAAGCCCCAATGGGGTCCAATCTTCAATAGGAATATTTAGCAAAATTATCCAGACTTGGAAGGTTTTATGCTCTTCCTTAGCAATGGACATCCCCGGCTTCCAGCGCTTGAGGAATAATGTTTTCCCCCCAAAGGTCCAAGGACCTTTTGCAAGGCATGCCTCCAATTGGGCATAAGAAGAGAAGCAAAAGAAAAAGAAATCGTTTTGGCCGCCAGCAACATGGCGTAAGCCAAAACGGGCCCAAACTTTCCGAGCTATGGAATTAACAGCATAGAAATGTAGGGGCTTGCCAAAAAAATACCCAACCAGAGTAACCCCTAAATATCCAAGCCCCGAGCAAGAACATCGGAGGGAGGAGAGATGGAAGCTACCTCACTGTCAACGACTTGTGGAGGGTAGAATTTCAGTTCAAGGCTTGGGATTGCACCCTTCCTTGGTGCCACATCAAACCAGGAACAATTAGGGCCATGCGAGTTCGCTGAGGAATGCACTGGAGACAGTTTGGTCCAACAACTAGCCGGCTCAGCAGGACATCGAGGATCCACTTGGTTCCTAGACGGGGCAAGGATAGGAGGTTCAGAAGCTAATGGCAGGGGGGAAAGCCTCAACATAATGGAGACAAAAGGGGGCTTTGGGCCGTAACTCCGAAGCGAGAGATTTAAGGGAGTAAGTTTGAGAAGGGGGTGGCACCGATAAAAGTGGAGGCAAATGAGGAGTCGATGGAGCAAGGTCAAGAGGGTGAAAGGAAGGGGGCAGAGATGCAGACAGGCCGGCAAGTGCTCCAGAACCACCGGCTATGCCAGCATCTGAAAAACCAGCAGGAATTTGACATTTTGAAGCGAAGGATTCAAAATTTCCAACCAAGAGAGAAGACAAAGTGTCTCATTTTCCAATGTAATTCCACTGAGGTCTATGGGCCTACTGGAAGGATTTTGACTGAGACTAATCCCAGTTCATCCCATGGTAGAGACTCTCAAGTCCCATCTTCTGTGTCTCCTAAGAAGAACATTTCAGGGACAAATGACCTCCCATCTTCCCTCCGGGGAGCTCGGGAATTTGTTGCATTAGAAGGCTGCCCTGACTATCTCACCAATGACCTGCCTTCTGACTCTGGTAACTTTTCTCATGTAAATCTAGCTCTATGGGAGGCACATGACCATGCAGTGAAATGTTCGAACTCCTTTGATGCTCTCCAACCGGGAGAGGATTTTTTCCAGCACCCAACGATTGGTGAGGAACCTACCCCTGGGGAGATGAAGAGTAAAAAGGTCGTCAGGGGGGAGTACCTTTGCATAAGGTTCAGTTTGTGATTGATCAGCTCAACCCCCAAGGATCCTCTGATGGAGCTCCTAGTTTCAAGCCATGCTCACCCAGGTTAGCAATGCCAACTGGTAAGAATAGAATGGCTTGCGAACTTTCTGCTACAGCCAAGGGACAGCCTTTGCATGCTCCAGTTCTAGTTGAAGGAGTACTTGAGAATCGATCCTCGAATGTGGCGCTTTCTGTTAATGGTGCTGACTTGGTTTTAACACCTAATTCTATTACCAAACTTTCTAGTAAGTACTCCCAGGATGCTCCTGATCAAGTTGAGGAGGCAGTGGAAGATGAGGTCAATTTTTCTGACCCAATGCTTAATGCCCTCAAGATGTTGCTGGAGGCTAACGCTACCCAAATTTATCTCGAATCCTTAACTTCAGAAGGAAGGCAAACAGTGCACAAATTCATGGAAAATCTTTGCTAGCCGTACCTGACGAGGTGAGGGATGAGTTCAAGTCTTCTTCTCCCCTGACTTTGGCGGATCTGGACAGACTGTCAGGTGCTTTATTTGAAACTATCAAGTTGTTGGTGGTAGCCACAACTACTCCTCTATATATTGCATCCTTGTCTCCTGCTGGGAAGAAGGTAGTAGTTTGTTTTCTAGATACTTTGCTGAAAACGAAGCCTGAATTCCAAAATTGTAATATTAGCCAATTAAGTGGCTTAGTGGCGGGTCTCATATAGATGATGAATCTGCCTCCATTTGCTCTTAGCAACGGTCAGATAGGCGAGTAAGCGATGTGCATTCCAATCTGGCTCAGGATGGGGTGCTTCAGGTTTCCACCCCTCCTCCTCCAGTGCAAGGTGGAACTTGGAAGCAAGCTAAGTCCAAGAGACACCGACAATCCAAGAGCTCTTGGGATTCATTCGGCAACAAAATCAGCCGGTCGTAGTTCCCCCTGATTAGCATCAGGGGTTGCTGATGCTGAAATTGTCGACGACATTACTAATTTATACACTTGGCCGCTGTTGACTTTTTCCGTGATGTATGCTACGGGAGGAGATGCTTTTGACCAAGGTTCTTTATGGCTGAGGTGGTGTTTTGTCCAAGTTTTGGAATTGCTAGTCGGAATTTGCTAACCGAGGTGATTATGCAATTGACCGGGGTGATCCATGATGCCCGTGGTGTGCATTTGCCGTGATTTGGTTTGCCTCTGTTTTATTCTAATCAAGGTCAGTACTGTGGCCGAGTTTGACTTTGTTGAGATGTGTGCAATTGGATGAGATGCTTTTGACCGTGGCGCTTTATGGCCGAGGTGGTGTTGTGTTTGAGGTTGCTGGTTGGATTTTGCTGAAGTATGAGTCTGCCATATGTGCCGAGGGGTGATGCATTCTACCCAAGGAGTGCATTTGCCTGTTTTGGTCATTGTTTATTGTTTCTGACCGAGGTAAGTATGGCCGAGATGAGGTGTGCATGTGACGAGGTGTGCAAACTACAGCCTTGATCATGTATTACGGTAGTCTAAAGATATTTGCTTTTGACCGAGGTATATGCTAAATGTTGTTATGCAACTGATATGCTGTACCAGGCTTTGTTTGCGGGTTAGGAAGGAGTATGGACATTGTTCTCTACTATTTGACTGGCTGGGTTGATGGCCTTAGGCGGATGTAATTCTGTTTACTTCGTTGTTTTTTTACTTTATTTGGATTCATGACATGTTTCACGGTGTTCAGGGTATACCCAAGCGTCTTTGTTCTAAATTCAGGTCAGCAAAACACTTGGAGATAGAATATTAATTCTGTACTTTTTTTCTTTTTCATTTATAAAATTTAATTGCTTACAAAAAAAAAATGTAGCTTTAGCGACATCACCATATGACGGCCAGCAGCATTGAGAGTGCGCAACCCTTACCAGAAAAGGAAGTGCACAACTCCTCAACCGGGCTGGTAGACCAGCTCGAACACACCCACATCCATCAAAACATCACCCCACCACCTACATAGCAGTAGATGGCAGATTTACCCAAGGCTTCTTTTCGGCAGAGGACAATCAAGTGTTAGCTCGAACAGCCTTATATTTGTAATCGGTAGTCAGGACATGTCCTAAACAACACAACCAGAGGTGCAACCAACAAAATCGGCAACTGAGTGTTTGCACGGACAGCCCTCATGCTGCGCTAGACATGAGAATTAGAAGAATTAGAAGAGGAAGAAGAAGGGGACCGCTTGTTCTTAGGCTTTTTTGGTTTTTTGAGGATAGATTTTAGCTTAAAGCCTTCAGAAGAAGTATCCCAAGCATTGGAATGAGGGATATGAAATTCGTCAATGACTAGTGCTCCAGGAACAGCGAGGTGTTTTCTCATATTTGCAATGTTCATTCTCAGCTGCTCAATATTGGTGTAAGGTCTTGGGTCCCCATCTTGACGATGGTGATCAAGTGAACCTATTTCCTCTTCATGACAATTTGATATTCCTAGAGCATCCAAACGGTTCGCATCAATAATAGGTCGAATGGACATATGGGCATCATGCGCTCCATGTTTTTCATCATCAATTGATATAATTTCACACTTTAGAATATCTGCATATGGAGCATGGTGCCGGTCTTCTGTGATATCTTCTTGTTGAGAGGAACCACACAAAGGCACATTTACCTCGGTTTGGGCATGCCCTGAATGCCAAGAGTTGATAGTTGTCCCTCATTGGATGGAAGAACAATACATGATTTAGCTATAATGGGATCCAACAACAGCTGATTAATGTCAGCTAAGGAGTTCACATCCCAGATAGATGGAGCCGAGTTAGTTCAGGAGAGTTGCAAGTTAAGGCATTCATAGATCCAGGAGGGAGCTGAGACATCGATGTTGTTCTCCCTCCAATTAAACCCGTAAATGACCATCCCTTTCATTTACAAGAGACTCCTCAGCTTCACCTTCAGGCATCTGAGCATCCTCCTGATCATCCACTACCTTACCAGGGGAACCAGCTTCATTGAAATGATCTGGAGCAGAACTAGGAACAGGCCGGCCGGAACATGGCTTCATAATATCTACATCTGCAGCTTGGTGCCAATCTTGTCCGATGACCTCAATATGAATAAGACCGCTCATATGAACTCCTGCCACTATCAGGCTTTGAAGCTCCTGATATCCAAGAGATGTTTGCTGATCATCTGCAGTCTCCCTAGGAGCCTTATTCTGTGGCTTGAGCTTAGCAGCCTGGTCCTCTTGAAACATAAGGGCCTCATTACCAACCAAAACCCCACCTTTAGCAGAGCCCGGATCAGGCCGGCCCAAACAAGACAAATGCTCACAGGATGTAACACTTTGTTGCTCAATATCAATGTCAACCTGATTACACTCAATCTCACCAGTAGCTTCTGTAAGTATAACCTCATAAGATTGTAGTACAGCGAATGGGTTAGATAAGCACACCATAGAAGCAACTCCTGGTGCATTCTGCTGAACTCCTGGTGACTCTTCTAATCTCGAATCTAGGTAGGGTGGATCTAAGAAGAAATCCAAGTACTGGAGACCCCGTAAATCCCCTCCTAAGAATGCAATGGATCTTTTGTTAGCCTAGTCGGTCGTTTGGCTGTTTAGGCTATCCTGGGTTGGTTAGCCGATTGCCCGGTCTCTCTAACCTGGACATGCAATGTGGTTTGCTTGCACACCAAAAATGAGTGGTTTAGGATGGCATGGATCTTATGGGCAAACCAGTTCCTTCTCTCTCACCTTCTCGGTATGGGCAGCCTGGAATTGTTGCTGACTTCATTTTCAATTGGGCCTATTGACAAACCTATTCTACTGGGCAACCCGGTCCTTTCTCTTACAATGATCCCGGTATGGGAGGCCTGTTGGCTAGGGCAAATTGGCTCTACTAGGTAACCTGGTTTCTTTCTCTCATAAGTTCCCTGTATGGGAGGCCTAGATTTCTTTTTGCATGTATAATACTATGTGTGGCGCATGTTGCCGACTTGATGTTTAGATAGTTGAGTAGGAGAAATTACACTCGTTGATCTTTGCTGTATTGATTGTTCTCTTGCTTTAATGTCTTATGACATGGTGACCGGGGTTTGCCTCTACTACTATGTTCTTTTTCCAAGTCGGCAAAACACTTGGAATAGAATATAGGTGTTATATTTTCTTTCTTGTCTTTTAATGCAATTTAATTACTTATAAAAAAAAAATTCCTTTTGGCTTATTCTTTTTAGGAGAAAAATGAGCCACTCTGGAATGAGAGGTATCCAATATTCTGCCCATAGGGCGAAATTCCATCATAGTTTTACTCAGGGTAGTATTATGCCCACTTATCCTGCAACTACTGCTTCTTGAGAGTTTTCCCTAGACTTTAACCTCTACATCAACAATAGATTCCTCCTCATTTCCAGAATACTTGCCAGAGGTTAATATGATTTTTGTGGGGAGAACCGCATCAATCCTTACTTCAACACAAATATAAGCAAAATGCATACGGTCCAACTTAGCCGTGCTAGCATCTAATTGAATTTGTTTTTTCACCGTACTGGCAATCCAATTAAGCCCCAAAGGAGTCCAGTATTTAGCAGGGACATTCCTCAAATTGATCCAAACCGGGAGAGTTTTGTGATTCTCTTTTATCATAGGCATTCTTGGTTGCCATCGTTTAAGAACTAAAGTTTTTCCTTTAAATGCCCAAGGGCCTCTGGCCAAACAAGCTTCCAATTTTGCATCAGATGAAAAACGAAAAAAGAACATTAGGATTCTCAGCAACATGACAAATGCCAAAATGCTTCCTTATATGTCGAGCAATGTGGTCAACAGTATGAAAATGCAAAGTTTTTCCAGTGAAATAACCAAGTAATGTTATCCTCCAAACTTCCTTTCTTTGTTGGATAATTTCGGAAGGAGGAGAGATAAAAGCTACCTCTCCATCCACACTCTGCAGAGGGAAGAATTTCATATTTGAGTTGGGATGCATTCCTCTTTTTGGAAATGCTGGGATGGCATTCCACCCGATATGCAATATAATGCAGCAAAATGCCGGAATGGCATTTTGCGGATTAGGTAGGAATGGCTTTCCCTGTTGGATGGCCGATCGCCCATGTTCACAACAAACTACAACATATTGCCGAAATGGAGCTGGGTCTGGTATGCAAATATGCCAAAATGCACTTGTGCCTGATTTGGGGCAAATTGCCGGTTTGGGTGAAATAACTGGATTGCTCACTTTTCCTGATTTGATTTGGATTCTTGCTGGTATGCTTTATCCATGGATGATATGCTAGATTATGTCTCTTTGCCGGGATGGGCACTTTTGGTGGGTCTCCTGGTCTGGTATGAAATGTTATGCCAGTTGCGTCTCATTTTTTATGCATCATTGTATGTGTGCTTGATTTGTTTACTTATATGTAAGTGCAACACGGGGATGCCCTAACGTCTATATTCTACCTTCAAGTCGAAACACTTGGAAATAGCACATAGGTTTCTATATTTTTTTCTTTTATTTTAATGTAATTTATTTTCTTACCAAAAAAAGACTATGTCAGACCAGGAAGAAAGGGTCGCAGCCAGCAAATCCTTAGAAACAAGATGGGCTGAGACCGCCCTCAGGGGCCAGGTCTTCACCCTCTATGTGCCCAGGGATACTATTAACATTGCGTGCACCTTTGCGGAAAGGCGCCAAGGATGAATAGACATTAGCAATTTGCTTCAAAAAGCAGGGGCTAAACACTGAAGCTGCATCAGAACTAGGGGCTGCAGCCAAGTCTACACTCGGGAGAGGGCAGGGGATAGCAGGGATTGTTGAAAGAGATTCCCCACCAAGGAAGGTGACACACGACTTAACAACTAGGTAACTAGAGAAAGTGACCTCAGCAGCAAAAGGAAGACGGGGAGTTAGGAAAGACGGAAAGCCAGAGTGAGTTAGGGAACAGGGGCCCGCACCACCAGAAGCTTCATAGAACCCAAAGGAAGCACAGCCATCGGGCGAAGGAGAAGAAGATAGAGGGAGCACGTTCGGACATTGAGCAAAATTGGACGAAGAGGGTGAGGAGTCAGACAAGTTGGAAACAGCAGAAGCCACCTACAAAGAAGGAGGAATGAGTAATAGAGGTGAAGCAAATGCCTGGGGAGGACCAGGAGGAGCCCCCAGGAGGCCGGCCATGGTCGGCGACGACGAGGAGACAAGCAATACCCACGCAGGTTTGAAATTTGAAAAACGCGAAGGGAGAGCTTCTCACAAAGGGGTCTGGGTCTAGAGAGAAGCGAGAGCCTCAAGAGGAGATAGGACACTAACATCCGGTTCATACCGAAGACCAGCAAAGAAAGTAAAAGAGTGAATCGTCCTGTAGGAATTGTTCTAGCCTGCCTAGCAGCTCCTTCCTGAGCACCGAGCACCAAGGCTCGAATCAGTACTCACTAAGGCATAAATCGTACCTGCCGAAAAAATATTCCATTTTTTTTCTTGGCAACTAGAAACACAAATCACCACAATCACTGAGCCCTTAGAGGAAGTGGTTTCCGCTTTCTCCAGGACTTGGCTACTTTGAATATCCAGCTTGTGCGCGAAGAGAGGTTGAATGGTATCCTGATACTCCACTGGATGACATTTCCATACCGGAATTTTGCTGCATTGTTGCATACCTGACAAAATGCGATCCCAGCCTTTTTCTGCATTCTAGACAAAAAAGCACACGCTGGGAGGGGTATTTGGCAGGAATGGGGTTGGGTTGCTTTTGCCCGATATGCTGCGACCAAAAAAAAAAAGAAGCACATCTGGCAATTTAGCTTTTTCCTTGCCTGGTTTGCTGGGCTGGGTCTCTTGGCACGAATGGGGATTTGGCAGGTACGGTGGATAATCCCGATTTGCAGGCATTTCACCCGTTGTACTGCATTCAGCACACCTCCAGGTCAGCACATCAAACTTTACGGGTTTGCATTCCGCCCGATTAGCATCAATTTGCTGCTGTTGCCGAAATGGAAAGTGGGTCCAAATGCTGCCTTTTGATGGTATTCTCTTTGGCCAGTATAAGGCTTGACAAGCCGGGACGGGATGCTGATCTAGTATTCTGAAGTTTAAAATGTCAGGACGGCATTTTGCCTGGTATGCCGTAATGTGCAGCCAACTGCCGGAATGGCCT
The DNA here is from genome assembly GCA_033239525.1 of Nepenthes gracilis. Lineage (NCBI taxonomy): Eukaryota > Viridiplantae > Streptophyta > Magnoliopsida > Caryophyllales > Nepenthaceae > Nepenthes > Nepenthes gracilis. Next base: position 8,501,443 of record BSYO01000026.1, on the reverse strand, counting down.
TTTGGTCTGATTGCTGCTCACTGCCGAATTGACCTTGCCTGGCATGATGCAAGGTGGCGGTATGCTCTGCCCGATTTGTCCATTATGTAGTAATATGCCGGTATGGGTATTTCGTCCGTGGTGGGTTGTGCATTCTGGTTCCTCACAAGAAACCAGTATGGGTGGTCTTCACATCATATGGCTGAATCGACCGGTATGGAAGCTAGGTAGGTAGCTTAGGTGGGACTGTTTCCCGGGTTGGCTTTGGATGGCTGGCAAATTTGGGACGGAATGGATGTCTTGGTTTGATGAATGACCGGTATGCTCTTACTTCTGGAGTGGATGCTTTGTTAGCACGAGTGGTTGAAGTGTTAGGCTACGATATGGGCACTGTGTCATGCAATCTGTCCGAATTGGTTGATGGACTTAGCTGATGTAACTCTTTTCATTCCTATGGTTTTTTTGGGGTTCGTGACATGTTTCACGGTGCTCGGGGTACACCCATGTGTCTTTGTTCTATATCTAAGTCGGCAAAACACTTAGAGATAAAACATTGGTTCTATATTTTTCCTTTTTTATTTATAAAAATTTACTTACCTACCAAAAAAGGACAAAAACCACACAACCACCATGGTTCAAATCAGCAAAGAGCATTCTAGCATTTTATTGCAGTGGGACCAACTTGCCATTCCAACATTTTACATCAATTTGTTGCATACCAGGCGAGCTGCCATCCCGACATTTTATGACAGAATGCTGTACAGATTGTGAAGTACCATCCTGGCATTTTTTTCCTCAATTGCTGGTTAAAGTGTTGACCGGCAACAAAGCACCAACACCAAAATAGCCGATGCCCGCCCTTTTTTTTCTCTGAGTTGCTAGTCAGAGTGTTGATTGGCAACAAGGCACCAGCACCAAAATAGCTGATCTGGTCAGTCAGCGTATTGACAGGCTAGATGCCCCCCTTTTTTTCTGTAGATGGAAACACAAATCACAACAATCATTGAGCCCTTTGAGGAAGTGGATTTCTACTTTCTCCGGGACAGGGCCTGCTTCTAAGATCCAGCTTGTGCGGAGGGAGGTTGAATGGTATCCTAAAACTCCAGTGGATGACATTTCCATATCGGCATTTTGCTGCATTGTTGCATATCGGGCAAAATACCATCCTGACCTTTAGCTGTATACCGGGCAAAAAGCACACAGCCACCTTGGTTCATATTGGGCAAAGAGCATACCGGCATTTTACTACAGTTAGACCAACCTACCATTCCGGCATTTTACCACAATTTGTTACATATCGGGCAAAATGCCATCCCGGCATGTTATGACATCACGTTGTACAGATTGCGAAATACCATCCCAACATTTTTTTTGGGTTGCTGGTCAGAGTGTTGACTGGCAACAGAGCACCAGCACCAAAATAACCGATCTGGTCGGTCGGCGTGCTGACTTGCCAGATGCCCCCTCTTTTTTTTCGGGCTGCTGGTCAAAGTGTTGACTGACAAAATGCTCCCAGCACCAGAATAGCCAGTCTGGCCGGTCAGCGTGTTGACCGGTCAGAAGCCCCATTTTTTTGGTGATGATACCAACCCAGCCGGACAACAAACCGAGTAGGAGGCACACGATCAGCTTAATACTCCTCATTCGGCATCAACCCGGTGCCAGTCAGAATAACTCGTTCCATCGATCACAAGGCCTTAACTGATGCCATATAGGTCTTAGAAAAATGTTCTATCATTTAAAGGGCTATTTTGGAGCCACTAGACTAGACATCGATTTTCAGAAGACTCATTCTAGCCAATCTGGTAGTAAATCCTCCAGTGATGTAGAATGATCTTACAAGGTCGATTATCTCAGAGCTTTGGCAAAGGAAATTGAGCTCTTACCCCCAAAAAGCTAAGCTTCACTGGCTCAAAGATGGGGATCAATGCACGAAATATTTCTTCCACTCAATTGCTCGAAAATCTAACCGAAATAGAATCCCGTCCCTTACAAAAAATGACGGTGAAAGTACCCAGAGCATGGAAGAGGTTAAGAAGCTGATTGTGAACCATTTCCAGTGCCTTCTAGGGCCAGTCAGAGATACTTCAATGGCAGTTTTGGAGAAGGTTCATTCGTATATCCATAATACTCTCCCGCTTTCGGTTTAAGAAACTCTGTGTCTACTAGTGCACGCGGAAGAGATTTATTGGGCCCTCCTGTCTATTGGGGATTCTAAAGCTCCTGGTCCCGTTGGCTTCTCCTCAAAATTTTACAAGGAATCCTGGCCCATTATAAGTCTTTTGGTGGTAGAGGCGGTTCAAGATTTCTTCTCTAGTGGAAAACTCTTAAAATAGGTGAACGCAACTCTCATTAGCCTTATCCCAAAGGTTAAGTCACCTGCCAATGTGATGGATTACATGCCAATATCTTGCTGCAATGTGATTTACAAGATCATCTTAAAGATTCTTGCCAACAGAGTTCAAGATACTTTGCTTCATATGGTTGATAAATGCCAAACAACATTCGTGGCTGGTCGACACATTAGTGACAACATCCTATTTACTCAAGAGCTTCTTTATCGTTACCATTCAGGTAAGGGTGAACCTAGATGACTATAAAAGTTGATCTGATGAAGGCATATGACTCTATTCATTGGGATTTCATTATTGCTACCCGTCATCTCATGGGTTTTCCTACCCAAATGATCACCTGGATTCAATAGTGTATCACCACCCTGTCGTTCTCTATAAATATTAACGGCAAATCGGTTGATTTTTTTAAAGGTGCCAAAGGCCTTCGACAGGGCGACCCCTTTTTGCTATACCTATTTGTTTTGACCATTGAAATGCTCAATGGTATTATAGAAATGAAAGCCCGACGATGTTCGTCTTTCTGATATCGTAGAAATGCAAGGATACAAGCATGATAATGCTTGCATTCGTAGATGACCTCTTACTCTTTTCTGAGGCAAACCCGAAATCTGCTCAAATATTAAATGTTTGCCTCAAGGAATTTTAACTCTCGTCTGGTCTTACAGCAAATAAAGAGAAGAGCGAGGTTTTTGTGTGTACAGAAAACAACTACCATGCCAACAAAATCCTCACCATCCTTAGGTTTAAAAGAGGACAACTCCCAATTAGATACTTGGGAGTGCCACTTTTAACCACGTGGCTAACAATCATGGCTTGCCATCCTCTCCTTGATCGAATCAAGAATAGGGTTGCCTCATGGAAGAACAAATGACTCTCGTTTGGGGGGCGTCTACAGCTCTTAACCTCTATTTTGTCATCCATTCATCTTTACTGGGCATCCCTCTTCATCCTCATAAAGGGCCTTCTGAAGAAAATTGAAAGCCTCATTCGGAGATTCCTTTGGCATGGGTGCATTAACAGGAAACCCTCGATCAAAGTGGCCTGGGATGAAGTATGTTACCCTAAGACTGAAGGCGGCCTGAGGATTAAAAACCTACAAGCGAGTAACAAATTTTCATAAGCCGGTTTTTTTGGAGACTTCTTAACAATAAGGCTGACTCCATCTGGGCATCCTGGGATCAGAACTACCTGTTAAAGAATTGTTACATTTGGACTGTCAAAATCCTGAACTCAATGCCTTGGGCTTGGAAATAGATCATGAACTGCATTCTGATATGCACCGCCACGTCCGATACATCTTTATGTGACCAATTTGGGGATAGGGTGCGCACAGTCACGGGTATTCCCATTGATGCGAAGCTCTAGGAAATTATTTGGCATGGGGAGTGGAGATGGCTAAATGAAAAAGATGTGGAAGTGAACCACATTATTGAACATATGCCTAATTACAAGCCACATCAGGACGAGCAAGATTCGATTAGTTGTAGTTTATCTACGGATGGTCACTTCTCGATCCGCTTTGTGTATGACCTTTTTCGTGCACCAAAAGAAAGGTGGTGTGGGCCTCGCTGGTTTGGGGTCCTTACCACATCCCTACCCATGCTTTCATCTTCTGACTTCGTATTCGTCATCGTCTAAGCATGCTTGATCATCTTAGCAGATTTTTCACTATCTTAGATAAATGCCTCTATTGTCAAGTTGAGGTTGAAACTCATGATCACCTCTTCTTCAATTGTGAATTCACTAGTGTTGTATGGGAAAAGATGCGCCATAAGGTTGGGATGCAGTGGCCATACAATGAATTGCATTTGAATATTCAGTGGGCAACCAATAGATGGAAAGGTTCTAACCCCAAATAGCTCTCCTTCAGTCTTACACTGGTTGCTTTGATTTACTATCTTTGGAAAGAACATAATCATTGACTTTTCAACGATTCTAGCTGGGCTAATGAGAACCAGCTGGTTATTCAGATTACGGATATGGTGTGCCATAAATTAGATCTTTCAGTTCCCAGGCGGAATCATGGCTTCAAATACATTAGGATCCAATGGAACCTAACCCTTTAGGTTTGGACAGGCTGGCGATTAGTGATGGCCTTGTGATCGATGGAACGGGTTTTTCTAGCTGGCGCCGGGTCGATGCCGAATAAGGTGGATTAAGCTGATCGTGTGCATATTTCTTGGATTGCTATTGGGCGGGGTTGGTGTCATCACCAAAAAAGGGGGGGAATCTGACCGGTCAACACGCTGACCGGCCAAATTGGCTAAACAGGTGCTGGGAGCACGCTGACTGGTCTGATTGGCTATTTTGGTGCTTTGTCGCCGGTCAACACTCTGACCAGCAACTCAATATATATATATATATATATATATTTGCTAGCACTATGCTCCATGATGACGTTGATGAATTTGAGTTCATTGTTGTGGGGTGTGGATTGGTTTGCCTAGTGAAATTCAGCTGGCTGTCCCTAGGACCTACCTACTGGTTGGGCATGGGCTGATTTCCTCGCATTCGACAGATGATGCTCGTTGGCTGTTGAGTAACATGAAGCTGCTGTTTATTTCCTCGGGTGCAGCACTGCTGATGTTGCTCTGTATTGATGTTACTGCCGTTTTCTGCTATTTGATTCAGATGCAATATCATCTGCCTTTTGGATGAACATTTTTGATGACGTTGGAGTGCTATTGATGAAGCTACTGAGGTGCTATGAGATTGCGGATCCAAGCCGTGTCCCCCTGCTGAGATGTGGGCATGTAAGTAGATGTGGCTGTGAGATCTGTGGTTGAGGAGGCTGAGGGGAAGAAAGCTGGATGATTTGTTATGGCCATATGCTGTCGCTTAGGCTGTGTTGGTGTTTGTTGGTTCTGTTTTCTCTCCTTGAAAAAAAATGGGAGGTTTTTGGTCGGTCAACTAGTTGACCAGCCAACTGCATTGCTAAAAAAAGGAGGTTTTTGGCTGGTCAATTAGTTGACTGGTAAAATTGGGTTTTTGGTCAGTCAACTAGTTTACCGGCCAACTAGGTTGCTAATGAAAAAAAAAGGGAAATTTTTTTTAAAGCATCTCGGTATTATTCTACTTGGAATACTAGTATGCATTTTCTTCCCGGGAAAGCTAGCCTTGATGGAATTCTCCGTATGGATTGTTGTCAGCCAGTTTAGAAGTTGCCCAGATGGAATGGTTGGGCAATTTGTACTTAAAAAAAAACAGGTGGATCATGCTGTCGATTTGGTGCCAATGGGCGGTTGTCAAATGCTCAGCATGGTTTGGAGGAATACTACTGCGGAAAGCTTGGTCCGCTCGCTGATGGTCAAATGAGTTGATCGGGCTGCCTTATAGGAAGGTTTGGAAAATTCTACTGGTATGCTTGTTCATGCCTGGAATGGATGGGTTTCTTCTTATACAAAAGGCCGGTTTGGTGAAATTGGCCGGTATGGCTCTGCTTGTTTGGAGCTCTTGCTGCTCTTATGCATTCTTCCGAAATGAAGCTGCTTGATGGGTTAACACAATTTCCTGCTTGACGAGTTAGATAGTTGTTGGCAGTTTGGGAATTATGCTCGGTATGGCACATTTGCCGATATGGATCTTTTTTGTCAGTTTGGTGCTAATGCCCAGCATGGAGTGTTTTGGCTGATTTGGCGCTCTCGCCAAAATGCTGCGTGTTGCTGGTCAAAGATGTTGCAATATTGATGCTACTCGTGCTCGAGAGGATTAGGTGCCAACATCCTGGTCAACGGGTTGACCGGTATTAGGCCGGTCAACACGTTGACCCGCAATGGTGCAATTGGATGTGTGGTAAGCCAAGGATACAATGGTGGGCGGGAAGGATTGGAAGGAATATTTATCTCCTCTCTAACCGGCTTGGTTGACAGCCTTTGGCGAATGTAACCTTGTTTATTTATTTTTTTATTTTTTACACTTTGGTTTCGCGATATGATTCATGGTGCTCGGCGAATGTCTCAACGTTTTTATTCTAAATCAAAGTTGACAAAATACTTGGATATAGAATATTAATTCTGTATTTTTTTCTTTTTTATTAATAAAATTTAATTACTTACAAAAAAAGACTAGACAATGAGGCTTTTATTTTTGTTTGCTATCATCATGTAATACCTGGATTTCCCATTTGATCTATTTCAAATGTATTTATTAAATTTGAAATTTATTGGATATGTCGACTTAATTGTGTTTTTTGAAAATTTCGAAGGATTTGGAGTTGGCATTTTGCACTCGAGGCACACTTCAGGCAAGGGTGATGCGTGGATTCCAATATGTGGGCACCCGAAGAGCGCTTGAGGCTTGCTCTAGTGCTGATTCCAGATCCCTCGTGCTCGATTAGCCCTCGAATGGCACTTGAGTGCGGGTATGATATATAAGGCACGCAAGTTAGGGTTTCAATTATTTTTTGAGTGACGCTGAGAGAGGAGAGGGGAAGAGAAGGAAGAGGAGGAAAGAGAAAGTGGCAATCGGACATCTCGGAGCTTCCGTTCGTTGGTTCTACTAAGTATAAGATTGATGTAAGTATCTGTAAGAAAAATCCTTCGTCTACTTTCGTGTCCACTAATATTTATGTATATTTGGGAGATTTTGTTTACATGCATGTGATTTTCGTGTACCCCTCTATTTATTACTTACATGCATGTATATTTTACCGGTTGTACAATGGTTTTTCACGAGCATTTATGATTTTGGAAGGCTTTGTGATTTGTGAAAAATTTGAATGATATATATGTATATTTGTGTATCAATATGTTATAAAACCATGAACCAGACCTCGTGTTAGTCCACACGCATGCTGTTAGGGGCGAGGTCACTATAGGATCATGACAATCCAAAACCCTAGTGGGTTGTTTTGTGATCTGAGACATGAGATTTTGTAGTACCGCTCCCGATGGGGAGACTTAGTCCCGATGGGGATGTATGTAATATGTGGTCCCCTTCCGTCGGTAGGAAGGTTGAGGTGTATTGTAGTTGACTTGCTCTACTATGTATTTAAATGAGAATTATCATAAGAAATTGACGAAAATTAATATATTCAGACGTCCTAATATATATAACTAAATTTGAGATTGTACCCAAAGTCACGGGTGATAAAATATAGTGAGCAAGTTCCCAATCTATGAGAGATAAAGTATATGGATGGCCTTAAATTATTAGCCTAAATCTTAGTTTGGCCTTAAGCTGTTAGCTTAAACTGTAACCAATATAATCATAATTACTGGATGAGAGTAAGCATTCCTCAAGTTGGTCTAATAATATTTGATTCTCCGATTTCGTACATATTTGTATTTTCTATATGTATTTACATAGACTATGATTTGAGATATATTGATTGGCCTACGGATGAGCGATAGGAATGTCTCATACATATGGATATATGTAAAAACCCAGAACATGTTTTGGTTATATGATTTGGTTCTGGTATTCCTTTGATTTTAGCATATGATATTATGATTTGGATCCAAACGATGGTATGTGTAACATGCGGATATGGTGATGGTCACAATTATGTGACGTGACCTCAGATCATATGATATGATATTGTCTATGAGATTTGATCAGATTGTTATTTGTTATGATTATGTCTCGGAGGGATTGTTTGATATGGGCGATAACTTAATACAAGACATTTCCTCAATTTTCAGTGATTTTAACGAACATTGTGGTTTATTTTATGTGGTATTTTATTTTATCTAATTTATATGTACTGTTTTATATGATAATACTTATTCAATTTTAGACTCACGTTTTCATATTTTATTCTTTCAAACTAGTAGCTTAGATACAATTTGTAGGAATTCGGACTCGATCGGATGCGATATTATTCTCCTGGTGAGTTGGATATTTATACTTGTTAGGCTTTTGATCTCGATGGTGTAATTTTGGTTATTGTATTTGAACATTTGTGGGTCGTAGTCTCTGTAATAAGAATTATGCGATATTTGTGTTATGTAGATGAGTTATTATTTTGTTAGATATCCTCTTTTGACTTATGATTAGTAGGTCATATTTTATATTATTTGAATTTATATCCATTAAGGTCTTGTACGAGCTTTGATGCATTAGGCCTTGTGTATGTATGAATTGTCACTTTCAGATTGGGTATTGTGGTTGTTGATGATCTATTAGAATTTAATTTTTATTGCGGATTTTATTTGCCCTGCGTATATGTGCCCGGAACGTGACACATTGCCATTGCCTTGCCCCTTATTGTTTTTAAGCTAGCATGGTCAAGCAGTACGTTTGTATGTAAATTCACGACTTTGTCATGGTTAATGCATTGGCCTTTGCCAGTAGGATGAGGCTCTATTGTGTAGGTGAGCATCCCTAAGGCATTGGCATCTTTGCCCATTTGATTTATCATGGCATTGAGCATGCGCGGCTATGTTGGGGTGTCCAAGTCTCACGAAGTTAGGTGTCCCTACTTCCTTGAGTGTGATTTTGGCGAGGAGCTCTATTGCACCTAAATAGTTATGATAGTAGGTATCTATTGGCTATTCTTCTTTACATACTCATATTTAAATTGTTAGCTTTGTCAGCTATGTTGAGCCTAGTAGATCGTTTTTATAGACGTCACTAGTGATATATACCCAACTCAATATTTTATTTAGGATGATGATTACTTAAGACGTGATTCAAATATAAATATTACAACTTTAATCCTACGTATCACAAAGTTAAGGGGCTGTAATTATGGTCTCAAATTATCCATCCGATGCTTAAACCAACATATTCTTGGAAAAAGTAAGGGAAGGGAAGATATTGTCAATTTCTCGAATTTGGCCATGAGACTTCTAGTATTAGGCATAATTAATTTTGAGTGACTAAAGGTTACTATGAGTTCGATGGAAGTGATGCTGCCCTATAGGGGGGATTAGTCTTGGGTGCTAATGGTGTCTAACATGTTTGGTCCTTTGATAGGATGTATGCGGTATTTTTCTCACAATTTTTCACCTTATTAGAGTGAAGGAAGACTTTTATTCATTACAAGTGGGAGGTGGGAGTGAGTTAATTGCTAACCTATTTTTCCCTCATGATGAGAGAGAGAGAGAGAGGGAGAGATATTTTTTTATTATCATGTGAGATTGAATGTATAGAATTGGGAATCAGATTTTCATATACTCATAAAAAGAGAGATAGTGTGGTATTTATAGGTCTATGCTGACTAGAGTTATTATGGAAGATTTGGTGGTTGATTAGCTCTGTATTTGGGGTTAGCAAGCTATTGTTCGGGCATCAGTATTTCTTCCTAACATAGCTATCTTATTTCATTATATATCCCCTGCATAATTATCTTTTCAAGAACATCAAAAGTCTTTTTAGCATGTCAAATAAATCAATTTTGAATAATCTAAATAGTTCTAAAATAGGTTCATACATATTATTTGTAATCATATATTGATATGTTTTATTTTCTTGGTCATCATTTGGCCTTTTATATGGCTTTAGCTTCCGGACCATGAAGGGGTCAATGGCTCCATTGGTTGAGATCTAAGGCAAATCAGAACCTAACAATTCCAAATTACATAACATCATTCCTTAAATAGACAACAAAAACTTTAGCACAACATATATTACCTTTTTTTGCATTCCATGCCATTTCAAGAAGATTGTATTAAGTAGTTCCAACCCCGACCCATCGTCTACCATATGAACAAGTTGTGTCTCAATAAATACCTGAACAAAGAAAGAAGCATGGTAGGTTTTAGGGATGTTAAATTTAAGTTAGGATGATTAAATTGCTTGAACTTAAAAGCATGCAAGGCATTCAAACTTTGGGCTTCTAGTATAATTTACAATCGATCAATTTTAGAGTTTTGCAGTGTCTAAAATTATTGAGTTTGGAATTGCATATGAGGTCCAATGTGGGAGTAGAGGCGCCGTGACGCGGCTTCATATGATGTATATATGTCACTATGTTACACTTGTTGGATAGAGATCTAATACTATCATTTTTTATTATTAAAAAAAATAAAATGGTTATTGAGGGGTATTAGATTTTCATCTGACGATTGCGAGGCCGCATCGCATGGGTGCTATACGAGGCAGGCGTCGTAGCGTCCCTTGAACTATCCAATGTGTGCCTCTATTAGTGCATTAAAATGTACCTGTTTATTTTAATTGTAATTACTTATCAGAACTTTGTAGAGATTTAAATTATAAATAGTTAATTAAAGTATTTTATTTTCAAATTATTTATTTTATTATAAAAGTAAAATACATTTTAATGAGGTGATCATAATCTAAGATAAATCAATTTATGTTTAATACAAAGCTACTTGAGTAATTTTAATTGGAACTTCGATAGCTAAAATAAATTACAAACTTTACCATGGGAGCAGAAAAATTGTGGAGCCTATCCCTATTTTAGATGAATAGATTCAACCTTTTCTAATAATAATAATTATTAAATAATTATTTTATTTTATTTTAAAAATAGAAAAGTTAGCTTTTTTTTTTTAAAATCCTAACCGTTTTACATAATTCTGATTGAGGAAGATTAAATTAACTCAATCTCTTAAAACGGAAGAGACGCCAAATTCGGGAGTGTGTTGTATTTCGGCAAGCACGCAACTTTTGTTTTTTCTTTTTATTTTCTGGCTGGGCAAGATGGAAGACGAGGTGTTGCGGTGGTTCTGATATTCCTTGTGCATCTCCAACCTCGACGGAACAGGCGTAATAGCGAAGATTTTCCATTTCTTCTGTGAGTGAGTAACGACGATTGCCAATCTCTCTCTCTTTCTTTAGAGCACCAGTAACGTTCCTATCCTGCTGAAACAAAGATTATCTTGAGCAATTTGGAAGCCCTCAATCAGGGCGTTCCAGGGCCTCGACATCAAATCGGCAAGACAATGATGTTGATTTTTTTGACTGAAAAGTTGTTAGCTGTGGCATCGTCGATTTTATTCTGAATGCGTCGGTGGCAAAAGAAGGTTAGGGGGTTCTGACGATGGAGACCTTGCAAGATCTAATTGAAGAAGGAAAAGTTCGTGCCATATGGTGGGCCATATGTATATTCGCTATTTCTTATTTTCTGTCTCGTAAGTCTTCCTTCAATCATATTTCATTTGATTTTGGTAGTCCTGCAATTAATTTGCTTGTTTCAGTGTCTTTTGCATTTCTGTCTCGTTCAAGACTTCTAATTGCTTGTTTTAGTTCCTTTACTCGTAGTCCGTTTACGGTGTTTTTTAAGCATACAAAAGTTATTGATTTGGATGAACACCTAATTGTTCAGGCCTTATTTTGTTTGTGGCGTCTTTTAATGCAGATACGAGTAAATCATTGTGGATGAACATTCCAATTTCAGTTCTCATTGCTCTGGCGTTGCGCATGCTGACAACTAAGGTGGAGTTCCGTTGGAAAGTTCCTCCACCAACCCGTAAACAAACGTTTTTATCTCATTTGGAGAAGAAACAATTGTCCGTGAATGATTCTCGTCTGTCTACTACGATTCCCCAGCCAAGATGGAAGAGGAAAATTGATTCACCAATTGTAGAGGCTGCAGTTGAAGAGTTTATTGACAAAATTATACAGGATTTTGTCGTAGATTTATGGTATTCTGATATTACACCGGACAAAGAGGTGCCGCAGCAGATACGTGCAACTGTTCTGGATGCTCTTGGGGAACTTGCAGTAAGGCTAAAGGAAGTAAACCTCGTTGACTTGTTAACCAGGTAATTCTTTTTTAATTCTCAGTAACCCCCTTCTGGAAGATTCCTATGCTCCATACAGATTGTGGCAGTTGTTGCTCATGAATAGTCAGAAACCAGACCATGGCTAATTTTTCAGGGATATAGTTGACTTAATAGGGGATCACATAGAACTTTATAGAAGAAACCAAGCTTCTATCGGTGTGGATGTTATGGGAATGCTGTCTTCTGAAGAGAGGGATGAAAGATTGAAGCACCATCTCATTGTTTCCAAAGAGCTTCATCCGGCTTTGATATCTCCCGAGTGTGAGTACAAGGTATAGTGCAGTCTTCCTACGAGTCCCTTTTTGTTTATATAAATTATTATTTGCATTTTTCACTTACTACTGGTACGATACAGTTTCTCCAGCGTCTTGCGGGTGGAGTGTTAGCTGTGATTCTGAGGCAAAGAGAAGCTCAATGCCCACTTGTTCGCTGTATTGCGCGGGAGTTTTTCACTTGCTTAGTATTGCAACCTATTATCAATTTTGCTTCTCCCATGTGAGTACTAGTGAATATCTTTTGCTGTTCGATTTTTTACCTCCATTTGCTTATTTGACTAGAGTGTCTGGTTAAAAACAACTTCATGATGATTTCTTTGTTTCTTGTCCTCTTACTTTCAATGATGAGTAGATTTTTACTAGTCAAGGAAGGGCTTGTAACAACACATAGCATGGGAATTGGACTTTGATACAGATTGCCTCCCCTTTTGTACTATATGTTGCTAAATGATGCAGATTGCATATTCTTGTGTTTTTCTGTCGTTTCAATCCTCTTGGAGACCAAATAATCGGCTTGATATCATTGATTCATAATAGCTTTCAGCAGGCCTTTTGTTTTCCACTTCTCTCATCCTTATTTTATTCTATTTCTGTCAGCAGCGGTAGAATTTCAATATTTTTCATTTCTCAATGGTATCAACATTCATCTTCTCTCCCTCTCTTTCTTTGTGCATAGTATTAGTTACATTACTCATCATCTCACAGCGTCTGCTATTAACACAAAGTTATGTAATGTTTCCAATCAAGAATGTGATTTACTCAATGGTGGGCTTCCCTTGATGAATATCTAATCCGTTTTTGCTCAACTCATCCATTTTCTTCTTATAGGTACATCAATGAGTTGATTGAGTACCTTCTTCTCAGCAATATGGATGTTTTCAGTCGAACGGAAGGTGGTGATCTGTCATCTGAGGCACACAATGATCATTCTCTTCATATTGGAAGTGTACAAAATGCTGAATCTTCCTTAAAAGAAGACGATGTATCCCATACTCAAGATATTGGGAGAAGACCAGGTAAAAGTGACAATTGGAGAGAAAAAGCATCAAATGTTTTAGTAAGTCCCTCTTCAAACATATTCCCCGGAGAGACTTTTCAATCACGCACTGCTGACTGGGCAAGGATTTTGGATGCTGCAACACAGCGAAGAACTGAAGTTCTTGCTCCTGAGAATCTTGAAAACATGTGGGCCAGGGGAAGACATTACAAAGACAAACTCAATGATGGCACTAGAGGACCTCGAGCACCTGGGACCAAGGGTGTGTTTAACCCCAATACTGGGCTTATGAAAGAATCTTTGAAGGAAACATTAACAAGCAGTACCAGTAACATAGGAACCGATGATAAAGGCATGCACTTGCCTCCATGGTCAGGTCATAATGCTCTAGTTATGCAGGGTAACAACAAGGGCACCAAAATGTCTGATGATTTGGACAAGGAATATACTTTCCAGGGTGGGCCTTTCATTGATGACGTGAAGAATACTAGAGCTGTTGCTGTGGATGGAATCCGAAGTAGGCTTAAGAAATCTAATAGCACTTCTGCTTTGAGAAATGACCTTGATGAAAAAAATGATAATATTTCTGAAAGTAAAGGGCTTTTTGTGTCGGAGGAGTTCTATACCACAGATTTCGGAAGACAAAGTGTAGAACAGAGATTTAATGGTCCATCAGATTCTGTTATCCATGCTGAGGGTTCACACTTTCCCAAGCTTCGGTGCCGGGTGAGTTTTTTCTTCCCACACTTCTTTGGTAGAAGTGCTGGAGGACTATCAGTTACGGGGAATACAGTTTTTTGTTCATGATATAAAAAAGGAGCATTAGATTTGAGTTGAAGAATGAGTAAATGTTCGACGTCTCCATGCTAATCACCACTGATTGACAACCTATGCACCTACAGGTTATTGGAGCATACTTTGAAAAAATTGGATCTACATCTTTTGCTGTGTACTCAATTGCTGTGACTGATGTGGAAAATAACACTTGGTTCGTAAAAAGAAGGTCTTGTATCATTTCCTTTACAATGTTTATTATTATATTATATATGTTAATGTCAATATGTTATCTTCACTGCTGTAAGGGTTTTTTGGGTGATATGAGATCCTGTTGTTGATCTTGCTCTTCTCGGTTGTATGGAGTTCTTGGAAGCCTAGTGTAGCACATGGTGGATTAATTTCTCAGGCTTGTATTTTTTCCTCCTGGCAGATACAGGAATTTTGAGCGTTTGCATCGACATCTCAAAGATATACCTAACTATAATCTACATTTGCCTCCCAAAAGGATATTCTCATCTAGCACAGAAGATGCCTTTGTGCTTCAGCGTTGCATTCAGCTTGATAAATATCTTCAAGTATGATTGGTTGCCCATATTTCACTCTTAAGGCCAACTCTTTTATAGTTTTGTCCTATGGCACTTAAATTTATTATCTTTGCTCAGGATCTTCTGTCCATTGCTAATGTTGCTGAACAGCATGAAGTGTGGGATTTTCTTAGTGTTTCCTCAAAGGTGCTTATGTTGATATTTTTGCTTTAGCAATTGAAGTATCATTGACTTTCTTTTCGTACCGTTTCCTAAAATGATCTCTGAACTGGTCTGCATCCATATCTTTGTGTCATGAAGAACTACTGTTTCGGAAAATCGTCTTCGGTGATGAGAACCCTGGCAGGTATGCCATTCTTATTTGTTGAGACATTTCTTACAGGATGCTTTTAGAAGTTGTTCAGTACAAGAGCATGAACTCTCCATTTGAAATTTGTATCCTGTAGTTAATAGGGAGTGCATGATATGGTTTCCAATATGGAAAAGGTTCCTTCCAATTTCTGTTTTGTTGTGTGATTGATGCTTGACTTTGATGCTCCGGTCACCTGCTCTTCAATGGTACTTTTTAAATATTTTTTTTGGTATTTTTTTACTGGGACAAGCCACAATGTTGCACACGGTTAGTGATCATGAACTTGTTGCCATGTAAGTTTCATGTGCTCTTTTCTTGTACAACAACAACAGCAACCAAAGCAGTGACTTTGGTTTATTAACCACAACCAAAGCAATGACTTTGGTTTTGCAATGACAAGTCGACAACCAAAGCAAACCCTTTGGTTTAGCAATGACAACCAAAGCAAACCCTTTGGTTTCTAGTGTTTAAGGTAGGCTTTGTGAATCTTCTTTCATCCAACTTGATTTAGGGCAACATTCTTTGAAAGATGAAGCATGTTCAAATCTTTTTTGGTTACTTGTCCGAGTATTTGTAAGCCTATTTTCCCTCATCATATAGTCTCCAGCCTCAATAAAATCCCTTTCACCTGGACATCATTTGGCCAATGTTTAAAGTGTTTTCATTGAAATGTGTTTCTCTCAACCTTTCTTGTATAGTTTCTACTCCTAAATTTTTTAATACATCTTCAGTTGTGAATGCCATTTTTTGAGTGGTGCCACATTCTCAGGCTCATAAATTTCATGTTTTCTCAGGCAGAATACACCTAGGTTTCTGGGAATTCTCTGGATGGAGAAACTTTTTTTTTTTTTGTTATGCTTTGTTTAGTTCATCCTATGAAGAGAAATTGTTTTATTGTATCTGCTCATAAATTATGATACTTATGCACATTTTGTGTATGCCTCATATAGCTGATTGATTGACTGCCTAAGCTTTTTTCTTATGTTTTTGATTGACTGCCTCAGCTTTTTCTTACGTTTTGATTGTTCTTTCCCCCAACCCAAAAAATTGAATGGTCATCTCTCTCTCTCTCTGTGTCTCTCTCTGTCTCTCTCTTTCTCATATGTGAATACTCACCCCAAAATTTGAACAGTCAATGTAGATGATGCAGTTGATGATATTGTACGGCAGTTCAAAGGGGCTTCAAGTGGATTGATGCGCAAGGTTGCAGGTTCTTCATCTCATTATGAAGGTTTACCTTCTGTGTCAGTCAGAAACTTGTCCTGGAATGCAGATGAGTTAAAAAGTCATAGTTCTATGAACAGCTCTATTGAAACTTATAATAGTATTTCCGATAATGAGGAAGGTGGAAAAGATGGAATGCCTGGTCATGAGGAAGCCCGTTCTGGTGCACAAGCTAATGGTTGGCATTCAGATAATGAGTTGAACACGAAGTATTTCCCACCACGAGTGTTCAAAGGGATTGAAGATTATGAAAGTTCGAATTCTGAGAAGAAGCATGGTGCAGAGCTGAACTCTGAATGGAAAGATGCTGGAGGATCATCAAGTTTGCCAGTTCTTTCTGATCATGTGGATCCTGTTGGAGTTCCACTAGAGGTATCTTGCTTGTACAAGCATATTTTTCATTTGAAGCACGGACAAAAGAGTGTTTAAACCTTTAAATTTATGTATAGCCATTAGTAATCTGGTTATCTTGATTACTTTGTTTTTTTTTTTTTGGACGATGGTAAAAATTTTAATAGGTTTCTGTAGCATTTTCTTGACTAGTGTTTTTTTTTTTTCCGAATTCAACACGGATTTACCGATTTGTTAAAGTGGAATTTGTCTCTTTTATCTTGACATCCTGTAATAAATTAAGACAGGAAACTTGTCCACCACTATACCTTGTTTTATGAAATTTATGTTCCCGTTTTTCTTTCCTTCTATTCAAGTCTACTATTTGAGATAATGCAGTGAACTATGTCACCCAACCCTTTTTCAGACTTGTTCTTGCCTTTTGTCTTAGTTCACTACCATCTTTAACTTCTAATAATCAAGCCTTTTGAGCTTTACTAGCCCTTCTATGTTTTATGCTTGAAAAACTTGGGGTTGTGTTCTGTATTACATTTGTAATTCTCATCCTGTGTTTTCATTGCAGTGGACACCGTCTAATGTGAGTGTACCTGTGTTAAACTTGGTTGACAAGATATTTTTACTTAACAGAAGAGGCTGGATAAGGTCAGTTTTTTTTCCTCTCCCCTGCTCTGAATGTTTACCAATGATGCCTTTTCATTGTTTAGAATATTTTTGTCATAGCTTGGGATTATGTCAAAGTAGACACTGTTTAATAGTTACAAGGTGATTCTAGATTGAATTGATGTTGTCCAGGAAATGTGTTAAGCTGCCTTGATTTATTGCAACTTTTATCACTCGTATTAAGTAGTCAACTTTATTCTCAACTTGGAAGTTTATTCTTCAAATTTTAATCTTGGAAGAGCCTTTGTTGAAATATCTACCACTTGAATATGAGTTGGCATGTAGATCAGATTTAGAGTTCCTTCTTTGGCCTTTTCATTGATGACATGCGAATCTATCTTCTCTTGTTTAGCTTTATCATGGTGAATAGGATTTTTCACAATGTTTATGGCCACTAAATTGCCACAGAAAACTTTCACAGACTTTTTGATTGGCACCCTTATTAGTAATTATTTTTTCCTAAGAAGCACGAACATTCTCCCAATGTTAAAGTGTTAGTATCTGTCACATATCGGATACTGGCACACTTTTGATAGGTGTTGGACATGCTTCAAAATGTGTCCAATTTTCTTTATTTATTTATTTTTAAATTTGACATGTTTTGATATGTCTTGGACATGTTTTGGCTTGAATATTTTTACTTATATTCCATATCTTTTTGCAACTATAAAGTGTAAGGTTGAAATATAGATGTTGATCAATATAAGTTCTTTTATTATATTAAGGTTTGCCTTAGTTTATCAAGTTATATTATTATTCTTATTCTACTATAATAGTTTATTGAAGATGTTATAACATAACTCATTTATACTTTTTAAGTTTTAGCCATAGCCCATAACATATGCTTCTAGCAAGGGCCCTATATTCCGCTTTGGCATTGCTTTTAGCAACAACAAACCTTTTTGCTCCGCTAAGCTACTATTTTTCCTCA
The DNA here is from genome assembly GCA_033239525.1 of Nepenthes gracilis. Lineage (NCBI taxonomy): Eukaryota > Viridiplantae > Streptophyta > Magnoliopsida > Caryophyllales > Nepenthaceae > Nepenthes > Nepenthes gracilis. Next base: position 8,483,306 of record BSYO01000026.1, on the reverse strand, counting down.
CACATAAGTACAATAACTGGCAGTTGATACTCAATCTACAATGAATCTGGTCAAGTTAGCATCCGGGAAAGTCTTGACCTTTTATTTTCTACTTTTGTGAAATAGTATTTCTTTACCAAGAGTCATATTTAAGCATCTAAGAATTCAATAAACTATTTTGAGGTATTCTTCATTTGAATTATTCATAAATTTATTTAGAATGCGGTCGAATACTTTATGAAATAAATGTAGTAGTACCAAATATAGCCAAAAAGGTTATCTTAACTAGGAAGTCTATGTTTGGCCATGTAAAAGGGAGATAAATTAGTTCCCCACAAGTCGTCGATATTTTTTTGTGTCTAAAGTGAACTACCTTCTAGAAATCGGAGTTTATAATTTGGATCCATTTGAGTGTTTTACAACTTGATTTGCAACATTTGGGTTTCTTTTAGTAGGTCTGAGGTGCACTTCCATTGTGAGACTATAAATCCCTTTTTTGAGCAAGCAACCTGAAGTTTAGGAATTATTTAGTGATCCTCGATCTTTGATTTCAAATTCCAAGTTGAGTTTCTTTTAATCTTTTTATTTCTTTGGTGTAGTCTCTTGTCACACTTTATTCATCAACACAAGCAATTAGAATAGTAATTTTCTCGATGGGATAAAATTTTATAAACAAGGTATAATTGACTTAACTCTGAGAAGATCTGTACGTTTTAATTGCCTTGTAAACGTATCAAACTATACTTTGGGAGATTGCTCAATACCATATAGAGATTTATAGAGCTTAGAAACCTTATTAGCATTGGTTTTAATTTTAAATCCTTACGATATCTCCATGTATAGTTACTCTTCTAGATCATTATTGAGGAAGACATTTTTTACATCTAATTAATGTTGGGGCCAATCATAATTTGCTGCTAGTGATAGCAAGACTCGGACCGTATTAAATTTGGTGACTAGTATACTCCCATTGGGATTATATTTGACAAGAAAGATCTATTTAAATTGTATCGGTCGCTTTCCTCTAGGAAGATATGGGATTTCCCATGTACCATTTCTTTTCATAGCATTCATCTTTTCTGGAATTGATGTTCTCCATTCTAAATTTTCTAGAGCATCATGAATGCTTCACGAGATCTCTACGTTGGACATATTAGTGGCAAATGCCCGATATCTTGGTGATAGACTTTTATGAGGAAAAAGTTGGATATTGAATGTTGAGTATAAGATCTCACCTCATTCCTTAAAGCAATATGAATGTCACCATTGAAGTTGGATATTGGATGTAGAGTATAAGATCTCACCCCATTCCTTAAAGCAATATGAATGTCACCATTAGTAGTAGTATCAGTCTAGAGAGTATTACTTGAATATTCAAGCTTAGTCTTGGATTGGACTCGTGGCTTTCATTAGAAGTGTGTGATCCTTTATCTCTTCTAAGGCTCCTTTTCTCCTTTATTAGACAATAAGATCATTGTTAACAGCATGTTGTTTGGAACTATTTGTGCCAGTTCCTATTTTTGGAGGAATGATGGGTTCTTTTTTGGAGGTTCGATAGGGAGAGAAGATACTCGACTTAGGAAGTCAAGCCAAAATTTCTTCTTGAACTATAAATTCTCCTTATGAATGAAAGTTTTTGAATATCAATCATGTTTTTGGAAATGGTGACATCCATAGTTATGTAGAACTTTTGAGTGATAGGAGAGTAACACTTGTAACCCATTTTTGTCGAAGAGTAGCCAAGAAAGAGGCATTTGATTGCCTTTTGGTCAAGTTTGCTTCAGTATTGTTGATGTATATGACTGTGAACAACTGTGGTAAACCCAAGTACTTCTAATTGAAGGGATGTGATGATTTAGGTTTCCATATAGGATTGAAAGAGTACTTTGTAAGATGTTTGCAATTTTAGGACTCTTGATAGCATGCAATTAATAAGGTGTGTGGCTGGGAGAACTTCTCCCCCAAAATACTTGGGAACATTAGAAGTGAACATGATGGATCTTGCTACTTCGTGGAGGTGGTTGTTTTTTCTTTCCACCACTCTGTTTTGTTGAGGCGTGTCAACGCTTAGAGCTTTGATGTACTATTTTTTGATTCATCAAGTATTGTGAAGTACATGGTTGAAGTATTCTTTTATATTATACAATCTTCACAATTTTTTTTTTTTTTTGCTAGAATTGAGCTTTGATCATCCGATTGAGGTTCTTGTAGATAATGCTCACCTTTGATTTGTCATTACCTGGGTGTGATCATTGACACCTGTGATGAACCATTGAGCTCCTGACATGATGACTTTCGAAAGTCCCCATATACCGCTGTGGATAATGGTAAATGGATGAGATGAATTGTGCTCGTGAGTTGAGTAATTGTTTCTCATGTGTTTGGGTAACTGGCACATCTCACATTGAAAAATATCAGGATTGATTTCATTGAATATGGTTGGGAGCAATCTTTTTAATACCTAAAATTGGAATTACATAATCTATAGTGTCTATAGTGTCATAACATGACTATACCATGATTGGTAGCCAGAATAAGAGAAATTGGAAGGGAAACAATGTTGGCTACTTGAGCTTGATCCCTTAGATTATTAGTCATCAAGGAGATAGTGTCCCGACATTGCTTAGCATTGCCAATCATCCTCTCCTATTCCAAGTCTTGAAATTCATAATAATTTGAGAAGACTTTAGCAGTACATTAATCATGAACAAAAATATCAATATTGGTCACGACCGTATTGGTATCGGCCTTATCGGGTGTTACTTAGCGGTATCAACCGTATTGGATACAATTTTTTTCATAATCATATCAAAATTGAGATAATACTAAAATTTAACCACATTAATCCCACATTTTGCATATTTTAAGTATTTTAGATAATTTGTACTCAATGAATTAATATTTTAATATAATTTATAAATTAGCAAATATTAAAAAAAAAACCAAATAAAAAGAATGAATTGTCATTTACTACTAAATAATATGCATGCAATTTATCAATAACAAAAAAAGTAAAAGCAAATATTATACTTGTACTCATATCTTTTACATAGTATAGCCTGGTTAGCAATTAAGAAAACCCATTTTCAAACTGTACATTTTGCAACCACTTTGTAGAAAATAAGATAATTTGTGGCATTATCTAACATTTAATGAAGTTAATAGTAGCAAAGTAGCTAATAGTAATTAATAAGCAAAATATGATCATTAATAGAAGTTGGAATTACACAAATTACATCAATATCACCACAATGTCAATCTTGATTCAGAAGTATATCCATCTTTTTCATTGATTTGATAATTAGATGATTGATTTGGATAATACTCTTTTCAAAATTGGCATTGGTCATAAAAATAATCTATACATACCGGGGCTCAACTAAAAAATTCCAAACCATCCAAACCAAGTCAAATCAAACTGCCAATGATGGTTTTAGCATATGGTGGTCTGGTTTTAGTTTGACTTTTTTTATCTAAGTCATATTTTTGGTTTGATTTTGGTTAAAGAGCTTAAATCGAACTAAATCAAACCAAACCGTAACATGTATACATACATATATTATAGATATATTTGCTATTGTAAATAAAAATATATTGGTCTTTTTTATTTCTATTGTATTTATGAATTGACTTTTAATACAAGTAGTTAAATTTTTAATCCATCAAGAGTTTATTGTTACATAAATTATTAAATTTTTTATTTGTTCTCGACATTGCCTGTGTTCTAAGAAAATTTTCATAATGTTAAAGAAGTTTTACATGATATTGAAAAGTTTTAAGAAATTATATTATATAATATTTTTTTTCTAAATATTATATTTTTTATTTTTAAATTAATTTTCTAATTAAATAGTTTATTATAAATCTTTTTTTCTTATCGGAATACTGTCTACCAAATTTAAATTTGACATTGTAGTATTCTTTAATAGACAAATAATTTTTTTTTTAAAATATTATTTTATAGTTTTTTTGTTATATATTTTTAATATATTTTTTAAGTTATTTTGGAATAAACTTGAGATGCTGTTATTACTATATCAATATTAGTATTTGTTTACTTTGAATATTTTATATTATATATTAAATTGAACAAATAATTTTTTAAACAAATGGGCGTAATACTATAATTGTATAAACCGCCCAAACCAAACAGCCTGCATATTGATGTTTTGGACAGTTTATCTTAATTGATGGTTTGGCTTGGTTTGATAAAAAATTGAAAACAATGTGTTTTGATTGCAGAATAACCTCCAATGTACTAAATTGGACCATATTATACTATTAAACTCATAGTTGGTGGTTCTCCCTAACTGTTATTGGCTAGACTATAGTGATGGAAAATGAGCCGGGGCTTGCAGTCATCCATAAAAATTCAGCTGTCTTGGGTACTGGTACCAATACTAGTAATAGGGAGGAGGATGCCTATATCCGCAAATGTAGAGAATCTTGGGGTTGGGTGTGAGGATAGTTTTGTGTAATTGAACTATCACTAAAACCAGGGATTCAGAAATCCTGAAATCACTAAAACTATATGTCAACTCTTGAGATGATGAACCTTTAATTGCTTGGGCATCTTTTCCTCTTATTCTATAAGTTTGTGCCGACTCCTGTAGTGATTTAATGCCTATCTCATCATCTCGTAGGCTAGTAAAAGAATGGTTTTCAAGATATAGGAAGAGAGGATACTTAGTTGATTTAATAATAGGTGATACAAACTCATCAACACTATCATCATGAACTTGAACATTAACTCCATTGCCACCACCTCCACTTCCACTCCCTACATCATCACTATCGGTATGGAAATTTGCTAATACGGGGAAAGTAGAACTATCATAATGTTGCCCTTCTCTGGGTCTACAACAACAGCATCCATCCCACCACCTCTTTCGTCTCCTTCAAATTTTGCAGTGAGCCACTTTGAATTATCTCGTTTGTTGAGAAGTGTTCTCTCTTGCTTCTCCAACCAAAATGCAACGGGTCATTTTCATCAAATATATAATCCAAGTTTATTTGATTAAATTGATCTTCTAGTGCAGCTTATGTTTTTTTTTTTTTTTCATTTTTTGTGGCATTTCGTATTTTTAGCCTTGTTATAGGGAATAAAGACTAATTTATTCAATCACTCATACTTTAGTCTATTCATTGTTTTTGTATTTATATGACCAAAAGTACTCCAATTTCATTCTCATTTGGAAGAAAAGGTGATTTGACTTAAAATCTGGACAATTATCCCTTATAACTTGAGAGTAAAAGATCCACAATGAATCTACCATTCAGTTTCATTATATAAATTTAACAATATAAAAATTAGCAAATTTTATTTGTAAAAATATTAGAAATGATTGGCAAAACAACCAACTAGTTTACTATTTGGATTCGTAGATAAAAGGACACGTTGTACCAGTTGTATTCCAAAAGGGTCTTGTATATCACGAAATAACTACTAAAGTGCCCTGGAAATTGTCAATACTTGAGTACGATGGATACATTGCATAGTAGTTACATATTATTATAGACCCATACCTGATTTATTACTTTGATGTGACTATTTAGGTCAGGCTCTAACATTTGGATAACCTTTTTTTTACCTCATTCATATCATCTAAATAGTTAGAAAGCCTTCTACATATTGATATTGCCTATTTAAATGATAATCTAACAATAATAATATTATAAATTAAATTAAATATACATATTAATAACTAAGTAAGAAAATGAAAGGACTAGTAATGATATTAAGTATGTAAATAAAAATATAACTGAACAGTAATATTTTCAATTGAAATTTTATTACATACCCGCTACATATCAATCATGATGATACTAGAAGTTCCACATCTGGTCAATTTTCTAGACATTTATATAAGAATGACAACTTTCATTGATGGCTATATTTTCTCAATCCATGGCTTCATAAATAAACCTCATTGTCGTTCTTCATCATTGTTAACCAATCTAAGCACTTTAATCAGAGGTTTTTGTATTCTAATCACTTCATTGGACCTTTTACAGATTTCCTTTACCAAAATGATCTTTTTAACCTTGTGTGGCAGGTTTGATTTTACTTATTTTTTCTCAAATATGGAGGACTTGTAATCATTTGGTTTGAATATATTCCTTAGGTTCTCTCTATAGAGATAAATAGATTCTACAGTAAGGAAGTTAGTGGCGAAACATGTGATGGTAGGGCGTAGCAACTCTTGGCCATTATCAAACAACTACATATAGTCAATCAACCATATCGACCTGTAGATATGGCTTGTTGCTTTCTTCGCCTGTCAGCACCTCATCCACACTGCTTTTTTGGTAAGACTTTCAAAACAAGTTTCAAACAATATGCTACACAACTAGTCTAATAAAGATGTCTCCTTTTCTGCATAAGGAGTTACCTAGTTGGCCACATTACCCTCTCGTTGTTTGTGACAATCCGGATAACTTTATCTTTCCTAATCTCATCTACAATTTTATCCATCAATTTGAAGTATTATTCTTTATTTCTGTTGTTAATATTAGTGACATCAATAGAATTATGAAAAATTATTCCATAGGAAAAATACACTATAAAATTAATTAGGTGCTTCTATGTAACATTTGTTCATCTTTCTCACAAAATAGTGACACCCCACTCATTCTAAATGGGTCCAAAGTTATCAATCCACTACTTTAGCTGGTATTCGTCCTCCAAATGAATAATCACGAGCTCATAACGAGTAAAGCCTTTAATTGTTATGCCACACTCAGCTACTGTGTTTAACATGGGCTGAGAAAATGGGTTATTTTCAGCAGTATTTGGCAGAATGTTACTCCACCAGAAAAACTGACCAGTAGCTTATCCTAGCCTCTTTGGCAAGCCCTTCATTAATGACTTTCTTATCTTAGGTTACTTAGAGGACTTAACCTCTACAAAGTTGGTTCAATATTTGCCAATTGAGCATGTGTGCTCTCAGGGTCAATCCACTTTTGTTGCCAAGTGCATATGTATCATGTTTTTAGATAGTAGATAATTGTTGCATCCTCGAGCCCCAACCACTAGCGGCCCTCGTTTCACCACTGCTGCCACCCTTTTCAAAACGAGATGACTGAGCTATGAATTTTTGTCTTTGCTCCCATGTATTTTGGCTCCTAGTGATTTCATCTAACCATCTTAAACTATACATTGTCCTCATCTCCTAAATCCACAACGTTGCTGTGTAGCCCATCTAAGTCAAAGCCATCCATTGCATTAGGGTGGTCGACCTTGCTACTGATGATATCTTCATGCAAGTCCCAATGAATTTTATTTTTTCTACTGTTTGCTTCTTTTATTCATTTAAATGTTTTTTGATGAGCTCTCTAACATCTCCCTACACACATCTACATGGAGCAATATTCCTTCTAATATGGCCTAAATATTCTTTCAGCCTAATAATCCATCCATTAATTATTTTATCACAAAATTTACATTTTGATTTATTCTTATTCTGCAGTACAAGATCACAAAACCGCCACCCCACATCACTCCCATGTTCTCCTCCTATTCTACCACTACTCCTACCTCATGCCTTTGATATTGACATTTTAAAAGATTTACAGAAATTTAAAAACATGTATTTGGAAAATAAAATTAAGAAACAAGTATAAAAGATACTAAAATTTATTAACAATTAATATTATTCACAACATTCTAACTTTATCTAAAAAGAAATCTTCAATAAATAATTTTCTAAAAAATAATTTTTTTTTTCAAAAAACATTGAAAAAAAAACTACATATAAAAATTTGCCAAAATTAAACTTTTATGCCATAGATTTATGAATGCTAGGTATAAAATTATGTAGATCTTTTTTCTAAAAAAACCAGAAAAAAAACATTAAGAGTTACAAACATAAATAAAAAAAATACTAAAATTCGTCAACAAATAACAACCAATATTAATCACAATAATATTATAACTTTATCTCATAAGAAGTCTTTAAAAATAATATTTTTGGAAAAATTATATTTTTGGAAAAAAAATCCAAAAACAAGTTATCATTCAATATAAAAATTTCCCAAATTAAACTTTTATACTGTAGATGTATGAATTTAAGTTATAAAATTGAGTAGAACCTTTAAAAAAAATAAAAACAATATTAAGCCACAAATATAAATAAAAAATACTAAATTCATGAACAACTAATATTTCCCATGCTATTATAAATTTATCTAACAAAATGTCATAAAAAAAAAAATCATGAAAAAAATAAAAAAAAATTATTGTTTGACATAAAAACTTGCAAATTAAACTTTTATAATATCAATCTATGAATTCTATATATGAATTTGAGTAAATCTTGAAATTCTATATTGGATGGATTTTTAGAATTTCTAAAGTGAAGGCCTAGATATTGTTTTGAGCATGAACTTTTGTTTGAGATTTGTTAAAAGTACTATATATAAGCTAAATAAAGCAACAAATAGTGAGAAAAATAGATTTAAAATAATAAATTTACTTTTTTTTCTTCTTAAGCAATTTCACTAATAATCTCAAATTCATCACAAAATATGAGAACTTGGAATGTGGGAAATATTTGAAATTGTAGTATTAAGGTGTATGTTTGAGTAATTTGTATTTCATTTGTGGAAAGGAAAAAAAAATTGTGAGAATTTTGAAGAGGAGGAAGAACTCCCTTTGCCCTTAGTCCCTTTTTTTCATAAGCTCTCCGGTCTTCTCTCCCATATAGAATGAGTGGCAAAACAGTGAGTGGGTGGGGGAATACTTTTTAATAATTGAAGTTAAATAGTTTGGCTGAATATTTTTGGTTGATATATTGCAAAACAGCATTTCTCAAAATCTGGACCACTCGATACCTGCATGTATTTTTCAATATTTTCAACCATGTTACGAATAGATAACAAGTTATATGTATTACAAGTTACTAATAGATGACAAGGTGTACATATCTTAAGGTTAGGCCATTTGTGATAGTAACCTATCCTGTCCTTGCCACTGTAGATAGTGATCCATCAGCGTTTCAACTAGAAAGCTTCCTAAACTGGGTTTGTTGGTATTGAAGAGTGCATGAATAGCCGTCATGTAATCAGATGCCTCAGAGTGGATTTTCATAGGGTTATGCTTCTTTGTTTGGGTGCTTAAGGACATTGTGAAAGTTGTTTGGGCGACATAACCAATTTTATGTTGTTTTTGATAGAATTGAAGTGGCAGATTGATGGCTAGACATCCTCTGAAGAAGTTCATGCTGCTCTTTGCTGGAAAGAGTGGTCTTGGATGATTTCTCTTAATTGTTTGTCATTAACCCATGGCCTTCCGGGCTGTTGTTTGGATTCCTGTTTGCGGTTTTGGCATTTATCTCTCAGCATGTCATTGGTATGTCATGTAATGGGAAGACGAGAGATGTAGTCGCTCCATGACTGACTGGTGCTGTAATTCCAGCTTTATGGGTGAGGTTTTCTATAGCCATTCTGGTGGTTGGGCCATATTTTGGCATAAAAAAGGTCTGTGTTTAGGGTTAGATTTGAATATCTGATACAATGTTGAGAAGGAATCAAGATAATGTCATGGCTTGATCTTCATGTTTTATGAGATCATTCAACATTTTATGACTCATTTCCTTGGCATGAATGAACTATTTTTAGTTTTTCTTTTTCCAATTTTCCTTTTTTTGTTTTGTCTTTTTGTTTTATTTTTGGGGTGGAGTGGGGATCTGGTGGGGTTGGTGGAGAGAAGGGAGGGATGATGTTCTACCTTCTGGCATGTCAGATGATTTTCAATTCTACCATTGTATGTCCATTTGAGATTACTATGAACTGATTAAATAACTAGTCCTGCAACTGGCTAAGCTAATAGTATTATTTTCCTTCAATAAAGGTGTCTCTCTTGTGCTATCTTCACATTATTCTCTTCTTCATGACTATGGACATTAAATATGGCTTTAATGATATCCAATTGTATGTCTTTTTGGCAATTGTTAGACATGGGCGTTAACTAGATTACCCTTGTTATTGCACGTTTAATCCATAAGGCCCTGTCTCTTTATCTGCTCTTCATTTACATTGCTGCAGGAGACAAGTCTTTTGGATATCAAAACAAATATTGCAGTTAGTCATGGAAGATGCTATCGATGACTGGCTTATAAAGCAAATTAATTGGCTAAGGAGAGAAGATGCTATTGCTCAGGGAATTCGGTGGGTCCAAGATGTAAGGACTGAAACATTGTTATATCGTCATGATGTCAAACGAAAGTTTTTTTTTTTCCTTTTTTTGATAAATCCACTTGATGCAGTTACATGCAGTCCAATGAACCATAATACTATTTTGCAAAAATACCGAATAGTTTCAAAAAATTGGGGTATCTTTAATGCCTGTTGCCCCCAGCCTTGCACCATTGGACTTGTATGTCCAGTTTGAGTTTCCTTTTTGCTAATCATTGATGACACTGCCCTGGATGCCTGGGGGCTAACTTTGGCCTGACTTGGTAACTGAATTTTTGTGGCCTGACTTGTTAACTGACTTGGTACTTTTTCTTCAGGTTCTTTGGCCTGATGGGAAATTCTTTCTCGAGTCAGCAGTTTCTCATGGCACATCAAATGTAACTGAATTTGGCTATAGATATTCTCAAATTACAAATCTTTCACCAAGCAATAAATTCTTCCCGCCTAGTTGTTTTGAGGTTCAGCTTGAGGCAGCACGAAGAGCTAGCAATGTCAAGAAGATGATCTTTAGTAAGTTATCCTCATGCTGTGATATGTATGTGTTTCTTTTTTGATTCACTTAAGATTTCTTGTAGAAGCCATAGGGGGTGGTTTCGGAGGGCACTTAAAGAGATGTCAGTTGTATCAATAAATTGCTTGCTTATAACTTGGAGGGATTAGCCAATTACAACATAGAGAATTGTCATGTGAGCTGGCTTGGCTATATTTTCTTCGAAATAAACAATCTGCTCTTATTTTCGGCCAGATGGAGCTCCAAGTGCCCTAGTCAGCTTGATTGGCCACAGACAGTACAGACGCTGTGCAAGTGATATTTATTATTTCCTTCAGGTAATGACCTCAATGAATGATTTGATTTTCTCTTCATAGATTCATTCTGCATGTAATTTGGACCAAACAACATGATGTTTGCCGTGGAAAAATTTCAGTCTTCAATTTGCATGAAGCAACTTGCATATAGTATACTGGAACTCCTGGTCATATCAGTCGTCCCTGAGCTGAGGGACATTCTTGTGGATGTTCATAAGAAGATGCAAACTCAACCTGCATAGGAGTGGAAGGATACAGTCGTCGGTGTTGATTTTGAAGTGGTTTGTTGGCTTACCAAGGTACATTTGCCCCCATTTTGTTTCCATCTTCACCTTGAAGATTGACCTGCTCTCTGGAATTTGCTAATCAGCTGCCAGTTGCTGGACTAGGTCTTCTTGTTAATTTTGTTTCCAAGAAACTTTGAACAAAAAATAGGGGGAAGGAGTTCATGCCACCAATGTCCCCCCTTTGGGGGTGCGGGGCTTGGCTGCTGAGGTTGGAAGTTGTTCAGGGGTGACTTCTAATTGTAAGGAGTTTGCTGATTTTCTAAGTCGATCTTTGCGCCTATGCAAGTAGAAGGAAGGCATTTCATGTGGATTTATTGACCCGTAGGGAAGGAAAAAATAATAATGACGCAGCTTGTATAGTTGATTTTAGAGACCTCGACAAGTGAATACCTGAAGAACTTAGAAACTAGTAAATGTGTAGCATTTGGATTATTATAATGTATTCATGGCCTGCTTTTTTGAAGGTTGGATGCATAAGACTGTATTAAGCACCGTCAAGTTTTCTATTTTTGAATTTTCTAATCTTCTCATACTTTCTCAGCTTAATAAAACAGAGTGTCATACTATCTGGACTCGTAACAAAAGATTTCTGATACCCATATAACGATATTCTCAGTTATTTACTCGTACAGTCATTTACCACATTTCTCAAAAAACACGAATCACAAGGACTCACAATAATTTGAGAAATACTAACAATATTACAAGGGTTATAGAAGGAGATAATCCAAAAATTGGGGAAAAAAAAGGGGGTTAAATTCAAGCTCTACAGTAGGAATTTGACCAACTTCCTACGCCGCAAAGCAATTTTACCAATTCTCCTATTATGTCCAACCAAACTTTGCCTTAAAATTGTCATTTATAATCAACTTAATATTGAATTAATGGCAAGGCCCTGACATTGAAAATCCAACTATTAATTACCAACACATGGCTACCTATCGTATGGCACCCTTAGAAAAAAATTAAGCTTTAATATGTTGTTACAATACAAAATTGCCATACATCAATTCTTATATTCATCAATTACTTATTTCAATATTCTACTACAAAAAATTCAAACAAAAGTTCTTCAAATAACCTCGCGGATTACTTAAAAATCCTTAATAAATAACACCCAAAAATCAATATGACATTATTATTATTACTATTATATATTATCGTGGTTTGAAAAAAGTTGCAAATTACTATATCATTTGATTGGTAATTATTTTTCACTTATAATATTATTTTATATTTTTATTATATATTTTAATTATATTTGTAATATTATTTTAGAACATAAGTATTTTAATCTTATTATTTATGTACTTATATTTTTGTATATGATATATTAGTTTTTTCAAAAAATAAATTTTAAATTTGATGAGTCTCTGGATCCGAACTTCAAACATATTCGGGTGATCCTTTTGTCGTAGCTCGCCTCCGTTCGAAGTTGGATCTCAGACACCACTAAATGGTAATGAAGTCGGCGTGTTTACGGAGAAATTGTCCCACCGAAAATACTCCAACGCTCAAGTCAGTAAAACAGTCTTCAAAGGGAAGAAACTGAAAATAGAAAGAGAGAGAGAGTTTGAGTGTTTGATTCAGATGTAAGAGAGACGTGTTTCTTCAATCTGGATGGTGGGAAGACAAAAGAAACGGGCCGTCAGGTGTCCGCTTGTTGCCTTAGGGTTTTTGGAGGATGAAGGTGGCGAAGGCAGATTTCATAGCAAGACTCAATGAAAGCCTAGCTCAGAATCCCCCCCCAGAATGATGATTCTAGAGTTTATTTAATGGCTAAGAGGGTGATCTTCCTCCTTTGGAAGGCACGATCTCCTCTGTCCACCTTGGCTGGCGTGCCTTCTGGAGCAAATGCCAGTTGCCAAGGTGGGCGTGATTGTTTTCTTGTGAGGCGGCCAACAACTTTTCAAGTTGGTTTCTTTCCTTCTCAGCATATTACCGTTGGAATGCCTTGGTTGTCAAGGAATCGGGAAGATCTGGCGCTTTCCTTCTTTGAAGGGCGCCAATCTTGTTAATACTCTTTTTGGTCTGAGTTGAGATCGTGGAATATCCTTGGAGGATCGTTGTTGGCCTTTTGAGGATTCGTGGGCTTAAATGAGTCAAGCCCGTTACTGTAGAAAGGTTCCTTTGGGCCCAACATGCGAAGCGTGGACGGTCAACGTTCGAGTTGACCGGCAGCATACGTATTGGCCGCCCTTGCGGAAGGGACGCCGCCTATTAATCGCTTTGATGGGCTATGGGCTCCGAGTATGCTGGGCCCATTAACACAAGCTTCTTGGGCCCAATGCGCATAGTGCAGAAGCGGCCAACGTTTGAGTTAACTGGCATTTGAGAGATGGCCCGCCAGACGGCCAACTTGCCGTTAACCGCCTTGAGCTTTTCAGCTCTTGGGCCCATTTTTCAATTGGGCCGTTAGAGTGTTGACCGTCATTTTGGGCCTTTGACTTTTACGATGCCAGCCCATTTTTGGTGTACCTATCACTAGCCCCCCATGCTGGTGGCCAAAAGTCTGGCCTCCAGTATGTTCATGATGGGATGCCTTTTCTTGCTTTGAGGGTCTCGTGGGAATTCATAAAAAGCGTGAAGGAGAGTTTGACCGGAATTGTTGACCGTCCTGGTCAATTCTGAAGCACTAGAATTGTTGATCGTTCTGGCCAATTTCGGAGTGCCAGAATTGTTGACCGTTTTGGTCAATTCGAGTACGTAATTGTTCACCGCTTTGGTCAATTTCGAGCACGAATTGTTGAACGCCCCGCCAATTTCGGAGTGCCAAAATTGTCGACCGCCCCGGTCAATTCCGAGCACTGAGTTGTTGACCGTCTCGTCAATTCCGAGAAGAGAACTTGTTGACCGAAAATCTTGCCATTTCCGGGAAGTATTTTTCATGACCTTTGGCCGGTTTACAGGCGGTAGTGACACGTGTCTCGTTGGTTAGGCGGAGATCCGGCCACACACGCAGAGATCCGTCCTCTTGCAGTGGTCAAGTAGGGAGGCGACACGTGGTGATCCTAACGGCATCGTAATGAGGGGTTTCTCGCCGGAGACCCGCCTTTTGCGAGGTCAAGTGAGGAGGTGACGCATGGCAGGACTGATGGCGTCCTTTGTATGCTTGACGCTTAAGTTTCCTTTACGTATTTTGAAATCAATTACGCCTTCAAACCGTCGTCTTCTTCGTTTTCGTATCTCAGACGAACTCTTCTAAAAGAAACCCTAGCTTCTGCTCGATTATGGCTCCAGTCGCAGACTTTCCGTCCGTCTTGAGAGAAAACGATGTTAAGGCACTGTGTGTTGAATTTAATATTCTCAAAGAGATGGCCTGGAGGGTTCCGGGCAAGGATGACAAAGTTTTTTCCCCACCGTAGGGGCACATTACTGTCTACGAGGCCCATCTGAGGAGCGGCCTCCGTCTGCCTTCCGGAAGAGCTGGAGTCGATCGTGGCGGCTCTACGAGTACCCATCGCTCAGCTCTATGCCAACGCAGCGAGGTACCTTTGCACTTTATGTATTTTTGCCCGGAAGCTTGGCCAGAAATTTAGGATGTCTGGCATTAAAGTTGTATTTAAAGTGAACCAGGGGGAGGAGTGGATTTCACTCAGTCCCCTTACGGGAATAAAAATTAACACGGCCATTCATGATTCGCCCAAAGAACGAAAAAACCGATTCTTCTTTGTGAAAGTGGGAGAGAAATGGCCTATTGTGAGGAGCTGGGGCCAGGTTCCGGAGGCATACCTTGGTACGCCGTCTATGACGGAGAGTGCCTCCTACGCATGGTTGACCAAGGCCATACGGCCGAACCTCGACGAGTTCAAGAGGGACTTCTTGGTTTCCCAAGCGGAGACCAAGAAGGTTAAATGGGGGCCGCTATCACCGGCTCAGAAGCCACACCCTCCGATTATGATGATGAGACCTGAAGACTCAAGGGGTGTGATCATCCGCTCAAGGCCCACGGAGGAAGCTACTAAGAGGGTAATTGGCACGCCCTCATCGTCTTCGTCGCAGATTAACCTTGTGGCTGCCGGGATCTGCGGCGGATCCGGCACCACCTGCCGAGTGGGGAAGTCCGTCGAGGATAGGGCCGACAGAGGATAGGAGGAGTCATCCTCGGCCTACCAGCTTGCGGCGAGGGTGGTCCCGTGCGCCGCGCCCGGATGGAATCTCTGTGAGGAGCCGGCTCGCGACGTGCATGAGGTTCACGCGTTTTTATTGTGGAGCCGTCGACGAGAGCCGATCCACCAAGAGCCGTTCCAAAGGCGGCCAGAGAAGGAAGCTTTGCTGCGCTCGGCCCAGGTCAGCAAGGGAGGAGCTCGCCAAAATGCTGATGATGACGAGTTTCTGGACCGTATTTTGGATGAAGCAACGGCGTGCTTGGTGCGAGAGGATGCTCCTGACTTGTCATCTCCCATTCTACCGCTAGTTGGACCAGGCCTAGAGTCCAGGCCTGCGAGGCCCTTCAGGAAGACTTATGAGGTATGACTTCTGCAATGGCTCCCTTGTATTTTTTTCTTCCTTGTTTTTGTAACTCACACTTCGCTTTTGTCTTGTGCAGTCAAGAAGGTTGATCTCAACTGTCTCCCGGAAAGTGGAGCAACGCGATCGCATCATTGCGGATCGGGAGGTTGAGATCGCCTGGCTGGAGGCCAAGTTGGTCGCCTCAGGAGGGAGCTCCGTGAGCAGACCGCTGCTCTTGAGGCTATCATGGCGGGCATGGAGGCAGAGAACGCTGAGCTGAAGGCCGAGGTTGCTCGCTTGAAGGAGGAGGAGGATCGACTTAAGGCAAGGAATAAGCTCCTTGCCGACAGAGCCGCAGTCTCAAAGAACGAGTTGGCCACTCGGATCAGCCTCCATGAGATCGGAGGCGCGTTGCACGCCCGGCTGTTAGAGGGGCTCAACATTGGACGGCGTGTTGCACGGTTAGTCGATCCTGACTTCCCAATTGAGCTTATCAATCAGAGTAACCGCGCGGCGCAATGTAAGAAAGACTTGGTGGGAGAGCCCCGAGACAGCCAGGGTGGTCCGCCGCCTTTGTAGCCTTCTTGCACTTTTGAGATTTATGTACATTGTACCTTACTTTTGGAGCAATAAAATGAAAGTTCTTTTCAATTTGATATCCATGGTCTTTATTGCCTTTTGTGTTTGTGTGAATCATTGCATTGGGCGGCCAACCTGGTTGGCCGGTGACCGTTGCTTGGTTGCCTAAGGAGCTGAGTCCCTAGGCTTGGCAGGTGGTTGCGTTAACTAGCCTTGCGGTGCTGTCCAAGTGAAAACTTGGGCAGTCAGCGTTGGAGAAGGAACGCTTCTCGCCACTATTTGATCACGCTACCCTTTCGTTGAGAAGGCTAGTGCGTGGGGCAGCCAACCTGATTGGCTGGCTGCCTAAGGAATAAGATCCTTAAGCTGGGTAGGCGGTTGTATTAACCAGCCTGGTGACGCCGTGCAAGTGATAACTTGGGCAGCCAATGTTGGAGAAAGAATGTTTCTCCCTTCGACCGTTGTTGATTGACGTTGCTGCTCCCTGAGAGGAGGTCGTCGCGTGTGCCATATTTGCCCCCTAAGGTTTTTAGACCGCTGTCGGACCACTTGGATGACCAAGGTTTAGTACGACCGCTATTGGGCCGCTCGGATGACCGAGGTTTTAGACCGCTTATGGGCCACTTGGATGACCAAGGTTTCAGACCGCTCATGGGCCACCTGGATGACTAGGGTTTAAGACCGCTTACGGGCCACCTGGATGACCAGGGTTTTAGACCACTTCTGGGCCACCTAGATGACTAGGGTTTAATGAGAGGGTGAAGACCCTCCCGAATTAGGGGCAGTCTAGGTCGAGTAAACCTGCAAGGCAAACGCAGTTCATATGTATGCACACAGAGCCTAGGATTATATATGCTAAGTAAACCTCTTATTTTGCCGAATTAAAACAAGCATGCGAATGAATGCGCATAAGTGGGTGAGTGCGTACCTGGGTCCTATTGGAAGTATCGCTTGAGGTGGGTTGCGTTCCATGTTCATGGGACCAACTTTCCATCCTGGTTTCGGAGTTTGTACGCTCCGTTTCGCAGGACGGCGAAGATAAGGAAAGGTCCCTCCCAGTTGGGAGAGAGCTTGTTGCGGCCGGCTAGCTTGCTTGTGGCCTCGATGCCTCGTAGGACCAAGCCCCCAACGTCGAACTGCTGGGCTTTCACCTTTCTATTGTAGTACCGGGCAACTTAGTGTTGGTACGCCGCTGTCCGTATTCTGGCGGCGTTGCGGGCTTCCTCTAGCAAGTCTAAGTGCTCCGTGATCCTCTGGGAGTTGGCCTGTGGGTCGAAAGACTCCACCCTGAGACTTGGAAGCCCGATTTCGACGGGTATTACTGCCTCGATCCCCTGCAATGTGAGCCAAGGGTGTCTCGCGTTGGTTCCTTCGGTGTTGTTCGATAAGACCAGAGGACGGATGGGAGCTCGTCAGCCCAGGAGCCCCCGGCGTCCTCCAACTTAGTCTTTAATCCGTGGAGTAGCGTACAGTTCGTGACCTTCACCTGCCCGTTGGCCTGGGGGTATGCCACCGAAGTGTGGACCAGCTTGATCCCAAGGCTGGTGCAATACTTAGTGAAGCGTTTCCCTGTGAATTGGGTCACGTTGTCGGTCACCACGACCTCTGGAATGCAGAACCTGCAGACAATGTTCTGGCAAAGAAATTCCAGCGCATTGTGTTCCGTGATTTTCGCCAGCGGGACAGCTTCAACTCACTTGGTGAAGTAGTCGATGCCCGCGATGATAAACTTCCTTTGCCCCGTGGCAATGGGAAACGGGTCGAGAATATCGAGCCCCCATTGCGTGAAGGGCCACGGAGCTTGAAGTGACTTCAGGTCGGCCAAACAGCTGGTGGTGAAGGTTGCCGTGAAGCTGGCAGCTTTCACATTTCTTCACAAACACGCGTCCTTTTTCATTGAGGGCCAATAATAGCCCTGTCGCATGATCTTAAAGGCCAGGTTTTTCCCGCCTACGTGTGGTCCACAGATCCCGAGGTGAACTTCGCCCAACGCGTAGTCGGCCTCCTCGGGAGATAGACAGCGGAGGAACGGCGTTGAGTATCCGCGGTGATACAGCCGCCCATCGACTATTGTGTACCAGGTCACTGTCTTTTTAATTTGCTTGACTTTTTCGGCGTCCTCTGGGAGTGATCCGTCGGCCAAATATCTAAGGTAGGGGGTCATCCAGTTTTTCATCTCGAAAATCTGCATTGCCTCCTGTTTCTCTATGCTATGAGCATTCAAGATCTCCCACATGTCCCTCGAATACTGTTCTGGTTTTTCGGCAGCCGCAGCTCTAGCCAATCGGTCTGCCTTCCAATTTTCAGTTCGAAGAACGTGAACTGCAGTCGCTTTGTGAAGCCCTGGATGGCCTCCTTGCCTTTGCCAGTGTACCGCCGGGGGAAGGGTTGTTTGCCTCGAAGCCCCCATTGACACGGTTGACGATTAGTTCGAATTGCCAAAACAACCCAACCTCTTGCCGAGCACTCTTTACTAATCGTAAGCCAGCCCAGCGGCTTTGTACTTGCAATTGGTCGTCACGGAAGTCAAGTTTTAGGTAATACTTGATCTCGAATCCGTTGGGGGTCGTAAGGACCACCCCTACTTTTGCCAGCATTGTCCGTGGACGCATCCGGCCCACGTGGAGTGTTCATTTCGGGACCTCGCCGGGTTTGCGTTTCTCGCGTCATGCTCCTCTTGAATTGGGGTCGTGGTCTCAACAATGAAGTCAGCCCAGAGCGTGCGCTTTATGACAGGTCTGGGCCTGAATTCGATGTCGAACTCTCCCAATTTGATTGCCCACTTTACTAGCCGTCCTAAAACGTCTAATTTTTGGAGTATGCCTTTGAATGGTTGGTCAGTAAGGACCACTATGCGATGCGCCTGAAAGTATGGCTTCAATTTCCGCGCTGTGAAGATAAGTGCTAGGGCCATTTTTTCAGCGCGTGGATAACGTGTTTCCGGGCCGGTCAATGTTTTGCTTACATAGTAGACCGGCTGCTGGATATCGGATTCCTGGTGCATGAGGACGGAGCTGAGGGATACTTCCGACACTGCCAAATAAAGGTACAGCTCCTCCCCGTCTTTGGGTGACGCTAGTAGTGGCGGGCTGGCCAGATACTGCTTCAATTTATTGAAGGCGGATTGGCAGTCAACCGTCCACCGGAATTCGTTGGATTTCGTCCCTCTCAGAGCTTTAAAGAAGGGCTGGTACTTGTCACCAGACTTCGCGAGAAAGCGGGACAAAACTGCCAGCCGCCCAGTCAATCGTTGGACGTCTTTGACGTTCCGTGGGGGAGCCATGTCAGCGAGGGCCTTGATCTTTTCTAGGTTTGCCTCGATCTCTCGCTGGGAGACGATGAAACCCAAGAACTTCCCAGAGGCTAGCCCGAAGACGCACTTGGCTGGATTCAGTTTCATTTGGTGCTGGCGGAGCACCTCAAATGATTCTTCCAAATCACGTATGTGGTTGCCGGTGACCCTACTCTTGACAAGCATGTCGTCGACGCAGACCTCCATGTTACGACCAATTTGCTTTTCGAACATATTGTTGACCAGTTGCTGGTAAGTTGCTCGAGCGTTTTTTAGTCCGAAGGGCATCACTTTGTAGCTTGAGTCGCCTTGTCCTGCCATGAACAAGGTATGCTCCTCGCCTTAGGACTCATTCGAACCGGGTTTGAAACCCGAATAGGCGTCCATGGCCGGAAGACCATCATGTCCAAAGTGAGTCAACTAGTAAGTCGATCCCGGTAGGAAAAAAGCTGTCTTCGGGTAGGCCTTGTTGGACGTCGGTAAAATCAACGCACATTCGCCATTATTCGTTGCTCTTTTTAACCAAGACGATATTTGAGAGCCAATCCGGGTACTGGACTTCTCTAATAAACCCAGCGTCCAGTAGCTTTTTCACCTCCTCTCAGATGGCAATCAGCTTCTCTGTGGAATGGTTTCTCCGCTTCTGCCTGACCGGCTTCCGGTCAGGATCAAAGCCCAGCTTGTGGACCATTACCTCAGCCGAAATCCCGGGCATATCAGCGGGAGTCCATGCAAATATGTCGGCGTTCCGTTGAAGGAACACAATTAGTTCTGTGCGCAGTGTGCCAGTGAGTGAGCCGTCAATCTGCACACTTTTTCGGTTCCTTCGGATTTAGTGGGACCAGATCTGTGGCTTCACCGGCTGCGCCTGTTGCCAGGTGGTCTCGTCTCGGTGATTGAGTTCTCCCACCGTGCTAGTGCTGCCGCAGGGGCAATTTGGGACATGTAGCACGTCCGCCCAATTATTTAGTCGCCTAACACCTCCCCAACACCGTAGGGTGTTGGAAACTTCATTTTGAGGTGCGGAATCGAGGTAACTGCCCCGAATTCCGCCAGGCAAGCTCTGCCCAGTATAGCGTTGTATACTGAGGGTAGGTCGATCACCAGGAAGCTAAGTGTGCAACTTGCTGTCATTGGATACGTCCCTAAGGTAACTTCCAATTGAATAGTCCCTTGAATGGGTACTGGTTCGATGTCAAGGCCCTATAACGGGCCTTCGGCCGATTTTAGTTGGTTCTTTTTTAGGCTTAACTTTAAGAAGGCATCCAAGTAAAGCAAATCTTTTGAACTTCCATTATCGATAAAGATTTGTTTTAGCTGGTAGTCTAAAGTACCATCTGAAACGAGTGCTGATATAACAAGGGGTCAGTATGGGGGGACATTACATGATTTGAGTCACTATCACTGAAGATAATAGTATTATCTACTGTGCGCTGCTTCTTCCTCCCAGTCTGCTGCTCCTTACTGTCCGCCGGGCTCTTGGCAGGTCGGGTGGTGACCATGTTAACCACTCCTGTCGCAATCCTATTCCGGGGAGGAGTCTGATCCTGTCCTTCTTCACCAGCCGCTTCTGAGTTCTGTCCGGGGCCTCTAACAAACTTCGTGATGTGTCCTCTGTGAATCAGGTCTTCGATCTTCCTTTGTAGCATCTTGCAGTCCTTAATTGAATGGCCAGCAGAGCGATGGAAGTCACAGTATTTCGACTGGTTTCTAGAGTCTTTCTTCAGCGGTTTGGGCCACTTTAGGAATTTTTCTCCACGAATCTGCATGAGGACGTTGGCGTGCGTATCTGTCAGAGGTGTGAAACTGGTGGGCCCATAGTCTCTGCGTTCTGGGGGCCCAGTCCGGCGCTGCTTCTAGCGGGAGTGTTCTCCGCCGCTGTACTTTCTCTTCCCTTCACCAGGGAATGGTCGAGGCTGATCCGCCCGCTCTAGACGTTTTGCCTCGTTGACCTGTTTTGCTGCAACGTAGGCCCTGGTGATGGATTCCGCTTCGCGGAAGGTCTGAGGATTCTTGTGGGTAAGGTGCTTGAAAAAGTCACCGAAAGTAAGTGCAGAGATGAAACTGCCCAGCTTCATCTCTTCTGTGATCCGGGGGATCCTTCTGGCCTCCGCCACGAAGCGATCCAGGAAGCGCCGTGGGTTCTCTCCCGGTTTCTGCTTTATGTGGGAGAGATGCCATGGCTGTTTCTCTTCCCGTCGGCTTGAAGCGTACTGAGCCAGGAAGAGGTCTCTGAGCTCACAGAAATTGCTGATAGTTTCAGAAGGGAGGTGGTGGAACCAGATTCGAGCGTCTCCCTTCAGTGTGAGCGGGAAGCAGCGCACATTGTTGAGTCTTCTAGCCCTTGTAGATTCATATGGGTGCGGAAGTGATCCAGGTGGTCAACCGGATCACTGCCCCCATTGTATAAGTCAAGGGACGGCATCTTGAATTTTGACGGCAGTAGACGGCTCAAGATCTCTGTAGTGAAAGGAGACCGGTCCAGGTCGATGATGCGCTCTTCCTCTTGGAACACACCATTCCAGTTCTTGTCCACCCGCGGATCGGTACGGACGACGTTTGCTGATCATTTGGAGTTGAGGTAATCCCCCAACTCTGTCTTGTCTCTGGCGGGTTCAGCAGCCGGTCGGCTGCTGCCTCCAGTGGATCGGGCAGTCCTGGAGGCTCGCTCCTGGACTGCGTGGTTGTCTTCTGCCCAAGGTATCAGGGATTTCTTCTTTCTGGGCTCTTTGGCGGAGATGCACTCCCGGAGCGTTCCATAGGCCTGTTCTGGCCAGGAACGCGGGAGGATGCTAGAGCCAGATTGTCTCCAGTCTTTTCGGGCCTCTTGGCCCGCATTTTCTTCCTCTAGCCACCCCTTTTGGTGGCAGGAGCAGGAACGGCTGCTGGTGGAGCCACTTGTTATCGTTGCTCGTTTTGCATGCAAAGTAGCTGAAATAGGCGATTGTTGGCCTGCATATGCTCCACCAGTTACTGAAAGTAAGGTTGTGGAACTCCGCCCGTGGCCCCGTTGACCATGGCACCAGCAGCGTGGTCCTGGTCGGGGTTAGCAGTGTCTCTAGTGGGGTCGCTAGTTTGGGCTCTCGTGTTCACCATTGCAGAATCAGAAGGTGACAGAGAGATAGTTCGTGTAGATTTTAGTGGTAGGCTTTTGTAAGCGCTTCCCACAGACGGCGCCAATGATGCGTCTCTGGATCCGAACTTCGAACAGATTCGGGTGATCCTTTTGTCGTAGTTTCGACTCCGTTCCCTGAGTTGGATCCTGCACACCACTAAACAGAACAAGAGGTCAACGTGTTGGCAGAAATTTGTCCCACCGAAAACACTTCGACGCTCAAGTCAGTAAAACAGTCTTCAAAAGGAAGAAACTGAAAATAGAAAGAGAGAGAGAGTTTGAGTGTTTGATACAGATGTAAGAGAGACGTGAGGTCTTCTTGAATCTGGATGGTGGGAAGGCAGTAAACGGCCGTAAGGGTCCGCTTGTTGCCTTAGGGTTTTTTGGAGGATGAAGGTGGCAGTGAAGGCAGATTTCTCATAGTACTCAATGAAAGCCTAGTTCAGAATCCCCCCAGAATGATGATTCTAGGGTTTATTTAATGGCTGAGAGGGTGATCTTCCTCCTTTGGAAGGCGCGATCTCCTCTGTCCACCTTGGCTGGCCCACCTTCTGGAGCGAATGCCAGTTGCCAAGGTGGGCGTGATTGTTTTCTTGTGAGGCGGCCAACAACTTTCCAAGTTGGTTTCTTTCCTTCTAAACATATTACCTTTGGAATGCCTTGGTTGTCAAGGAATCGGGAAGATCTGGCGCTTTCCTTCTTTGAAGGGCGCCAATCTTGTTAATGCTCGTTTTGGTCTGAGTCGAGATCGTGGAATATCTTTGGAGGATCGTTGTTGGCCTTTTGAGGATTCGTGGGCTTAAACGAGTCATGCCCGTTACTGTAGAAAGGTTCCTTTGGGCCCAACATGTGAAGCGCAGACGATCAACGTTCGAGTTGACCGGCAGCGTGCGTATTGGCCGCCCTTGTGAAGGACGTTAGCTATTAATTGCCTGATGGGCTATGGGCCTGAGTATGCCAGGCCCACTACTGTAGCAAGCTTCTTCGGACCCAATGCGCACAAGGCAGAAGTCAACGTTTGAGTTGGCCCGTCTGTTTGAGAGTTGGCTGCCAGACGGTCAATGCCAGCATTGACCGCCTTGAGCTTTTCAGCTCTTGAGCCCGTTTTTCAATTGGGCCGTTAGAGTATTGACCGTCGTCTTGGGCCTTTGACTTTTGCGGGGCCAGCCCATTTTTGATATACCCATCAAAATTGATGAGTATAGTATTACAAAATCCCACAAACCGTCCAAGCTGAATCAATTCCCACTCGGTCGATTTGAATGAGTTACCTCAACTGATAATTTGACTTGAAATAGACTCAAAACGTAATGTGTTTCCGCTGCTAAGCATCCTCAAATTCTCATCAAATCAATCAATGTTAACCCTTAATCAAAACTATTATATCATATACATTAAGAATTATAAATATATAATATCACATTATTAAATGGTATAACAATTCGGATACTCCTTTCTTTTGATATTAATAAAATAAGGTATTAATTTCCTAAAAAAAAAAACATGCTTGAAATTAGTGCACTAAGGCTGAGTTAATTTGTCAAAATTTTTTTATCAAATAAAAAATATTTTTTATAAAATAAAAAAATACTTTTTGTAAAACATATCTTCATATAAAATATTTTTTATTTTTTTTTGTAAAAAATAATTTTTTTAAAAAAATAACTTTTCATTCAAATATTTTTCAAAGTTTGGCGTGCATAGAAAAATATCACATATGATGCATACCCAAAAAGTCAATTTGATCCTAATCCCTTTTCAACTCGTATTCGAGTGTAACCTAGAGGTTTGAACTGATTTTCTATATACTACAAATAAAATGAAGTTTGATTAAGGGGCTTTACTTACCAAAAAAGGAAAAAAAAAAGATTATGGGGCTCTAGGATTTTTTTAAGAAATCCTTTTAATATTCAAATTAGTATGTGCTCAATTTATTAAGAGGAAATTAGAAGAGCAGCAAACCTTGGCGACCAGTTGACGAGGAGGTGCAGACCATTGTTAGAGGGTTCTTAGTGGTAGGCCATCATTATATTAGAGATGACTACCTTATATTACTAAAAGAATATTGAGTGAAAATTCTTTTTCATTTGTAGGTTAATACCTTTCTTTTTTCACTTGTCTTACTCCTAAGCGTTTTCTCTCGTTTATAGACAAAGATGCTTAAGCAAGTGGACCGCTTTTGCCATACATGGCTAGATTTGTGGCAACTTTTGATCAAATGTGGTTTTCTAGGTCTGCGCCATGCCTTAGGTCATCATAGTTATCAGGTCGGTGCCTCCTTTGGCTCCTAGTGCGGTTGACATCAACATAGCCCCAACTACATCCCATGTTGGTGCCTTGTGCTGCCCCAGCCGAGGTTTGCGTAGCCTTTTTAGAGGCCTTGCGGATTTCCAAGTAGTCACTTTTCAAGCCTCTGCCTATGCTACTTTTTTAGGGTGGTGCTATAATCAGTTGCAAGATGATTGTTGACCTTAGTCAGTAGCCTAGGTCAGAATATTTGGGTCGGATCGATTAAAATACGTACTAATTTTAGGTATATTATTTTGGATTGAATTACCAATTTAGATTTTTTATTTGTTCATTTGAGTTAACCCATCATGTCAAGTTCCATTAGTAGCCCCCTAACTTCTAGGGTGAATCTTAGCCTCAAAGATTATTTATTATCCAAACTCATGAACAGGTCGTTTATTTGAGTGGGTAGTTCATTTGAATTTGAACTCTTTATTCATTTGAATGAGTCTTTCATTCAAACTCTCAATTTATTAGAATTCTTAGTTCATTCAAACTGTTCGTTCTTCTGAACTCAAATTCTTTATTCATCCAAATGGGTTCTTTATTTGAACTCTTACTTCATCTGAAGGGGTCATTCACATAAGCTCTTAGTTTATCTGAATATGCCATTTATTTGAACTTTTCATTCATCTGAATATGTCGTTCATCAAAACTCCTAATCCGTTTGAACTCTTCATTCAATCGAATGGTCGTTCATATGAACTTCTAGTCTATTCGAACTTTTCGTTTATCTAAATGGTTATTTGTTTGAACTTTTTGTTTATCCCAATAGGTCGTTCATCTATACTCCTAGTTTATTGCTATGATGGCCCACTGGTGTCAGCATCACTGCCTAGGGTTAGCCTGACCCTAGTGTCGGTTGGCCAACCCAAGGCCCGCTCGGTTAGCAGTGGCCATTTCTAGGGTAGCCGATTTTTTTTGATAAGTAATTAAATTTTATTAATAAAAAAAAAAAAAAATACAGGATCGATGTTCTATCTCTAAGGATTTTACCAATTTAAATTTAGAACAAAGACGTTGGACATTCATCGAGTACCGTGAATCGTGTCATGAGATCCAAGGTAAAGTAACAAACACGAAGGAGACAAACAGAGTACCATCCGCCAAAGGTCGACAATTAAGTCATTTCCATCAGCTTCATCAGACAGAGCGATTCAGCAGTAGCAGTAAACATTAAGAACACAAGGAAAGAACTCCAGCTTGCTTCAGCTAGAGACACGCCAGCAGCATAATACATCAATGACAAGGAGCAAGCTAAATACTTAAATTTAGCTTTCAACCCAAAAACAGCCTTGGGGAGCGCACACCCACCTTAGCTGGACAAGGTAAATCATCCCCAAAAACACACCCACACCCAACAAAACAACAGCATGACCCACAGACAAACATGCTCAAAATCTACAGCTCCCACCACAAACATATTCTCAGATAGTTGATTGCAGCTTCACCCAAGCCACCACACCATACAGGCAGAGGATAAAAAACAGCAACTTCCCAGAATTCACATACGCAGCAGCATCATTATCAACAGCATACACATCAGCTCAAAAATTGACCAATTAAATCACACCATAGGCAACTCCACAATCTACAAGAATAGCTAACCAAACCGGAGGAACCAGCTCTGATAGCCCGGTGCAGACAGCATCTCCTACCAGCTAGGTTGATTCAGCATCCTTCTCTCAACCTTACCCGGTCAAAGCAAAGGACCCAATATTACACCCTCACCCAAACAAATCTATAGCAGTACTTCCAGACCTATAGTAGACTTAAGCGTAATCACATATAACCACACAACCGGCACTGAAAATGCCAGCAGAATCAGTCACCAAAAATCCACCAAACAGATTATGTTGTAAGGCCCTTAGGATGCTCTGGAGTGGATTTTCAGTGCCCCCGGGAGTTGGATTGTTTCCTTGAACTAGCCTGCTCGGGCAAGGAATAAGAAAAGTCTACCATGTCATAAGCACGAGAGGCGTTCAGCTACTTACGAATCACATCTAGATTATGCTTCAGCTTGCCCATACTTGGGCAAGAGCTTAGTTCCCCAGATTGGAGAGGCTGATCACTTGAGCTAGGCACCTCTACTCCATTTGTTTGAAGTCCACGCATCATAATAGTCGCATATGAGCCTGAAACATTTGCAGTAGCCTGGAGTCGTTCCACAGCTTGGGCAGGAAGAGCAATATTATCAGGAGCTGCATCCATTCCAGTTGGGGAGAGCTGGGTAGAATTTGAGATTGTAGAAGAAGGGCTCAGCAGCAACTGATCAACAGCCTCTACGGAGACTGAGTCCCTGGCTAAGGACAACCAAGAGACTTTAGAAAATCTGCAGTCAAGACCTAGGGGCAAATCTACCACAGCTTGGGCAGGAAGCTCCAAATTTCAAAGAGTGGCAACCATTCCATCAGGGGGAAGTTGGGCTAAACTTGATTTTTCAGCAGTGAGGCTTAGCTCTTGCTTATCAACAGCTTCTAAAGAGGCCAAGTCTCTGGTTGCAGGCTCACTGCAGACCAAGGCATCTCCGAAATCTAGAGAGGGGTGAGAAGTCCCTTGGTCTACCGAGCTCAAAATAGTCCAACCAGGGACAGTATTGGTGATCTCCAGCCAACTGAGCTCGACCCAAAGTCTCCATGTCATAGGCCTTAGATGGCACAGCTCCTCCATCAAACTGGTTCAACTTTGACACTGAGGTGGCAGGATCAGGCATTGAATGCATGGTGCTACATTGGGAGCTACTATGGCCAAGAAGATGACAGCCACCACACCAGACTGGTTTCCAGCCATATTCAACCTCCACAAGAGCTGGCCACTCCAAAGAAGATTGCCTCCCTGAGTCCAGCCTGATTTTGGAAGGCATTACCGACTCAGAATTCATTTCAACACATACCCTTGCAAACTTAAGCCGTTCCATTTTTGCCGTATAAGAGTCTAACTGCAAAGGCTTCACCACAAGATTGACAATCCAACTTAAGCCAAGAGGAGTCCAGTAATCAAGAGGGACATTGTGAAGATTGATCCAAATGGGAAAGGACTTGTGTTCCTCCTTATTCGCCGGCATGCCAGGGACCCACTGTTTGAGGAAGAGAGGCCTTCCAGCAAAAGTCCAAGGGCCAGCAAACAAACATGAATCTATCATCCCACGGGAAGCAAACTGGAAGAAGTAAAATCCAGCACCATGCTTTGCAACATGGCTAACCCCAAATTTAGCCCATATTTTTTGGGCAATATGATTAATAGCATGGAAATTAAGGGGCATCCCGTAAAAATATCTAACAAGAGTGTATCGCCAAACCAATTCCCCTTGTGAAACAACATCAAGGGGAGGGAAATGAATGCTGTGCCTCCTTCAAATCTTTGTGGAGGGAAGTATTGCATCGGCCCAGTTACATCCACAGACCCATTCTTGACTAAATTAGCCTAGGAAGACTGGGGAAGGCAAGTATTTGGACCAGAGGAAGCATTCCCAGAACCAGATGAAGGAAGGAGAAAATTACCTGCCTTTGGCGTCGTAGTTCGAAGTCCATCTGCCTCAACACCAGACAGCACAAGGGAAGACACTTTATTCACTGACGGATGACCATAGCCCAATTCTAGCCGTTTCGTGCTTTTAAGGAAAGAAGCATTAGGGATAGGAGACTGCATTGGGGCCGTTCGCAGCAAAGGGGGGAATGAACCAGAGGGATGGTCCATCGCATCCACTGAGCCCACTTCTGAAGAGCTTGAAATGGGAAGAAAGGATGGAGGGAACGAAAGGGAAAGAGCTACTGATGCCCCTAGGGAGCAGGTATAACCGGCGCCGGCGAGAATCGACCAAAAACCACCTCCGTAAAATTTGAAAACAAGAGAGAAGGGAGAGCTTCTCTCTCTAACGTCTTTCACCTTCGAGGGCAGCCGATGCTGACAACCAAATCGGAGAGGGTCCCACACCTTGGTAAGCAGGTGTCAGCTTGGAGCCCCAGGTACCCAATGTCGGGCATTTGGGCACTAAATGACTTTCAAGCATTGTGCTAGGCAGAGGGGGGTGGGTGCCCCATTAAGGGCCACCCACTTATATCTCCGCCATCCTATAGTACTGACTATAGCCCTCGAGAGTGTATTTAATATATATTCATATATTTCAACTCATGATTTGTATTAGTTATGGTGGAGATACAGAATTCTTTTAGATTATAAAATGATGGTGTCTAGTCCAAATGAGAGGACGCCCTCCCCTTCGACAAACTGTACTGGTGTTTATGACGCCTCCGTGGAGGTGGGTGTACATTTTCCGCTTGCATCAGAGTTAGTGGTTCTCCTACACGATCTTGGCATACCATTGGCTAGGTTTAACTTGAATGCTGTCAGGTACATTATAGCTTTATGCATACAATTTCATTAGTAAAAGCATTTAGTTTCTTCCATAGTCATCAGGACCATGTTTAAATTCAGGAGTAGAAACTTTAATTGGTTTTATATTTCTCCTTTGGGAGCCCCATTATTTTTAGGTGAAAATTTAGATTCTATGAAAAATTAGTAAACCCATTTATTTTTTTGAAATGCGATCATGTGTGGCCCATCCCTTCTGTGTGGTGTGAGTTGAATCCCACCTTCTGTGGGGATATGCTAACTGTTGTTCTTCACTCTATCCAAGCTGAGCTTACTCTGATACGTTCAACTAAGTTGGGTGAGACAAGCTGCCATTTGAAGGAAGAGCTTCCGGACATGAGGTGCAGTCCAGCTATGGAGGGGACTTGGTTAGCTATTGCTACAGGGCCAGCAGCGAATCAAGTTGGTGAGCGAATCAAGTTGGTGAGCGAAAATCCCGTCTCGGTAAGAAACAAAGATTAGTTGTTTATTTGGGTTCTGCAACCTCACCCATGGGATGCCGAAAAAAATCCCTCTCAGCCGATTTTGCAATTGCTATCTCAATTTCTTTAGCTCAGATGAGACCACTCCATTCGAAACTTTCGGAATAGGCGTCAAATCAAGCACAATATCGATAGCAGATTCGATCCCTGATCTGCAAACAATCCAGACCAATCCTCAAAAAACATCTTCGAACTCACAGATGACCAAAATGTCTTCAATGGTCACGTAATAGCTCCCAGATGTGACCATATGTGTCAAATATGCTTAGCACTTAGTTCTTAACAAATAACTCGTTACACCAAGATCAACCCTAAAATCTTCTTATTGATTCTTCTTTGAAACTAAGAAGACTTTTATCTTGAATGCAAAATGGAATAGACTTACCGAAATCGTCTTCTATGACTGAGGATCCAGCTCTAACTTCATAAGCTGTATATGCAAAATGCCTTGCTAAAACAGTCTGACTTCTATCTGGACGTCTGAAATCCGAATGTTTGAAATTTAAACGATCCCTTGACAAATAGCATATCAGGCAGCAATTTGAAGTAGACTCCATTTTCTGACGAAGCAAACTCAGCTTGTGAACTTCTTCTCGCTAAACTCGCAAGCCAACCTTCAAACTCAGACTTTGGGGAAGAAGACTTTGTTTCACCTAACTTTCCTTTAGCTTATCCTCTGAAGGATAAACAAATCTATCATTCGAGTGCTGACTCCAATGCTCTAATTTCTTCTGAAATTACTTCTCAAGACTACTCCTACTCAATCAACAAAGTATGATCCAACTTCTCGTCATAAGTTTAGCATCGAAATGACACCAACTACTTCCCGATTGAATCTTGAAGTCCTCAACTACTATCATGCTTCAAAAAATCTTTCAAATTCTTCAACCTCTTCCTGAGCATTGCTTTAGGAGATCGAACTACAAACTCTTTGTCTTTCGATTCTTCAGCGATAAAAGATTTGCAGGGATGACTATCCACTCGATCATAACGACGAGTGGGAATGGACAATCTTCAGTCTTTTTCTTACTCCAACTATAACTTCAGACTTCTACATCATTAGCACCATCTCTGGCAATAAAATCAGACTTGCACTTAATTGTCCTGTCTTCTAGTAAGGAGAAACAAGTTAATTTGACTTGAACTTCATCTTTATCTGCGATATCCAATCTTGAAGAATTTTCATTCATCTCCACTTTCACTGCTAACCTTTCTATTGGCCAAAAATCTCCTATCTCGCGAGATTTCGAGTCGACCAACTTTATCACCCACCCCTCTACCGATCAAAATCTCCTTCTACTCCGCGAGATTTCGGACCAACTCCAATTTCAGACCACTACTCTTCCAAAATCGCAAAATCTAACAAAATCTCTACATATTTGTAGAACCTAAACAAAATTCTAATTCAATTATTATATCAAATCATACATTACGTCGCTTGTGCGACTCATTATTATCAGATGATTATACTTCCAATCCAAACCCAAACCCCTACGATTCGACCCTCTGATTCAAACCTAGACCTCCACAACTCGAATTTTCTATTATCAACCAGAGGTAATACTTATTATACCCAAATATTCAGCCAATCATCTATCCAAAATAATCTAAAGTACCTCTCATTACGACATTTCTCTGATACTACTTTTGTCACGAACCCGGACCAAGCAAGTTAATTTAAATAATTAATTATAATTTTTAAAATCTAAAATTTAAAATAATTTTAAACAAATAATACTAAGTCGCAAAATTCGGATGTGACAAATCAAAATATACAACTCAACAAAATTAAAATCCTTACAGGACCTCAACGAACAACCGTCCGAACAATATAAATATGACCTACTCTACAATCATCGTAAGGGAGGTAATAATTCGACCCAAAAATCATAATCAAACATAACATAATATTCAAACTATTTCCGAAATATAACAATAAGTCCATATTCGGCCAATTCCATAATCCAAATATATCAAATATCAATATAAATCACAATAAAACTGAAACTCACCCAATCGGATGAATATCTGACCGATCACGTCTTTACTCCTGTACTGCATCCAAACCTTCTACTCTGAATGGACAAAATAGAAAAATGAGCATAATGTTCAGGAAGTATCATATTTAATCAAAAGGAGTCCAATAAATCAGAGGGAATGTCAAATGGATAAAAATCCAATCAAATTTCAGAATAAATCTAAATCGCCGATAAGACAAATTCAACCGAAATCCAAGATCTAAATTTCAAAATCCAATGGTAATCTCGTACTCAAATCAAATATCCAAATCCAAATAAATATCCAAATTTCGAAAATATTCCTCGTCGGGACGTATATATATATAAACACACACACACACGCATGTATATATATATACATATACAAATATATATAATATCAAAATAGAGGTGATTCGGACCAATTTCAAAACAGATGTCGATCCAAGTCCAAGTCCAAATCCAATACCTGATCAGCTTGTAATTTGGGGCAGAATCCGATAGCTGGATGATCCAATAGTGTGCGCAGAGATCGGAGCAGCACCGCGACAGATATTCCAAATGTTCGGATCAAAACATATAATCAAAATTATTTATACGAGACATACCAAGCCTAATTATAGGCAAAAATCGGCAAATCTCAAATCCATGTCCAAAATTCCATATCCAAATCAAAGTTTGATACTAATTAATACAAAAATATAAATTATGTACCAAATTTGGGTTCTAATTATTTAAAGACTAATTTGAGGAAGGGTTACACATAATCCAGATAACATTAGGCCAAAATCCATGTACTGTGTACCCATAGATAAGGTCACTCACTATGTTTTGCCACCTGCGGCTTTGGGTGCATTCCTCAAGCTTATCAAATATATTAGGACGTCCGAATATATTCTAAAGTCAAGTCAAATTATCCAAATGGAAATGGTTACTACTCCAAGCCTTTCTTGTCGGTGGAAAGGGATTTCCAAATAACAAAATAATCTCCCGGTTGGGAGCTGGCAAGAATCTAATAATTCAAATCAAAATGTAGTGACCACAACCTGACACGTGCATGTGATTGCATGGCCTATGCAAAGTTTTTTGCTCATTTTTTTTATACAAATATATTAATATAAAAATATAAAATATCCAATAAATTATTCGGACTTTCAGAAAAATATTAAACTTTTTAAAATCATAAAACCTAGTCTAATAATCCCCAAAATATCCAATGAACTACACATTTATGTCCAGAATAAATAATTCAAGTGTATAAAAATACATACATATTAGTAAAAATTTTAAACAGTGTCCAAAATACATTAGAAATTAAATTAGACCAAATAGGGGATTT
Organism: Nepenthes gracilis; assembly: GCA_033239525.1. Lineage (NCBI taxonomy): Eukaryota > Viridiplantae > Streptophyta > Magnoliopsida > Caryophyllales > Nepenthaceae > Nepenthes > Nepenthes gracilis. The sequence goes on along the minus strand of BSYO01000026.1, from coordinate 8,450,123 downwards.
ACAGATATTTGCCTGGACCTCATACTTTACAGATCTGAAGAAGGGATGTCCCGAAGTATTCCAATCAAGCCTTTCTCTCTCCTTTGCCGCGTCCTCTCTCTCCTCCGTGCGCCCCTTCCTCTCTCCTCCGCTCTCCTCCGTGCATGGCCCTCAGCCGGCCGCTGCCACCGCTCCACTTGCTTGGCCGTCGACGACCTCCCCGGCAACACCCAGCCGGCACCGGCACCGTTACACGGCCGCCGTCTCCTCTCTCCTCCTGCGGCTTCGCCGCACCACACCGCACGCCACCATTGCCTCATCCCACGTTGCGTCGCTGCACACCACCGATAACTACCAGTGCACCACCATCGCCACCGTCTCCTTCCTCTCCCTCCTCCTCCTCCTCCTCCTCCTCCTCCTCCTCCGCCTTCCTCCTCCGCTGCAAAACCTGAAACCTCCTTCACTCTCTCTCCCCAAATCCATCCTCATCTCTTTTTCTTTTTTTTTTTTTTCATTTTCTTTTTTTTTGTTTTCTTTATTTATATAATAATAATAATAATATTATTATTATTATTTTATTTTCTATTTAAATTTTTCATTTCTTTTAATCCAAATTCTGAATTAATACCCGAGCGACAACACGGGCTCCAGCCCAACCGACCCAAACATCCTCCCAAAATTTTTCAATATTTAATTAATTTTGTCACGTCCAATTTGCCTAAAATTATAATTAATATTAAATTAATCTGAAAAAAAATCAAGAATATTACAGACATACTTGATTATTGGAATAGAATAAGATATAAATAAAATAGTTATTTTTAAAAAATGAATAAGATAAGAACAGAGCTAAGAGTTTTTATTCCATATTTAATTACTGTAATGGAAGAAATTAAAAATTAATATTATAATATTTGATATGCAATAATAGCATATGAAATAAAGTAAAAATTTATATTAATAATTTTTTTACTCTTATTCAAGAAAAAAAAAATTTTTGAAAGTAAAACAGTGTAAACAATGCCTATATGCTTCTATAGTGATATCTTCGATGGAAATGATATCTTCCACAACAACAACAACAACAATAATAATAATAATAATAATAATAATAATAATAATAATAATAATAATTCCATACGTGCTGATTGAGAGAAAATAGAAATAAAATTTATGGGTCACAAAAATAACTATTCCTTACATATAAGGAATAAAAAATACCTAAAAGTATGGGATATTTTTTTTATTTTTTAAGTTGGAGAAATAAATATTTCTTCAAAAATATTTATTTTGTATAAAAAAAAAATTAAACAGTGAAATAAATATTTTACTAATAATAAAGTAGAAATATAATTTTATTCCCACTAACCAAACAGATACTTAATTTGTTATCACAAGAATTGTAAGTTATTGTCTAGATTTATGGTATGGGAGTTTTTATCCTATAAGTTTTTAGGGAAGCATGGCCAAGCTGATAGCTCTTCCACTTTTTTAATCTTCAATTAGTTAAAAACCAAGTAAGTAGATTTAGCCTGAATAAATAACAACTTTAAGCCTTACAAACTCAGCATATTGTTGTTGTTTTCACCTATTTCATCTTTTTTGCTCTAAAGTTAACTACTACAAGATAATTTTTATGTTGATTCGCTAATAAGTTCATTCATGTAAGATTTTGTCTATTTACCAAACCAGACAGATAAATATTCAAAATTCTCAATTGAGCATCTATTGACAAATTTATATAAACTTCTAATATTATATTTTATACCCAGGTCTTTATATCTTTGTTTTGAGCTCGCATGAACTCTTGGATTTTTTTTTCTGATATTGGTGATGAACAATCATTATTATCCGTGTATATATCAACTTTTACCGGCCACTTCAAACAAATTAGTGTAAGTTAATAGAGTTTAAGTTTGTTATTTGCAAATTAGCAAACATGTTATATAGGCTTTTGAAATTTTATTTGAGCATTTTTTAAACCGGATCATCCTGCTCAGTAGTCTACAAGAGAATATATTAGTAATAATCATGAAAATAATAGCCAAATAAAAAGCTAGGAAAATGAATGTACCTCCCACGAGGGAAGGTCCCCTCCAACGACGGGGTCAGACAAGGTGCCATCGATACTAGGGCTTGGAGAGATTAAAGGTGACAAAGCGGCAAGACTAACTAAAACACACGACTATCAAAACTAGGAGATCCTTATGAAGATTCAACTTCATTACTCCCTGGAGAAGAGGATACCGAGCACATCTCTGTATCCCTCACGACAAGCACGAGTGACTGGAGTTTAAACCATCGATTTAACTGTCACGAACTCCAATCAAGCAGGTCAATTTAAATAATTAATTATAATTTCTAAAATCTAAAATCCCAAATAATTTTAATTAAATAATACTAAATTCAAAAATCCGGGTGTGACAAACCAATTAAATAGGACCCAATACAAATTAAAATCCACACAGGACCTCACACAACAACCGTCCAGATAGAAATAATACGACCTGTTCCATAGTTATCGTAAGGGAGATAACAATTCCAACCAAAAATCATCATCAAACATAACATATTATTTAACTATTCCCGAAATATAGCAATAAGTTCATATCCAGCAAATTCCATAATCCAAATATATCAAATATCAATATAAACCATAATAAAGCTGAAACTCACCAAGACGGATGAATACCTGACCGATCTCGTCTTTACTTCTGCACTGCATCCGAACCTTCTACTCTGAAGGGACAAAACAGAAAAATGAGCCTAATGCCCAGTAAGTATCATATTTAATCAAAAGGAGTCCAATAAATCAGAGAGAATGTCAAATGGATAAAAATCTAATCAAATTTCAGAATAAATCCAAATCGCCGATAAGACAAATTCAACCGACATCAAAGATCCAAATTTCAAAATCCAATGGTAGTTTCGTACTCAAATCAAATATCCAAGTCCAAACAAATGTCAAAATTTCGAAAATAGTCCTCATCGAAACGTATATATATATAAATATATATATAACTAAAACAAAGGTGATCCGAACCAATTCCAAAACTGATGTCGATCCGAGTCCAGATCCGAGTCCAAATCCGAGTCCGGGTCCAAGTCCAATCAATGCCGGATCGCCTTGTGATTCGGGGCGTAATCCGATAGCGGATGATGCGATAGCGTGTCTTAAATCAGGCGATGATCGCGACAGATATTCCAAAGGTCCAGATCAAAACATATAATCAAAATCATTTGTACGAGACATACCAAGCCCAATTATAGGAAAAATCGGCGAATCTCAAATCCAAGTCCAAAAATCCATATCCAAATCAAAGTCTAATACCAATTAATGTAAAAATACAAATTATGCACCAAATTTGGGTTCTAATTATTTAAAGGCTAACTTGAGTAAGTGTTACACATAATCCCGGTAACCTTAGGCCAAAATCCATGTACTGTATACCCATAGATAAGGTTACTCACTATGTTTTGCCACCTGCGGCTTTGGGTGCATTTCTCAAGCTTGTCAGATATATTAGGACGTCCGAATATATTCTAAGGTCAAATCAAATTATCCAAACGGGAAGGGTCACTACTCAAAGCCTTTCCTGCCGGCGAAAAGGGATTTCCAAATAAATCTCCCCGTCGGGAGCTGGCTAGAGTCCAATAATCCAAATCCAAATATAGTGACCACAATCCGGTACATGCATGTGACTGCACGGCCAATGTAAAGTTTCATGCTCATTTTTTTCATACAAATATATTAATTTAAAAATATACTATGTCCAATAAATTATTCGGACTTTCAGAAAAATATTAAATTCTCCAAAATCATAAAATCCAGTCCAACAACCCCCAAGACATCCAATGAACTACACATGCATGTCCAGAATAGATTAAATAGGTGTACAAAATTCATACATGTTAGTAAAAATTTCAAACAGTATCCAAAATATATTAGATATTAAATTAGACCAAAGAGAGGGTTTACAGATACTTGTCTGAACCTCATACTTTGCAGATCTGAAGAAATGATGTCCCGAAGTATCCGAATCGGCACTTTCTCTCTCTGCCGTCCCGTGGCCCTCACACTGCCCATCTCTCCTCTATGTCTTTCTCTCTTCTGTGCGAAGCTTCACTGGCGATGCTGCCGGCCACCCACGGCCCGTCAATTGCCGGCGTGCCACCATCGGCTGCCGTTGACCACCTCTGAACACCGTCACTCCTTCCTCTATCCTGCACTGAACGACATCTCTCACCCGTGCGCTTCTCTCTTCCCCGTTGCACAACTTCTGCGCACTTCGCCGAACACCCATGTCAACCGCCGGTCGTCGACGTACACCAGCAACCGCCGTCGACCACCATCACAACGCTCCTCTGCGCGCTGCCGTTAAGAACGCTGCCGACAAACGCCGTCGGCCTCCTCGGCGGTTCTCTTCGCTAAACCACCACCATCAGCCACACCGACCACCACTGGCATTAGCACCTCCTCGCCGCACGACGCCATCGCCGGCCGCCTCTATCCTTTCTCCTCTCCTCTGCCGAGCGCCGGCCAAAACCCTCTCCCTTCTCCCCTGCTTCTCTCTCTCCACGAAAACCCCTCTTTCATTGTTCCCCAATCTTATCCCGTACACTTTTTATTTTCAATCCTTATCTATCTTAATTTTATATATATATATATTTCATTTTAGTTTTCTTTTATTCCAAAATCCAAATCGATATTCGGGTGATAATGCAAGCGCATCCCGACTGATCCAAATGTTAATTCAAATTTCATAATATCTAATTAATTTTTTTGTCATGCGCAAAATACCTAAAATCACAATTGATATTAAATTGGTCCAAATAAAATCTGGGATATTACATTAACTGTGGAAGAGGTGCCACGAATATTAGGAATCCTATATTCATTGATATGATGGGAGCAATTATGACCTGCTTGTACCTACATATGGTGCGGTGCAAAAAAAACGTGCCACTCAACTGGCACCACAAGTGGGATTCTTCTGTTTGCGTGGAACATGGGCATCCTCTTAGAAGGCCTAACTGGAGAAGAAGTGAGGACTAGAGTCTAGGGCTAGGCTACCTCCTTGGCTCTCATCTTGGCCTCGCACTCGGAAAAGGTAGTGTCAATTTCCCTTGATTATTCACTAATGACGAAAGCAACTAGAGAAGTTATGAGATGGTTGCTTGAACGGTTCACTATTAGGTAGATCCCAGGGGATGTCTCCAAAACGATTCCCCTTTTCCAAGGATGAGGAGGTAGATTAGCATTTGTGTTGTCCCCAACAATCGTGTATCATCCTACTGCATCTAAAGTAATGACGATGAGGAAGTTGCCTATCTCATGCAGGTCATCAACATGTTAATAAGGGCCACGATGGATTTGGCACTGAGAAGCTTCTTCCCACTAACTAATCCAGAATATGCCTAGTTCATATTAGCCGACTCGTTGCACAGTACCCAATTGGTTGGCACTTTGATATAGAAGAACCGGTCTTTCAAATTCTTAACAAAGTTAGAGTTTCTTCCGTTTATTTTGAACTCCTTTCGAGGAGTCAACGAAACCTAGTTTTTTCCTTGGTGAATTGAAAAACAATCTTGACGATCATGATGTTCATCTTAAGTGGATAGTGTCAAAAGAAGACGCATAAAGTCAATATGTGTCAGATGGTGTTGGAAAAGAGCATTGCAATAGGAATCCGCAAAGTATCCATTAAAGCAAATTCACTAGCCATTGAAATTTGGAGCCCATTTTTTGAATGGGCCTCATAGACGGTAATAAAACCATCACAAGGAGAGAATGCCCTATCCTTCGGTGATGGTACGACATGAAGAATCACAAAAGGAATAATATACAAATCATTAATTTTGACAACCTCGAGAAATGGTATAGAAGTAATATTAGCAACGCCACGAAGAGAACAACCTTCGACGATTAGTGATTGATAACAGCAAGAGACAATTATAAAACTTTAAAAATTTTATAGCTTTGAATAAATTGTTCTGAAGGCATAGGAGAGGAAAACCACATTTCGGACATACTTTATTTACATTTGTGAAGTCGACACATACATTTGTGAAGTCGACACATATTCTCCATTTTTCGATACTCCTACTTACTAAGAACCAATATGGGTAATAACCCTATGTGATAAAGTCTGCAATGATTAATTTTTTGACTTCTTTTCTAGTAGCTATGAGTTTAGTTATGGATCAGTTTTATCTTTTCTACTTGATAGGCTTGCTCCCGAAGATAAAACTCAACTTGTGGACCATCATCTCCACTGAAATTGCTGACGTATCGGCCGATGTCCAAGTGAAGACATCGACATTGCTAGGCAAGAAGTTTATCAATCTTTGCTTCAAATCTTGATCCAAGGAAGACCTATTTTGGACATATTTGTCTAGGAATGTTAGATTTAAAGGGATCTAAAGTGATGTTTAGTCAGGTTGAACCTGCTGAAGAGAGGTATCAACCTAAAGGTTGAATTCTTCTGTTGATTTTAAAGGAGTTGGGCTATTAATCTGTGTTAACAACTCCATTTGGTGACCCCATCTCCTTTAACTTTTATAATCACGTATTAAATTATAAGCATTACTTTTGGAAGTGGGATGGAGGTGGCTACCACAAAGCTATCAGGCATGATCAACTTGAAACTGCGCTATAGACCGAAGGAAGATTCCCTATAAGAAAAGTGAATTAATGGGAGGCTATTTTAGGATAATAGTACGTAACAGCTAGTAACTTAATAACCTTTCAATCAACGTCTTAAGATAATATATAATAGTACGTAACAGCTAGTAATTCTTCAATATCAACATCAACAACCTTTCAATCAACAAAACCATAATATAGATAAACCTATCAATCAATAAACATTGACAACCAGATAGCCAACCCTATAAGATAACCTCAAACCATCAAACAACTATATAATAATATCATGATCAATCAACACCAGCCAAACAAAATAACAATTCCAATAACCCCATCGTCAAATCCTCCATCCAACAATGCTGATGTAACAATACCAAACCAATAACTCAATTAGAAATAATAATATCATCAATACCATTCTACATTATCCTCGACCTTAAAACCTTAACACAAACTCAATTAATATTTGATTCACTAATTATCATAACAAACATATTAATCATAACCACAGAATTAAAGTGAACACTTCAAAATGTTAAGGCTAGTTAAATTCTTAATCATGTCGGCAAAACATCACATTGCACATATTATAGGCTCCATTTGATGAAACCACACAGCTAGCTTAAGATTTTCAACAAGTAATAAATAATCATCATGCAACAAACAAAATATACATTAATCAAAATAACATTCACGATATTTAACACCCAAATATCTAATCTAATTTAGTATTTAATAATAATCATCCTATTGACCATATCAAGGCATTATTTAGGCCAGAATGGTATCACCACCAGCTTAACTACATATACTTCAAGGCATAGAGTATCAACATGGTTGGAGACTATAAACAAGAACTTTAAGAGAGAAAATCAAGGCATGGAGTATACTCACAAAGAAAAGATGAAGTCATTAGATAAACTAGAAAAACAGAGGGATGGTCATAGGATATACTTACATGTAGCTTGCTTGCCCAAACCATGCATGAAACACATGCGAAGCCTTAACAGTTCACCCGCTAGACAGGCTGCACTTCCATTGTGAATCACTCGAGTGAGAGATCCTTCCACCCAAGTTTCAACATGCTTCGAGCAACACCAATTTTCTTTGCATGCAACACCAACTTCATCACATGCAACACCATTAATGTATAAAATTACTTTCATATATCAACTTGCAACATCTATTAGTTCTAGAGGACTAGGACTCCCGCTACAGAGGCTGCACTTCCATTGTGAATCACTCAAGTGAAAGATCCTTCCATCCAGGTTTCAATGTACTTAAAACAACAATTTTCTTCGCATGCAACACCGACTTCATCACATGCAGCACCATTAATGTATAAACTTACTTTCATATATCAGCATGCAAAATCAATTAGTTCCAGAGGACTAGGATTCCCATCATTTACATGAGAAATAGATCTACTTGTTAGAATGTCTTCACCATTTTTACAAATAAAACTAATGGATCTGCTAGTTTCCTTGATAAACCTGAAGTATAAAGTGAGGTCATAATTAAGATATTGGAAAACCACTAAGACTACTTAAAGAAAATGATAAAAGACCTTTCTACTATCCTTATACATATGGGGCACCTGAAGATCGGAAGTTAGGGTTGTGTTGGTGACACCTATACTGATTTGTGATGCAAATTTTGCGATTTGATGATGAGAAACTAGGAGTTAAAAAAATAAGGACTTCCAGTCTAGGTTAAAGATCCACACAAATGATAAAAATGACACAAGAGAGAAATAAAGTTGAATGATTTCATTTAAACCAACTTGAACAACATAAAAATTGAAAAATATGGATATTCTCTTTACTACTCTCAAAGAATAGAAAATAATTGGAACCTTAAATCAACAACAAATCAAAAGATCCTTTAAGTTGAAAACAATTTAAAAAGAAAAAACTTGATCAAATTCTTTAGACAAAAAAAGGAAAAAAAGACTTTCACCATACATAGAGCACCATTAGATCAAAATTGGTGCTTAATTTGAAACTAGAAACAAACAAAAATATATCTTCCCAATACTGCAAAGAAAAACAATGTGCACAAGCTGCAACCAACATTTTGGAAATCATGATTTTTCTGAAAACCATAGCTTTGAAACTACCTCTTATTCCGAATTCAAACACAAATAAATCATATTAGGTCAAATTAAGAATGCAAAATAGAAATGTGCAAGAATAATAAAAGTATGTGGATTTAGATGTGGCCGATGTCCTCAATTGGTAAATATGATCGACGGGAATTCGTAGGGTGGTATGAAGTAAACATAGCAAAGAGGGAGAGGATGCAAATAGCAAAACAAGATGACATTGAAGCAAGGCAGGTAGGACAAGCACCCTAGGAATTCACCGACATGTCTTTTTCTACTCTCATCATCATTGATGATATCTGCTTAAGGACGTCAAGCACACTTGACTCTGATTCTCCAAAAAATTCCAAAACCCTATTGAAGTTGGATTCCAAGATTTTAGAAGGTAGAGCTTCTTCGCTCTTATTGTTGCTGCCATTGCAAGAGAGAAAGAGAATGATAATCTATTTGGTGGGTGGAAGGGTGGTAGTCCAAAAGATGTTATGAAGAGGGATTAGGGCACTCCAATGTAATAGCTTGAAGGGTTTATAAAAAGAAAGTCAGAAGACAATTGTTGTGATTTTTATATCCCTTTTTGAAACTAATTTCACATATAATCAATTTTCACTTTAAAGATTAATTAGTTTACATATTTAAAAATAAAAAGAGAGATTTAGTAAATTTAGTCAATTAATAGCTTTCGAATATTTAAATTACTGAATCCAATACAATGCTTTTCAATACTTTATTATTCAAGTTAATTAAAGACATTTAAAAATTCTTTTTCTTTTGTTTTGATTTGATTAAATAATAATTATCAACAATCATTATATTTTCTACCAAATAGGACCCCTGTTCTTTAATAAAGCAATCCATGGGATTTTATTTCAAATTAAATTTTGTAATAAAATATTTATAAAGCATCAAATATACTCTCTAATAATTTAATGTCTCATCTTTTTATGTATTTTTTTTAGGTCCACTATTGTGAAGAATTGATCAGTACCTCTAGTCACAAAAGATGTCCCAAATGTATCCAAAAAATATCACCTAGAATCACCAATGAATTTAATTTAACAGTTAGTGAAGATGGAATAGATTGGCTATGAGTGGTTTTTGATTTTCATGCAAAGTCAAAGGAGATATGTTTACTACAGTAGCTCCTTAACGAAAAAAAAAAACTAGAAAAGAAATAAATAATGACAGGAGATTGTATTCTATAGAAAATTTTCAAACTTATGACACGGGTGATAACCCTTCACAAGGTATACAACTTGTTTCTCATTGTAGAAATTCCAAAACCTCCATTACTCTAAATAATTCACAAAATTTAACATATCAAAATCCCCCCAAAAAGCAATAAAATGAAAAAATGATTTCCACCAATTCTTGGTGTGAGTAGATTCCCACTACCATATTCTAAGGATGAGCCTGGAAATTTTGGATTTCCTAAATTTCTTAAGATTCAAATCTTAGCTATTTACAATCTTTAAGGGCACAATTGGGATACCGTTTTATAAGATGTGTTTTGCGTTCTCATGAAAATATGCATATGCAAAATGATTTTTACAAATTCATGAATGCAACATCAACCAATCATCATAATAACAAAGATATAGGAAAAAAAAAAATGTAAGATTTCGTTTTTTAAAGAGGAGACTTGATGCGTCATGGATTCACGTTGTTGTATGGATTAGGGAGCCACCTGATCTTCCTCGGTCAGGTCGAACTCAGGAGGGTCTGGCTTCCATTTGTAATAAACTAGGTCCTACGTAACACAACAAACAAATAAGAGGTTAGAGGATTGGCAAGACTTACTCCCCGATTTATTCTTCGATGTTTAAGTTAGTAATATTCCTCAAAGAGATGGAAAGAGGCAGGGATGAGAATTATGTGTGATGATGCAAGCGTAGGGGGGGGGGAGGTTTGGTCTCACTCGGAGGTTGCGCTCGTGGAGTGGCTTCATGGCGGTTTGCGCTCGACAGTGAGCAACATTGATATTGAGGGAGCAAAAATTGTGAAAGAGTTTTTGAGGGCCTCTTCGGGCGGAGAGTTTCCTTTTGTGAGCTCTTGAGCGCGAGCCAGAGTATGGGCGTATGTGATTGAGTGTGCATGTGCGTGAGCATGACCTTTAGAGTCTATCTCCAAGGGTATTTATAGTCTTTGGGCCAACTTAGCCCTACTTGGACACCAAAGATCGGCCACTAGCTGTTTGCGCAGATTTGGCAGCTTGGTAAGGGGATCGTGGGCTCCGATTAGGGCAACCGTGATCAGTCAGGAGGATCCCTTCATTCTTCAAGGAGATGTTGGATGTAGTGGATATGGGAGTTGCCATTAGGAGAGATTTGCTAATTTGGAGTTGCCATTAGGGGTGATCTGCTGAGCTGTAGTTGTCATTCTGGGAAGGATTGCGATCGGGGCCAATATTTGGGGTGCCAAGTTGGCTAAGGCAAGTAACCTCAGTGCGCAGGAAGAAGATTGTGGGCCGTCCTGACTGGGCCGAGGTCTACTTGGGCCACCAGGGCAGCCGGGATGCTTGTTTGGGGTCAATGTTAGTGTTGATCGCTCCCTAGGCCTGTAGGCCGGCTGCTCTCTGCGTCTGCTGTTAGTGCATGGGCCTTCGTGCTGGGCTGGCTTGTTTCTGTCGTTCCCATCACTAGCCCCCCATACCGGAGGGTTTGAATTTTCAACCCCGAGAATGTTCCGGATGGGACGTCTCTTGTCATTTTCCTCTTTTGTCCCCTTCCTAGGCCGCCCTCTGATTCCTTACCTTATTGGCTCTAGCGGAATAGAGCCCCTTGTGTCTTTTTGGTGTCGTCTGGTATAACCACAATAAGGTAGCTTGTCCGCCCAAGAGCCCCTACTGTCTTCCAGTTTAGTATTCAATACATGTAGCAGGGTTCAATTGGTAACCTTTACTTGCCCATTTGCTTGCAGATAGGCAACTGAGGTGTGGACCAACAAGATATCCAAACTTGTACCATACTTGATGAAGCAGTTGCCAATGAATTGAATTCTGTTGTTGGTCACGATGACCTCAGGAATCCTAAATCTGCAAATGACGTTCTGCCGAACAAACTCTGTGGCATTTTGCTCAGTGATGTGAGCCAATAGGGAGGTTTCGACCTACTTCGTGAAGTAGTCGATACCCATCATGACTAACTTCCTTTGTCCAGAAGCAATGGGGAAGGGGCAGAGTAGGTCGAGCCCCCATTATGCGAATGGCGAAGTGGCCAAAAGGGTCCTCAGTTCCGTGGATGTTGATGGGCATGTTGCCGTGGATTTAGCAGTTCTCATATTTCTTCACGAAGTCCATGGCATCTTTCTTCATGGTTGGCCAATAGTAGTCTTGGAGCATTATCTTAAAGGCAAGGTTCTTGCCCTCGATATGTGATTCACATATGCCGAGATACACCTCGCTTAATGTGTAGTCGACTTTGTCCAATATGAGAGATCGCAAGTACAGGGTGAAGTTTCCTCAGTGGTATAACCTCCCATCCATGATGGTATACCAGCCAATCGTCTTCTTTATGCGTTTAGCGTCATCCGGGTTCTCCGACAAGGTGCTGTTCATGATATATCTCTAGTAGGGTGACACCCAACTTTCGCTGTCGGAGACTTGTAGCACTTTTTGCTCGAATTCTTTTATACTTGGAGACATCAAGACTTCCTGCATATCTCTCGAGTACTATTCTGGGCTTTCAGCCATGGCGGCCCTTACCAGCTGGTCGGTCTTTCAGTTGTCCGCCCTCGAGATGTACACCATTTCGACCACGTCAAACTTATGGGACATGCTCCTTACTCTAGCGAGGTATTTCGCGAGCAAAGGGCTCGACACTTGAAGTTTTCCTAGATTTTGTTAATGATTAGCGTTGAATCACTATAGACGGTTACGTGCCTTGCCGAGCATTCTTTTTCCAGTCACAATCTAGCGAGCAGAACCTCATATTCAGCGATGTTGTTGGTGGTCGAGAATCTGAGTTTCAATGAGTACCTCATTTCCAACCTGTCGGGGATCCTCAGAATCACTCCAGCACCATTGCCGGTGTGTGTGTTGAGGACCTGTCCACGTGGAGGGTCCAGTTTGTCACCTCTGACCGGCGGTCAGCTTCTCCAGGCTAATTGATGTCTGAAACCGGTGTTGTGGTCTTGACGATGAAGTTCGCTAGAGCCTGTCATTTTACTGCCGATCTTGGCTTGAATTTAATGTGAAACTCGCCCGATTCAATAGCCCATTTGACTAGCTGCCCTGACATGTTGGGTTTCTGTAGGATTCTCTTTAAAGGTTGATCGGTCAGGACAACTATTTTATGTACTTAGAAGTAGGGTCGCAATTTTCAGGTCGAATAGACGAGGGCAAGTGTGATTTTTTTGGCATGCGTGTAATGGGTGTCGGTGCCTGTCAAAGTCTTGCTGACATAGTAGACCGGCCAGTGTATATTAGATTGCTGCAGGATCAAAATTGAGCTTAGCGCCACACTTAAAATTGCCAGGTAAAGGTATAGATTGCCTTCTTTTGGCAACGTCAGGAGAGGGGGGCTGGCAAGGTACTCTTTTAGCTCTTCAAAAACGGCCTGGCAGTCAGCCATCTATTGGAAGTTGTTTACCTTTATCCCTCTCAAGGCCTTTAGAAAGGGGAGGTATTTGTCTCTAGATTTTGTCAGGAAGCGAGAGAGCACTACAAGTCTTCCAGTCAACCTCTGAAAGTCCTTCACAATCTGCGGCGGCCTCATATCCATGATTACCTCTATCTTTTTGGGGTTTGCCTCAATTTTTTGTTGGGAGACGATGAAACACAAGAATTTTTTAGGGGACACTTCAAAAACACATTTGGTCGGGTTCAACTTCATCTGGTGCGCCCAGAGCAACCCGAAGACCTCGCTGAGGTCATGGATATGGTTATCGGTAGTTTTACTTTTGACGAGCATGTCGTCTACATACACTTCTATATTTCGGCCAATTTGGGCCTTGAACATTTTATTCACGAGCCGCTGATACGTGGCACTCGTGTTCTTCAACCCGAAGGGTATAACCTTGCAGCATGCGTCCCTTGGTCCGTCATGAAGTAGGCTCCTCATCTTCGTGACTCATCTGGATCTGGTTATAACCTAAATATACATCCATGAAACTAAGTAGCTCGTGCCCGAAGTTGGTGTTTACTAATAGGTCAATCCTAGGCAGTAGGAAGCTGTCATTTGGGCATGCCTTATTCATGTCGGTAAAGTCGACGCATGTCCACCACTTTTCGATGCTTTTCCTAATAAGGACCATGTTGGAGGGTCGGTCTGGATATTGGACTTTCCGGATGAAGTCGGTGTCAAGCAGCTTTTTGGCCTCCTCTAGGATGGCAATGAGCATTTTGATGGAGTCGTTCTCCGCTTCTGTCTAAAGGGCCTGTGACTTAGATTGAGGCCTAACTTGTGGACCATTATGTTGGTCAAAATCCTTGACATATCAGCGGGGGTCCATATGAAGATATTGGAGTTCTGTTGGAGAAAGGCAATTAGCTGGTCGAACAGAGGTCCGACAAGTGAGCCCCCTATCTGCACGCATCTCTTCGGATCACCAAGGTCCAGAGGAACATGGTCGATTGCCTCGCCAGCTTGGGCCTTCTACAAAGTTGCTTCATCCCTGTGATCAAAGTCTTCCATCTGCCGGTCCGGAGAAGCTTGAGTGACTTGGGACAGGTAGCAAGTCTGGCCTATTGTTTGATCGCCTAGAACCTCTTCAAAGTTGCAGGCCGTAGGGAACTTCATCTTTAAGTGCGTTATCAATGTCATGGCTGCAAATGCGGTCAAGCATTGCTGGTCTACAATAGCGTTGTAAACCAAAGGCAGGTCAACCGCCAAGAATGTCAGTACGTGGGATGCCGTTTTGGGCTACGTTCCCAAGGTTACTTCTAGCTAGATGGTTCATTGGACGGACACCAGTTCATTATTCAATCCGTAGAGAGGTCCTTCGATCGGTTTCATTGACTTTTTTAGCCCTAACTTAAAATGGACATCTATGTAAAACAAATCACGCGAACTTCTATTATCGATAAAGACTCGTTTCAGCTGATAATTAATCGTACCATCTAAAATGAGCCTGGATACAACCAGAGGGTAGGAGTGAAAACTCATTACATGTGACATATCTTCTTTACTAAAACTAATGATATCATCTCTAATTTCTACTATTGGCTCCTCCAGACGAGCTCCTCAATTATTTTCTATAGGGTCTGGCAGACCTTTGTACTATGACCCGAAGATCGATGGTAGTGACAGTATTTCATCTGATCTTCTCCCTCTGGGTTCTTGACCAGATCCGGCCACTTTAGGAACTTTCTTCTTGGATATGTATGAGGATGTTGGTCCGGGAGTCACTCAGAGGAGTTAGGTTTAGGGCTCGAACTCCCTTCGAGTTCCCAACTCCACTCTGGGATGCTTCCTCGAATCTCGAGAGTTGGCGCGGTCTCCATTTCTCTTTTTTCCAATCGACAATCCCTGGTGGAGGTGGTCCTTGTGTTGTAGACGCTTAGTCTCGTTGGCCTCTTCAGCTACCATGTAGGCATGGGCGATGGCTTTGACTTCACCGAAAATTTGGAGATTCTTGTGGGCCATATATTTAAAAAACTCGCTTGACTCCAGAGTCAATATGAAGGTGCTCAACTTCACTTCATCAGTCAGTCGGGGTATCCGGTGTGCTTCCGCCATGAATCGGGCCAGGAAGCTCCTCAGGCTTTCGTTAGGCCCCTGCTTAATATGGGTGAGGTGCCAAGGCTGCCTTTCTTCCCTTCAACTGGAGGTGAACTGAGTCAAGAAGCTAATGATGAGCTTCTGAAACATCCGGATTAAATTCAATTGCAAGTGGTAAAAATAAATCTAGGCATCTCACTTAAGGGTTATTGGAAAGCACAGGCATATAGCGGCTTTGCCCAGGCCCTGGAAGCTCAGCTAGGTGCGAAAGTGGTCCATCGGATTAGTGCTTCTGTCACAGGGTTCCAAGGTCGACATCTTATACTTCTAGGGGAGCGGCTACGTCTGGATCTCCATTGTGAATGCTGAACGCCTCAGATTCGTAAAGCATTCGCTAGTGGGCGACGACGACCTAGACTACGTCAAAAGTCGGTGACTGTGGCAACCATACCCAGTTGGTCCCAGTGAGGCTCACCAATAGACATGCTATGACATCCTCCCGTGGGAAATAGCACCACACCAGGAAGCCGAAGTGCTACGACTTCCTTTCCCAGGAATGAGTACAACCAGACAAAGGCGTCCACATAAGCTTGGCGAAGATAGTAATAACGCTTAGTCGGCAAATAGAACCAATGTTGGACAAAGACGAATCAACACATACTCAAAGACATAAACAATAATGATTAAAGCAGTATAGTAGATTTATTGAAGAATTAAAGTATACATCAAAGAGCATTCGTCCGCTTTAAAGATACAAAATGGTGCCTATGCCTATCCCCCGAACAGGGGACAATCCTATGGTCCAGGGCCCTCGATGAACGTGGCACAGGCCCCCCTCCTATCTTTGGGAAGTCCACCAGGTCACCTCAGCACCGAGCCCCGGCGTTTCTCGGATCAAGGAAACAAATAGGGAACCTAGAACCGCCAAGGTGGCAATCCACCTACTGAAGCGAATGCCGTTTCGGAACCACTTGTCCATCACGTGGTTCACTTCATCCTGGCAAAACTGAGATCTCAGCTCTCCTTCAAGTCGAGCATACTCCACTCAAAGATCTGGCGAGCAATGCTTAGTCTCTCGAAGCTCGTCTTCGAGCGAGCGAGCTGATCCATTGCTCGATAATTTTCATCTTCAAGCTCTCGGGATCTCGCTTCAGACTTGGATAGCACTAGGTTAAGATAGACAGCCCGCTCATAACTCCACAGAGCCTTGACAACAACAGCGTTCATTTGGTGCTCCATGTCCTTCAGTGCGGCGAGATCAGCATGTGACTAGGATAGCCGAGAGATCTCAACTTCTTGCCCATGCAATGCTTCCTCCACCACTCGGAGTGTTTCTTGAATTTGTCAAGCAAAGAGCAATAGCCAATCAGAAACGGCTGTAAAAAGCATGGTCGTAGAATGAAAGAAATTAACGATAAGGATACCTTATTATTAGACGGCCCCCTTGGTGTGATGAGCCGAGAAAATCCTCATCTCTAGTTCTATCCGAGGGCAACTGGTCGAGATAGACAGCCCAATAATTTTCATCTTCGAGCTCTCGAGATCATGCTTTTGACTCAAACAGCTCTAGGCCAAGATAGACAGCCCAATCATCACTCCGTAGAGCCTCAACAATAGTAGTGTTCATTCGGCGCTCCATGTCCACCAGTGCGGTGAGATCAGCGTGCGATTGGGATAGCCGAGAGATCTCGACTTCTTGCCAATGCAATGCTTCCACCACTTGGAGTGCTTTTTGAATCTATCGAGCAAAGAGCAACAGCCAATCAGAAATGGCTGTAAAAAGCAAGGTCACAGAACGAAAGAAATTCACAATGAGGATACCTCATTGTAAGATGGCCATCCCTGGTGTGATAGGCCGAGAGAATCCTCAGCTCCAGTTCTAGCCAGAGGCAGTAGGCACCGTAAAGGTTTCGTATGACGGACCAAAGGCACCTCGAAACCGGGAGGAGTAGGCACGCTCGAGGTGCCCAGGGGGTCAGGTGTTGGCGCTTTCCAGCGGGGTGCCCCCTCAGTGACAACCTTGGCCTTGGGGTCATCTCCAGCTACTTCTTCCTCCACTTAATCGCTACTAACATCCTGCTCCACAAAAATGGTGAGGTAGAAGCAGATGCTTAAAAAAGAAGCCACCAAGATCAAGATTTTGCGCTTGGCTACGGCCACGGCGATGATCTGTTAGCCCGACCTGTCAACCAATGGGTCCACTATTCCAACAGTAGTACTCATTGGGGCTCGCTGCCCTCGACCTCTCGAGACGATCCGCGAAAGCTCAGGTCAACTGATGAAGACTCATCCAAGCCTGGTCTCATTGAGGATTCGCCAACAACTGGAGTAGACGCCCTAACGTAGGTCTCGTCAATCCTCTAGCATTCGTCAGAGTGGGTGGGCAACGGAGGAACCGCCACGCCCGAAGCCAGCCCAGGGAAGTCCCGGGAAAGCAAATGCCTCTGCTTTCTCTTGGGGCAACGAGACAGCGTGGCAGAGGCGTCGTCCCCCTCCATCTGAACCTCCCACTACATTTTGTCTAGTGAACTCTGGGAGACCCAATGGTCAGTACAACGCAAGACGTCAACGTACTCCTCGATAAGCCTCGTTTGTATTTGCGCTCTCCACCCTTCATCCATCAGGGCGTCAGCAGTATAGACACTGTTGACCCTACCCCATTTATTTGAGATTTTCTGGTCAGTGTCAACCTTTATGAAGAAAAAGCGCTTTTTTCAGCCCTTTATCAAGCTCTGGTTCCCCCTGCTAATTTCAAACTTTGCGCAAGTAGTGAGGGAGACCAAGTTGACCTCTTGGTTGAACCAGAAGATTACCTTCACAGACTGAGCGTCGAATGAGTGACCCTTTGTGCAAAGAAAGACGCATAGGGTTATCATATACCAGATAGTGTTCGGATGAAGGCGAGTAACATGATTTCCAGCGCCCTCAAGATTTCACACAACTCCTTCATAAAAGGAATGCAGAGACTAGCTTTCATATGCTCCTCATAGATGGCTATGCACCATTGACAATGAGAGCAAGCTGCATCATCAACTCTAGGCACCGCGTACTGGATAGTGCTTAGAATACGATACATGCTGCACAGAGACAAAAATCGCTCTCTCTCAGTGTGGGTGGATGGATGGAATATCGTCGATGCCCCTAGGAGCTATTTGTGATGCAGCGCAAGTCAAAGACAACAGCAAACCAGGGAAGAGATGCTCTATGAATGAAAAGATGCAAAAACGGGTGTGGGCCAACACATTAGTTCGCTGGGTCAATCGTGTTGATTGACACTACATTTCCCCGTGCAGTGCACGGATAGCCTGACGGCCTAGGGGCTTAGATCGGTGAGTCGGCAGTGTAGCACGGGTAATGATGCCCTGTCACGCCTCTTCTTTTGACATGATGGCAGGCTGATAACGTGCAACCCTAATGGACTCGAGACAAGATCGATAGGTATACATCTCGGCCAAGTCCTTGGGACCCACTATTACCGATTGGATTGTCAGAAGACCGAGTTATTAGTAAACCAAATTGCAGACTGTTAGAAATCACGCAATAGAAGACAGCACTCAAGAACTTTAACTATTCGCATCATGCAAAAATATTGGAGCCATGCGATACGAAGACAAATAATGCTCAATAGTTCATTTATTAATTTCTTTTACAACGTATAACAAACTTACAATTGTGGACGTACTACTCAAAAGGGAATAGAATAATAATAATACATGGAGCAGCAATTTGACTATGGCAATCCAACCGACCCCTACACGGACGAACCCCAGAGAAACGCTCACCTGTTGACCACTCTATCGAGAGGTTGATACAGTAGGGAGAGTATGAAAAGCTCTCCCTTGTAATAGTAAAGCACAGTGTTGCGGCTCTCACCCGGGGCGACCGCTAGAAACCGTCCATTGGAACCTGCCGAAGTCTCCGAGGCCGTGAGTCACTACAAGATCCAGTGCAGCGATGATTCAAGCTTAACATTGATGTAAAAAGAAGGAAGCACCTTCCCTAGCACAGAGTAGAATAGCCCTCCGCCTTGCATAGGACTACCCGACACAGGCTAGGAGAAGAGGAGATGACCCCAAAACCCAAACCTCGCTCAGTGCGACATGAGGCCGGGTTGGGCCCAACTAAAAAGGGAAACCAAGGCAGACTTCAAACGCATCCTCGGAAATCCACTTTAAATGCCGGGGAAGAACTCCCGCCAATCCCGACTAGTGGTTGCATAAGCTCCATGCCAACTTCGAACTCTCACACTACATGTCTGGTGAAGACGATTTGTGATACGAAGCGTAGAAAGGCCCTCCATTTATAGTTGGGGCAAGGAACCAACAAGTAGCATTAAACCGAGGAGATCGTGCTAACGCCAAAGAATTGCCATCGGCAGATAATCAAATTGACATCAAATTTTTTCGAACACAGTAAAAGCTGTAGCGTGCTTTGGGAAGGAGCGTGCCTGGGAAAGGAAAGTGTGCACAGATCTGCACGGCTGATGTCCTATCATGACATGCCAGGAGTTGAAGATTCAAACCTTTCAGTATGGAGGACTAGTGATGGGTCCGCTTCCTCTTGGGCTGGCCCATGATTCGGCTCGCAAAGAAGGCACCCTAGAAGTAGCAGCTATGAAGGATTTCTCGTAGCCCAAAACCCAAAGCCAGCAGCTATAGACCTGAAGCAGCACCGCCCAAGGCAAAGTAGCGCCACGCGGGTTGCTGAAGCCTATCGTGGGACAGGTCCGCACAACAGTACGGTTAGCCTAGGCGAGTCAACTCGAAAATATTCAGTAGGAAGTGGGCGAATAGGGTTGCGCGTAATATCACGCCCATGGTTGCCCCACCTCAGCCACCAACAACCTCGACCCTCACGCACAGGGTGGGCGGCCGGCCAGAACCTGCCATAATGTGGCCGTGACAACTTCTTAACAACCCAAGAAATATTCACCCATACGACGTATCACTCCAAGATGACAAGCACAGCTCTGCAATGTTTTTAAAAAGGCAATAATTACCATACACACACCACACATGATCGCTAAGATAGCTCAGTGAGTCAACAAGGGCAACCGACATTAGGCACAAAGCCTAAGGAGGGATACATCGGCTCTGATTCTATAAATACCCCTTAACCCTTGCAGAAAGGGGGGCCCTGGAGATCAACGCTTACCCCTTGAGCTCCCCAGAAGAATTACAAAAAAGATTCTCTCAATCCACTCCACCCACGAGTGCACCGTCCCTCGAGCCACTCAGCATTAGAGTGCACCCCATCTTTAATCCACTCCCTAGGTGAGTGCACTTACCGAAACTCAATTCTCCATCTCTAAGCTGCTCCCTAACCGAGTGTACCCATCGGAGCTCAATCCTTTATCTCAAAGTCGCTCCTTAGCCGAGCGCACTCACCAAAACTTAGTCATCCATCTCTAAACTATTCCTCAACCGAGCGCACTCATTGGAGCTCAGTTCCCCATTTCTATGCCACTCTCTAATGGAGCGCACCTACTGAAACTCAACCCTCTATCTCTAAGCCACTCCCTAATCGAACGCACTCATTGTAACTCAGTCCTTTATCTAAAAGCCGCTATTTAGTCGAGCGCACTCGTCAGAGTATAGCCCTCCATCTCTTTATAAGGGACTTCATATCGAGCGTATCTCACTCCATAAGCTATTCCCCGTCGAGTGCATCTCTCTTTCTAAGCCGCTCCTCGTCGAGTGTAATATTGGAGCCTAGTCTTCTAGTCCACACTCAATCCCCGCATACATGTGCCTTTTCCTAAACTGCTCTCCAACCAAACTCATCCACCGTAGTTCAATCTTTCATTTCAAAATCGCTCCCTAACTGAGCACATCTGGTCGGAGCACAGCCCTCCATCTCTCTATAAGCTGCTCCCCGTCAAGCGCACCTCACTCTATAAGCCATTCCCCGTCGAGCACACCTCTCTCTCTAAGCTGCTCCCTGTGTCGAAGCCTAGTCTTCCAGCCCAAACTCAATCCTCTCATACATGTATCTATACATATTTTACCTCCTATCTTTTATTCGATCAAGAAAGATTTCTGACTTAATAGTCACAAGATATACCGGGGGGCAAGTCCCACCATTCTTTGACCTTTTATTTGTTAGTTGCGATGTGTAGGATCCTGGTTCAAAGTAACGAATACCTAATCCACTTCAATCAACCTACCGGGAGAGATCAAGTGGCTCTCTATTTCGTTCGGTAATCCAAATCTAGAGACGCATCAAGAATATTGCGTGGCAACTCTATAACAGTGACTTCAACAACCTTTAAATCGAACAACAATAATATAAATAATCCTATCATCTAATAAACACCAATAATAACATGGCTAACCCTGCAAGGCCAACCTCAAACTATCTAACAATTATATGATACATGATTAATTAACATCTACTAAACAAAATGACAACTCCACCATCTCTACAATATTAAATCTTTCATCCAATAACTCCAACTAGCCTAACAGCATAATTAGAAACAAGAACATCATCAACACCTTATTACTTTAACATCATTAATCTTACAATCTTAATATCATCTTAATCAACATTAGATTCATCAAATACTATAACAATTACCAAAAATCATGACCACAGATCTATGGTAAATATTTTACAATTTACGGTTATCTAAATGTCTAACATTGTCAACATTTCATCACATCTCACATATTATAGGTTATTACTCAAAAAAGCACATGGGCATCTTAAGATTTCCAAGAAACAATACTTGTAATCATCAAGCTAAGAAACCAAATATATATTAATTAAACAGACATTCACGATATTTAATTTCCAAATCTCTTATCCAGTTTTATTTTTAATACTAGTGATCTTTTAGACCATATCAAGACATCATTTAGGCTAGAATGCCATCACAATTACCTTAATGACATTAATTAAAAGTCAACTATATCTTTTCCTTTACATGGAAGTCGTAGTTTCACGAATTATGACATTATTCATATTAATGTATTGGATATGAGTTTTCCATGCTTGCGACAAATATTTTATGGTATTCATTTACAATAGAAGTTGTTTCACATTGGTATATTTTCTTCACTCTAAAGCTGAAATATTTTGTTTTACAAGCTTTCATTGCTCATGTTTAAATACAATTCTTGACATGTATTATAATCTTACGTAAATATTCTAAGGAGAACATATATAAGATGACTTTTTGACTCATCTAAACACAAAAGATATTCTTTCCCAATAATTATGTCCTTAAACTCCACAACAAAATGGGGTCAGAGAGCATAAGAATTGTCACCTTTTAAACGTTATTCATACCTTGTTAATTGAATCATTAGTCCCTACTAACTTCGGGATTGAGGCTTTATCCATGTCTGCTTATTTAATAAATCTTTTACCATCACAAATTTTGTGTGATTTGTTTGATTGGAACCAATTCAGAGTATCATCTTCATGACATTTAATTAGGTTTGTTTTGTCGAGTTATCATTAATTGAATGTCACAAGCTTGTAGATCAAATTGCAAAGTATGCATTTTTTGGATATAGCAATACACACAATAGGTTTGTTATAATACTGATACCGACTACTTTTGTATTTCTTGTCGTATAGTCTTTTTTTGATATACCAATACTACAAAGTTTTTTTTTGATCACCAACTAGTTATTATGATACCAATACCAACAAGGTTTGTTATACTGTTCATCTGATAATTCTAGATACTACTCATGTACATTTATCTTATTCTCATCCTTCTATTCAAAAGTATTGGCAACAACTATATAAGACGAGTTTCAAGCTCATCAGGACAACAATACTTAGGATATCATACTATGCCCATCTAGAATCAAGCTTATTGGAGATGAATGGATATATACCATTGAGTTGTATTCTGATGGTTCCATCGAATGATATAAATCACATCTAGTGGCATTTGAAAATTGACAAAAATATGGTCATAATTATGAAAAAACCATTGCGCCAATGGTTAAAATAAATATTGTGCACATTATTATGGCTATTGCTACTTCGAAAAGATGGCTTATTCGACAGATAGATATTAAGAATGTGTTCTTACATTAGGATCTAATAGAAGAAATCTACATTAATACTCTATTCGACATATTCACTCATTACTCATCTGAGATTTGTAGATCGAAGCGCTCCTTGTATGGCCAAAAGTAGACACCATAAGTATGGTTTGAAAATTTTCATATTATTCTTCTTAATTTCAATTTCATTCAAAATCAGTTTGATTATTCTCTCTTTCTGAGAAAGACTGCTAGAGGACTCATGCTTATTGTACATGTGGATGATTTTGTTATAATCATATCTCACTCTCACTTGATTAAGCATCTAAAATAGTATCACAAGACTTTTTTTATATAAAAAAATCTTAATTTGCTGCAGCATTTTCCTAGCCTTGAGGTATAAATTACTCCTACTGGCATACTTTCCCACCAACGTAACAATAACAAGGAGAAAATTAATTTGGCTAGACTTTAGGTAGAAAACTTGGTCTTATATCTATATAGGTTAATTTAAAACTCCAACTTAAGGAAAGAGACTTATTATCTAATCTTTCTACGTATCTGTCGCTGATTAAAAGTTTAAATTATTTGACAATTATTAGGCCTAATATATCCTTTACAGTCCAGTGGGTGAGTTAGTTTATACAAGCTCCTAACATGCACACTTGGCAGTAATGAAACATATTGTGCATTACCTGAAGGAAACTCAATTGAGTTCTAACAGGGAATTCATCCAATTTAATGGGATTCAATGAAGCCGATTGTGCTGATTATGTAAATACTTGTTCGATTACTAGCTAGTATATATTTATTAATAATACTCTTATTTCTTAGAAAAGTAAGAAGAAAGATCATGTATCAAAGTTCTCCACAAAGTTTGGGTACTGTGCTATGTTTTCAACTTGTTCAGAGATTGTCTTTAAGGGCTTGTTGGGAGAACTTGGCAAACTGTAACTTAATCCTACCCTTCTTCATGCTAATAACACCAGTGCTATCTAAATTGCCAACAATCAAGTTTTTCATGAATGTCCAAAACATATTAAAGAACATTGTTACTATATTCATGAAGTGCTTGACCAACATGTGATCACTTTTCTTCATATCTATGCCGGTCTTTAAATAGCGGATATTTTCACCAAAACTTTATCATGACAACGACATCATTTTATGATTGACAAATTAATATTTCTTAAATAGTTAGCATTAATTTCACAAGGAGTGTATTTTGTGTGTGTGTGTGTGTGTGTGTATTATTAGATAATTTTGATTGATTGAATTGATTATAATTAGGCTATAAAATGGAAAGGTAACTGATTATAATATATTATAGTTAGAGTATTAATTTTCCATCTAATGAGAATAGAACTCTTAATTGAGAGGCATTTAGAGCAATTGAAAGTACCAACAAGCTGCTAATAGCAAGCCTCCATCATAGCCCTGTGCAAATGCCTTGAAGTAGTTTGTTGACATTCTTAGACATCCGACAAGGCATGGGTGAAGGCCTTGCAACGAGCCATAGAGGACGATTGATTGTTTGCGGAGACAATAAGCAACACCAGCCAAAAGTGACAGCAGTTATAATCATTCCAATTCTTTTATTGCAATATATTACGACCACTTATTGAAAATAACAACTTTTATGAATTTTAACATATACTTTTATTCACCAGCAGGAAGTAGAAGGAATGAAGGGAGTGCCAGATCCCATTCATTATTCCGACAGTGGTCAAATAATCGCAACATTAGATGATGCATAAAGGCATGTCTTTTTAGACTATAGGTCATACACTGATTAAAATTTTAGCGATGAGGATTTTAGCATTGTAGAGCTCAATGTATTGTTTAATATACCTGCTCTAGGTAGGACACCGACTCAGAGAATCAAACATGGGTCCACTAAAATAATCATGTAATATTCAAATCTGCAAATATATGTCCATATATCCCTCAATGTGTGATATATAAATACAACTACATGGAGCAAAGTTGAAAATAAAATTACCTGAAGTCAAGGCTTGAGTTAGAAAGATTTGGAAAGATCGATTCTAACAAACGGAGGAACCCTGAAATTTGGATGGTTTATTACACCTGTAATAACCTGTTCCATTTTCAAGTTAACAAACAGTTATTGGTAATACTTGAACTAATTAGCAATAAACATCAACAAATTAGGTTCTAGCATATCAGGGAACCAACTCAACCAAAAGCATAAGCTGTTAGGTGAAGTCTCAAAATTCATTCAAAGATCTAACAGCAGCCTCACATGAATGTTGTCGAACTTGAAGCAAGAATCAAGAACGGACAAACTCTTACCTTGACTTAAAACATAGGTTTGTGAAAATGGCAGTTCCCACTATTCATTCTTTGAATCACCTGGCTAAAATAGCTTTAATATCATGCCAAGGAACCAATTCAGCCCAAATTCTTAAATTGCTATATGAAGACCAAAGAATAATTTTTATACTTTAATACATCAAAAATATAAGCAGTGATTTTTTGTGCATTCAACAAAAGCACAATACCTTATCTACAAACTCATGAATCATCAAGCTCACTTTCTTGCTCATTGGAGTTTTCTAAAAAATGAATAGGATGAAAAGCAATTTAAGGAAGAAAGACAAATGACTAAATAACATTGCTAAGTGTCCACTGGAGAAGTGCTGCATAGTGTTAGAATCATAGAACTACGATGGTAATGATGGAAATAATACGAGGGTCCACATACTTGATGCTTATCATTATGACCTCCATTTAGTTTTATTGTTTTCATATGTCAATTAGCTTCAAACAAAGGTGATACCCTCTTTTCTGTTTTTGTTAATTTGTCTGGAAATGATTCTTGCTATATCTTACTGGTTTTCTAGGACCCTTTTTTCAATTTTCTGTTATTCTTTGGATGAAAACTGGAATTGGAGCTCCACTACTATTAACACAATCTCTAGCACGACTAATTCATTATGTAAGCATGCACAAGGGTGAGATCGAGTTGATCTTGACAATTGACACTACAAGATGAAAATGACAAGATTAACTGACATCATCTTAGTAGAGAATAAAATAGGACCAACCATCCTAAATTAGTTTAATATGAGCAAGCAAGAAGATGGATTAGCATCCTTCTGTCATTATTGTTCATTGAAAAGGAAAACACCACGATGTAAGTGTGAAATGCCACAATGCCACATGAAGTGCAAAAGCTTGCAAAATCTGAATGATAAGGGAAGTAGTAATGATGCTTTAAATTCACTTTCTCATTCATGTGGTGCCAACTTTCAGAAGCAATGAAAATAAATAAAAAATTAACCAACCTTCTTTGGATGGAGAAAAAAAAACAGTGACCAAGTTTACAAACATAAAGGGTTGAAAGCTGATTTGCATGAATAGTGCACAGATTGAACAATTAAACTAGTTTGAAGAGTCCATTGACTCCTTGATCCTTACTTTTGAATAAGGTCCAGATGAAGCCTGAAAAGCAGGGCTTTGCAGGAGCACACTGACATAGCATATATCAGAGTATGCCCCACAATTGCTGCAGGATCCATTTAGTAAATAATTTTCTTATTGCTGGAAAAAATTTCAACATCACTGTAGCAAGTCCCTTTTCATTTTTAACAATTTTCAGGTTTTGATGAAAAATTTAGGGCGATGAAAATCCCTAAAGGTCAATGGAAAAAAAAAAAAAAACAACCTCCCTCATTCGAGAAGGAAGTAATTCCCAAGGTATTTTCAGTCTGTTATTTCTTATGCCTACAACTTTAACTCCATCTACATTTATAGTAATTACCATGCACACTATTCTAACAAAGAGATTTTTTCTAACAGGAATTAAAATATTAATAACCAATTGAAAATTATTCGATCCAATCATGTACCCTTCTACAAGAATAATGAACCCCCAATACAGTCACCTTCAGGTGCCCTCATGCCTTCTATAATCTAGGTGGACAGCTCAGATATACTCCACCTGACCTTTTGCTTGTTGTGGATGGCCCAGATTTACTCCATCTTCACCTCTTCTCAAAGTTTCACCTGCACCAATGCCAATAATCTGATGACTCCAATGTTTCTTCATAAATAGTCCTAATTTAGCCAGCCTATCTACTATGCCTGCTACGCAGCCAACTCTATGCTCGTCGTCTTCCTTCGGTCATCATTCTTTCTTTTCTTTTCCCCTCGCCCACTCCATTGCCCTTCACACCACTTACAAGTCCCTCCCTTTCAGAGCACCTTACCCATAAGGTGTGAATATTGAGTTCGAAACTGTAAAGTGGCTCCCATGTATTGGTCTCATCGGTAGCACCAATCCACTACTAGAACATTAGTTGGCATCTTTTTTATCAAATTTCCAAGTCTGCATTCCAAATACTCGTTCTGGCTCAATTAACATTCCTCCTTTCTTGTCTAATGGCAGCAAGGTAGAATTTGCGATCACCCAAGGTCAGATAGTTGCTTCAAGGCTGATACATGGATCATAAGGTGGAGCTTGGAAGTTAGAGGAAGATCCAAATAATAAGCTGAAGTTCTTGAGCTCTGGTCTTGAGCTGTAACTATGTTTTTGTAGCTATGATCTTGTATAGTTCTTGCTAAATAATATGTAACATCCCAAATATTTTTTTTTATTATTTTATGGGAATAAAATCGATAAATTAATTTTAATAATGATTTTTAATTACTTTTGGGTTTAAAATCTTATAATTGGACTAATCTTTGGGCCTAATAAGTTTAGAAGATTTGGATCAATAGATTGTATTAAATGCTTGGGGCCATAAACTTAAATTCAGATTAATTAGTGAGTTAGGTTAGGTTAATTATAAATCATTTTAACTGAATTAATATTAAAAAAAGATTAAATATTATTGTAAAGGTAATGAGATAACAAACATTTTTTTAAAGATAGATAAATATGTAAATATATATAATATAATAATATTAATAAATATGAATAATAATAAATGTTATCAATCTTAATAATAGTAAGTGAGTGATAATAATAAAATGATATAATAAATTATAAATAATTAATACATAATAATAAATAATGATAATAAGTAATAAAAATAAATAATAAAATTTATATAATAATAATAATAATAATAATAATCATCATCATCATCATCATCATCATCGGACGGAGGAAGGAAGGAAAAGAAAAGGGAAAGAAAAGAAAAGAAAAGAAAAGGAAAGGAAGAGAGAAAGAAAAGGAAGGGAAGGAGAAGAAAAGAAAAGAGGGAAAGGAAAGAAGGAAGGCGCGTGTATGGGCAGCGGCAAAGGAGGAAGGTTTCTACTCATATGGAAACTAGGAGAAAACCCTAACCAGCCCTTCTCATTATTTAAGATGGCAGTAGGGTTAAGGAAGGGGAAGGACGAACCGAAGAGGAAGAACACAGCGAAGTAGAAACCGCCACCATTGATCACGAAATGAAGGCAACTAAACTTACTACCTCACAAAATAAACTCTTCCTTCATTCTTGTTAATGTTAAATCTCTGATTTCATACTTCGATTGGTGGGAAAACAGCGAAACTGAGGGTTACAAATTCGGGAACCTAGGTGCAAAGCCAAGGCTCGTTGAGGGCACAATCGATACCTTGGGCTTAATGATAAATTGGGGTTTTCGTAATTGTCCAATGAAGCTATAAAGTGTCAGTTTTACATGTCATAGTCCCGGATCTAATGGATTTGGCGCAATTGTGGGAAAACAGAGCATGGTGCTCTGTTTTCCGTTTTCTAGCCGAGTTTAGTGACCGGCGGTGGCAAGAGAACTTGGACCCATTATTTTGTAAGTAAATCCTTTCCTTTTTATTCTTAGATGTTAATTATATGCCTTCATGTGGTGATGTTGTGCCAACTATTCCAAATCAGTGGTAAAACGAGGGATTGGAGAAAACAGGGCCACGGTAGTGGGATTGTGGATTGCTGGGGTTCTAGGTAAGAAATTTATGAATTAATTAAATTATTATATTGTTGCTCCCTCACACAAACAATCTCCACTTCCCTCGTGGAATGTCATTGCCTAGAAATTTGGGGGATTTGGCCTTCAATTCTGTTAAGGGGAAACAGGCAGAGCTATGCAATGCGTGTGTGTGCGTGGCTTGAGTGTGTGTGTATTGCACTATGCGCCGGCAGTGAAGTGTGTGGGAGAGAGGGAGTCACGGTGTGAGTCGGCAATGAAGAGGCCGATGCTGCTGCTGTCGCCGAGCTGGAAGCCGGCAGTGAAGCAAGGGATGCTGTTGCCGTGTGTAAAACTGAGTATAAGCTTAAAAACGTGCATATATATATGTATATAATTTTTTTACATAAGAGTATGGCTGTGCACACACACACACACACATATATATATATGTTCATATATTTACATATATATATATGTGTGTGTGTGTGTGTGTAATTGTATATATAATTATGCTTGTATATATTTAGGAAGTATATATATATGGGATGGTATATTATATGTATATTGATTTATATTGGTGTAGAATATGTTTATATAAAATTATGCATGTGTGTTGGTATACTTGAAATACTAATAGTCAGTTAAGTGATTATTTCTGTACCCTATTGATGAATTCTGGTAAATTATTCTCCGCGTTAAGCTTGTTGGCATGCGTATGTTTGATTGGCACTTTATGGATAAGTAAAGGAAAGTGTATGAAGACTCTACGGTATCTGGACGAATGGGAGTCCATGGGAACATAAAGTAGTCTGTACTTTTTCAATACTTATTCCATTTCGGAGATCAAGGTCGTTGATCTTGAGGAGGGATACTTATAACCTAGTGACCATCATAGATGATGATATCCGGGATATCATTGGTAAGGGGTATCTGAGATGGCATAAGTATACTACAGGTACAGCCTCTGGGAGAACTGTAGGGGTAGTGAAGATACCATGGATACCGAATAACCTCATGGTACACATCCAGCCGTTGGGGGAGTAAATACGTGGCCTTTGGTCTACTATGGTAGTATAAGGTCCAAGGAAATTCTTATTATCTCGTACAGTTGTAACATCAGATTTGGCTAATAATTGGATTTTTGTTATCTCCTAAAATTGATCAACATCGTTACTATTGAGGAAGAATGCTTATAGCCTAGTGAGCATCGTACAGGATGATATTAGAAATATCATTTGTGAAAGGTATCAGAGATGGTATGAGTAAGCTACGGGTACAGCCTCTGGGCAGATTGTAAGGGTAGTGAGGATACCATGAATACCGGGTAACTTCGTGGTATTCACCTAACCGTTGGAGGTATAAATACGCAGCCTTTGGTTTACTACGACAAACTAAGGTCCATAGGGATTCTTATTATTTTATACAGTTGTGACCTCGTACTGAATTGGTGATTGAATTCGATGGAATTCATGTTGCATTCTTGAGATCCAATTGTTCTTATGGCCTTGGGATCGTGGACCCAACTTCTTGTTGAGTCTCGGACACATCACCTGCTATTATTAATTTTATTTATTGTTTTATCGTTGGGATGCTTAATTGTACTCCTCTATTGTTAATTATTTTTACTTGCTGGGCATTCGACTCACTTTTATATTTTATTGCCTTCAGAGTAAACGGGTTGACATCAGGATTAAAGAGATCGCATGATTATTGTGTAGCCACCAAACAGAGGTGGTATCAGAGATTGAGGCTTTCACGATAAAGATTTGAGATTTTTGTTATTTATTAATTTTTAGATATTTCTTAGATTTACATTTATGATGATTTGACATTGTGGATATCGATGTTTATTTCTTTGCAAGTAATTTATTGGTATTATGGATGTTTAATTCAGGATACAATTATGATGATAATTTATGGTATCTTAATTGTTAGTGATGCGATGATTAGAGTGCAATCAAGTTGTTTGGTGTTGTAATTTATAACTTGTAATTGATGATTTCAGATAAGTTGAGATTGTACTTTGATGGTCTGGGTTGGGTTGGGAACTCAAGCTCGGGTTGTTACATAATAAATTATAGTTCTTGCTATGATCTTATACAACCTAAAAAATCTTGGTGCTAGTTTCAAATTTCTTCGAAAAGCTATAGATATTTGTTGGTATGGTTACAGGAGAAGATACCCTATAGTGTCGATCATACTGTGCCTTTGTCCTTGCTCGAGCTGTAACTACGTTTTTTCTTGAGTAATGCTAGGATTTGATCTTTGGCATGGAGCTCTGCTATGGCGGCATTTGCTGTGGTTCCTTGGACAAACTTGACTAATTGTGGCAATGGTGTCCCATAAAGAGTCTCGAATGTTGTCATCCCAGTCGAAGAGTGATGGTTAGTATTATACCATCACTCGACCATAGTTAGCTAGTGAGACCATGATTTAGGCTAATCGCCTACATAATTCATTAGATACTATTCAAGACAATTGTTGACCATTTTAATTTACCCGTTTGATTGAGAATGATAGGCTGTCTGTAAGCTAGCCAAATTCCTTGTAGTTTAAAAAAATTCTCACCAAAAAGAACAGGAAAGAGTTGGGTCACGATTACTTACAATAGTTTTGGGTATTCTATGAAGTTTTGCGACCTGATTAAGGAATAAATAGGCCATTTTGATGACTATGTATAGGTGGGTGAGAGAAATGAAGTGGCCATATTTGGTTAACTTGTCTATAACTACTAAAATGGAGTTATACCTGTAGAAAGTGGGTAACCCTCTATAACATCCATAGACAAATCGGTCCAAAGCTGGCTTGGTTTGGGAAGTGGCTATAGGACCCCATAAGGCTTGTTTGGTTCAATTTTTGTTTATTAGCATGTAGGATACTCTCGAATAAATTTTTTGAGATCCTTTCTTATCCCCTTCCAATAGAAATAAGCACCCGCACATTAGGCTACAATCCACCCAATTTAAAATTTTCTGTTTTAATCCGGTATTTTTTCCTTAAACAAAATTTCCTTTTTTTCCAATGATTCCATCTTGAAAAGTGTAAGACTTAGAGAATACTACCATTGTTGTAATTGTTAAGCAACTGATTCCGCCTTGCTATAATTGTTAAGCAAGTGCCATTAGGTTTAGGTTGGACGTGTAGGATGACTTAACTTCTTCTAGCCAATCAGCACCCGAGTAGGACATCATCATAATCGTCGGTTCTTCTTCCTTTTCTTTTAGAAAAGGCATCTGCTGCTCTATTTTCATTTTCCTTTTTGTATTCTATTACAAAATCATAACCTAGCAACTTGGTTATCTATTTCTACTATGAAGGAGTTCCCACCTCTTGTTCAAGTACGAACTTAAGGCTTTATTGATCTGCTTTAATAACGGAAGTCAGCCTAAGCAAGTAAGGTCACCATTTTTCAACAACTATTACAAAGGCTAACAGTTCCTTCTCATACATAGGGAGGTGTAGGGACTTTCCCTTTAAAGCCCAGCTAAGGAAGGCAATTGGACTACAATCTTACATTAATATAGCTCCCATCCCTCCTCCAGAAGCATCACATTCAATCTGAACATTCTTGAAAAACCTAGTAGAGCCAACACTGAGGAGTGTGCCACAGCCTTCTTAAATTGTTGAAAGGTAGCTCAAGCCAGTTCATTCCACTTGAAGAAATTTTTCTTTAACAAGGTTGTAAGGAAAGCTGCTAGGAGACCGTAGTTTTTAGTAAACTTTAGATAATACCCAGTTAATTCCAAGAAGCCTCTCAATGATTTAACAGTAGTTGGCATGCTACAATCCATCAAGGATGGAAAACAGAAGGTTTTTCTCTCTAAAGAAAGAAGATGTAAGAACATGTGACAGCAATTCATAATTACTTACAAAGGCCAAATATTTTTTCTTATCTAAAGTTTCAGACACATGTAAACAAGGATTGAATCTTACTAAGCTCCACAAGAAGAGCAAATTTCCACGAATGAATTCCCGTGCAACTCTGAGAGTTTCTCCCTTGGTAGGCCCAATCAAAGATGGAGACCATAAATATTCTGGCATTTTAAACCACAGTTAAGAGCCTCACAAAGTATGGAAACATGATGTGATTCATTGAACTGAAAACAACTGAGAATAAGATTATTTAGAATTTTGATGAAATCCTGATTTGAAAGAATTTTGTAGACAAAATTATAAGAAAACGATGTCCATGAAACCTAGTACATAATGGGGTTGAACTAGGATCCGAAAAGCTATGGACAAAAATTTTCACAAATCTTTCAGATAATACACAACATGCAATGCTAACAAAAACCAAAATGAATGTTTTATCATTATCCCAAAGGATAAAAGACAAATATGTCAACTATTGAAGAACTATTCACCTTGGGCCAATTTTAGAGGCAATTCTAGAATAGTTTTGTAACTCTATAATAATAATAGAACATTGCACGGGAATATAAATGCTCCTGATATTACAGGAAAGCATGCAACTAGGGAGTCATTTGCCCAGTGAATTACTTAGCAACAATCTTGAAGACAAAGTATTTAAATTGTTGGAGTAATGGAAAAGACAGTATATTAGGTATATTAGCCAATTTTTATAATATTGGGTATATTAGCCAATTTTTATAATATCAGCCAATATATTATAAATATAATAATATATCATGATTTTGTATTAATATCAAAAAATATAAGTATTAGGAGCCCAATACTGGTATATATCGACTAAAAATATCAGATATCAGTCAATATTTTAATCCCTACTTCAGAGACAATAAGAATTTGAGAGCGCTAGCAGGGTTCTTAGGCCAAGTTATAATATGAATAAAATGGGATGACTCTTATGATAAACAATTCATTTAGTTATGAAGCTAGCTAGACAGTACTCCTAAATTTCTTTACAGCCTAAAAAAGAAACTTACAAATGCATCCTTGCCAAACTGATTACAATCTTCAACATACCAGCTTTTTCTACCTCAACCAAAGTCATGTGAGTCATGCTCGGCATTGCTCAATGAAAAGGTAGAGATGCTTCAACCAAGGTTTTGCCTTCATGCTTACACCAGAAGAAAGTGGTCAGAAGAATCATCAAAAAATTCTCATCAAAAGAGAGATAATGGAGCCAGATACTACAAAGACAAGCCATGTGATAGATTGCTCCCGTGATTTGTCTATTCTTAATTTACCTGAAGAGTCCAAGTGCCATTGGGACTTCAAAAATCAGGTATAACACAAGAAGTAAAGATTCTGGCACCTATAATCACTAGGAGATGCTTACTTTGTAATGAAAAGAACGAATCTTAGAATGATTGAATAAGAAGCAAACATTATCAATGACAGGTCTGAGCTATTTTCAACTTGAACCTTCCGTATCATCATGGCAAGTTGTTCAATTTGCCATTGCAAAAACACCAATCCAATTTGGTGATAGCATAATAAGCAAAAACACTTGTGCACTAGAAATCTCATACTTTAAAGATGAGAAATATAAAAGAAAAGTTAATTCAACGAAAAATGTAGAGGAATTCCAGGACCTACTTAATAAAAATATATTTGTCACCATGGCTTCAGCCAAAAGTGGAATGCAATCTCATAAATGGACTTTAAATCAGTGACACAAAATATACTGAAAATAAGTAATAACCAACATCTAGTAAAAAGACAAATTGGCTTCTATAATCTATATTGACACTAATAATCACAAGTTACAAGCATGAAGATCAGTAGACTTGTAGCATATCTTGGTAAGAAATGGGTTGCAGTGTTAGCAATTGACCAGCTATGATTTTTAAATGATAATTGGCATCACGAAGAGTTTACTAAGACTAAATACCTAGACATTCTTGTCCATAGTTAGATGAAGATGTCTCGTGCATTGGGAGCATTTTTTTCCATTATGGGAGGGGGTTGCAAATATTCCATGAAAGAAACTATACTTGAAAGCAAATATTCCATAGTCAGATGAAAATCACGTACCATAGGAAAGCTGTCCGGAGGTGGTGTGCACTAATAGGTGAATCCTAGGGGGCGGAAAACTGTTCTTTGGGCACGCCTTGTTCATGTCAGCGAAGTCGAAGCACGTCTGCCATTTTCCTTTGCTCTTTCTTACAAGGACCACGTTGGAGAGCCAGTATGGATATTGAACTTCTCAGATGAAGTCGGCGTCCAATAGTTTTTTTACCTCTTCCCGGATGGCAATGAGTTTTTTGGTGGAGTGATTTCTCCGCTTCTGATGACGGGCTTGTGATTTGAATTGAGGCCTAACTTGTGATCCATTACCTCGTTCGAAATCGCTGGCATGTCAGCAGGGATCCATGTGAATACATCGGAGTTCTGCTGAAGAAAGGTGATTATCTAGTTGCGCAAGAGTCCAGCAAGTGAGCCCCCTATCTGCACGCATCTCTCTAGATCACCGGGGTCTAGAGAAATGTGGTAAATCGCCTCGCCGGCCTAGGCTTGCTGCAGAATTGCTTTGTCCCTGTGATCAAAGTCCTCCATTTGCCGATCCGGAGCGGCCTGGGTGACCTAAGACAGGTAGCAAGTCCGGCCTATTGCTTGGTCGGGCAGAACCTCTCCAATACTGCAAGCCGTAGGAAACTTTATCTTTAAGTGCGTTATTGACATCATGGCCCCAAACGTGGTTAGGCAGGGTTGGCCTAGAATAGCATTGTAAACCGATCCAGGTCAACCACCAGGAATGTCAATACACGGGATGCCATCTTGGAGTACATTCCCAAGGTTACTTCCAGCTAGATGATTCCTTGGACAACCACCGATTCGTTGTCCGATCTGTAGAGGGGTCCT
Source organism: Nepenthes gracilis (assembly GCA_033239525.1). Taxonomy (NCBI): domain Eukaryota; kingdom Viridiplantae; phylum Streptophyta; class Magnoliopsida; order Caryophyllales; family Nepenthaceae; genus Nepenthes; species Nepenthes gracilis. The sequence goes on along the minus strand of BSYO01000026.1, from coordinate 8,414,048 downwards.
TCGATCGGTTTCAGTTAACTCTTTTTTAGCCCCAACTTAAAGTAGGCATCCAGGTAGAGTAAATCACGCAAACTTTCATAATCGATAAAGATCCGTTTCAACTAATAATCGACCGTACCATTTAAAACGAGCCCGGATACAACTAAAGGGTCGGAGTAGGGAGTCATTACATGTGACATATCTTCTTTACTAAAACTAATGACATCATCTCTAGCTTTCGCCCTCGGCTTCTTTCAGGCGGCCTCGAGGTGGTCAGAGGGGCGGTCCGGTCAGGTTGTCACCATTTTGACTCCTTTGGCTACGACTCGATTCCTCGACTGCCATTGCTCCGTCCTTTCCTTGTTGCTCCATCGGACGCTTGCTCTGGGTTTTACAGGAACTTGGTGAGGTGTCTTCTCCGGATGAACTCCTCAATTTCTTTCTGCAGGATCGGCAAGCCTCTGTTTGTGACCCAGAAATCAATGGTAGTGACAGTATTTCGTATGATTTCCTCCCTTTGAATTCTTAACCGGATTCGGCCACTCAAGGAACTTTTCTTCTCGAATTTGTATAAGGATGTTGGTCTGGGAGTCATTTAGAGGAGTCGAGTTTAAGGGCCCGAACTCCCTTCAAGTTCCCGACTTCACCCTGGGATGCTTCCTTAGATCTCGAGAACTGAAACGGTCTCCATTTCTCTTTCTTCCATTCGGCAGTCCCTGGTGGAAGTGGTCCCCACGCTGTTGACACTTAGTATGAGACCCGAGCTCGGATCCCCGAACCCGACTCCGACAGTCACGGTGAAAGGTCTCGAATCATCCGAAATCAATAGTTACGCGCCATCAAACAACTTAATTGAACTCAATACTATCATTTAAACCACCATCAATAATCATCATAAATACATCATTAAATAAATATCCAAAATAGTAATAAATAACTTCAACAAATGACATCGATGTCCCAAATTTTCAATCCTCATACAAAAATCTAATAAACGTCGAATAGTAACAGAACCAACAAAAACCTTAAATCTCTATCATGGAAGTCTCAGTCTCAGAAATTACCTCTGCCTAGAGTCTACCCATGTGATCTCTTCTAACTTGATATCAACCTATCTACTCTGGAGCCAATAAAACACAAGGGTGAGCCGAATGCCCAGCAAGTAAATAAATCAATAAAATAATGGATGCAATAATACGTCTCGGATACTAATAACATAGTAATTACATAAGTTAAATAAATAATTAACTGAGATTTAACAACCTGTCGTATCCACGACTCAAAAGCCATATGAACAACTGGACATCAAGAAATAACATGGATTATATCGAATCCGATCATCAGCTCAATACGAGATCACAACTGAATGAATGACAGAAGTCTTCATGGACCTTATTCTACCATAATGGACCAAAGGCCGCGTATTTACGCCCCAACGGCTAGGTAATGCAATGAGGTTATCCATAGTATTCAACTACCCCTACAGTCCTCCAAGAGGCTGTCTCCGTAGCATGCCAATACCACCTCCAATACCCTTCGCCAATGATATCCTAGATATCATCCTCTACGATGGTCACTAGGTTATAAGTATAACTCCTCAACATCAACGACCTTATCCTCCGGAATATGAAGTCAGTATCGGAAAAGTGTAGACTACACTAAGGTTCTGTAGCCTTCCATTCGACTCAACACCTTAGAGTTTTCATACTCTCTCCTCAACTTAGCCATAGAGTGCCAATAAAGTTATACGTATGCCACCAAGGTTAACACGAAGAATATTTTTATCAGGTTTTATCAATGAGATACAAGAATAATCTCATAACCGATTATTAGTATTTCAGGCATACCACACTCATGCATAATTCCATATAACATATTCTAACACCAATATAAATCAATGTACTCATCCCATATATATTTATATGTATACCTCCTTGATGTATACAAGCATAATTATTCATACAATTATATATATATATATAGCTACAACCGTATACATATATATTCATATACATGTAAACACGTGCCCCCACATACACACAGGGTAGCAATGCTGCCAGCAGCTCACACACAGCACCACGCCCGTTGCTTCCTTCACGCACGCACACAGCTCACACACCAACACGTACGCTTCTGGACGCACACACAGCAGCACACGCTGCTTCCCTCACGCACGCACTCAGCGCACACTCAGCCGGCACACCCACATTGTTCAGCAGCACCCACGTTGCACCCAGCACACACCTGTGTTGCCCTTCCACTTCTCACCATCTCCATCGCCGAACCTGTACACAGAGCACGAGGCTCTGTTCCTTTCGAGCATATCCCGATTCTCACATATGAAAAGTAAAGTCCAAGCTTTCTTAATTCAACAAGTAAATCAATAGATTTTCTAACATAAATCCATCAACTATTGTGTTTCAGTTCAGCCTAAGCCCCTGAAACAACTCCGCCTCCATCGTCCAGAGCCGATACTCTGTTTTTCCCTAATTCCCGATTCACCATCGAATTGGAACGATTAGCACAAATCATCACATCAAGGCATACAATCAACATCTAAGAATAAAAAGGGAAGGATTTATTTGCAAAATAATGGGTCCAATTATCCTTACCACTGCCGGTCACTAAGCCCGGCTGGAAAATGAAAAACACAGCACCATGCTCTGTTTTCCTACAACTGCACCAAATCCATTAAATCCGAGACTATGAAATGTAAAACCAACATTTTATAGCTTCATTAGTCAATTTACGAGTACTCCAATATCCCATTAAGCCCAAGGTACCAATCGTGCCCTCAACGAGTCGTGGCTCTGTACCCGGGTTCTCAAATTGGTGACCCTCAGTTTTGCCATTTTCCCACCAATTCACGCATGAAATTAGAGATTCAACATTAACAATACTAAAGGAAGTGTTTATTTTGCAAAGTGGAAGTTTTACTTGCCTTAGTTTCATGTCCTTCATCCGGCAACGACGGCGGCACTACAAATCGACGATGGCGTCGACACCATCCAGTGACGGCGACTTCAGTGGCAGAAGCGGCGGCTTCAGCCCTACTCACGACGGTGGTTACCAGCGGCAGTGACGACATCACTCACAACCAGGGTTTAGTGGCGGCTCCTTCTCCTTCCCACACCAACATCCCCTTAAATAATGAAAGGGTCAATTTAGGGTTTCCATGAGTGCCGTTCCCCCTATTTCTTCTTTGTCTCCACCAAACGCATTCTCTCTCTCACCCTCTTCTTCCTTTCCTTTTCTTCTCCTCCTTTTCCCTTTCACTTCCTTCCTTTTCCTTCTCTTTCCTGTCTTCTCTGCTTTCCTTTCTTCTCTTCTTTCTTCTATTCCTTTTTCTTCCATTCTTCTCTTCTTTCCTTTCCTCTCTTCCTTTCCCTTCTTTCCTTCGCCGCCATTGCCGCCGTCGTTATAATAATAATAATAATTATTATTATTATTATTATTATTTATTAATTAATCTAAATTTAATTAATGGTTTAAATATTTATTCCTAAATTCCTTGATCCAAATACTCTAATTTATTAGGCCCAAATATCTAAACCCAATTCAACAATCCATATACTTCAAGTTTACATTTTCAGCCCGAATTACAAAATTTTATGTCTAAAATTATTTAAAATAAGTATCTCAACTAAATAATAAAATTAAAATTATTCGGGGTGTTACACTTAGTCTCGTTGGCCTCTTTGGCTGCCATGTAAGCATGGGCGATGGCTTCAGCTTCACGGAAAATTTAGGGGTTCTTGTGGGCCAAATGCTAAAGAAACTCGCCCGACTCCAGAGTCAATATGAAAGTGCTCAGCTTCACCTTGTCAGCCAGTCGGGGTATTCGCTGTGCTTCCACTGTGAATCGGGTCAGGAAGCTCCTTAGACTTTCATTAGGCCCCTACTTAATATGGGTGAGGTGCCAAGGCTGCCTTTCCTCCCTTCAACTGGAGGTGAATTTAGTCAGGAACCTATTGGCGAGCTTCTGAAAATTTCAAATTGAATTCGACTGTAGACGGTAAAACCAAATCTGGGCGTCCCTTTTAAGGGTCACTGGAAAGCACAGGTGTATAGCCGCTTCACCCAGGCCCTCGAAGCTCAGCTGGATGCAAAAGTGGTCTAAGTAGTCTAACGGATCTGTGCTTCTGTCATAGGATTCTAGGGTCGACATCTTGAACTTATGGGAGAGTGACTACGTCTGAATCTCCATCGTGAATGATGAACACCTCATATCCGCAGAGCGTCTGCTAGTGCCTCCCTTGAATATGTACTGCCATATTTTTTCCATGTGTTCCTCTACTCAAGGGGAGACTACAGCCCTTTTCGTGTTAAGGTAAGTTCTCAACTATGAGTGGCTTGGTGAGTGGCACGAGACCGGTTGGCTACTGCTACTGGTTGGCTGGACATTGCACAAGGCTCCCTCTCAGGCCGGGGACCTTTGCTCATAACGTAAATAATGAGGGTTTCGCCGCTCTGGGCCCTCGTTCGGTGTCCTACCAAGCCGGCCCTCCAAACATGATCGGGCCTTGTTGCTTGAAGCCTCTCGAGCTCCAAGGTTGTCTGGCATCGTAACCTTCCTGGTTGGGCACTTCTTCCTTTGACTTTTTCTCTTTGATGCCGAAGTGTGGGTGGTGGAGGAAGGAGCCCCCAGCCAAAGTGCGGGTGGTGTGCGTGCAAAGGGCCTAGAGCATTTGGGATATGTTATCTACCCGGTCGGCAAGTGCCTGCATGAAGGGTGCCAATCACTCCTCTGCATGGCTACCTACGAAGGGGTTGTCGCCATGGGAAAAGACGTCTTTAGCCGACGCACCGGTATGAGCTCGGTAATTGACCGTGTTTGCTTTGGTGTAGAAGGTGGTTAGGCGTTTCGTTTGCCTTCCCACAAATAGCACCAATGATGCGTACTAGATCCAAGTTATTATATGGATTAGAGAGCCTCCCTGTCTTCCCTAGTAGAATTGAATTCAGGTGGGTCCAATTTTCATTTGTGATAACCTAGGTCCTGTGCAACATAACGAAGAGATAAGAAGTTAGAGGATTGACAGAACTTTCTTTCAGTTTATCCTCCAACGTTCAAGTCAGTAATCTTCCTCAGAAAGATAGAAAGATGCAGGGATAAGAATTATGCTTGATGATACAAGGGTATGGGGTTTTGAGTCTGATTCGAGAGGTTGCACTCGTGGATCAACTTTGTGACAGTGTTGCGCTCAGCAGGGAGCGGCTTTGGTATTGAGGGAGCAAGAATTGTGGAAGAGTTCTTAAGGGGCTCTTCGGGCGGAGAGTTACCTTTTGTGAGCTCTTGAGTGCGAGCCAAAGTATGGGCATATGTGGCTGAATGTGTATGTGCATAAGCGTGAGTGTGAGCGTGAGCGGAATTGGGACCTTTAGAGTTTGTCTCCAAGGGTATTTATAGTCTTTGGACCAGCTTAACCCCGCTTGGGCACCAAGGCTGGCCGCCAGATGTTTGTACAAATTTGGCAACTTAGCATGGAGATCGTGGGTGCCGATTAGGGCAACTATGATCAGTCAGGAGGATCCCTTTCTTCTTCGAGGAGATGCTGGACGCGGGAGATATGGGAGTTGCCATTAAGAGAGATTCGCTGATTTGGAGTTGCTATTAGAGGTGATTTGTTTAGTTGTAGTTGCCATTTCGGGAGAGATTGCGATCAGGGGCAATATTTAGGATGCCTAGTTTGCCAAGGCAAGTAATCTTAGCACGCGGGAAGAAGATTGTGGGCCATCTTGATCGGGTTGAGGCTGACTTGGGCCACCAGGCCGGCCGGGATGCTTGTTTGGGTCAACGTAAGCATTGACTGCTCCCTAGGCTTGTAGGCTGGCTGCCTTCTAGGTCCGCTGTTAGTGCATGGGCCTTCGTGCTGGGCCGGCCCATTTTTGCCGTTCCCATCAAGACTAATGATTGAAGAACCATTGAAAATAGTTTTTTCATAAGTGCTTAGAAGCCCCAACTTATGAATGTAGTAAATCCATTATATGCATCAAATGGAATATTTAACCATAGTAACCACACCTGGACAAGTTTTAAACTTGAATTGTAGACACCATTTCTTCTCATGTTCTACAAAACACATTATCCCAACTAAAAATAGTAAACTAATTTCAAATTGCAAAATTAAGGATAACAATAATAAAGACACATAAAACAACAAACATTTACTATGTATATATAAGTCGACCGTGATCCCCTATAACATACCCTTCTAGCATTCAACTTAACAAGCCAAATTCTAATGTAAAATTGATGGGTCTAGTTCCTATTAGGCCGACCCATGATTCAGCCCACAAAGAAGGTGCCCCGAAAGCAACAGTTATGAAGGATTTCTTGCAACCTTGAGCCCAAAGCCAATAATAGGCCCAAACCAGCGCCAGCCAAGGCAGAGCAATGCCACATAGGCCACTGAAGTCTATTGCGGGATAGGTTCGCATAGCAGTACAGTTGGCCTAGATGGGTCGACCTAAAACTATTCAATAGGAAGCAAGCAAATAGGGTTACCCACAGTACCACGCTCGTGGTTGCCCCTCCAACATAGCCATCGAGACCCTTGGCAGCATAGCGCAGACGAGCAAGCAGAAACTAGCATAACGCGGCGGTAACAACTGTCCTGATAGCCCAACAAATTTTCACAAAATATCCACCTGTATGGGCGTATCACTCCAAGATAGCAAACACAACTCTGTAATGTTTCCAAAAAGGTGACGGTTACCATATGCACCCCACACAATCGCTGAGGTAATCAACGAATTTTTAGGGCAACCGACATTAGTCGCGAGGCAGAAGGAGGGTTACACCGGCTCTAATTCTATAAATACCCCATCATCCCTATGAGAAGGGGACCCTAGAGACCAACGCTTACTCTCGAGCTTCGGAAAAGAATTACAAAAGGTATTCTCTCAAACCACTCTGCCCACGAGTATACCGATCCTCGAGCCACTCAGCATTAGAGTGCACCCCATCTCTAAGTCGCTCCCCAGCCGAGCGTACCCATAGGAACTTAGTTTTTCATTTCTAAGCCGCTCCTCAATTGAGCACACTCACCGAAGCTTAATCCTTCATCTCTACGCCGTTTCCCAATCGAGCACATCCACCGTAACTCAATCATCCTTCTTAAAGTCACTCCTTAGCCAAGCGTACTCATCAGAGTATAGACCTCTATCTCTTTATAAGCCGCTCCCCATTGATGACACCTCTTTCCCTAAGCTGCTCCCCGTTGAACGCACTATTGGAGCTTAATCCTTCAGCCTATACTAAATCCCCTCATACATGCATCTACGTATATTTCTCCTCCTATCTTTCTATTTGACCAAGAATGATTTCTGACTTGAGTTTCGAAAGACAAACCGGAGAGTGAGTCCCGTCATCCTCTGACCTCTTGTCTATTAGTTCTGGTATGCAAGATTCTGGTTCGAAATAATGAAAATCAGACTTGCTTCAATTCAAACTATCGAGCAAGATTAAGCGGCCCCTTAATTCATTCGGTAATACGGATTCAAAGATGCATCATTGGTGCCGTTTTGGGGACGATTAAAAAATCCAACCACAAGAGTAGAAGCAAACATAGTCAATACCTAGGCACAAGCCAGCGCACAGGCTTGGGATGTCATCTCCCATAGTGACGACACCTCCATGGATAGTCATGAGGATGAATGACTAGCTCCTGAAGTGCCGACGATTGCTACCCAAATGGACCCTATGCCAAAGCTGCTCTAGACCCTATGCACTTGTCCAGATGAGCAGAAATTGGGGGCTCTTTCTTCCCACTCCCACGTCCAAGAAGAGCATCCGAAGGAAAAGACAACTCATCAAGAAGATCCAACAGTTTGATGATCTTGAGGCCTAAGCGGCCTCAAGTGACAGGGGGTCGGACGTGGCTAGGGGACCAACTAAGTCTGCGAGCGTGGGATAGAGCCCGGAGCAATGGAATTTGTGCTGCTCTCGAGACGAAAAGGGGCCTTCAGCCTGAGAAGAAGCTTCCTGTAGCACCCGGCCAAAGAGGGCCCATAGCTACCCAGTCCGGCATCTCTTTAAACCACTTGGAGTTGAGAACCTTTCTTATTGTCTAGAGGATTGTGTCCTCTCCACCGATGGAAGAGAAGCCGAGGAAGATCGAATACTGGGTGTTCGGAGGAAGCCCCGACAGAAACTCGGCTGGCCTGAGAAGGTCACCATTCTTGAAGGAGGTCTGAGCACGGTCCCATCCTCACAAGATTGTGATACCGAACCTGGGGCCCCATGAAGGTCTGATACGACGGGTTGTCTAAATCACTTCTGCACCATGCTAGGCTCCCACAGCCTTGATCGGTCATGTCAATTGACGCTATGCCTCCCCCCACAGTGCACTGACAGCCTGATGGCCAAGGGGCCTAGATCAGTGAGTTGGCGGCATAGCACGGGTAATGATGCCCTATCACGCCTCTTTTTTTGACACGATGGCAAGCTGGTGACATGCAACCTGACGGACTTGAGACAAGATCGATAGGTATGCATCTCTGCCAACTCCCTAGGACCCATTATTACCGATCAGATTGTCAGGAGACCGAGTTATTAGTAAACCGAATTGTCAAACTATTAGAAATCACGCAATAAAAGGCAGCACTCAAGCACTTTAACTATTCACATCATGCAAGAATATTGAAACCACGCGATACCAAGACAAATAGTGCTCAGTAGTTAATTCATTAATTTCTTTTACAGCATACAACAAGCTTACATTAGCAAACGTACGACTTAAAAGGAAATAAAATAATAATAATACATTGAGCAATGATCTGACTATGGCAATCCAACTGACCCCTACACAGACAGACCCCAGAGAAATGCCCACCTGCTGACCGCCCCATGGAGAGGCTGATACAGTAGGGAGAGTATGAAAAGCCCTCCGTTGTAAGAGCAAACCACAACGTTGTGGCTCTCACTCTGGAGGCTACCCCCAGAAACTATCCATCGGAACCTGTCGAAGTCTCCGAGGCCGTGAGTCTCTGTGACATCCAGTGCGGCGATGACTTAAGTTCAACATTGATGTAAAAAAAGGAAGCGCCTTCCCTAGCACAGAGTAGAATAGCCCTCCGCCTCGCAAAGGACTACCAAACATCGGTTGAAAGAAGAGGAGATCGACCCCAAAACCCAGACCTTGCTTAGTGTGACATGAGCCCGGTTGAGCCGAGCCAAAAAGAGGGAAACCAAGGCAAACTTTAGAAGCATCCTTGGAAATCCGCTTTGAACGTTGGGGAAGGACTCCCGCCAATCCCGACTAGTGGCTGTATAAGCTCCATACCAGTTTTGAAGTCTCACACCATTTGTCTAGTGAAGACGATTCGTGATACGAGGCGTAGAGAGCGTCTCCATTTATAGTCGAGACAGGGAATCAACAAGTAGCATTAAATCGAGGAGATTTTGCTAATGCCAGATAATTGCCAACGGTAGAGAATCAAATCGACGTCAAATTTTGCTGAACAAAGTAAGAGCTGCAGAGTGCCTTGGAAAGAAGTGTGCCTGGGAAAGGAAAGTGTGCACAAACCTGCTCGACTGACATCCCATCACGACATGCTAGGAGTTGAAGATTCAAACCTTTCGGCATGGGAGGATAAAGATGGGTCCGATACCTCTTAGGCCGGCCCATGATTTGGCCCGTAAAGAAGGCACCCTGGAAGCAGCAGCCATGAAGGATTTCTCGTAGCCCAAAACCCAAAGCCAGCAGCAATAGGCCCAAATCGGTGCCGCCCAAGGCAAAGCAGCGTCGCGTGAGCTGCTGAAACCTATCGCGGGACAAGTCCGCACAACAATATGATTAGCCCAGTGAAGTCAACCTGGAAATATTCAGTAGGAAGTAGGCAAATAGGGTTGCGTGCAGTATCACGCCCATGGTTACCCCTCTTGCATAGGCACCAATAGCCTCAATAGTATAGTGTCGGCGAGTAGACAAAACCTGCCATAATGTGGCCGCGACAACTATCCTAATAACCCAAGAAATATCCGTAAAATTATCCACCCGTATGACGTATCACTCCAAGATGGCGAGCATAGCTCTGCAATATTTTTAAAAAGGCGATGGTTACCATATGCACACTACACACGATCGCTGAGATAGCTCGGCGAATCTACCAGGGCAACTAACATTAGCCACGAGGCCTAAGAAGGGCTACACTAGCTCCAATTTTACAAAAACCCCATCATCCCAACAAGGGGCCCCCAGAGACCAATGCCTACCCTTCAGCGCCCCAGAAGAATTACAAAAAGCATTCTCTCAAGCCACTCTGCCCACGAGTGCACCGTCCCTCGAGACACTCAGCATTAGAGTGCACCTCATCTTTAACCCGCTCCCTAGCTTAATGCACTCACAAGAGCTCAATCCTCTATCTCTAAACTGCTCTTTGACCAAGCGTATCCATCAGAACTCAATCCTTCATCTCAAAACTGCTATTTAGTCAAGCGTACTCACCAAAACTTAGTCATCCATCTTTAAGCTACTCCCCAATCGAGCGCATTCATTAGAGCTTAGCCCTCTATTTCTATGCCACTCCCCAATAGAGCACACCTACCGAAGATCAATTCTCCATTTCTAAGCCACTACCCAATTGAGTGCACTCACTGGAACTCAGTCTTCTATCAGAAAACCGCTCCCTAGTCTAGCGCACTTATCGGAGCATAGCCCTCCATCTTTTTATAAGCCACTCCCTATCGAGCGCATCTCACTCCATAAGCCACTCTCCGTCAAGTGCACCTCTCTCTCTAAACCGCTCCTCGTCAAGCGCACTATTAGAGCCTGGTCTTCTAGCTCACACTCAACCAAGCGTATCCACTGTAGTTTAATCCTCTATCTCAAAACCACTCCCTCACTGAGCACATTCGTCGGAGCATAGCCATCCATCTCTCTATAAGACACTCCCCATTGAGCACATTTCCTTCTATAAGCTTCTCCCCATCGAGCACACCTCACTTTATAAGCCACATTCTGTCGAGCACACCTCTCTTTCTAAGTCGCTCCCTGTCGAACGCATCTCTTTCCCTAAGCCGCTCCCCGTGTCGAAGCCTAGTTCTCCAGCCAAAATTCACTCCTTTCATGCTTGTATCTACACATATTTCTCCTACTATCTTCTATTCAACCAATAAAGATTTTTGACTTGATCGTCATAGGACATACTGGGGGGCAAATCCTGCCATCCTTTGACCCCTTACTTGTTAGTTGTGGTGTGTAGAATTCGGGTTTGAAATAACAAAAATCGAACCCACTTCAATTCAACCTATCTGGCGAGATCAAGCGGCTTTCTATTTCATTCGATAATCCGAAAACAGAGACGCATTAAGAATATTACATGGCAACTCTACAACAGTAACTTCAACAACCTTTAAATCAACAAAGCAATAACATAAATAATCCTATCATCCAATAAACACCAATGATAACATGGCTAATCTTGCAAGGCCAACCTCAAACTATCTAACGACTATATGATAATATCATGATCAATTAACACCGACTAAACAAAATGACAACTCCACCATCCCTACAATATCAAATCTTTCATCCAATAACTCTAACCAGCCCAACAGCATAATTAGAAATAAGAACATTATCAACACCTTACTACTTTAGTATTATTAATCTTATAATCTTAATAACATCTTAATCAACATTAGATTCATCAATTATTATAGCAATTACCAAAAATCATGACCATAGATCTATGGTAAATATTTTAGAATGCTACGGTTATCTAAACGCCTAACGTTGTCAACATTTCATCACATCTCACATATTATAGGCTATCACTCAAAAAAGCACATGAGCAGCTTAAGATTTCCAAGAAACAATACTTGTAATCATCATGCTAAGAAACCAAATATATATTAATTAAACAAACATTCACGATATTTGACTTCCAAATCTCTTATCCAATTTTATTTTTAATACTAGTGATCTTTTAGACCATATCAAGACATCATTTAGGCTAGAATACTATCACAATTACCTTAATGACATTAATTAAAAGTCAACTTTATCTTTTCCTTTACATGGTAGTCACAGTTTTATGAGTTATGACATTATTCATATCGATGTATTGGATATGGGTTTTCCATGCTTGCTACAAATATTTTATGGCATTTGTTAATGATAGTAGTTGTTTTACATTGGTATATTTTCTTCACTCTAAAGCTGAAATATTTTGTTTTACAAGCTTTTATTGCTCATGTTAAAATACAATTCTTGACATGTATTATAATCTTAAGCAAATATTTTAAGGAGAACATGTATAAGATGACTTTTTGACTCATCTAAATACAAAAGATATCCTTTCACAATAATTATGTCCTTAAACTCCACAACAAAATGGGGTTGGAAAGTATAAGAATTGTCACCTTTTAAATGTTATTCATACATTGTTAATTGAATCATTAGTCCCTACTAACTTCGGGATTGAGGCTTTATCTATGTTTGCTTATTTAATAAATCTTTTGCCATCACAAATTTTGTGTGTTTTGTTTGATTGGAACCGCTTCAGAGTATTATCTTCATGACATTTAATTAGGTTTGTTTTGTCCAGTTATCACCAATTGAATGTCACAAGCTTGTAGATCAAATTGCAAAGTACGCATTTTTTGGATATAGCAATACATACAAAAGGTTTGTTATAATACTAATACCAACTACTTTTGTATTTCTTGTCGTGTAGTCTTTTTTGATATACCAATACTACAAAGTCTTTTTTGATCACCAACTAGTCGTTATGATACCGATACCTACAAGGTTTGTTATACTATTTATCTGATAATTCTAGATACTAATCGTTTACATTCATCTTATTCTCATCCTTCTGCTCAAAAGTATTTGCAACAAAATATATAAGACGAGTTTCAAGCTCATCAAGACAACAATACTTAGGATATCGTACTATGCCCATTTAGAATCAAGCCTATTGGAGGTAAATGGGTATATACTATTAAGTTGTAGTCTGCTGGTTCTATTGAATAATATAAATCACGTCCAGTGGCACTTGAAAATCGACAAAAATATGGTCATAATCATAATTATGAAAAAATCTTCGCACCAATGGTTAAAATAACTATCGTGCACATTATTATGGCTATTGCTATTTCAAAAAGATAGATTATTTGACAGATAGATATTAAGAATGTATTCCTACATCAGGATCTAAAAGAAAAAATCTACATTACTACTTCATTCGACATGTTCACTCATTACTCCTTTGAGAACTGTAGGTTGAAGCACCCCTTGTATGGCTAAAAGTAGACATCGTAAGTATGGTTAGAAAATTTTCTCATTATTCTTCTTAATTTCAATTTCACTCAAAATCAGTTTGATTATTCTCTCTTTCTTAGAAAGACTGCTAGAGAACTCATGCTTATTGTACATGTGGATGATTTTGTTATAATCATATCTCACTCTCACTTGATTAAGCATCTATAATAGTATCGCAAGACTTCTTTTTATATAAAAAATCTTAATTTGCTGCAGTATTTTCCTGGCCTTGAAGTGTAAATTATTCCTACAGGCATACTTTTCCACCAACATAACAATAACAAGGAGATAATTAATTTGGTTGGACTTTAGGTTGAAAACTTGGTCTTACATCTATATAGGTTAATTTAAAACTCCGACATAAAGAAAGAGAATTATTATCTAATCTATCTACATATTAGTAGTTGATAAAAAGTTTAAATTATTTAACAATTATTAAGCCTAATATATCCTTTACAGTCTAGTAGGTGAGTCAATTTATATAAGCTCCTAACATGCACACTTAGCAGTAATGAAACAAATTGTACGTTACTTGAAGGGGACTCTATTGAGTTCTAATAGGGAATTCTTCCAGTTTAATGGGATTTAATGAAGCCGATTGTGCTAATTATACAGGTACTTGTTCGATTACTAGCTGGTACATATTTATTAATAATACTCTTATTCCTTAGAAAAGTAAGAAGAAAGATCATGTATCAAAAGTCCTCCACAGAGTCTGGGTACTGTGCTATGTTTTTAACTTGTTCAGAGATTGTCCAGTTAAGGGGCTCGTTGGGAGAACTTGGCAATCCGTAGCTTAATCCTACCCTTCTTCATGCTAATAATACCAGTGCTATCTAAATTGCCAACAATCCAGTCTTTCATGAATACACAAAACATGTTAAAGAACATTGTTACTATATTCATGAAGTTCTTGACCAACATGTGATTGCTTTTCTTCATATCTCTACCGGTCTTTAAAAAGCGGATATTTTCACCAAGGCTTTATCACGACAACGATATCAATTTATGATTGACAAATTAATATTTCTTAAATGATTAGCATTAATTTGACAAGGAATGTTAGTAAGATCAAGCGTAATACATATTTTGTGTGTGTTTGTGTGTATTATTAGATGATTTTGATTGATTGAATTGATTATAATTAGGCTTTTAAATAGAAAGGTAACTAATTATAATATGTTATAATTAGAGTATAAATTTTTTATCTAATGAGAATAAAACTCTTAATTGAGAGGCATTCAGAACAATTGAAAGTAGTCCCAACAAGCCGCTAACAGCAAGCCTCTATCATAGCCCTGTGCAAATCCCTTGAAGTAGTTTGTTGACATTCTTAGACATCCGACAAGGCATGGATGAAGGAGTGTTTGCGGAGACATCCAACGAGCCATAGAGGATGATTGATTGTTTGCAGAGACAATAAGCAACACCAGCCAAAAGTGACAGCAGTTATAATCATTCCAATTCTTTTATTGCAATATATTATGATCACCTAACAGAAATTAGCAACTTTTATGAATTTTGACATATACTTTTATTCACCAGCAGGAAGTGGAAGGATTGAAGGGAGTGTCAAATAATTGCAACATTAGATGATGCATAAAGGCATGTCTTCTAAGACTATAGGTCATACACCAATTAAAATTCTAGCGATGAGGATTTTAGCATTGTAGAGCTCAATGTATTGTTTAATATACTTACTCACAGCAGGACACCGACTCAGAGAATCAAAGATGGGCCTACTAAAACAATCACATAATATTCAAATCTACAAATATATCTGCATATATCCCTCCATGTGTGATATATAAATACAACTACATAGAGCAAAGTTGAAAATAAAATTACCTGAAGTCAAGGCTTGAGTTAGAAAGATTTGGAAAAGATCAATTCTAACAAATTGAGGAACTCTGAAATTCAGATGGTTCATTACACCTGCAATAATCTGTTCCATTTTCAAGTAAATGAATAGTTATTGGTAATATTTGAACTAATTAGCAATAAACATCACCAAATTTAGGTTCTAGCATATCAAGGAACCAACTCAACCAAAAGCATAAGCTGTTAGGTCAAGTCTCAAAATTCATTCAAAGATCTAACAACACCCTTGCAAGAATGTTGTCGAACTAGAAGCAAGAGTCAAGAACAAACAAACTTTTACCTTGACTTAAAACATAGGTTTGCGAAAACGGTTATTCTTTGTCCGGAATAAAACAAAACGGTTATTCTTGCAAACATAGGTTTGCAAGAACAAACAAAACGGTTATTACCTTGACTAAAATAAAACAAATTTAGTTTTATTGTTTTCATATGTCAATTAGCTTCAAACAAAGGTGATACCCTCTTTTTTGTTTTTCTTAATTTGTCCGGAAATGATGCTTTCTTTCTTGCTATATCTTACTGGTTTTCTAGTATACTTTCTTCAATTTTCCGTTATTCTTTGGATGAAAACTGGAAATGGAGCTCCACTACTAACACAATCTCTATCACAGCTAGTTCATTATGTGACATCATCTTAGTAGAGGAAAAAATAGGACCAACCATCCTAAATTAGTTTAATATGAGAAAGCAAGAGGAGAATGGATAAGCATCCTTCGTCATTATTGATCATTGAAAAGGAAAACACCACGATGTAAGTGTGAATTGCCACGGTGCCATAGGAAGTGCAAAAGCTTGCAAAATCTGAATGACAAGGGAAGTAGTAATGATGCTTTAAATGCACTTCCTCATTCATGTGGTGCCCACTTTTAGAAGCAATAAAAATGAACAAAAAATTAACCAACCTTCTTTGGATGGAACAAAAAAACAGTGACTAAGTTTAGAAACATAAAAGGTTGAAGACTGATTTGATTGAATAGTGCACAGATTGAACAATTAAACTAGTTTGAAGAGTCCATTGACTCCTTGATCCTTACTTTTGAATAAGGTCCTGATGAAGCCTGACAAGCAGGGCTTTGCAGGAGCACACTGATATAGCATATATCAGAGTATGCCCCACAATTGCTGCAGGACCTATTTAGCAAATAATTTTCTTATCACTTGGAAAATTCTCAACATCACTGTAGCAAGTCCCATTTCATTTTTAACAATTTTCAGGTTTTGATGAAAAATTCTGGACGATGGTACTCCCAAAAGGTCAATGAAAAAAATAATAACTTTCCTAATTCGAGAAGGAAATAATTCCCAAGGTATTTTCAGTCTATCATTTCTCATACCCATAACTTTAACTCCATCTACATTTATAGTAATTACCATGCATACTATTCTAACAATGAATTTTTTTTCTAACAGGAATTAAAATATTAATAACTAACTAAAAATTATTCGATGCAAGCACGTACCCTTCTATAAGAATAACGAATCTCTAACACAGTCACCATCAGGTGCCCTCATGCCTTCTATAATCCAGGTGGACAGCTCACATACACTCCAGCTGACCTTCTGCTTGTTGTGGATGGCCCAGATTTACTCCAACTTCACCTCTTCTCAAAGTTTCACCTGCATCAATGCAAATAATATGATGACTCCAATGTTTCTTCATCAACAGTCCCAATTTAGACAGCTTATCTACTATGCCTGCTACCCAGCCAACTCTATGCTCGTCGTCTTCCTTCAGTCATCATTCTTTCTTTTCTTTTCCCTTTGCACACTCCATTGCCCTTCACACCACTCACAAGTCCCTCCCTTTCAAAGCACCTTACCCATAAGGTGTGAATATTGAGTTCGAAAGTGTAAAGTGGCTCCCATGTATTGGTCTCATCGGTAGCACCAATCCACTACTAGAACATTAGTTGGCATCTCTTTTACCAAATTTCCAAGTCTGTATTCCAAATACTCGTTCTAGCTCAATTAACATTCCTCCTTTCTTGTTTAATGGCAGCAAGGCAGATCACCCAAGGTCAGATATGTTACTTCAAGGCTGATAAATGGATCATAAGGTGGAGCTTGGAAGTTTGAGAAAGATCCAAATAATAAGCTATAGTTCTTGAGCTCTGGTCTTGAGTTGCGACTACGTTTTTGTTGCTATGATCTTGTATAGTTCTTGATAAATAATAAGTTATAGTTCTTGCTATGATCTTGTACAACCTAAAAAATCTTGGTGCTAGTTTCAAATTTCTTCGAAAAGCTATTGATGTTTGCTGGTATGGCTACAGGAGAAGATACGCCTAGTCGCTGATTTGAAACTCTCTCTCCGTGTAGTGTCGATCATACTGTGCTTTTGTCCTTGCTCGAGCTGTAACTACGTTTTTTTTTATTGAGCAATGCTAGGATCTGATCTCTGGCAGGGAGCTCTTCTTCTGCAGTAGTATTTGCTATGGTTCCTTTGACAAACTTGACTAATTGTGGCAGCGGTGTCCCATAAACAGCCTCAAATATTGTCATCCCAGTCAAAGAGTGATGGTTGGTATTATACCATCACTAGACCATAGCTAGCCAGTGAGATCATGATTTGGGCTTATCGCCTACATAATTCATCAGATACTATTCAAGACAATTGTTGACCATTTTAATTTGCCTGTTTGATTGAGAATGATAGGCTATCTGTAAGCTAGCTAAATTCCTCGTAGTTTAAAAAAATTCTCGCCAAAAAGAACATGTTGAAGTTGGGTCACGATCACTTATAATAGTTTAGGATATTCCATGAAGTTTTGTGACCTGATTAAGGAATAAATGGGCCATTTTGGTAACCATGTATAGGTGGGTGAGAGTAATGAAGTGGCCAAGTTTGGTTAACCTATCTACAACTACTAAAATGGAGTTATACCTATAGAAAGTGGACAACCCTCTATAACATCCATAGACAAATAGGTCCAAAGTTGGTTTGGTATGAGAAGTGGCAATAAGACCCCATAAGGCTTGTTTGGTTCAATTTTTGTGTATTAGCATGTAAGACACTTTCGAATAAATTTTCTGAGATCCTTTCTTATCCCATTCCAATAGAAATTGTCACCCACACATTGGGCAACAATGCACCCAATTTAAAATTTTCTATTTTAATCCGGTATTTTTTCCTGAAACAAATTTTTTTTTTTTTTCAAATGATTCCATCTTGAAAAGTGTTAAGAGTTAGAAAATATTACCATTGTTGCAATTGTTAAGAAAATGATTCCACCTTGCTATAATTGTTAAGCAAGTGACATTAGGTTCATGTTGGACGTGTAGGATGATTTAACTTCTTCTATCCAATCAGCACCCGAGTAGGATATCATCATAATTGTCGGTTCTTCTTCCTTTTCTTTTGGATAAGGCATCTACCGTTCTATTTTCATTTTCCTTTTTGTATTCTATTACAAAATCATAGCCTAGCAACTCGGTTATCCACTTCTACTATGAAGGAGTTCCCACCTCTTGTTCAAGTACGAACTTAAGGCTTTATTGGTCTGTTTTAATAATGGAAGTCTACCTAAGCAAGGTCGCCATTTTTGAACAACCATTACAAGGGCTAACAGTTCCTTCTCCGTAGGGAGCTGTAGGGACTTTCCCTTTAAAGCCTAGATAAGGAAGGCAATTGGACTACGATCTTACATTAATATAGCTTCTATCCCTCCTCCCGAAGCATCACATTCAATCTGAACATTCTTGAAAAACCTAGTAGAGCCAACACTAAGGGGTGCGACACAGCTTTCTTAAATTGTTGAAAGGTAGCTCAAGCCAATTCATTCCACTTAAAGAGATTTTTCTTTAACAAGATTATAAGGGAGGTTGCTATGAGACCGCACCTTTTAGGAAACTTTTGATAACACCCAGTTAGCTCCAAGAAGCCTCTCAATGATTTAACAGTAGTTGGCATGCTACAATCCATCATCACAGAGATTATAGAGGGACTCACCCATACCTCTCCTTTGGAAATTGTATCACATATATTCTATCTTGCTACAAGCAAAACGACACTTGCTTAACTTGGCATATAGTTGGTGGTTATGGAGGGTTTGTAGAACGTTTTCCAAATATGTCTCGTGTTCTCTTAAAGTCAAATTGTACACTAAGATGCCATCAAAGAAGACTTACATGAATTTTGGAAGGAGGGGCCTAAAAATGTTGTTCATTAGCCCTAGGAAAGTAGTGGGTGCATTGGTCAACTTAAACGGTATTACTAGAAACTTAAAGTGTCCTATGTGGGTGCGGAAAACTGCTTTTGGAATGTCGGATTCTCTCATCCAAAAATGATGATACCTAGACTACAAGTCGAATTTAGAAAAAACAGTTGAGCCACACAATTCATCTAATAGTTCATCAATGATAGGCATAGGGGTATGTGTCTTTAATAGTCTCATGATTGAAAGCCTAATAATCGATAAAAATCCTCTAACTCACGTTGGCCTTCCTAACTTGCAAAACTAGGGATGAATAGGGGCCGTAGCTATGGCACATTAATCCTATTTCCTACAATACTTTCACTAACTTTTTGATTTTTCCCTTCTGGAATGGGCATATCAATAAAGCCTCACCAAAATGGGCTGGGTATTACCCTTCAATATTACTTTAAGTTTATGGTTTTGAAATGGGGTTAAGCCTCAGGGTTCTACAAACACTCTTTAAAATTTTAAAATTAAGTCTTAAATCACCAATGAACAAATGATAGGGCTCCTTATCCATTTCATTATGGAGTAGTTTCAACACCACTCCTCTATCCCCCCCCCTCCAAAAAAATTTGATACTAACAACTCACATCAACTACTGTATTACTGCCCCTTTTTAGCCCCCTCAAGGATATATCCTTTCCTCCACATGCAACGGTCATTTTTAATTCTCGAAAATTGTGACTATTGACCCAACTGCACTTCAAGTATCAACAAACTCTTAACTACATACTAAACAAAGCTTGCCCCAAATAGAAACTTGTTTTGGCTTCTAGTCATTCTGAAATTAGACCACAATGAAGTAGCTAGAACACCTTACTGTTCATGAAGATTTAGCAAAATGAAATAAGCTATACTTTTCAGTGCAGATGTCTATCTGTGTAGCTATTGGTGCCATAACTATTTTAGGAAAATGTTCAATAAGCTCAGCATGCATTGGGCAATATCCAGAAATTATTTTTAAGTGAAAAAAATTACTTACTCCGAGCACTGCATGTTACTTCAGGCAGAGGATTTTTTCGTAACTCCACACAAACTATTTTTGTGAATCTATCCTTTGAGGAAATGACAAACTATCAAGAAGAGAACCCTGGATTTACCATGTGTCTAAACATTATACCAGATCAGCCATTCTGCAATGCTTCTCTGCTAAAACAATCTCCTTTGGGGGCAATGCACCCTGGTGAAGAGAGACACATCCATTTGCTATTTTTCTTTGTTTTCAAAATGAAAGACTCTAGCCATCAGAAGCATCAAGTTGCCAAGATTTCCTACAGGAACCAAAAACTGTTTTGCACGTGCCAAAACAGTGCAATGTCAAGGACACAACACTCGACCGTTTTGGTTCTATGGATCTGTAAGTGTCCTGCGACTTCAAAATTTGTTAGCATTTGAATGAGAAGAAACTGGTACCCCCCCAGTCAAGGATTGTGTCCCTGAGTTTTTCTCTGCTGGAACAACAGTGTGATGTTTCTTTCAAGCCAATTGTTTCTACGTAAAAATCATGCATATACCTTCAAAATTTATCAATTCCATCAAGAAGGAAGGAAAAACAGAAGGTTGTTCTCTCTAAAGAAAGAAGATGTAAGAACATGCGACAGCAATTCATAACCACTAACAAAGGCCAAATATTTTTTCTTATCTGAAGTTTTAGACACATGTAAGCAAGCATTGAATCTTACTCAGCTCCACAAGAAGAGCAAATTTCCCTGAATGAATTCCCTTGCAACCCTGATAGTTTCTCCCTTGGTAGCCCCGATCAAAGATCGAGACCATCAATATTCTAGGCATTTTAAACCACAGTTAAGAGCCTCACAAAGTATGGAAATATGATGTGATTCATTGAACTGAAAACAAATGAGAATAAGATTATTTAGAATTTTGATAAAATCCTTATTCGAAATAATTCTGTAAACAGAATTATAAGAACACGATGTCCGTGAAACCTAGTACATAATGGGGTTGAACTAGAATCCGAAAAGCTAGGGATAAAAATTTTCACAAATCTTTCAAATAGCACACAACATGCAATGCTCACAAAAACCAAAAAGAATGTTTTATGGTTATCCCAAAGGATGAAATACAAATATGTCAACTATTGAAGAACTATTCACCTTGGGCCAATTTTAGAGGCAATTCTAGAATAGTTTTGTAGCCCTATAACAATGATAGAACATTGTACAGGAATATAAATGCTCCTGAAATTACAGGGAAGCATGCCACTTGGGAGTCAGTTTCCTAGTAAATTACTTAGCAATAATCTTCAAGACAAAGTATTTAAATTGTTGGAGTAATGGAAAAGACAGTACATTTCCGTCAATAGATGAAAATATCAATATCGATATCAATCCAACCATATCAATATTAAATATACCAGACAATACGTATCATTATTAAATATATCAAAAGAAAATAAATTCTGACAATTGTAAGTTGACAAGCGAATATTGGCCAATATATCGACTAAATATAAGGTATGTTAGCCAATTTTTATAATATTAGCGGATATATTATAAATATGATAATATATCATGATTTTGTATTGATATCAAAAAATATAAGTATTAGGAGCCCAATACTAGCATATATCAACTGAAAATATTAGATATCAGCCGATATTTTAATCCCTACTTCAGAGATAATAAGAATTTGAGAGCACTAGCCGGGTTCCTAGGCAGAGTTATCATATGAATAAAATGGGATGACTCTCATGTGAAACAATTCATTTAGTTATGAAGCTAGCTAGACAATACTCCTGAATTTCTTTACAGCCTAAAATAGAAACGTACAAACACATCCTTGCCAAACTAATTACAATCTTCAACATACCAGCTTTTTCTAGCTCAACCAAAGTCATATGGGTCATGCCAGGCGTTGCTGAGTGAAAAGGTCAAGATGCTTCAAGCAAGGCTTTGCCTTCATGCTTACACCAAAAGAAAGTAGTCAGAAGAACCATCGAAAAATTCTCATCAAAAGAGAGATAATGGAGCCACATACTGCAAAGACAAGCCATGTGATAGATTGCTCCCGTGATTTGTATATTCTTAATTTACTTGAAGAGTCCAAGTGCCATTGGGACTTTGAAAATCAGGTATAACACAAGAAGTAAAGATTCTGGTACCTATAATCAGTACTAGATGCTTACTTTGTAATGAAAAGAACAAATCTTAGAATGATTGAATAAGAAACAAACATCATCAATGACAAGTCTGAGTTATTTTCAACTTGAACCTTTTGTATCATCAAGGCAAGTTGTTCAATTTGCCATTGTAAAAACACCAAACCAATTTGGTGTTAGCATAATAAGCAAAAATACTTGTGCGCCATAAATCTCATACTTCAAACATGAGAAATATAAAAGAAAAGTTAATTCAATGAAAAATGGAGAGGAATTCCAGGTCCTACTTAATAAAAAAATATTTCTCGCCAATGCAATCTCATAAATGGACTTTAAATCAGTGACATAGAATATACTGAAAATAAGTGATAACCAACATCTAGTCAAAAGACAAATTGGCTTCCACAATCTATATTGACACCAATGTTCACAAGATACAAGCATGGAAATCAGTAGACTTGTAGCATATCTTAGTAAGAAATGGGTTGCATTGTTAGTAATTGACCAACTGTGATTTTCAAATGATAATTGGCATCAGGAAGAGTTTACTAAGACTAAATACCTAGACATTCCTATCCATAGTTAGACGAAGATGTCTTGTGCATTGGGAGCATTTTTTTCCATTTGGGGGGGTTGCAAATATTCCTTGAAAGAAATTATACTTGAAAGCAAATATTCCATAATCAGATGAAGATCACGTACCATAAGATCTCAAAAGCAACAATTCCTCAAATATATAAAAATATACACATTCTGAAAAATTAAATGTCTCAAATAAGGCAATTATACAAAACTCTCTCTCGAATGCAACCAACAAGCCTTCAAATCATTTAACATATCAACCTCCATTACTTTCCAATGGGGCTGCCACTACAAAATTGAAACATTAGAGGTGCTATGGTGAGCCAAAAGTGCAGCAACATATCCATGATCTAGGAGTTAGCAAAATAACAAGATTGTATAAATAAAATGAGATTCGACATAATAAAACCGAGTAAAATCCCCAAACATATATGATCAAGATAGGGATCTAACGAAATAAATTGAAAATAAATTTCAATGTTTCAAAACATATTCTACTATATTGACCAACGTATAATAACATACACATTGGAAGGAACTAAACATACAGCTTATACAATCACATATATGTAAACAATTGGACATGTCTATACTCACCTCACAAGCAGCCAATTTCCATATAATGGTTCATACGAGTAATATGGAATGCCTCAAGTGACATCACGATCCTTCAAACACACCTAAAATAAATTAGGATTTGTACCCCATAGATTACACTAACAATAATCAGGCTCCATATTCTAGGACTCTCTAATGTCTACAATATCCTTAACCCATCATATTGACGACAACACACACCGGACAAATGATGCTTAAAAAGCAAAATTCAACCACCATAATGTATCTAAATGGATGATCAAAGCATGAAAGTCCAATAAAAAGGAAAAGTTTAACAAGGGTAATTTTATCATCATACTAGTCTTCCAAGTTAAACCCATGAATCCATAACATCAAATGTACACAAATTCATAGGTAGAACATTGTGTAATGACTAGTAACTCTACAACATCAACTTCAACAACTTTTCAATCAACAAAACCATAATAAATACAATCATATCATCCAAATTATACCAACAACCACAAGACTAACACTATCAGGCTAATCTCAAACCATCCATCAACTGTATAATAACATCATGATTAAGCAACACTAACCAAACAAAATGAAAACACCATCATATATCCAACAAAGCTAACCTAACAATACCAACCCAACAACATAATTAGTAGGAAGAACATCTGCATATTTCTACTTTAACAATATATTAACCCTAAATACCAACATTTGTTTTGTAATTTATTACAACAATTACCATAATTATGACCAAATATTTACACTTAACACTTTATAATGTTAGGGCAGGCTAAACCCTAAACTTTTTAGTATAACATCACATTCCCATCACATTAATAAATTTAGATGTGGGCATCAAGCCTGGCGCCTGAGGCACATTCATACACATTGTTGGTAGAATTTGCAAGCCCGATGACCATTAGGGCCCTTGTGCATCTACTGGGCAGATTGTGTGGCACTTGAAAGACACCCTTGAATCGTGCATTTGCAGTTTTGACAAATTGCTTACACCTGAGTTGCCCCTAACACGGCACTCGAGCATGATTGAGGGTTTAAGTGGCACTTAATGTAAGGATCGGGATTTTACAATCATAATTACTCTAGCCCAACTAATATATGTAAAGTTAGGATCAATGAACAATAAAAACCCGAAAGCCAGGAACTTACCCCGAGACGCAATAAAATATTAATTGATAAAACCAACTTAAATTTCGGTTAATAAAAGATAGAACAAATGATAGAGAAACAATTCGATTGATGAATTCTCAATCAATTAGGAATTAAATTAAATTCGGTTGATAACAAAATAATCCGGTCACCGGATTTTCACCTGATTAGTAACTGAACTCAATTCAATTGATTAAATAATAGCACAAATTAAATTAATTAAGTAAAATTTAACACACATTAATTTCATAAACACAATTAATTTGAGATCAAGTCCAGGGAACAGATTTAGGTTCAGGTGAAAAATTAGTATTATGGTGACCCGAAAGTAGCCCGAAAGCTACCGTAACATTTAAATTGCCGCATAGCAAAATTGGTAGCTAACATGTATAAGCATAAGGGGTTCCGATTGCAATTAAAAGCAATTATAAATTTAGGAAATGGAAGGAATAAAAGAGAAGAGGGCCGGGCAAGTTAAGCCACACAACACAAACCCCACCCAACACTTAGAAAACTTTAAGTTACTTCCACTCCAACTAATTTCATGAATATTATAATGTCCCACCAAAATTTCATGAAATTGGAAATTTGAGAATGGGGGAACACGTCCTTAACCTCCACTAATGCCATTATACTTAGAAAACTTTAGAAAAGGGAATTAGAACCAAGGAGCACACGGCATCAGCATAGGAAATAATAGATTAGTAGCTCCACTAACTCCTTTAAAATAATATACATATATGGCACGTGTTGGGGTATATTTTGAGGGATAAATACCGTGTATTAGAGGGTACAAATACCTTCATTCGGCCCAATAAAATGATGCTAAGTGACAGTGGAGAAAGGAACCAAATCAGCTGCAATTTTGAGCTGATCCACTCTGCTGTGCATCGGGTTGGACAGCTGGAATGATTTGGTGGCCATGCGAATTAAATTAGGGATTGAGTCAGCAAGTTTTGATATAAATGAAGGATTAACGTAGGTAAGGGAGGAAAAATAGTAGAGAAAAGCAAAGAAAAACGGAGCCAAAAACAGAAAGAAAAACAGAATGGGAACCAAGAGCAGAACCAAAGACAGCAAGAGAGGAAGAAATTCAGCTAAATGTTTTGGCAAGTGTACTCGATTCCTTTCTTTCTTTGGTACTGATTATTGATTATTTTTTTGAAGTATTATTGTTCTAATATTTGCCTTGTACTAAATCCTTGCTCATATTATCATGAAACATGAGATATAGTTGGCTGCATAATTGAGGTAGAATTCAGAGGCAGAACAGCCTCTGTAATTCGGCTTAATCGGTAACCAAATGGTCTCCAAATAATCTCAAATTTGGTATACAATAAGCTTAATAGCTTACCTAAGTCGTGACCAAACGGCTTATGGAAATGAGCTGGACTGTTCATTGAACCAACCCTCACATCAGTAATAGGCACAATATCAGTAGATTGCTAATATCCGAATTCACAGCCCATGAACCGGGCTCCAAATTGGCCAAGCAGGCCATCATATAAACTTAAGCGTCTTACGATGATGCTCAAGTGTCACCCTGTAAAATTGGACCCCGAATTGATCACGAACTGGTCGCCAAAACAGCAACCAGAATCAGCTGCATCAGGAGATACTAAAGTAGAAGGCTTGTTTGTAAATTACGGCCCGAACCAGCCAAGAAATCAACTTGAACCAGCCAGAAACCGAACATAAACTTAAACATGAGTCTTTCAGCTGTAATAGGATTCTTTGGACCAGCCACAAACGGGTCTAAAATTGGACATAAAACCGGTAAAAGCAGAACTAGTCCCTGAGCACCTTTGTTGATGCTGAACTGGCAGCTTGGGAGAAATGGATTGAACCAAACCCAATTCAGTTGAACCGGTAGCCGACCCAGCCATTGTATAACCGACTAAGACTAAACTATTTACCAGTAAAACGGCCACCTCAAACTCCCTAAGATAGGTACTGAACTGGCCTCCTAAACTGGACCAAACTGATTTCAGCATCTTTGATGCTGAACTTGGCAGCTTGAAGAAAAAAAACAAACCGGCCCGGAACCTGTTGAATTAGCACCCGACCCGACCAATTTATCAAGTACTAAGGTTGAATTATCTACTTGTAAAATTGTGGCCAAAAATACCTCCAAATTAATACTGAACCGGGCCCCAGAAGCTGTCAAGTCCCTCCATTAGCTTCCGGCACATGCTGAAATTAAGGCCCTAAACCAGTCCATTTTAGCCATTAAACTAGATTAATTGGCACCCGAATATTTATTAGGATAATATAATATAATAATAAAATATTTGCGGTAAAAATTAAGGCTGAATCAATCCCCAAATCGGGCCCCAAGCAAGCTGGATGAACCGGCTAACATGCCGAATTTTAATTCACGTACAGCAAACCGATTCATCAAGCTAGCTTATAAGTGTAGAGAATTCAAATTGGATCGACCCACGGACCAACCATTAACCCAATCCCGAACTGGAAACCGAGTCCTTAGAAAAATTGTACTAAAAATTAACTAAAGAAAATTAACCAAGTTAACCTCAAAATCAAATACCAAGTCGACAGTAGAGCCAGCCGAATATATCACATGTTAAATCTGCATTTTAATATATATAAGAAATTAAGGTTAAAGTCACTAAAACGGACAATGCATTGGTTTCTGTTACAATTTATGGTTTGTTATTAATTATCGCATGTTATGAATGCTTGTTTCGATATTATGAAAATTTGGATGAGAACTTTGCATGACAATTGCATTAGTTTCTATTATTTATTACCATGTTATATGATTTTATACCCAAGGAAAGATTTTATAAAAGTCTCATAAGTTTCGCAGAATAAAAAGTATTTTCTCCCGGAATGGATAAAATTAAATAAAGAAGCATTAAGAACAAGATAAAAGTTTTGATAAGAAGTTTTCAAGTTTTGAAAAGAAGTATGAAATTGGACTAAAGAATTATCTCAATGGGTAATATTCCCTCACATGCCATAAATATTACAGTGAAAAACTCAAAAATTATCCTAACATCGTATTGTAACAGATGATATTTCTTGGCATGCCTTACAATATTATGGTGGAAGATTGATATTTGATAATTCAGTTCAGTTCAACATCGCTGAGGTGATTCTGGCCTCGTCTACTTAAAGACAATAGGTAGTACCATCCTGTCTTCGAAAAGTAAATAATGAAGATAATGCCTTTAATTTGTGTGGACTGAATACAATCTATTCTATCTTCTGGATGTATATAAGGAAGATGTATCGCTATACTATACGATTTTGGCATTTGATTATATGGATTAACACAATTTAGATATCGATCAACCGTTCCTTTAGTTAATAATGCCTACTAGCCCTAATCCCTAAAGGTAGATAATAAAAGGACAAATGATAATTAAAAATCAAAAAAGAAAAATTTAAAGAAGTCAAAAGTTCATTCATACTCTTAAATAGTTCCTATGTCTCTGATTTATATGTTTATTTTAAGTATAAATGTGCATATCTTTGTTTTATCTGTACCATACTGAGCATTTGACTCACTTGCTATTTTCCTAACTCCTCAGATGCAGGACACGAATGGGTATCGGGTGAATCAGGAGTGAAGTCAGAAGATGTTTAGGATCAAACACTGATGGATTGTAACATGTTAGAAAATTTTGTACTCCGTCTTGTAATAAATAAATATATGTATATACCATGTTGATCTTTGGTATTGATAATTTAGTTATATTTTCGCAAATTATTATGGATATTATTTGTGTTTTCACAAAGTTTTATGATAAGAATCTTGGGTTCCTAATAGCATCTCTAAAAAATCCGACGCCGTATTCATGTCATACGGGGTTGGAGAGCCACTTGATATGACATTATATAGATCCTCTGTATAATAATGATATATTTATGGACTTATATGTGATATGACGTCCCATATAGTGTAAAAGAGGATGTGAGACGTCATACTTAATGCACACCTCATAAGTGCTAGTATGCTAATTCGTTTATATAAGCGGTGCTAGACTGTTTTTGGGCAAATTTCATGGGAAAGAAAAGAAAGGAGAGGGAAAGAAAAGGAAAAGAATAGAGGGGAAGAAAAGAAATGTAATTTTTTTATCAAATTTACCAAATTAGAGGATAAAGACAAGTATTTTTAAATCCAATTTTTAGTCTATTTTAATTTTCCTCTAATTTTGTTTACGTTTGGTGGTTTATTATATATGCATGTCATATTTTACTTTTTCAACTTTAAATACATCTACATGCATATAGTTTTACCATTTTTTTTGAAGTTTTTGCTTTGGTTTTATCAAATATATGAGAAGTTTGTTTGTTTGTACAAAATAAGTAAATATGTTTCAACAATATGTTTATATATAAAATATATGTAAAGAAAAAGTCATGAATGTTTACATTTGGGCCTTATATGTGTGGTATTCTATACATGTATTTCGGGTCAAACTTTATTTTGTTATTACTCTGATATTTATATTTTCCTACAGGATGAAAAGTATTATATTTATTACTTCTCCAGAGTGAAAATTGTATACTTTTCTGTTAAGAAGAAAAAGTCTTGGACATTTGTTATGGAATCCCTAGACTTAGTATTTTGTTGAGAACTATCTTAAGGAATTAAATGAAACTAATCTATTTGAATATTCTAATATATTCAGATAAACTTGAGAATTACACCTATCATTCATGGGTAGCAAAAAGTGGTGTTTAACCCCATTTATAGAAATAATTTATAAGCGGTCCACCTATGGGTCTAAATGATGGCGATTTGGCTTAAGGTTATCGGAAGTACGTATAACTCTTCCTCAAAGTTAATTTTTTGCTCTTTGGTACTCAGATTTGGCATGTTAAGGATTTCTAATAACTTTATCTATATCTGATTTGATATTTGAGCTATTCGACCTTAAGACTTGTAGGTTCTGACCACCATTCAAATTTATAATATCGGATTTTAAATAATTTCGTACATTCAAACCATTTGCTATTCACATCTGGGTTACGAATTTTGCATGTGAAATCACGTTTGGGTATTTGTTAATTGGCTATTTAACACGTGTGAACCTTTGACTTAAATGCAATTTCGTACATGTTTTGCTTCTTCATTTTGATTTATGGACATATTTGTTTTGTTATATATACATTGATACTTATTGAATATTTGACTCATGATTTTACGGTTTCTAAACCTTTTAAATTAAAGGGCTAAGAATTGCTTGCAAGGAGCTTAGTCAAGGACATTCAGAGAGATTTTATTTATGCTTTATAGTTTTTAGATCTGTAGTTAGATCTATATTTGTATTTCAATTTTGTGGAACAAATTTTATATAGGTTGATGTTAGTATGTTGTATTTTAATGGAGAATTATTTAGCTTGTTTTAGTATTGGCCTAGTAATTGTCGATGGCCATACCGGTTTAACGTTGTGACCAAGTAGTATTTGGACTGTCATTTTCTCTACATATTGTACAGCAAGTTATGGCCAGTGTCTGATGTCAGAATAGGTCATTTAGAGAGATCCTATTGGTTGATGTCGTGATTATTATTATTAGTAATTTTTAATTATTCTGTCAAGTTTAACCCAGTATTGGATATTGTATCTGGGGTGATTTCTTTATGGTCCCTAGTATGATTCTTGGATTTAATATTGTCATTAATGATTACATGGTTTTGGGTCCGGGTTCGTGATAGGAATGGTATTAGAGAAAGCCGTAAAAAAAAGTGTTTTGGTTGATTTCGAGGAATTAAACATTTGAACATTTTCATATGATAGGTATCGATTTAGCAGGAAGCTGAGGATTAGGAAACTGGTGATCAGGAAGCCGAGGCTCATGTTTTAGCCAACAAGATGATTACTTAGCGATGATGGACGGAGTGAGTGGCACTATGGATGGGATGATCCAGTGACAAGATGAGGAGTTGGCTACTAGAAGAAAAGTTGAGGACCAAGGGCATGGCATGATGCCCTTTGACCACTACACCATTGATCGTGTCCCGACATTTTCGGGTGAATTGGTCCCCATCAAGGCAAAAAATTAGATGCGCCAAGTGGAGAAGGTATTTGAAGTGATTAATTGCCCTGAGGATAAGGTAAAATTTGCCACCTACAAGTTTGAAGAAGAGATGGACAGGTAGTGGGCCACTTAGCAGTAAGTTTTGGGAATGGATAACTAAAAAAATTCATGGGACGTGTTTGTAGAAGCCTTTATGGAGAAATTTTTTCCCTCAAATGTTCTAGACATAAAGGAAGATGAATTAAACCGTTTGAGGTAGGGAAGTTGGACAGTGGCAGAATATAACACTAAGTTTATTGAATTGTCCCACTTTGCCCTGCATGTGGTGGCAAACGAGGCCCTAGAGCCCGAATGTTTTTGTAAGGGCTTTAAGACTTGATCAGGAAGCAGCTAATACCCCTTCGATTATGGATTTACAATGAAGTGCTTGATCAAACCCTACTTATCGAGCAAGAACAGGAGAGAGAATTTTTTTGGAAGAAATCAGATAATAGAGGTCAAAGCTCCAAGGCCAGAGACTCCTACTCCAAGTCCAAGGCTTAAGACAAAAGGAAGGCGATTGGTGTCAAGTCTTCACCTATGAAGCCCCAATATTCAAAGAGGGCGTGCGAGCATTATGGCAGGCATTATATTGGGAGACAATGTTATTGTCACAGTGGGACTTGCTTTAATTATGGCCAAGTAGACCATACGGTGAAGGATTGTCTGTTTCCCCCTAAGCATTCGGAGAAGAAGCTCTCTGTTCTGAGGACGTTTGCGACGACAGCAAAGGACGTAAGAATGGGCCCGTTAGTGATTGAAGGTAATATGCATATATTTGACTCTGTGGCTCATGTATTGATTGATCCAAGGTCTATGCACTCTTTCGTAGCCTCTAAGATTATTTTACAAACTGCATGTGCCCCCCCCCAAAAATTTTAGAGTTTGCATTAGTAGTATCTATGCAAATAGATAAATCTTTGTTCGCCGATATCATGTACCTTCAATGTTCAGCTTGGGTCAATGAATTCGAGTTATTGGCGGATTTGATTCTGCTGTATATACCTGATTTTGACGTTATTTTGGAAATGGATTGGTTGAGGTGTTATCACGCTAGTTGTATTTTGTTTTAACAAGTCTGTTTTATTTTGTATTACTGGACATGAATCTTTTAAGTTCCAAGAAAGAGTCAAGAGAAGTCAACTAGATTGATTTCGGCTCTGCATGTGAGCCATTTGATTAAAAACGGATGCCAAGCCAACTTGGCCTATGTCACCACTTTTGGAAACCATACATATCAATTGAAGAAATTTCGGAAGTATGTGAATTTGAGGATGTTTTTTCGGAAGAATTGCTTGGACTATTTTCTAATTGGGAAATTGAATTTGCTATTGATGTGATGCTAGGATCTATACCAATTTTGAGAGCTTCTTACAGGATGGTCCCATTTGAATTAAAGGAATTAAAATAACAATCACATAAGTTGTTGGAGAAAGGGTTTATTCGGCCAAATATGTCACCATGGGAAGCACTGGTACTCTTTGTAAATAAGAAAAACAGATCGATAATATTGTATATTGATTATTGAGAATTGAATAAGACCCCAAGTAAAAATAAATACCCCTTACCAAGAATTGATAATTTGTTTGATCAGTTGCAAGGAGCTCAAGTCTTCTCCAAGATAGATTTGCGCTATAGTTACCACCAATTGAGGATCAAGCATTAAGACGTACCCAAGATGGCCTTCAAGAGAAGGTTCGACTATTATGAATTCTTAGTGATACCTTTTGGATTGACGAAAGCACCTACAGTATTTATGGATCTCATTACTAGGTTTTCCAACATTATCTAGATCAGTTTATGATAGTTTTATTAATGATATTCTAATCTATTTGAAAAAATTTGAGGAACACAAAATTTATTTAAGGACTGCCCTGCAGATTTTGAGGAAAAGACATTTATTTGCTAATAAAAGAAATACAAATTCTAGTCAGAAAAAGTTTCATTCTTGGGACATATAATTTCTCTGGGAGACATATCAGAGGATCCAAAGAAGATCGAAGCTATGGCTAATTGGGAATGACCAACCAATGTTAGAAAAGTACAAAATTTCTTGGATTTGACTGGTTATTATAGACGCTTTGTTAAAATTTTTTCAAAAATTACGATACCGCTGACACGTCTAACTTAAAAACAAACAATTTTGAGTTGGAAGGAGGATTGCAGAAAGAGTTTTCAAGAGTTAAAGGATATATGAACCTCTACACCAATACTGTCAATCCCGGATGGATCCGAAAGTTTTATGGTATATAATAATGCTTCGAAGAAGGGTTATGTTTTGATGCAACGTGGGCGAGTAGTTAAAGGTTCACGAACAGAATTATCCACTCATAATCTGGAGTTAACAGCGGTGATTTTTACTTTGAAGATTTGGAGACATTTCTTGTATATAAAGAAGTTTGTTGTTTACTCCAATAATAAAAATTTAAAATATTTGTTTTCATAAAAGGAACTAAATATGCAGTAATACCAATGGATGGATATATTAAAAGATTATGATTATGAAATCCGATATGAGTCGAGAATACAAATACAGTTGCTCATACTTGAATCAAAAAACTTTGGGCATGGTGGCCTATTTAATGATCAAGGAATGAGGGATGCTCGATAGGATGAAAGATTACAATATTCGTTTGCACCTTCAAGGTTCAACGGTGGTCTTGCCGTATTTTCAAATTCAATCAATGATTATGGAAAAGATCAAAGGGTCCCAAATGAATGAACCGTATTTGATAGAGATCATCTGTGATTTGAATAATGAGTTGTAGGCAAATTTTAATATTTAGGCGTATGAAGTTCTTCAATTTCTAAATAGAATTTTTATGCCCAATATTGGGACTTGAAGGATAAAATTTTAAATAAAGTCTATAGAGCAAAATAACCAATCATCTTAGAGTAAATAAGATGTATCAAAAAATGAAAGGCTTTTCTGATGGAGGAATATGAGGTGGGAAATTGTGGCATATGTGACAAGGTGTATAGTGTGCCAACAAGTTAAGGGTCAACAAAGGAAACTGCTAATATTTTTGCACACAATGGAAGTACATCACAATAGATTTCATTTCAAATTTACCTAAGACAACGAAGAATTTGAATATTATTTGGGTGATTGTAGATAGATGGACTAAATTCACTCACTTTTTACTGTTACAGATGGCATTTTCAAAGGATCGTTTAACATAATTAAATGATAGTTTCTAACTAAATTCGCTGCATGGCAACCCAACTTCGATAGCGTGTGATTGTCACCAAAGATTTATGTCAGAATTTGAAGTCTAGTATGACATTTCACCTCCAAATAAATGGTCAATTGGAGGGGACTATTCTAATTTTGGAAGATATGCACAGGGCATCTGTTTTGGAGTTGAAAGAGAATTGGGATAATTATCTGCCATAGGCTTAATTTGCAAACAATAACAACTATCAGTCAAGTATCGGAATGGCCCCTTTCAAGGTATTATATGGACGGTGATATAGATCTCCCATTAATTGGGAAGAAATCAGTGCTTGCAAACTTTTAGGCCTTGATATCATTCAAGACACGTTTGATAAGATAAAGATTATTTGGGATCGTCAGATAGTTGCTCAAAGTCATCAAAGTTATACTGATCGTTGGAGATTTAATTTGAAATTTGATATGGGTGATCATATATTTTTAAAGGTATCTCTTAGGAAAGCGATTTCAAGGTTCTGGGTGAAAAGAAAGTTGAAGCCAAAATTCATTGAGTCATTTGAGATTTTGCAGTGAATCGGAAAGGTAGCTTACAGATTGGCCTTACCTTCTACTTTTGCAGATTGCCGCGACGTTTTTTATATTTATATGTTGAGGAAATATGCGTTTGATCTTTCACATATTATTAAGTATAAACCGTTGCAAAATGATAACAATTTGACATATGCAGAGGTTCAGTTTCAACTATTAGAGAGAAAAGATCAAGTGTTGTGCACCAAAGTGATTCCTTTAGTCAAAGTGCCGTGGAGAAATCGCTCATTTAAGGAAGTAACATGGGAACATGAGGATGAAGTCCGGAAGAAGGCATAAGGGCATGGGTTAGCAATGGAATACACCCTCGTCCTTCAAACAATTGGTTTTCCATAATCTCCCATAACTTTTCACTCTCCGTCCCCCTCTTTACTTTGTTCACAATTGAATTAAGCTTATATGCTAGCCCTTAAAATAGATCAGCATACCCTTTGTAATGATAGATTGGATTATGCTTTGTGTTCCTGCAATCTTTTGTCTTAGCTAGGCTTTGATTTTAACGAAATATGGAGGAAATGAATTAAGTATGATAACAAATTTAGTGAAAACTAGAAAGGAATGAAGAACAATGGACAATGACTAATGGTACCTTTAAAATAGATCTGCAGCATTAACTAGTGGCATCAATAACCTCCATCTAATACAAAACAAGATTTTTAAAAGTGCAGTAACTTTCTTCTTGATCTTGTAAAATAACCGCAACCTCCTTTGTTGTCTAAAATCTTCAAAGTTTAGACATGTCACCCGATGAAAGGATTGACAATCAAAGAAATATACTTTTCATTATTCTCTCAATAAGTAGTAGAAATATATATCATTAATGTTATGCTAAATACGCATATGCAAGAAGTAAATTTACAAAAATAAAGGACCAAGCCTTCATTGTCACAAGGAGGTGGGAATAAAGAAATGAAGCTTTGTTTTTACCTAGTGTCCAAATTTGTTACAGATGACAAAAGATACTTCCATGCTTTCTTGTTGACCCTCCATCTATTGGTAATTACCTAGCTTTCTGGTGGATAAGGCATACATTCAGCTAATGCATCGCAGCATCTAAACTCTACCCAAACAAGAAAAAAAAATTGGACAAGACAGCTTGTGTTGGACTATGATGATAAAACAAGTGATGAATACTCCTCTTGAAAAAATAATTTTAGGAATCTTTTCCTAATCCTCCTTAATCTCTACTGAGCTCTTCATCATGTGCTTTGTCAAGTTCAAGTCCCCTGATCCTAGTCAATGCCAAATGGCAATTTTCCCACAAAAATCATGCAGTATCACCCTAAACATTGGACAATGGAGCTAAGGTAAAATGCATAGAAAATCATAAAAAACAAAAGCAGAGAACTAGGACTGAAGTAATTCATTTGGGAAATAGAATCTTAACACTTCTCGTGAAGCACGATTCTGCTACTGAAACTTATGGATCTGCTGGTATGCTAGCGTAAGCCTAAACTATGAAATGAGGTTTTTTGTAAGATATCCGAAAACCTTTTAGACTACCTAAAAGAAATGGCAAAAGACTTTCTCCTCCTTACACGTACTGGCATTTGAAGATCAGAAGTTGAGGTTGTGGCGTTGATACCTATTAATGCTTTGTGATACAAATTTTGAGGTTTGATGATGAAATCAAGGAGTTCGAAAAGCCAAAATAACATGAGATAAAAAAATCATTAAAAAGAGTGATATTTTTTGAATTAAACCATCCTGAAACAACATAAAAATCCGAAAAACATGAATATTTTCTTTACGGCTCCCTTTATTTTCGGTAAGTTCTCTTTACTGCTCTTACAACCAAGAAAACAATCGAATACCTAAATCACCAGATAATCAACAGCTCCTTTAATTTTAAGTGCTCGAAAACTTTTTTTTTTTTTAGAAAAAAAAAAAGAGTGAGAGACAGAAACAGATTAAATTCCTTTAACTAAAACCTTAAAAAAAGAAACCGAAACTGTTCAAACCCTATAGCATCATTATTTCAAAATATATGCTTAGTTTTGAAACTACGAACGAACAATATTAATTCCGTCGATACTGGAAAGCAAAATACTGTGCATAAACCTCAACTAGCATTCGAGAAGTCATGATTCTCAGAACAAACATGGCTTCGGAATCATTTGTCATAGTCGAATTAGGTAGAATTATGAAAGCAAAACAGAGATGTACGAGAACTATATACGTCTTTGGATTTTGTTATGGCTGGCATCCTTAATTGGTAGAATTTGGACAACTGAAAATTGTAGGAAAAACCACCACAGAGTGAAAAAAATCAGTTATGGCTGATATCCGCTTGAAATAATGACTGCACAGTGTGAGAACTTACAATGGAAGGCGTAGAAAAGCAAGGCATGCAGGAGAATCGCCCCGGGAAATAGTCGACTCTTCTTTCTGTCCGTTCATCGTCGACACCGAGATCCGAGTGAGTGCGTCAATCGCACTCGCCTGATTTCTCCTAAAATTACCAAAACCCTATCAAAGTTGGACTCCACGGTTTTCAAGGGCAGAGCTTCCTGGCCCGTCATTGCCCCCGCCTCTGCGGAAGAGGAAGCGGATGATGTTTTTTGTTAAGTGGAAACGGGAGTGTAGGAGGTTATGGCAGGGATTAAAGCGGTCAACGCAACGGCTAGAAGGACTTCTGAAACGGTGGTCCCCACAGTGACAGAGGGATATTTGCTGTCCTCTTAATAATTGGCTTCACGCATTTAATGAATTTTTGCTTTAAAAGATTTACCAGATTTACTTGCTAAAAATGATTCATCAAATTAGGATTTTTTTTTTTTTATATCAATCACTAGGCTTTTATTCTCTTAAATGTTGTTACTGAATCCAAATAAAAAAAAAATTTAAGCTTTATTGTTTGAGTCAATTAAATATTTTTAAAGCAAATAATGATCTAACTTAATTAAATATTAAGTTATTATTAATATTGATTTAATAAACCAATTAATAATACTTCCCTACAAGCTTTTTAAGTCAATAGGCATAAGCTTATAACTTACTAATATTTTTATTTGTTTAACGTTGTGTTATTTATATAGAGGTTTTTCTCTTTACTAGGTAAACATAAAATATTTTTTTTAAAATATTTTATTTTAGATTTAAAAAGATTATATTAAATACACTCATAATATATTTTATTATTAAAATAAAATAACATAAAAATAGAATGACTATTTTTAAATCATAAAATAAAGTAAAAATATAGTTAAGAATATATTTAATATCTCATTGTCTAATTTGTCATTTCAAATAGAAAACATTTAACTAGATTTTATTTTTACAGTATTTATATACATTAATAGCAATATGAATAATAATAAATATGTAAAAAGTAAATTTTACATCCTTACCTGAATAAATAATATTTTAACATATATTAAGAGTGGACCTAACATAATTGTATTGCCCGATCAATGTAGTCCTATACCCTTAAAATTCTATAAGGTTTGATCAAAATATATTAATATTATAAACAAAAAAAAATCTAAAAGTATGCCTCATTAATTTTTTAAAATAGGTATAATCAAATATAAAAGTGACTGGTTTAGGCTAATTAAATTTAAATTATAAATTTTTTAAAATATATTTTTTTATTTTAAATAAATACTAAATTCAAAAAATTATTTTAGTAAATTATATTTTTATATAATCAATATTTGTATGTAAATAATTTTTATTTAAATATATACTTAGATAGTATTTTAAAATAAATATTATAAATTTAAAATATTTTATATTTTTAAGTCCATTAGTGACTATGAATTTGGAAAAAAAATTGTAAAAATAAAAATGTCAATGTCCCAGTTCAAATCAACTCAATTTAGATTATGAACTAGTACGATTATGGTTTTTGGCCGAAATAATTGAGTCATATTCAGTTTGACTTTTGCTTGTAAAATTTCATCTAAACCTAATCATGTTCAATTTAAATTTGATTTTGATTTGATCTAAATTGAGATAAAATAAAATAATAAAATAGTTATTATTAGATAATTGGAAATAAAAAAAACCATGGGTGCTGAATACATAAAAGATGTTAATTTCTTTTAAAATTGTTGGTCCTTTCACTAGAGCAATTAAATAATTAAATAGTAATTTTATTTAAAATTAGGTATAATTTAATTTTGAGTTTATCAT
The DNA here is from genome assembly GCA_033239525.1 of Nepenthes gracilis. NCBI lineage: Eukaryota > Viridiplantae > Streptophyta > Magnoliopsida > Caryophyllales > Nepenthaceae > Nepenthes > Nepenthes gracilis. Next base: position 8,375,323 of record BSYO01000026.1, on the reverse strand, counting down.
ACTAAATATAGTATCAATATTACTCTTTTATTCTAATTTTTAAATGGAAGTGCTCTAAGTCATCAATAATATTTTTATTGAAAAAATCAAAAAAAATTTCTATAATAATTAAGATGAGTGGTCAAATGTTTAAATAATGGAGGAAGACTCTTCCCATATATGGGCAATGTTATGGAGCTTTAGAGTTAGGGTTTTTTTTTTTTTTTCATTAATAAAGTTAGTGCTTTTTTTTTCCTTAATAAGTAAACTTTAGCCTATTTCTCTCAATTTTTGTTCTCTTTTAATGTTATACAATATTGTCTTAATGTACATTAATTTTAATTTGGTATCACATAGAATTCTATAATGTTTTCTTGAGAGACTTAGTATGAGGGTTAGTTAAAGAGTTATGATAATATGGCATATTGTGGTGATAAGGGTAGTAGTTGAAAATATAAAGGGATTGGGGCCTGTTATTTTTTTAACCTGAATTATCTACTTTATATATACAATAAATTTTGAAACCTTACTAGATACTAAATCAATATTTATCATTTCTAAATTATTCGATATTTTAGTTAAAATTATAACCTTATCTTAAATGATTTTAGAGTATTTTAATATACATTTCCGCTATACTAAGTATAAGCTTTTAGCTCACAATTAAGTAGGTAAATTGTGTTTCATATTTAATCATTTTCAGTTAAGTATTTAAAATAATTATAGGTTTTTATCGGAGCTTGTATAGAGGAATTTCCTATTACACATTGTTTCAACAAATTGATGAGCCTAAGAATATAATTAATTATAAAAAATTTAATTAGGTTTCAAAATGATGTGAAAGCGCACCGATTAAATTTTTAAAATTTTGCCAACATTTACAAAATGATTTATTATATTTTTGTGAAAAAAACTCGTGATTTGGCATTAAAAGATTTATATTTTGTGTATGAAAATGTATTTTTTAGAAATTATTTCTACATCTCTACTTATGTAAAAATAAATCAAAATCTTAGTAAGTTAAACTATATCTTTACTTTATCTTTTAAACAAAATGAGAACAGTTCAAAATAAGTGATTTCTAGTATACAAGTATTGTCAATAAATATTTTGTATATTTTATTTGAAGTCTTTAATATACCAGTAGAGATATATTATATAAGCCAAAGATTAAGACTAATTTGCACATTAAGAATTGAGAATTCTATTTGGTTAGTTTATAAATTGAGAGTTAATGATTTTCATATAGGATGATTAAGATATTACATACAAGCAGTTGCATAACCCTTTGGACATCTTTAAATGACTAATTTTTTATAGTACAAACACTTATCCATTTAAAACTTCTATCTAAGACTTTTCTTTATCATATTAGGAATATAATTGTAAAATTTAATTTATATTTTATTCACATCCTTTTTTTACACTTGAAAAGCACAATGTTAGTTTTTTTAGCTATTGAGGCTAATTATCAGCAAATGAAAAGGACATGATAATCAAAATAACATTTAACATAGATTCATAGAAATTAAATACTAATTATACTATACTAATTATACTAGCCTTATGCCACAAATCAAGATTGAATTTTTCTATTTAGTTCTTTTATATTTAAATGTTGGGAATTTTTCTCCACAATTTTCATGACATACTCTAGTTTTCATGTTAAGAAGAAATCAAATAATCGATTAGCTCTTAAAAGCATGTTTAACATCTTTGATATTTATAACTTAATAGAGTAACATCTCTATCCTAAAGTATTCCAAAAACAATTATTCAAATATAAATCCCTTGACACTTGAGTGTGTACAAAAAGGTTAAGAGATCTTCTCCCATAAATAATGTATGATAATATATGTTATAGATCTTGCTGCCCTCTATGGTCACTGCCAAATGTATGAAGACAATCTTATTATATACTCTCAATAGCCAGCCTTCTTGTAGTCAATTACATTTCTTACCACCAATCATATAGCTTTTTCACTTACCAAGGTGATTGTGCGTGAATTTTAGTAGAATTAAACAAATAATATTTTATATTAATCTGTAGTACTAACCAATCAATAAAATACATAAATCTTTCATATATCTTGATAATTAATCAAATCTAACATATATTTAAAATTTATTATCCATCCTTTCATAATTAATCATACTATAATTATCATGACAACCTTGATGTGTTTTGTGTTCTGAAGGGTAGGGGTTGGCATTTCAACTCTAGACTACAAATTGTAGGCCCCCACAATTAGGAGCAAATAGCAACATATTTTTAGAGGGAAAACGACCTCATATTTTAGATGTCTAATGCTCAAAAAAACACAAACTAAACATAAACAATTCATTGAAGTTAGGGAGGGAAGGCTTTTAGAAATAATTCTCTTAAAATAAGTTCCATTATGACTCATAACTCAAATTGCATGAAATGTAGCTAACTTACCTGAGGTTAGTTAAAGGTAAGCAATCCAACAAGAAAGCTTAGAAAAGGAAGAACTACTTACCTACGAAGTAGAGGATACTTGAATAGAGTGAAAAACCTTCTCTAAAAAAAAGACTAAATAAAAGGTTACTTGAGAATATATTAATATACGCACTGCTCCACCTGATGCATAATCTTTTGCAGGCAAGACTATGTATTAGAAATTTTTTCAATAGAGAACAAATTTCACCTCATCTATAAAAAAACAAAAGCAATTTGTGATTAACATTAGCCACAAATGAAGTCATTAAAATAGAAACCATTGAATTTTTAGCCACAATTTTCAAAGAGAATAATTGGTGTGGGAAGAATACATAATTATCCAAACCAAAAAATAGCAAGAGGAAGTAATCTAACTATAAAGTATGGATTTCAAAATATTCTTTTAATGATAATTAATTAAATTAATAAATTATCAATGTTAATTAAGATTTTAGGTCGAAATTAAGTTTCGAATCGGAATAAATTAAACTAAATGGAACCAAAATAGCATCCGGCCCATGCTTACACTATTTTGGACATTAAAGACACGCTTAAGATATATCTTTGGAGAGCTCATGCGTATTTTAAGTAGACTAGTCATCCTGATACACATCTAATTTGTACTCATCTGTATTTAAGATAGAATGTTAGGTTCTATTGTACACTTGATAGATACTCGTGTGTAGTATGGATTGTGCATTAGTGTCTGATCAATACCTAATCGACATATATATGCTAACTTTTTATAAATATATTTTATGGTCAATTTTGGGTCATTCTACAGAGATTTTGAAAGAAGAGAGAGAAGGTAAGAGAAATAGAAATCTAAGAAGAAAATTAAAGATTTTTTACTAAATTTAAGTAAAGACAAATACAATTAAGTATTCTTTTCTTTGTTGATATTCTTTCTTGATCTTTTTAAATATTTATTATTTTAAATACTCTTGTATATATTATTTTCATATATAAACTGATTATGTTATATATATATATATATATGCTATTCTACTACCATTTTTATGAAAGTTTTATGAAATATATATTTTTGATATATACACAATATATTTAAATGTTAAATTTCTACAATATTGCTATTCCATTTCTTTAATTTTGAAGTATATGCTTTTATATATCTTGAATCACCATATAATTGTGCATACATATTTTATACCTGAAAAAAAGGATATATTTTTTGTTTAATTTCTAAATTTTTAAGCTTTAATATTCTACATATTTTTTAAACTTCATGAAAATGTCAAATGATTGCAAAACTATCTTAATCTCTATACAATATTCCTGCGTATTTCTAAATTTAATAAAAAAGTTACTATGTGTCATATATTTGAATGAATATGAAACGAAAATTCTGTTTAAGATGCAACAGTAAAGAATTATTTTTTTTTAATATAAGAAAATTTAAAAATAGATTCATATTTGACTAGAATTTTTAATTTAATCAAGTATAGATCATTATAGAAAATTTATAAAATATATTTGGATATTTCATAATATATTGTTAATAAATTAAAGATTAAATGTGTTATTTACGGTTCAAAAAGGCATCATCCAGCCCAGTTCATAATGATATATGTAGATAGTATACCTATAAGTCTTAAATAGTAGCGTATAACATTTAATTAAGTAAAAATAATCATAATTTGAGTTTTGATATTTACTATTTGTTTGTGAGATTATTACAAATCCTTAGTCCATTTTTATATATTAACATAATTGAGCATGTTTTATATATTTGTAAAGTTCAATAAATATGGAACATTAGTTTTGAATTATGCATGAAATATTTGCAAACTAATATTATTGACTTTTCAGTTATTTGATCATATCATCATCCAACATGTTCCTTATATATATATATATATACTGCGTCTCGGGTCATCGGTTGTCGTATGGATTAGGGAGCCTTCGGATTTCTCGTTGTCCGAAGGAGATCGTGAATGGGTTCGATCTTCGTCTCTATTAACTTGGGACCTGTACAACATAACAAACAAATAATATGTCAAAGGTTCGGCAGAATTTCTCCCACCGCGAATACTCCGAAGTTCAAGTCAGCAACTTCCTACAATAAATGGTAAGGGGGCGCACGCTTAGTGGTGTGCGAAAATATACTGTAAATGCGTGGAGAGTGCGTGAATGCAGGTGGGTGAGATTTGATGAGCGGGTGTTGGGAGGCCTGGCTCCCAAAATATATTGTAGAAGGTGGCTAACTTTTGTCGCCTAAGAAGGCTGAGAGAATCGGATCTAACGGATGGTTTTGGGCTTTTTTGGTTTGAAGTAGAATCGATTGTCCAGGATCCAATTTGTTGATCAATCCCCTTTTCTTGTAGAAGAGGAGGGATTTTATAGGCCCTATGGTTGGGGGCTTTTGGGCACGAGAGTTCATGTGGCAGGAGCTCGTTGGCCGCTGACTGTTATCGACGATCGCCCGTGTGTCGGTTATCGTTTTGTGGTGGCAAGTAGACCGTTGGGCACTATCGGTCACGTTTGGTCAACCTCTTGCGCTGGGATTGGTCAGAGAGCTACGTGCAGCGGCGCTAGTCGTTGTTGGCAGCACTGACTCTCTCCCCATTGGCCTCCTCCTTCTGTGACGCCACTGTCACCCGACATCCTCATTAATGGGTTGCAGACGTTGCTCATTAGCTACGAATACGGGCTTCCACGCAAGCCACTTTGGAACGCGGGGCTGGAGTCTTCGTTTGGGTCATTGCTTTATGGGTTGGGCTTCGCGTCCCTTTGGGCCTTCGCACTGGACCTAATACTAGCCCTCATGCCTGGGCTGATCTGTGATCATGGCCTGGCATGTCCTTTTGGGCCCAGCTCACAGCTGCTGGGTTTTCCTCGAGATGCACCAATACTTGTCGTTTTCCCACTTTGCACCTTCTCTAGAGAATTGCGTAGGCTTTTCTAGCGTCGCAGTGATTTGGTGCCCTGAATGGAAGGATTCGCACGCCTGAGGCGGTGTCGAGTTCAAGGGTTTTCCTGTTTGGTAAAAGACATCCATGGAGTAGCACACCCCATTAGACATTGGAAGGGCGCCAATCTGTCCATAAATAGGAGGGCTCTTCGACCAGTGTGGTTCATCTCTTGGCTGACTTTGGAGGCACTATGCAAGAGCCTTGGTTCGTCCTATCATCAGTGGGAGTCCGTGAAGGAATTGGATGGACCAGCTGGAGATCCATGGCTTCCGATGAAGACGGTTCTTATGCCCACGTCGTGGGTGCTTCCTTATGCTAACGTGGGTGGCTTGGCCACTTTGCTGTCGTCACGTGCCTCCCCCTATGGAGTGACGTCCTCCAGTGTGTAGTAGGACCGCGGCGGACCCATCCCGGGGGGCTTTAGCACCCGTGTGGTGCGTCGTTCACGGTCTCTACATTACTTGGACCACCATCCACTCTCTCTGGAGGGGGCAAAGGGCAGAGCCTCCACTATGGGGCGTGTAAACCCTTGGGAACCCCCGCTGGAGGCTCCTACTGCAGGTGTCGGTTCTTCCTTGGCGGCTAACATTGGGCTCATCTCCACCAGAGTTCGATCGACACTTGACTACTCTCGATGCTATGGCTTGTTGGGTTGCTGGCAGTCATGCCGTGGTGATCTCATTTGGATCACGTTCTCTAATGCGTTTGAAGCATTTGGGGACGGTCGCCTAGGGGCTTGGGCCCTAGCTATGTCTTCTTCGCCTCTTTTGTACCTTTGCTGCCGCAAATTTCATACTTTGTAAAAAAAACCCTGATTAATAAAAGAAGTAGTCATTTGTCTTCGTTCTGTCATATCGTTGTTTGCGTCTTTTCTTGTTGACTGTTTTTCAAACCATCTTTTCTTCGTATTTTGTACCTCTTTTCTTCTTCTTTTTTCTTTTTTTTGTTTATTGCATCACGCCATGTTCCACGTGCCTGAGCGTCTCTGGGCACTCGCGGCCAGACTCCCTAGTCCCGTCCCTTGAGTCATGATGCTAACCATCTGTGGGAGGATGCGGTGGGCAGAGATTCTTAGCAGCTAACGTCAGGGAAGCTTGATCGCCATGGGTGGTTGTCACATCTGTCTGGCCGCCTAGTGCATTAAATGCATAGGAAATCGTGGGGCGCTGCGCCATAATGATGTGCCTTGGAAAGGTGCAGGGTTTCAGGGATCTGCCATGTGGAGGTCGTTCATTGGCTTTCTCATGGCACGTTTTGTCTTTAAAACATTGTCGTTCCAGTCAGTAAACTTTGCTTATTTAAACGGACGAGTTCCCCCCAAGTTGCGTACTCTGCTGCTTTGTTCTCAGGCGGCGTGAAGCTTCGTGTTGCTTTTGAGGTCCCTTTGTCTTTCTCTGTTGCAACTTTAATGGAGAGGTTGTCTTTGTCATCTGGGTCAAAATCTCCTTTTGAAGAGCCTGAGATCAAGACCCATGTCTCGGGGATCCTTGGGGCGACCACAACCAGTGCAGTGGCAGTAGAGGGATGTCATTCGGATGCCACTGTTGTGGGTCCAATGCGATTTTTGAGGGCGCCTATAGGTTTTGAGAGGGAAGGGATGTCCGCCTCCTCTTCAGGTCGCAGGCCTAGGAGGCCAGATCCGTTGCTTTGCCATGTTGCCTGGGCCATCGAAGGCATCGAGGTGAGGATGCAGGTGGAGGTCAGAGATATAGAGCAGCTGAGTGCTCACGCCGCATACTTCGAGGAAGCATGGGCAGAGTTAGAAGCGAGGGCGTCTAGGCTTGCTGGCGCTAATGTTCGAGCCCGTGCCGGCATTCTAGCTCTCTAGGAGGAGCTTGAGCGGCTACGGTTGCAGTTCAGAGGGGAGATCACATGGATGGGAACAGAGTTGAAGTCGAGGTTCTTGCCGGAGGAGGTTGGTCCTACTCTGAAAAGGAACTTCCAGGATGGCATCTGTCTTAGCCGGTGACTAGCCTCGCTGGAGGATCCGAACTTCCACACCGGCATCCTGAACTCTCGAAACTCCAGCGCCTTGGCACGCACGGACCTGTTAGAGTATTCAGCTCCAAATCCCTCTGAGCCTAGAGGTGATCATTAGTTGTACCTTGCAGCCGTAGGCCATTGTAAAAAAAAGTCATTAATGAATATTATAATGAGGCCTAACGCTTGACTGCTCCACTTGTCTTCCATTACTTATTGTATTTGTACTGTCTGTCTTCTCTCTCACGCGTCTGTCTTAGGAGTCCCACCGCCTCGTTCTCAGTGACCAGAATTTCCACATTAAATGTGGTTGTGATAGCAGGGATTTACTGGGGCGATATCAATCTGCAATCTAACAAGAGGTCATGATTGGCCGTTGCTTCGGGACCCACGACGCTCCTACTCGGCTTGCACGTGGCATGGCTACTCAGCGGAGTGTCATTTGGGTTTTCCCGCGTGCTGGCATCCTATTTTCTATTTAAGCAGTGCGCCAGTGAACCCTTTCTTCTTTGTGCCTTTTTATACCGCAATTCTTCTCCAAGCGAAAGAGAGAGAGCGATGGCCAAGAAGAGAGAATCTCCTTCCACCTCATGGGTCTCCAAGTCAGGCCGCCATAGGGTAGACAACACGGGTTCGATCCTGACAATGAGTGCCATCGCCGCTCTGACGGTGGACTACGAGATTCCTGGTGATTGGGCCTATCATGCGCCTGGTTCCGTCGGTAGGGCTAATGCTCCCCCAGATGATTTCGTGATCTTTTACTAGTACTATCTGAGAGGGGGGCTTCGTTACCCCATGCCATGCACTCTTATACGCTAGTTGAGGCGTTGGGCGTCCCTGCGGCGAGGCTCCATCCCAATGCCGTCCATTACCTAGTTTCGCTTTGTGTCTTCTCCCGCCTTCACATCGGCGCGTTTGATGCCAAGGCGGCGAGGGTGCTCTTTCATTTTACAAAGTCGGAGGATTGGGTCTCTATGCCCCCGAGGACCGGTTTCCATTTCCACAGGACCAATCCTGACTCGGTTAAAAACTGGAAGGTACGCTTCTTTTTCCTGTAAGAGCCTTCCGAATCAGAGCTCTCACGCGAATGGGGTCCCATCTCGGAGTACTTTCTTTGGAAACTATCCTCAGAGGACACTAAGGAGACGGCGGAGTTGATTGCCGCCATCTAACTCGAGATGGCGACATTCTTCTTCCAGGGCTAATATCTAACGCCCCTATGATCGAGGTCACCAGGTGGGGGCCTTCGTCTAGTTGGGGTGCCGCTGGCTCCTCGAAGAAGAAGCTTGAGGATGTCGTAACTCCCGAGTCGTCAGGAGGGGATGCTGAGGAGAGTGCTCACTGTTGGAGTTGTCCTCAAATGAGGAGGAGGTTGAGGCTTCGTTGAAGAGGCTGAGGGAGGCCGGCGGTACCTCCACCCGGAGGTCGCAGAGGTAGGCCGCAGGGTCCCCCACGTGGGATCGGCGTTCAGTCTCGGAGGCAACGGCGTGGGCCGAGCCATGCGAGGAAGCTATCGAACCCTTTCCAATTCCCGCTGTAGCATTGGCGGAGTACGGTGTTCCTGCGGTGGAGCTTTATTTTGGTGATGGGTCTTTTGTGGGCTCCTTTATCGATCCGGGGTTGCCAGAGATCATTGTTGAGAGCACTCCAGCGGCGGAGGGTGGTGCATTGATTCCTGGGGAGTCGGAGGAAGTGCTCTCGCCTAAGCCTTCACCAGTTCTTGTTGGACCTTCAGAGCCTACTGGGCCCCCAATTGGGTCGTTTCTAGAAGTTGGAGCTCGGGAGGGTGCCCCTGCGGTGTCTAAGGTCGAAGCTGCATGGGAGGCCAGTCCATTGGGTGTTGAGCTGACTTCGGAGACCACTGCTGCAGGCACGGTTCAGGGGTTGGAGCCCCCAAGCATTTCTTTGCCTCCCGTGATTTCTGGCCATCCAAGCATCACAGGGATTGCGGCAGAACATGGGAAGCCCCCAGGCTTGTTTGCGCTAGGAGATCTTGCCTATCGTCCGGACACAGCCTCCGCTCAAGTACGGCCATCTTGAGTTGAGCATTTATTTGTAGTCTGGAGTTTTGAGAATTTTTGATCTTCTCCCTTCCCATGCAGGTTCCGGAGGAGACCAATTCTCTCAATGAGCTCACAGCTCAACTACATGAGAACTCCCACTGCGGGCAGGAGATTGCCCAGTGTATCAGAGTCCAGGTCGCTCTCCTCCGTGCGGTGGCAGGGAGAGAATGATTAAATACAGGAGGAATTCAGGCGCCTGAGGGAGGAGGTTGGGTAGTTGAAGGAGATGATCACCGTTCTTGAGGATGACAACTCCCGTCTATCTAGGGATCTGAGGGCAGGGCTCACTCCCTTGGAGGCGAACCTTGTCATGGAGTTCAGGTTTTGGGACGGCATCCGCTTGTGCCGCAGGATCGCTTCGCTAGTGGGTCGTGACGTTCTGGAAGGTGTCTTCCACTTGGTCAACTCTGGGGTCCTTGAAAGGTTTTGCCTGAAGAATTTCCTCGAGGAGGGCGATCCATCAGATTCTCAAGAGTAGCTTTACTTGTTTATGTTGCTTTCTTCCTTCTCTGCTACTTGTAGACTCATTATACGGATGAATGAGAAGTAGAACTCTTTCCTGTTGCCAATAATACTCTCCGATGTGGCTTTAGAGATAGTATCTCGTGCTTAACGGCTAAGCTTGTAAAAGCTATTGTTGCCAAGGCCACAATCCGGTGCCTTCTTGCGCTGTACTCGTCATCCGTCAGAGGATATCGTTGCATTTCGCGCGTTTAGTGGGAAGCTCGATCTAATAGAGAAGACGTCGTCGCGAGTCTCGTGGAGCCGCACCAAGGGCCAGCTGGGTTTTCAGGCCACAGCAGCCGGACTCTGAGTCTTGGCTTTTTCGCACGTGGTACCTGCTTTAAGTTCTCCGCCCCCGCTCTGGGCGTCGTTGCCACCTGGTGCAAGGTCCTAGCCCACGACCATCGTGGACTGAGGGTGCTCTCTTATTCGGGAGAAGATCACCGCATGCCCTAATTCTCGACCCGTAAGGTTTTATTGGCTGTAAGTTGGGAAGCTTCAAAAAGCCCCTAAGCCTTTAGTTTTGATCACCTAGGTCATTTGGTTCGAAACCATGGTTCCTTGGGTCGCATGGACCCTACTGCATGGAACTGTAATTCAGTGGTGATCGCTTTTGGGTCGCTTGGAAAAAGGCCAAGTTAATGGGCCACTTTGGGCCCTTTCAACATTAAGTCAAAGTCCGGATGTGGCTGCCTTTGGGCTGCTCGACGCTTGGTGAGGCTTGGACAAGACCTCCAGTGGGTCATTTGGCACAAGGCCAAGGTTTCGAGGTGGCCATAATCGGCCCGCTCAGCATAGGGCCAAGGCTTAGTTTTACAGATGGACGTCAGTCCTCCTAACTTAGGAGCAGTCTAGGTTGTTTCATTTTTGTAATGACATGCATGCAAACACTCATATGGATGGGTACACAACATAACTGAAATGATCAATTTTATTAAATGGGAACACAATACATATACAAGCATTCTTCATGGTGTGCGTGTATGCCTTACCTGGGCCAGCGCTGCGTTACTGGTAGTATTTCCTCAGGTTGGCAGCGTTCTATGTCCAAGGGACCAATTTCTTGTTATGAGTATGTAGTTTATACGATCTGCTCCGAATGATTGCAGAGACGAGGAAAGACCCTTCCCTACTAGGGGAGAGCTTGTTCTTACTAGTGTCTTTTCCCGCGGCCTCTACGCTCTAGAGGACCAAATTCCTAAACTCAAGAGGGCATGCTTTTAACCGCTTGTTGTAGTATCGTGCGATACGCTGCTGGTAGGCTGTAGTCCTCAGGCAGGCCACGTCTTAAACCTCTGGGAGCCGGTCAAGGCATTCTCTGAGTCTTTGAGAGTTCATGACCAGATTAAAACATTCAACCCGCAAGCAGGGGAACCCCACTTCAACAGGGACCACAGCTTCAGCCCCGTAACAGAGACTAAAGGGTGTCTCTCTTGTTTGTTCCCACGGGGTTGTTCGGTATGACCAGAGCATGGAGGGTAGCTCATCGACCCACGAGCCCCCTACATCTTTTAGCTTGGTCTTCAGCCCGTGCAACAGCGTGCGGTTGGTGACTTCGACCTGCCGATTTTCCTGAGGGTATGCAACAGATGTATGTACCAGTCTGATGCGTAAGGCCGCACAGTATCTAGTGAACCATTTGCAAGTAAATTAGGTTTTGTTGTCGGTCAGTATGACCTCGGCAATCCCAAAATCGCAAACGATATTCTGACGGAGGAATTCTATCGCGTTCTGCTCGGTGATTCAAGCTAGAGGGACGGCTTTTACCCACTTGGTAAAGTAGTCGATGCCGACGATGAGGAATTTCCTTTGTCTAGAAGCCAAAGGTAGTGGTTCAAGGATGTCGAGTCCCCATTGTGTAAACAGCCACGGGATTGGAGGTTGCACAGCTTTGTATGAGGAAGGTGCATCATGGATTCGTGGACTTGACAGCTCTCACACCTTTTCACGAACTCCATGGCATCTTGCTTCATCGTGGGTCAGAAGAGTCCCTATTGCATGATTTTGAATGCGAAGTTTTTCCCTCCAACGTGCGAGCCGCATATGCTGAGGTGGACTTCACTTAGAGTATACTCGGCCTCCTCAGAAGTCAGGCATTTTAGGTACAGAGTGGAGTATCCTCGCCTGTGTAGCCACCCGTCGAGGATTGTGTACTAGCCTGTCTTCTTCTTGGTCCGCTTCACCTCATTGGTATTTTCGGGTAGCGTCCCGTCCGTCAGGTACTTTTCGTACGGAGTCATCCAGGTGTCACCCCGTCAATTTGTAGCACCTCCTAATCTCAGACATCAACATTGGGCAGGGATAGGGTTTCTCGCAAGTCCCTGGCGTACTGCTCCGAAGATCCTGTGGTGGCATCCCTGGCTAACCGATCAACTTTTCAATTTTTGGCCCTAGGCACGTGCTCGATCTTGAAGTGCTTGAAGCTCTCGATCTGGGCCTTTGCTCTCTCTAGGTACTTTGCAGGTTGCGGGTTTAATGCCCCGAAGGTCCGTTGAACTTGGTTGACCGCGAGCTCCGAGTCACTATGCACGACCGGCGACCTGATGGAACACTCCTTTGCTAAACGAAGTCCTATCAGAAGGGCCTTGTACTCCGCCACGTTGTTAGTAGCGGTAAAGGTCAGCACGATGGAGTACTTAATCTTCGTGTCGTCTAGAGTTCTGAGTATGACTCTGGCTCCGCTGCCTACTTGGGTGGATGACCCGTCCACGTTCAGAGTCTACGTTGAACGTCAAGATGGTCCGCATCCCCTTGGCTGTGTGGGTCACCTTGAGTTGGGGTCACCACCTCGACAATGAAGTTTGCCAGGGCCTTACCCTTAGGGGTTAGTCGAGGTCAAAATTTCACGTCGAACTCTCCCAGCTCTATAGCCTACTTGACTAACTACCCGAAAGTTTCGAGTTTTTGTAAGATCGACTTCAGGGGTTGATTCGTTACGATCTGGTGAGTTTGGAAATAGGGTCGTAGCTTTCGCGCCGAATAGAGGAGTGTCAATGCTATCCTCTCAGCGTACGGATAATGGGTTTTCAGGTCTGCTAGTACCTTGCTCACATAATACACTGGCTGCTACATGCTCTTGTGCTCCCTAACGAGCACAAAGTTGAGCGCCGTATTCGACGTGGCCAAGTAGAGATATAGGTCATCGCCCGTGGGCTAATGAGGTATGCCTTTAGCTCTTTGAAGGCTTCATCGCATTCCTCGGTCCATCTGAATCCGGACAATTTCATTCCTTTGAGCGCCTTGAAGAAGGGCGGGTACTTCTCTGCGGACTTGGCCAGGAATCGCGAGAGGGCTGCTAGTTGCCCCGTGAGCTTCTGTACTTCCTTCACCGTCCGCGGAGGGTTTATATCGAGGATTGCCCTGATCTTTTTCGGATTCGCTTCTATACTGCACTGTGACATGACGAAGCCTAGGAATTTCCCAGAGGTCACCCCAAATGCGTATTTGGCACGATTCAGCTTCATCCTGTGTGTTCGAAGGACCTAGAAGGTCTCCTCTAGGTCATGGATGTGGTCGTCGGATGTTTTGCTTTTTACGAGCATGTCGTCGACATACACCTCAATGTTCTTTCTGATATGAGCCTCAAACATCTTGCTTACCAGCCGTTGATAGGTTGCCTCGACATTTTTAAGGCCGAAGGGCATTACCTTATAACAATACGTTTCCTAGTCGGTCATAAAGGAGGTGTGCTCCTCATCATCCGGATACATCCTGATCTGATTGTAACCTGAGTAGGCATCCATGAAACTCAGGAGCTCATGCCTAGACGTGGAGTCCACCAGTTGATCGATCCGAGGGAGAGGAAAGCTGTCCTTTGGGCAGGCTTTGTTCACGTCGGTGAAGTCCACGCACATTCGTCACTTGCCGTTGTTCTTTTTGATGAGCACGACATTAGATAGCCAGTTTGGATATTGGACCTCCCTAATAAATCTGGCGTCTAACAGCCTCTTCACTTCCTATCTTATAGTTACTAGTTTTTTGATAGAGTGGTTTCGTTGCTTCTACCGCACGGGCTTGTGGTTAGGATCGAGGCCCAACTTGTGGACCATTATTTCGGCCGGTATCTCGGGCATGTCGGTATGAATCCACACAAATATGTTAGAGTTTTTTCGCAGGAAGGTGATTCAACAATCGCAGTAGATAGGGGAAGAGAGCTGCCCACCTGTACGCACTTTTCTGGCCAAGGGGGGTCCAGAGGGACCGTTTCGGTTGCTTCTCCTAACTGGGCTTGCTGCAGCGTGACTTCATTGCGGAGATCCAAGTCTCCGTCCAGGTGGTCTGGCGCCGCTAGAGTGACTTGGGACAGGTAGTACGTCTATCCCATAGCCTGATCCCCGAGCATCTCTCTTATGCCGTACGGGGTTAGGAACTTCATCTTTAAGTGAGGAATCGAAATAATGGCCCCGAATGTCGTGAGGAATGGTCTTCCTAGGATGGCATTATATACGGACGGTAGGTCAACAATAAGGAATGTTAGCTCTCATGTGGTGACGCATGGGTAAGTTTTCATCGTGATCTGCAGCCGGATTATCCCCTGTATAGGTACAGGCTCGTTGTCCAGGCCATACAGAGGGCTGTCGGCCGCCTTCATTTGGCTTTGTCTCAGTCTAAGTTTAAAAAATGCACTAAGATACAGTAAATTCGGAGAGCTTTTATTATCAATGAAAACTAATTTCAGTTGGTAGTCAATCGTACCATTTGAAACGAGCGCGGATACAACAAGGGGATCAGAATGGGGGGATGTTACATGTGATATATCGTTGCTAGTAAAGCTAATGATATCGCTCATATCCCCTACCCTTGCTCTCTTGCTGTTAGGAGTCTGCTCGGGTCGTGTCTGCTTGTTGCTTTTGGTCGGTGCGGTTAAGATCATACTGATCACACTAGCAGCCGTACGGTTCCCGGGAGGTTCCTTCGCCTCACCTTTTGAGGCCACAGGGACCTGCCTCGAGTCCTTCACGAAGCGTTTTAGGTGTCCGCGCTGGATCAGGTCTTCTATCTCCTGCTGCAGGGTTCCACAGTTCTCCGTGGAATGTCTGAGGCTGCGGTAGTACTGGCAGTACTTCGTTTGATCACTTCATCATAGCCCCTTTTACGTTCTTGGCCATTTGAAAAACTTCTCGTCCTGAATTTGCATCAGGATGTTTGCATGGGTATCGTTCAGGGAAGTCAGGGCCGTTGGCCTGTACTCCTTTTTTGATCCCGGCGAAGGACGTGGCTGCTTGCAGTGCTTCGAGAAGCGGCTACTGTCACCATTCCTCTTCTTGTTGGCAGTGGCTTCAGAGATCTCCGGAGCAGTTCACTCGCTTGGGACGCTTTATCTCGTTGGCTTTCTTCGCTGAGATGTAGGCTCGGCAAATAACCTCTATTTTTCGAAAGGACTGAGGGGTGCGATGCAACAAGTATTTGAAAAAGTCTCCTACTGCCAACGTAGCAAAGAAGGCATTGAGTTTCAACTCGTCCGAGAGCTTGGGTATCCGGCGCGCCTCATGAAATGGTTGAGGAATCGCTTCAAGCTTTCATCCGACCTCTGGTGGAGGCGAATTAGTTGCTAGGATTGCTTCTCCTCTCTTCGGTTGGAGGTGAACTGGCTCAGGAAGCTGTCCGCGAGCTCGTTGAAGGAGTGGATGGAATTTGGCGGAAGACTGCGGAACCAAAGTGGCACGTCCCCCCGGAGGGTGATAGAAAAGCACTGGCACATCATGGCCTCGCTCCCTCCCTGAAGGGACAGGTGAGTATAGAAGCAATTGAGGTGGTCCATTGGGTCCTTACTCCCATCGTATCCCTCCAGCACTGACATCTTGAACTTGCAAGGGAGCAGCTAGGTCCGGAGATCCTTGGCGAAGGACGACCTTCGAAGGTTGGCCGAGGATCGTGTGGGTCTCTCCTTGTGTAGGAGGTCCCAAAGAACTTTCACCTTCTCCTCCATCTGTGGATTGAATTCTCTTCTCTACGCGTTGATTATGTCATGGAGCTCTGTGTGACCCTGTTGGAGCAGTTGAGCTTGTCGGTTGTGGCGGTTTCCCACGTGGGGGGGGGGCGCTCACTATTGGAGTCTGCTGCAGTCAGCCTTCCTTCACCGCGGGAGTTGTGAGGGCTACGCCGCTCTGGGCTCTCCTCCTGCTCGTACCTGCTCGGGTGTTTTTCGGCCGTAGACTGGGCCCTGGTGCCGGAGGCCGCCCGAGCCCCAACGTCATCAGGCCGGTTTGATCTTCCCCTTTAGGCTCTTGCGTGATGCCTTCCTTTCTTGGAGGAGGACGCCTGGGATGCTAGAGGGGCAGCCCCCATCCAAGGCATGCCCGTTTATTTGCAAAGGGCCTGGATTGCCAGCCTCATATCGCCCATCTCTGCCGCTAGGCGGTGGATGTCGGGCAATGGACGGACGCCTACGCAGCTACCCATTGAGGGTCGACGCCTCGAGCAATGGCATCTCTTGTTGGGGCACTCACCTGTGCCCTGGTGTTTACCATCTTGTTGTAAAGAAATGAGTGTGAGAAGGAGACGCTATGCTTCTTATCTCGTTCCCATAGACAGTGCCAATTTTGCATCTTGGGTCCTCGGTTGTCGTAGGAACTAGGGAGCCTTCGGATTCCTCGTCGTCCGGAGGTGATCGCGAACGGGTCTGGTCTTCATTTCTATAACCTGGGGCTTGTACAACACAATTAACAAATAAGAGGTCAGAGGTTTGGTGGAATTTCTCACACCGTGAACACTCCGACGCTTAAGTCAGTAACTTCCGGTAATAAACGGAAAGGGGGGCACACGCTTAGTGGTGCGCGAAAATATGTTGTAAATGCGTGGGAGTGCGTGAATGCAGGTGGGTGAGATTTGATGAGCGGATGTTGGGAGGCCTGGCTCCCGAAATGCACCGTAGAAGATGGCTAACTCTTGTTGCCTGAGAAGGCTGAGAGAATCGGATCTGGCGGATGGTTTTAAGCTGTTTTTGTTTGAAGTAGAACCGATTGTCTAGGATCCAATTTGTCGATCAATCCTCTTTTCTTGTAGAAGAGGAGGGATTTTATAGACCCTATGGTTGGGGGCTTTTGGGCGCGAGAGTTCCTGTGGTAGGAGCTTGTTGGCCGCTGACTATTGTCGGCGATCGCCGGTGCGTCGGTTGTCGTTTTGCGGTGGCAAGTAGACCACTAGGCACTATTAGTCACGCTTGGTCTATCTCATGCGCTGGGATTGGTCGGAGAGTTGCGTGCAGCGGCGCCAGCTGCAGCTGGCAGCGCTGACTCTCTCCCCATTGGCCTCCTCCTTTTGTGTCGCCACTGTCACCCGACATCCTCATTAATGGGTTGCAGACTTTACTCATTGGTTGCGAGTATGGGCTGCCACGCAAGTCACTCTGTGACGCGGGGCTGGACTCTTCCTTTGGGCCATTGCTTAATGGGTTGGGCTTCGTGTCCCTTTGGGCTTTCGCACTGGACCCAACAATATATATATATATATATATATTTGTGTGTATTATTAAGTAATTAACTCACTTTTATTTTTATTTTACTAACTTTTCAAATTTGAAAGTTTGGACTAACTTACAGGTCATTAGGTTTTATAGATGGTTATCAGGAATTATATTTCAAATGTTGGACCAGCTTAATGTAATATTATTGCAAAAGAAATAGTAGTTTTAAGGTTTTAAATTTTTGTTAAATTGTTAAATATTGTTATTCAAATAGTAATGCTATGATGTTGATATTTAAATTTGATTTTAGTTTTCTTCATAGCAGTTTTGTTAAGTCTAATGGATTTCTTATTTCTGCACGCCGTTAACTGGACAGGCGACGATATGACATATTAGGCGTCTGCCACCGGTTCTTTTTCAACATCTTCATCATATGCATCTATTCATCATTCGCCTCGTAATCAAGCTCCATAAACTCTTTATGGACCATGAGCATTATTGATGATTCTCTAGCTGTGATGTCTATATTGAATTTGTTAGCTGAGGTAGGCACAAAACATTATTCGATAAGGAAAATTTGTTTACCCGAAATACATAGTGAAAATTTTCAATGTGAATGTTGCAAAACAAGAAGTAAAGTGCTTGCGGACTAAATTTGTATTGAAACCTAATTGCCATTAAATTTTTACATTGTCACATATGCTTTTGTATTAACATGAAAGAAGTCAGGCTTCAATGTTTAATATTTGATTTCAATATAAAGGTTAAACTTTTGCAAGATGGAGATAGGAATACTTACTAAGATGCCTCAAAATGTTAGTGAAAGTTACCTGTATAATAAAATAATGTCAGAATATACTAATTTAGAAGAAGTTTAAAACTATCACAAGTTTTTTAACTATTTCATCGCATCATTTTATTTCACGTTCCTATCAAATATATACCCGAACCATTTTGGATTATATCTCGAACCACTGAAAGCAACTAGCAAATGACACAAAACATGAGAATGAATCCATTTGCACTAAGATGTGCTCAGATAGGCAAATATGTAGAAGTAGGTTGCAAGAGGAAACAATAAGCAAGGCACGCAAGCAAAATGCATATTCACCTATATATTCATATTTTATGGGATCATTCGTACAATTAAGACTTAATATCAATACTAAGTGATTAGGATATCTTGTGTTGTCCACAAATAATATCTGGTTGGTAGTGTGCAAAAAACCTCTATTAGTATGTTAAAGCACATGGGGTAAATTGTTAGTCAACAAGATCTAACAGTGATTATAAGCTAGATATGTCATGAAGAATTAACAAACTATCTGAGAGGGCATGTGGATGTGCACAAGACAATGGTGATACATTGGAGCTTTCATGTCTAAAAATGTGAGAGAAGAGAGAGAGAGAGAGACTAAGAGTAGAGGCTGATATAAAAGTCATACATGATATTGGACTAAATGATTGACACTAAATTAAATGGAATGATGAAAGTAAATTTATATGAACAATTAAGCTAAATGGGACTTAATATTTTATTGTTATTATATCTGACAGTTATAAGATGCCTTTATCTTGATTGTGAAATTTTCTCCTGAAAGCCTATAAAATTTAAATATTGGATTACAATGGACAAACATTTCTTCATTTTCTAAGAATTATTTGCCCTTGTCCATTGTAGGGCTGTGCCATGTCTAGGTAAGCACATCATGGTATGCACCCAATCTCACGCAGTGAACTAACATATAAAAAGTAACAATAGTTCATTCATTCCCTCATGAATTTATCCATTATCAATTGTAATTAGCAGCCATCAAATAGTACAATATAATACTTATTGTAATCAAAATCAATTTCTTTACGAATATCGCACATTGCATTCCCTAGCTTATTATCAATTTGTTTTATTTTATCATCTTTTGATTTTCCTTTCTCCTTTTCAGCCTTTTTATCCTCTTAAGTGCTAAAAAAAATTAGTATCCTAAAGACAAGGAATACGGTGCGAAGGATCCGAATTGTCTTCTCTTCTCCTCCCAATCTTTATTATTATTTTTTTTTATGGGGGGTGTTAGTTGTAAAAAATAATTATGCACACGTAGTTGAAGTATTCAAGTAGCTTTTAGGAATTTAGTTTTATAACATAATTCCCAGGATTGACTTCAACAATAAGAAAAGAACAAAAAGCTCTTAGTCACAAAATGGAGGACAAGAGTGTTGATGTTATGAGAGTGAATAAATCCGATTAATTACCACTTATCAAGCTTCTCCTTTGAAGCTGATGCATTCTTTGTAATCATTTCCTTGGTCTTTATTCTTCCTTGAAAACAACTTTGCATTTGAATCATTAAAATCACTAATCTTTGAGCAGTTCGATGATTACTTCTTTGGTGTTTTATTTGGTAATGGACAAGATTTCTTTGGGCAAGTTATCTCCTTAGTTTTAGCTCAAAAGCATTCTCTTTTATGTTTGTTCAAAAAGGTGCTATTGGATGATTTATAAAAAGAATGTCGATCAGATTATAATCCACATGTACTTCTTTAAAAATCGACATGTTTGAAAAAGAAGTATATACCTTGGCAGAGCGTTTAGACGGAATTCATTTACCACCATTAATCTTTTACACCATTTATACTTAGGTATCTGGCTATACAAAATATTAGTATAAATGGTCATTTATATAATAATAAAGAAAATTTATTTACAAAAGCTGAATTTACAAAACAAAACTTGAGCCTTTGATCTAACCGACACTCTTTTGCAAGTAACGCGGTAGTTGTAGCGTGATGGATCACCAAAAAGCCCAATAGATTTGTAGCAATATCTTCCTGCAAGGTTTTTCCAAACTAAATGACTTCAATTGTCAGCTGTTTAGGGGGGGGAACCTCTAATGATGATGACTTTCATCCTAAAACTACCAACTGAATTATTTCTCAAATATGACTATGTATCATTATATCACTTTATTATAATCTTTTTCATTTTTCCTTATGGTAGGTAGATGATAGATTTTATTCCTATTTTTCACTCACTAGGCTCTCCAAATATCATTTCTTGTTTTCTTCTATTTAAAATTTTAATTTGTTCTGTCTAAAAAAATGAAACTAAAATTAAACTTCTTCTAAAAAAAAGTTTTTTAAAATATTTTTTATGAAATTTTTTTTTCAAAGTAAATAAGCTCTCATAATATTCTCCAATGTTTGGTGTGCACAGTGATAATAAATTACTATAAAAAAAATTTAAAATCCTGATCAGTTAGTCACCAATATGGTAAGACTAGTGTGGGGGCACTGGAGGCATCACTGACCCTAACCAACAGCTCAATCAAGGGTGTTGCCAATAGGAGACTGTCTGTGAGGATCAGGACATTCTGTGGCAGTAATTGGGAGCATCACTTACTAGCAACGGTGCCATGTTTTGATAAATTCCCTAATGGGTGGTGGTAGTCAACTATTAGTTGAGGATGAAATAAAAAAATGACTTCCAATGGGAAGCCATTTTGAAAATTGTGTTTCAAGTTTTTGTTGACCAAGATAATCTTCTATGTTGATCTAATTTCTATTGGTGCAAAAAAATTCAAAAAATAGAAAATATTTTACCATATGCTTTTAAATAATGAAAGATGTGGAAATCATTTCCAACAGAGCCTAAGTTCTTGAATAATTTTTCTTTGTCTCTCCGAGCCCCGCACATTTGTTAATGTGTGTGCATGCCTGGTAGTATTGGTCTTTGTTGCGTGTAATTATGTATTTCTTAATTCGTATGGTAGGAAAACTGACGAAGGGCATGCAAATTACCATTCTTGTATATAGTTCTAATAATAAACAAAATCTATTTGTTAGAAAAAAAAATTAGAAAATTTCACCAAAAATTTAACATTGAGATTTACATATTTTAACAATAATTCAATGAACCTTCTAGGCAGTGGTCTTACGAATGGGTATGTCAAAAATATCATAGAACTCCAACATTCTTTTTTTTTTTTAAACACTTGTCGAACTTCCTTTTTTGTTTCATTATTTGTTGATCTTGAAATAGAAATATGAGCTTCACGGTGAAAATTCCTAATATATTCAGACCATGCCACCCATAGTTACCCATCGATCAAGTAGACGATGTCGAATGCAACATCAGGTGTAGCACAAAAACTGCAACTCCATCAAAAAAATAATAATGCAACGCAATTGCTTCGACCTTTAAAATCCATGTATACAAATCATGCAATGCAAACACTTCGTCCCACATCGATCCATTGCAAGTGCAGACAAATTATGCTTCTTATTTTTTTAATTCTAATTATCTTGAATTAGACCTTGTTTTCTGGCAGCTAACAGTAATAACTAAATGTAAAGATACTTACGATGAGGTTTCACAGTATATGTTATTTGCAAGCATGTTTTAACATTAGAAAGTGTAGTAAGTGTAAAAAAAAAAATTGAAATGTTTGACTAAGATCCTTGAATCTAAAGAATTAAAGATAAATAGAAGCAAAACTAAATATATAGATTAAAATCTTACTGATCTTGGAGAAAAATTAAACAATTAAAAAATAAACTATCCATATATTTCTAAAAATAATAGATTTCACTACTTTGGATATATAATTGACAAAAATTAAGATACTAACTGATGTATCCTCAGATCTTGGTTACAATACGGACGAGGACACGAAAGCATAGCAGCACCAACATAGAGTACAAGTAGAAAGGAGAGAGAAGTAGGGTATTGGCTTGGACTTTGAGGTAAAAGGGATTAAGTGTTGAGAAACAAAATGACCATTTTTATATGTGATCCGTCCTACATGATTGAGTTTGAATCGTTGAAAATTGGCGAGAAATTATCGTATGTTGGGATTTTGGTTTCGATATTAGGATAGGAAGATCAGATGTAAAGGATCAGATCTTTGGAGGAATCATTTGGTTGAGATTAAGTTCGAAAAAATTATTCTTATTTGTTCAATGATTGATGTGCATAAATTTTAAGGATAAAATTTTTATAAGGAGAGAAGAGTGTAATATCTCGGATCCCGTTTAGATTATTTTAATATTTATTGTGATTTTGAATATTTTGAACATGATAAGAATAAATTAAAATATTATAAAATTTTAAGGAACGTTTGAAATTTCGGAGTGGCGCCGTCCAGAGCGCGCTTCTACTATTGTTCGAATATTGAATTAGATTTTAGAATAAAAAAAATAAAAAAAAAAAAAATAATAATATAATAATAATAATAATAATAATAATAATAATAATAGAGAAGAGAGAAGGGAATCGAGGAGAGAGAGGGAAAAGAGGAGAGAGACTGAGAAGGGGTTAGTGTTTGTAGAGAAGTAAGAGGAGGGGGAGGAGAAGAGAGGGAAAGGGAGGAGAAGAGAGAGAGGAGATCGGTGGCGATAGGCGGCACACGGGTGGTCGCGGGCTGAAGAGGCGGCGTGACGGTGGCGCGCGGTGTGGGTTGCGCAGAGAGAACGATGGCAAAGCCGCGTGAGGAGAGCAACGGCGGCAGTGTAGCGACACCAGCACCGGCAAGGTGATGCCTGGGAGGCCGGCGACGGCAATGCAAGGCAGCGGTGGTTGTGGGAGGCAGTAACGTGGTGGTGGAGCGCCCGGCAAAGGGCCGCGCACGAAGGAGAGAGAGGATGCAGCATAGGAGAGAGAATCACCTGATTCGGGTATTTTGAGACATCATTTCTTCAGATCGGCGAAGTATAATGTTAAGGCAAGTATCCTCTAACCATATTTTTGGTCTGATTTAATTTATGATATATTCTGACTACTGTTGGAGATTTTACTAACGTGCATGTATTTGTGTGTACACTCAATTTATTCATTATGTAGATGCATGTATATTTTATTAGTTGTACAGTGATTTTATACTGGTACTTATAATTTAAAGGGTTTTTGAATACCCGGACGGTGTATATATATTTGTGTATTTGTATGTTGTGGAACCATGAACTAGGTCGTGCATCGGTCCACACATGCTGCTGGAGACGGGGTCACTATGGGACCATGGCAGTCCAAGATTTGAGAGGTCGTTATATGTGATCCGAGGCATGAGATATTAATACCGCTTTCGACGGGAAGGTTTAGTCCCGACGAGGACATATGTGACATATTGTCTCACTTTCGTCGACAGGAAGGTTGAGACGTTTAGTAATTGACCTGCCCCACTATATATTTAAATGAGAACTATCGTAAGTAATTGATGGAATAATATATTTGGACGTCTTAATATATAATTAAAACTTAAAGTTACACCCAAAGTCGTAGGTGGTAAAATATAGTGAGTAAATTTCTAACCTATGGGAGATAGAATACATGGATGTCCTTAAACTACTAGCCTAAATCATAGCTGAGCCTTAAGCTGTTGGCTTAAATCGTAGCCGATATAGTTGTGATTATTGGACAAGGGTAACCCTTTATCAAGTTGATATTATTTATCTTTGTTCATTCGATTTCGTGCATGCATTGTATTTCTGTATGTATTTGGGTAGATTGTCATTCGAGATATGTGGTCTGGCCCACGGATGGATGATAGGAATGTCTCATATATACTGATGTGTTAAGCCTCAAAATATGTTTTATATTTATATGTTTTGATTCCGATATTTCATTTGATTTTAGCATATGATATATGAAATTTAGATCCGAACGATGGTATATGTCCCACATGGATGTGCTGACGGTCGTGATTATATAAGGTGATCGGGAATCATATGATATGATATTATCTATGAGATTTAATCGGATCGTTATTTATTATGATTATATCCCGGATGAACTATTTGATACTGCGATGATTTAATATGAGACTTCACCTCGATTTTTAGGGATTTCATGGACCTCGTGTTTTGTTTTTACATAGTTGTGATTGTTATCCATTTCCTCTGATTTATATGCACCGTTTACATATGTATGATATTTGTTGAGTTCTAGGCTCACGTTTTCATATTTTATCCCTTTAGACTAGTGGCACGGATATGCTTGTAGGAGTTCAGACGTGATTTGGCGCGGCATATCTTATCTATGAGTGGAGATGTTATGTTGGGTATGTTTCCGATCTTGAAAATGTTTTATGGTTATTATTTATGATCGGATGAGTGCCTTTACATATGTATGAAATATATTGAGAGTTATATATTTGGAAACCTCCATTATGATTTTTGGATAGCAGGTCATGTATTATATTTGTCCGAATTTATATTCGATGAGGTCTTGTATAGATTTTATTATATTAGGTCCTGTATAAGTTTGGATTGTCACATTCGGGTCGGATTGTTATGGTTAATAGAATATATTATTAATTTTATTTTTGACCTACGTATGTTATGTTCCTGGATCGTGACACAACATCTCAGGGAAGATGGTAAATTTTGTAAAGTAGCTGACTTGCAGGGTATGTGTTATTTGAGTAGAGTGGTTGACATACAGAGCACGCATGTCTAAGGAAGTGCAAGAACTGGTGAAGTCACAGAAATAGACAGGGTTAGCATGAGAATCATCTGCAAGAATCAGGATAGGTCAGCAAATAATTTTGGAGCCAAAGTCTTTATAAGGACACACTAAGCGCTTCAGGCAAAGTGGACGGACACACAAGAAAGAAAGAGAGTGGTAGTATAGCAGCAGTGCAATAGAGAGTGGAACGGGGCTTTTGATGTTCATTACTTGTTGCCACACTTCTAAATTAAAGAGAGCGGAGTGCACCACTAGTGAGAGGAATGAGAGAAAAGAAATAGAGAGAGATAAGAGTGAAGGAGAGTTTCCTTACTCTCGAGTTATTTTTCTTATTTTGTCTCGAGTGTGTAATAGATATTCTATCTCGACAATTTTTGTAACAAATTTTACATAGTGGAAACTTGTTCGGAGTTTGTCCTATGACTTTTTTCTTCGGCTTGTGAAGGATTTTCATGTTAAAAATATTGTGTATCCATTGTTCATTGCTCTTAATAAATTGGTAATTGTTGATTGACAAGATGATTTGGATTTTTTGCTACACTGAGTTGGGTGTGAATTCGGGTGTCAAACCCCAATAAGTGGTATTAGAGCGAGCTTGTAAACCTTAGGCTTGATAGCGTTGTCGTTGAGGAATGTGCCATTTAGCGTGGAGCAGTTTAATGGGTAAAATAATTTCATTCTTTTACAAAAATTTTGACCTAAGAATGAACGATAAAAATACTTTGATGGAAGGAAGGCAGTCAGGAGAATATGACAGAGGAAGATTGGCAAGACAAGAAGGATCTTGCTAATTGTATGATCAATTTGTGTCTTATGAATAATATTCTTCAGGAGGTCATTGGCTTATCGGGCCCAATAGAGGTTTGGAAAAAGTTTGAGAGTCGATACAAGTCCAAATTCTTGACAAAAAGGTTGCATGTTAGGAAGCAGTTCTATAGCCTACGCCTATCGGAAAGAGGGAGTTTTGTGAAGCACTTAGATGAGTTCAATCGGATTGTGATGTACATGTCAGCCATTGATGAGAAAACCAAGGAAGAAGCTAAAGCGTTGATATTATTCGCGTCCTTGCCGGCCTCATACAATCACATTATCACAACGCTATTGTTTGGGAAGGACATACTCAAACTGGACGAGGTTATAGCTTCCCTACTTATGAATAAGTTATAACGGAGGAAAAGCAGTGAGACCTCAGAGGAGTTGAGTCTGCTTGTGGCGACCAATGGTTGGGAACAAGGAAGATCGAGGGATCGAGGCGAAAAATTGGAAAGGAGTAATAGTCGGAACAACTTTCAGGAGTGGACCTACTTCTACTATGGCAAGAATGGCCACATAAAGTAGAATTGCCCGCAAAAGAAGTAGAAAAAGGAGGGCGGAGAAAGACGGGATCATGATGATGATCGGGGCACTGTCACTTTCTGTGGAGACCTCCTGGTTGTCCACGTAAGGGAAGTACATATCTTGCTATACCAAGAGACGAGTTGGGTGATGGACAGTGGTGCCTCATACCATGTGGCATCGAGAAAGTCCCACTTCATGAGTTATACACTCGCAGATCACAGGATATTGAAGATGGGTAACGGTGGCTCCTCAAGGGTTGTTGGCATTAGGAATATTTGCTTGAGGACAAATAATGGAAACAAGCTTGTGCTGAAAGGTGTGTGATATGCCCCAAATTTGAGGTTGAATGTGATTTCAATAGGAAAGTTTGATGAAGAATGCTTCAGGATATTGTTCGGAGACGGCCAGTGAAAACTCACCAAATGTGCCTCAATTATGATAAGAAAAGTAGGAGATCAGGTTGGTACCTGATGAAGGCTTGAGTTGCCAAGGAAAATGTCAAGGTGACCAATTGGGACATTGGTTAAGGTGGTAAGAGGAGGTGGCTAAGGTGGAATGTAAGGGATAATGATATGGCCGTAGAGAAGGAGTTGAAGGGGAGTGAGACTATTCCAAGTTTAGTGGGGTGAAAGAAAGTATCATTCAGACTTACGGAGGTCGATGCCGGGATCTTAGTTAAGAGAAACCTGTCGAAAGGTAGGAGATGACGGTCAACGAGAAAAGGCGAAGGCTCCCCCCACATGGTCATGAGGGGAAGCTTGTTAGGTTTCGTCACTTCCTTGTGGGTGGGTCAACAAATGGACAAGTTATCAAAATTCGGAGTGCTGCAAATTGGTTACAGCAATAACCAGGAAGACCATTTGTCGGAGTGAAAAATTTCAGAGTGAAATTTGTCGGAGTGGAAAATTTCGGAGTGAAATTTGTCCGAGAGGAAATCCGGAGTGATTTTCGGAGTGCAAATGCCGGAGTGGTATTTACGGAGTGAAAATCCAGAGTGGATTTTTGGGTAGCAAATTGACCGGTCGGTCAAGTAAAAGACTGGTCAATAGAAAGTTGATTGGGTGAGAAAAGTATCCGATCAACATCTTATTGATCGGCTAAGAAATGAGAATGGGATGCCTGAAAAGCTGACTTCTGCAAAAGCAGCCAGT
Organism: Nepenthes gracilis; assembly: GCA_033239525.1. Lineage (NCBI taxonomy): Eukaryota > Viridiplantae > Streptophyta > Magnoliopsida > Caryophyllales > Nepenthaceae > Nepenthes > Nepenthes gracilis. Next base: position 8,348,053 of record BSYO01000026.1, on the reverse strand, counting down.
TGACTTACTAAAGTTGGTAGCTAACTTTGTCAATTGTGAAAGGACAGGAAGGCGACATCTCAGAGAATATGGTAAGTTTTGCAGACCAGGTAGTTGACTTGTAAGGAATGCGCTGTCTGAGTAGAGTGGTTGACCTGCATAACACACGTGTTTGGAAAGAAACATGAGAACTGGTGAAGTGGTAAGAATAGACAGGGTTAGCGTGATAAATAATCTGTAAGAATCGAGCGAGGTGAGCAAATGATTTTGAAGCCAAAGTCTTTTTAAGAGCGCACCAGGTGTTTTAGGCAAAGTGGACAGACACACAAGAAAGAAAGGGAGAGGCAAGATAGCAGCAGTGCAACGGAGAGTAGAACGGAGCTTTTGACATTCACTACTTGCCGCCACACTTATAAAATTAAAAAAAATGGAGTGCACCACCATTGAGAGGAATGAGAGAAAAAAATAGAAAGAGATAAGAGCGAAGAAGAGTTTCATTGCTCAGAAATTATTTTTCTTATTTTGTTTCGGGTGTGCAGTGAATACTCTATCTCGAGGATTTTTGTAACCAATTTTATATAGTGAGAGCTTGTTTATAGTTTGTCCCGTGATTTTTTCATTCAACTTGTAAGGATTTCTACGTTAAAAATGTTATGTATCCTTTGTTCATTACTCCCACTAAATTGGTAATTGTCATCTGATGGGGGGTTTAAGTTTTCCACCGTGTCGGGTTGGGTGTAAATCTGAGTGTTGAACCCCAATACTATCAACATTACTAGTCCCAATATTTTAGAGAAATCAGACAATATAGATGTCAGGCTATATATAATTAACAAGTATCCACAACAACACTTATCAATAGAGAAATTTAAAAGACATTACATATATTCAGTTATGAAAAGTGGACTTTTTCATAGTAGGCATATTCCCCAAGGTTTAAATCCATGTACTCTTATAAGAACTTTCAAGAGGCACAACATAGTATATTGGCCTCGGTATATACTAAGTAATCTAGAATCAGAACATTTTCATATAATATCAATAAAAAAAAGATAACCATGTAAGGCCAACAGGGAAAACTAAGATAGGAAATTTAATCTTGGCCTCATTTGGGTGGTATGACAATATGAGTATATTTTAGTGTCAATTTTAATTTTATAAAACTAGATATTTTTAACAAATCAAGATTTTATTGCCAAATCAAAAAGAAGGTATGCTAAATAAAATTACAAGTCCCATAAGCAATCTAGCAAATGGTTCAAGTAAACAACAATGAGAAAATTGCGAATGATATAATAATTTTAAAAATTAGCAATGTTGAATGCATCATAGAGAGGAAGACCTAGCTCACTTCACCCTCCCAACTTTGTCCCACCCAGCCCCCACCTTTATGGAAAAGGCTAATGTCACGTCAAATCCTAAAATATAGATTTCTTCTATAAACAACAAAGAAGGTATACAAAATTAAGTTATTAATCACTCAAAAACAATCCAACAAAAGGTTAAACTGAACAATAAAGTTAAAAAATAGAGAAAATAAAATACTAGAATGATTTTTGATCAACAATACATTAAGAAAAGGGAGACTCACGTACCTCCTAAATTCCTCACCTTGTTCCTCCTAACTCCCACCTCAGGGGAGAGAGGCCCATCTCCCTCCCCTTTTTTTCCCAAAGGGAAGGAGGCCCCTCCCCCGCTTTTATCCCAGGGGACCACCTCCCCACCCCACTATGTCCCTCCAACCTCCATCCCCTTCTCTCCCTAGCCCACTACCTTCGCTACCCTCTACATATTAGGTTTGATTAAAATCAAGCTCAAATTTCGCTAAACTCGAGCCATACCCCAAATCACGCCTATAACTTAAAAATCATACTTGTATAACAAATGCCAAAACATGCAAAAATTAGCATTTAAATTAAAAATTATCTATAAAGTTTAAAGAGCAATATTTAAATAAAAAAAATTTATTGTTCCAGGAAAATATGGATTAAATTTTCATAAAACTTAAAATTATCTAGAACATCAAAAAAATCATTTCCGATCAATAAAAATTTAGAATTTTAAAATATTAAGAAAAAATCATAAAATTATAATAATTGCATAAAAACATTTTCTAAAAATATTTAAAAGGATATTATTGTTAAAAATGTTATAATTCATACAATAATATGAATTAAAACTTATCTTTTTTAATTAAAACCTTAGAATGATTATATATATATATATATAAGAAAATGAAGGCCAAGCTTGATTGAAAATGATAGGGAAAGTATAAAATTTCGAGCAAGACCAATTTGTTATTTGGCATAATATTATCAGATCAACAATATATCCTCCTTCCTTCCCCAACCCACAATCCCCTTCCCCTGTGTTGGCCTCCCCCTTCCTAATCTGACTCATACAGCCTATCCTTCTTACCAAACCCCCATAATTTTTTTGGAAATCTTTCCCATGAAGAAATTTCGGTCAACAAGATGTTGACCGGATGGGCGGTCAACGAGATGTTAACCGGATGGGCGGTCAACATAACGTTGACCGGAAGGGCGGTCGACTAAATATTGACCGGCTCATTAAGGCATTTCAGAGCACATGCCTTGATTAAAGGGGAGTTGGTTGGCCCGCCTATTTAGGTAACCTTGGAAACCCAAGATCTTTTGCTGCTGCAGGCATGCGCCGTCTACTGCTAGGCTGATACATGCCTCTTGGGAACTGTGCACCTACCACAAGGAAGATCGTGCTGGCTCAGCGGCTGAGACTTTGTTGTATATCCTTATATAAATGTAAGATATACTGAAAAATAGGGTGTGAGAGGAAGAAAGAAAAACGAAGGAGAGGAAGAAGGCCCGATTGAGTGTGTGTGCATTTCCCCCTTACTGTTTTTGTAATCTTCATCACAAACATAGTGTAATTTTTCGGACTTAACGTCCCGTGGTTTTTTATTCATAAGGGTTTTCCACGTAAATATCGTTTGTTATTATTCTTTCTTTCCCTCTCTTCGATCCTATTGTGCTTGTGTAAGTGGGCCGCCACTTTTCCGGCCAATAAGTGGTATCAGAGTGCAAGGTTAAGAACTTTATTCTGATGGCGTCGACATCATCAAAGAATTTGCCATTTAGCGTTGAGCAGTTTAACAGGCAATGTAACTTCATTCTCTGGCAAGAAATGGTGAAGAACATTCTCACTAGAGAAGGGACGATAAAGGCGCTAAAGAAGATGGATGAAAAGCCTGAAAGAATGACCGATGATAAATGGCAAGACAAAAGAGATCTTGCAAATTGCACTATTAAGCTCTGTCTGGCTGACAACACTCTCCAGGAGGTGCTTGGCTTGACTGACCCGGCGGAGGTCTGGGAGAAGTTGGAGAGCCGATATAAGTCCAAGTCCTTGACAATCAGGCTCCATATAAAGAAGCAATTTTATGGCTTACGGTTGTTGGAAGGAGGAACCTTCGAGAAGCATCTGGATGAGTTCAACCGGATATTAATGCAGATGTCAGCCCTTGAAGAAGATATCAAGGAGGAGGACAAGGCGTTGGTCCTGCTGGCCTCTCTGCCGACCTCCTATGATCATATAGTCACAACCTTGCTGTTTGTGAAGGACACTTTGGAGTTGGATGCTGTTATTGCTTCCTTACTCATGAATGAGTCAAGGAGGTCACAAGGGGCCTCAACGTCTGAGGTACTTGTGACTAAATCTAGGGGAAGGAGCAGAGGCCGTGGTCAGAAACAAGGCGAGAAAGCTCGCAGCAAATCAAGATCAAGGTATCAAAACCTTGAGTGTCACCACTGTGGCAAGAAAGACCATATTAAAAAGCATTGCTTCAAATGGAAGCGGAAAAATGTGGAAAAAGAGAAAGGTGACAGTGGACGGGAAGATGAAAGGTCCTCCGTCTCAGTAGTAACAGCAGGCGGTCTCCTGCTGACGAGTGAAGGAGACGTGGCAAGTCTGACGGACGAGGAGTCCGGTTGGGTGATCGACTCTGGTGCCACCTTGCACGTCACGTCCAGAAGGCAGCTGTTTATATCTTATACTTCAGGAGATTTTGGAGTGATAAGAATGGGGAATGAAGGAACATCTCCCATAGTAGGCAGAGGAGATGTTACCCTGATCACAAATAATGGGACAAAGCTGATATTGAAGGACGTTCGTCATGTTCCTGACATCCGGCTAAATGTCATCTCAGCCGGACACCTGGATGATGAAGGTTATTGTAATACCTTCTGTCAAGGCGAGTGGAAGCTGACAATGGGATCTCTTGTTGTAGCAAGAGGAAAGAAGGCCGCCGGCCTGTATCTGATGAAGGCCTGTGCAGTGGCAGGAAATGTGAATACCATAGCCAGCACAGAGACGATAGACCTGTGGCATAGAAGGCTAAGCCACATGAGTAATGAAGGGCTGTCCTACTTGGCCAAGAAAGGCCTGATCACTGGAGCAAAGGAGGAAGGACAAAAGACATGTCCTCATTGCTTGGCTGGAAAGCAAAGGAGAGTTTCATTCCATGGGGAGTCGTCCGGTCCGAAGGCGGAGCTCCTAGAACAAGTTCACACAGATGTGTGTGGGCCATTCAAAGAAAAGTCATTTGGTGGAGCCTAATATTTTGTTTCTTTCATTGACGACTGCTCAAGAAGGCTGTGGGTCTACCCACTAAAGACCAAGGACCAGGTTCTTGGTGTCTTTGAGCAGTTCCACGCTCTAGTGGAGCATCAGACGGGGAATAAGCTGAAGGCCGTCCGTAGCGACAATGACGGCGAATACTTGGGACCTTTTGATGCTTACTGCCGGTTGCATGGTATTAGGCATCAGAAAACGCCACCAAATACTCCACAGTTGAATGGAGTGGCAGAACGGATGAATCGTACGCTCTTAGAGAGAGTACACTGCATGCTTTCCGAAGCAAAGCTTCATGCTTCATTCTGGGCAGAAGCACTCCGGACGGCGGCCTACATCATCAACAGGTCGCCCAGCAAGCCTCTGATGGGTGAAGTGGCAGAAAAGATATGGACGGCCGAGGAGCCGTCCTATGATCATTTGCGAGTATTCGGATGCAAAGCATTCCTATATGTCCCAAGGAATGAAAGGGCAAAGCTGGAGCCAAAGACGACTCAGTGTGTCTTCTTGGGCTACGGGGAAGATGAACTAGGCTACCAGTTCTATGATCCAGCCACCAGAAAACTCGTCCGGTCCAGGGACGTAACCATTGTTGAGAATGAGACAATAGAAGACATTGACAGAAATGTCAAGTGTGACAACATGCAAACGGACCAAGTGGGCGCTGAAGCTATTCGTCTGGTATTAACAGAAGGAGAGGATCCTGGTCAGGAGATGGTTGAAGAAAATGAAAGGGAGGTTACGGCTCCTGATGACACCATCGATGGAGTTATACCTCAACCGGCAGGGAATGTCCCTGTTAGACGGTCCTCACGCGAAAGACGGCCATCCGTCCGTCTATCACCAAATGAATATGTAATCTTCACTGATACTGGAGAGCCTGAGGATTATGAGGAGGCAATGAAGGACGACAGTAAAAGGGAATGGCTGGAAGCCATGAGGGAGGAGATGAGCTCTCTTCATGAAAACCACACCTTTGACTTGGTAAAACTTCCTAAGGGGAAGAAGGCCCTCAAGAACAAATGGGTCTTTCGTTTGAAGCAGGACGAGAATACCAAGAAGCCTAAGTACAAGGCACGGTTGGTTGTGAAGGGCTTCAGTCAACAAAAAGTGATTGATTTTGATGAGATCTTTGCCCCGGTTGTCAAAATATCCTCCGTCCGGATAGTGCTTGGCCTGGCCGCCACCCAAGATTTGGAGGTTGAACAAATGGATGTCCGAACGGCATTCCTCCACGGTGAGCTAGAAGAGGAGATCTATATGGAGCAACCGGAGGGGTTCAAAGTCAAGGGGAAGGAGAAACTTGTTTGCCGCCTAAGGAAAATTCTATACGGGTTAAAGCAAGCTCACAGGCAGTGGTACAAGAAATTCGAGTCAGTCATGACTAGTCAAGGGTACTGGCGGACAATTCGTGACCATTGCGTATTTGTACAAAGGTTCTCGGATGATGATTTTGTTGTTCTTCTCCTTTATGTAGACGATATATATGTCGATCGGACGAATGGAGATCGGATAAAGAAGTTGAAGGAGCAGCTTGGACAATCTTTTGCCATGAAGGACCTTGGATCTGCCAAACAGATTCTAGGAGTCAGAATTCTACGTGATCGAAAGGCAAGGAAGCTGTGGATGTCACAAGAGAATTATCTTGAGAAGGTGCTCTAACGATTTAATATGGAGAAAATCAAAGCCCGTGAGTACACCATTGGCAAATCACTATAGGCTGAGCATTCATCAGTGTCCAGCTACGGATGACGAAAAGAAACATATGAAAGGCGTTCCCTACTCATCGGTTGTGGGAAGCTTGATGTATGCTCTGGTATGCACCAGACCGGATATAGCTCACGCCGTCTGGACAGTTAGCCGATTTCTGTCCAATCCGGGAAATGAGCACTGGTCCACTGTGAAGTGGATCATGAGATATATTCGAGGTACTTCCAAGAGGTGCCTGTGTCTTGGAGGTGACAAACCTCAGTTGGTGGGATACTCAGATGCGGATATGGCCGGAGAAGTTGACACACGCAAATCCACATCGGGTTACTTGGTAAAATTTACGGGCGGTGCAGTTTCTTGGCAATCCAAGCTACAAAAGTGTGTAGCTCTATCTACAACCGAAGCTGAATACATTGCAGTTACAGAAGCCTGCAAGGAGGTGCTGTGGATAAAGGAGTTCGTCCAAGAGTTAGGCATTATACAGGAGAAATATGTGGTACTTTGTGACAGTCAAAGTGCTATTCATTTATGTAAGAACTCTTCATTCCATTCCAGATCCAAGCACATTGATATTCGATATCATTGGGTGCGAGAGGTGCTGGAGGAAGGTCTTCTGTCATTGGATAAAGTTAGCACGGAAGAGAACGTGGCAGATATGATAACAAAGATTCTACCAAAAGGGAAGAATGAAGCATGCTGCTCATAGGATGGCCGGGCTAACAGAGTTAACTTCCTCATGGTCGAGAGGGGAAGTTTGTTGGAAATCTCTCCCATGAAGAAATTTCGGTCAACGAGATGTTGACCGGATGGGCGGTCAACATAACGTTGACCGGAAGGGCGGTCGACTAAATATTGACCGGCTCATTAAGGCATTTCAGAGCACCTGCCTTGATTAAAGGGGAGTTGGTTGGCCCGCCTATTTAGGTAACCTTGGAAACCCAAGACCTTCTGCTGCTGCAGGCATGCGCCGTCTACTGCTAGCTGATACATGCCTCTTGAAAACTGTGCACCTACCACAAGGAAGATCGTGTTGGCTCAGCGGCTGAGACTTTGTTGTATATCCTTATATATATGTAAGATATATTGAAAAATAGGGTGTGAGTGGAAGAAAGAAAAACGAAGGAGAGGAAGAAGGCCCGATTGAGTGTGTGTGCATTTCCGCCTTACTGTTTTTGTAATCTTCATCACAAACATAGTGTAATTTTTCGGACTTAACGTCCCGTGGTTTTTTTCCCTTGATTCATAAGGGTTTTCCACGTAAATATCGTTTGTCATTATTCTTTCTTTCCCTCTCTTCGATCCTATTGTGCTGTGTAAGTGGGCCGCCTCTTTTCCAGCCAACAAATTTGACACTTTTAAATAATGCCCTTATCCACTACCTTCGAACCTCCGTGTGAAAGCATCGTGAGAACTGCCAAATCTCTCATCATATTGATCACAAAAAACCATCAAAGCACAATAAATAAAATTACACAATAAACATATAAAAGATACACCGAAATATTTAACCAGGAAAAATTTTCTCAACCAAGGAAAAAATGACAAAATAAGCTCAGAAGAAATTTACTATAAATATAAACTTATCTGAAATTTATCAACTATAACTTGAGTGACTAACTAATTTAAACACAATATTAATACTCTTAGTAACTCACTAAATAAGATATATTGAGGAAAACACTTTAACAAATGGTAATTATATCCTAGAAATTAATATTAGAGTAATGCACTCAACCTTAATGAAAAATAAAACTTGAATCAAATATCAACTGAATATTGATCATTCTCTTTTCTCTTTTCTCTCTTCTATCTCTTTGTGTTGCACTCATTTGCATTGAAAATGATTTTGGATTTCCTAGAAATTAGATTTGGGCCTTTTCTCATGTGACCACTTAAACAACTAGCTCAAAGCCATCTTGCAGTCATCACAAGAAAAAACCTCATAATTTTCGCATTTAACATGCTTGCTAACAATTCTTTCGTGGATAATTTCTATAAATCCTTCCAGTTCTGGCGCCTAAGTCGTTAACTTAAGGTCAACTCCTAGAATTGTTTTCAAACAGTTTCACTTGAGCGACATTCAATAAATAGCATCACTTGAACGAATTTTATGCGACCATCCAAATGACTCATCCATTGGGTCAAATTTCTTGCTCTTACAAAAGATCAATTCAACAAGCGTTAACATTATCTATCATATTTTTTCTGTTAATGATAGCAACAAATAGTAAAACTCATAAAAGAGTTTCTTAACACTAAACATAAATCTTCTGCCAACTTGACCCCTCCAACCCCTATTCACTACCCCTAGTCATTACACTCTCTACCCCTCTGTTCTCCCAACCTACCCCTCCGTCCCCTAAACTATGGGTGATCTAAAACAGTAAGGTGAGGTAAAATGGTAGATATGGAAAGGAGAAAAAGATTATGAGAGCAAGGTAGAAAGGCAGAAGAAAAGAAATGCGGGTCAAATTTCTAGTAAATATTTCTTCCCTCTCTCCATATGCAAATGGGGTAATTCAAGAAGATTGTTAAGGTATTTATTAAGTGTTCCTCCCTCCCTATGTGCTGCCTCCCTCCCACCCTCTATATCTGAACCTAAACAATGGGGGCAACTGAAGAAGACAGGTGAGGTAATTATGGAAAAGTCTGAAAGACTACAAGGGGATGTGGTTTAAAAGTAGAAATGTGGATAAATTTTGACATGATCAGGAATACTCCAGGCTTCCCTCCTGTTCATGAGGCAACTGAGGAAGACAATCTTATATTTATAGAGACGAGGAAGTGAGTATACGGGTGGGAAGGTGTGATTGCAAAATTTTGATAAAAATGGTCAAGTTTCTTATCTGAACAAGAGCTGTGATTGCAAAAATTTTGGTAACAAAATGTCAAGGATTGTTCCCTAAAGGAATAGATTGGGTGAATAAGTCATCCGAGTGGGCAGAGCTATGAGAAAGGATAGTGATAGAAGGATTCATACTAATTTACACTTTTCTAATTATTTATTTTTTAAGTCTATTAATCTAAAAAGATGAATAAAATCATACTTCATCAAAACAATATATCAAGTGATATTCACAGGACATCTCATAATATCACTAATTGAATAATTATATAGATGAAATAAATATTATATCTTATATTATATAATTCTCAGTTAAGTATAATAAGAGTATAAGAAATCGAGGCATTAAATTATGACATAGATATTAAAACTTAGTGCAATCAACTAGAAAAAAATTAAAATTAAAATTTTATATCTATAAATCTAAAAAAGTGATCCAAGAGTAATGTATAAAAGCGAGCATGAAAAAATAATATAAATGTTGATAGAAAAATTATATTTATTTAGTTTATACAAATGTGTGATTTTTATATAAGTTTAGTACGGTATTAACCATGATATATGGTTTAAACTCCCATCATTGAACTATCATCAAAACTCCTCTACGTCCCATAATAGGGATCATTGTGCTACAATCTTCTATGATTCATCAATGACAACACAACATCCGATACTTGGCATTAAATCAACTACATGGAGTACAATCATCTGGATAAATAACATTGAAGAAGAGTAAAGAAATGAGTAATGATTCTATATCATCATCATTAACTGCTTTTAACCTCAACTTTAATTTCCCAGGTTGAACTACCATCTTGTTCTTGGAAGATTCAACCTTAGTAACTATGGCCTTAATTTCTATATAAGTTTAGTACGGTATTAACCATAATATATGGTTCGAACTCCTATCATAGAACTATCATCAAAACTTCTCTACTTCCCATAGTGAAGATCATTGTGCTACAATCTTCTATGATTCATCAATGATAGCACATCATCCAATGCTGGACATTAAATCGACTACATGAAGCACAATCATCTAGATAAACAACATTGAAGAAGAGTAAAGAAATGAGTAATGACTCTATATCATCATATTTAACTGCTTTCAACTTCAACTTTAATTTCCAAGGTTGAACTACCATCTCGTCATTAGAAAATTCAACTTTAGTAACTGTGGCCTTAGTTTCAAGAGAAGTAATATATAGAATATCACCAACCTCCAAAAGTACTTTGTAATATCATAATACAAGCCCAAATTCAATTTAGTTAACAGAAAATTTATTAACTAGATTCTTAGACAACAAGCTACTACTAAGTATGCATACCTGAGGATGTTTTCTTGACGTCTTTAGTGGAATATGCAGTTTTTTAGTTGCAGCAAAACATCCATCATAGTACAGTGGCTGTTGTCTGTTCTCCGGGGCATGGAATGGTGAAGTGCACAAACACAATTTTGCCTCATTTTGTTTGTAAAATAGTAGATATGAAATCGAAGCTATCGCTTATACTTGTAGCCATTTCTTATATCTCACATCAGTACCATACTCAAAAGCTTCCTTTTAGTGGGCAATACTTTCTCATGAAGGTTTCTTAGAAGCCTCTAAAAATTATAAAGAGAACAAATTTATGTAATAATTATCCCCACATTGAAACTAACAGAATCTATAGTTCTTAAAAAAACATAGAGAATCATAGGATTGTGATTGTAAAATTGAAGAGCCCTCCTTGGGCAGTTAGACTTTTTCAGGAAAAAGGGCATCGACATATTAAAGATTAAAGGGAGGAATGGCGCCTTACATGAGACTCAACATGCTTCTCAGACCTTCTTCCCTTGAAGCATCTACATCACCACCTGCACCTTCCCCTATAATCATTAACACAACCTAATATATGCTTGCATAAAAAAGGAGAAGCAAAATTTAATTTCACAGCACATTTTGTGAACTAACCAAATTTTCTTTTGTTTTTAACATTGTCTTATTTCATATTCAAAGATTTTTTTTTATTAAAATCACCTTTGATTGATCCAGCTATAATGAGCCCAATAAGACTAGACCCACAATCCAATATCATTCTTTGAAAATAAAGAGTCTCATATTGCATTTACAAGATGAGCGCATCTGTGGAACACACTATAAAAGTAAGCACCCTCAAACTTTGAATAGCAAGTTCGAAGAAACTCCAAAAACTCCATGAGGCTCTAGATGCCTCGGAGAATGGCGTAGCCGTTACTAGCCAATCTCTAATAAGAGCGGGATAGCGACCAGGAGGCCACCAGTCCTCTTCCCGCCATTAAGCCTTTAGCCCTCCTCCTGTCCGGAGGCCCTCAGCCCTCCGCCCGTTCGGAGGCCCTCAGCCCTCTGCCAGCCAAGAGGCCCTCGATCCTTTTTCCATCTGAAGGCCATCGACCCTCTGCTACCAAGAGGCTCTCAGTCTTCCTCCCGTCCAAAGGCCATCAGCCCTGCGCTAATGAGGAGGCCCTCAGCCCTTCGCCAACTAGGAAGCCGTTTGGAGGCCATTAGCCCTCCACTGTTCGTCGGTCCTCTGCCAGCGAGGAGACACTTAGCCCTCCACCGGCGAGGGGGCCTTCAGTCCTCCTCCTGTCCAAAGGCCATCAGCTCTCCTCTAGTCCCAGAGGCTCTCAACCCTCCTCCCAACAGGAGGCCTTCAGCCCTCCTCTAGACCCGGGGGCCCCTTCGGCCCTCTTTCAGCCAGGAGGCCCTCGGCCCTCCGTCTCAGGAGCCTTCCATCTCGGAACCACGACACCTCCGTCCCAGAGATAAAAGCCCTCTGTCTTGGAGCAAGGAGCCTCCCAATTGAAGTAAGGAGCACTCTGTCTTGGAGTCACAAGCTCTCCGTCCTGGAGCCACGAGTCTTCCATCCTGGAGTCAGGAGCTCGCTGTCCAAGAGTCAACCCTCCACTCAGGTAACAAGAATGTTGACCTACCAGTACAGCTTAGTCCTTCTTCTCTAAGCCGCTTTTCTATCGGGCGCATTTCTAAGCCGCCCTCCACGGGCGCACCTCTAAGCCGCCTTTCTACCAGACGCACCTCTAAGCCGTCATCAATTGGCGCATCCAAACGCTCCATCCACCGCCATATGCATATATACATTCATCACATCATTCTAATATCTTTCTATTCTCTGAGAAAAATTTCTGATTTGAACGTCGGAGGATATACAGTGGAAGCAATTCTCGCCGTCCTTTAACCTCCTATTTGTAGTTTGTGGTGTGCATGTTCCAGGTTAATAACGATAGAGATCGAACCTACTCTAATTCGACCCGCAATAGAATAATAAAATGCTCACTAATCCATACAACAATCAGAGAACCAACGACACATCAACCTTAAAGGCATTTAATAGAGTGCCTAAAATAGTTTTTTTTTTTCATGTGATTTGCTTGTTTGGCCCAATTCTTTGGCAATCACTACTAACATGGGCATTACATTGTGCTAATAAAACCTTCATCATTTTTGTCTTCCTCTTAAAATTCGGATGATTCTTGAGCTTATCATTCTCCATTTGCTTTAAGCAATTTTACAGCATTGGGACTATCAAGTTCAGAATCTTAAATGGTTTTAAACCCAATTCAAAATAGTTAATTACTTCTATCAATATTAGGTAGTCAAGATAATAATAAAATATACACCATCGAAAAATATTAAACAAATGTAATGAAGTATCTTTGTAGTTAATCACAGCTGTTAAACAAATGAAAAAAATACCTTAATTTTAACGTGACTGGATTGCCATAAACTGACCTTGAAAGGTGATTGCATACCATAACAAAATGCAACAAAAGAGAGAGAACTATGAATGGGTACAGGCAAATGAAAGGAACAAGAGAAGATAGGCAATAGATCATAAGGAACACATTTTTGTACTGATGAGAGTAAGAAAACTAATAGATAGCCTTTAATCATCTCATTGCCACCATCTGTATAGCTTTTTCTCAATTATCAAAAGTGGCCTTCTAAGATAGATTTAGGCCCTTTGAAAATTTGTGTAAGTCTGTTTTGAAAAACATCATGGTGTATAGTTCGACATTAAGAGAATATGAGATACATCTAGGAAATGTTCTACAAACCCTCCAGAACCACCACCAACTCTATGCCAAGTTAAGCTAGTGCCACTTTGGGTGTAGCGCAATAGAGTATCTGCAACACAATTTTCAAAGGAGAGGTATGAGCGGATGTCTCAAAAATCGTTGCAATGATGGATTATAGCATGCTAACAATTGTCAAATCATTGGGATGCTTCTTGGGGCTGGTTAGGTATTATCAGAAGTTTATAAAAAACTACAGCCTCATAGCATCCTTCCTTACAATCTTATTAAAGAAAAATTTCTTTGAATGGACTAAGCAGGCTCAAATTGCCTTTCAATGGCTCAAGCCATTGAAGAAAGTCCTTACACCTCTCTATCTATGAGAATGAACTACTGCCCTTGTAATGGTCGTTGAAAAATAGCGACCTTATTTACTCGGGTGGACTTTCATTATTAAAACAGACCAACAAGCTTTAAGTTCCAACTTGAATAAAAGGTAGGAACTCCTTTCGTAGCAAAAATGGATAGCCAAGTTGCTGGGCAATGATTTTGTAATACAATACAGGAAGAAGAATGAAAATAGAACAGTAGATACCTTGTCCAAGAGAGAAGAAGAAGAAGAACTGATAATTATGATGATGTCATGCCCTAGTGTTGATTGGTTAGAAGAATTTAAAAGATCCTATACGTCCGACTTGAACTTGATAACACTTAACAATTATAGTAAGGTGGAATCATCTGCTCAAAAATTATAACAATTGTGGCAATTTCTAACTTTTTTATTTTTCAAGATGGAATCATTCGGGAAAAAAAAAAAGCAAAAATTTTTTAAGGAAAAAAACACCATATCAAAACTAAAAATTTTAAATTAGGTGTATGGTAGCCCAATGCACAAGAGCCAACTTCTATTAGAAATGAATGAGAAAGGATCACAAAAAAATTTATTCAGGAGTGGTCTACATGCTAGTAAACAAAAATTGGACGAAACAAGCCTTATATGGTCCTATAATCACTTTCCATACCAAACCAACCTTGGACTGATTTGTCCATGGATTTTATAGTGGGGTTATCCACTACCTACAGGTATAACTCCATTTTTATAGTTGTAGAAAGACTAACCAAATATGGCTACTTAATTACTCTCACCCCCCAGTACATAGTCACCAAAATGGCCTATTAATTCCTTAACCACGTCACAAAACTTCATGGGATACCCAAAACAGTTGCAAGTAATCATGACTTAACTTTTACCTGTTCTTTTTGGCGAGATTTTTTTTAAGCTACAAGGAATTTAGTTAGCTTAAAGTACAACCTATCATTCTCAATCATATGGGCAAATTGAATTTGTCAACTAGTGTTTCAAACAGTACTGTTGTGTTATGTGTGTGATAAGCCCAAATCATGGTCTCATTGGCTAGCCATGGCCAAGTGATGGTGTAATACTAACCATCACTCTTCAACTAGAATGACAACATTCGAGGCTGTTTATAGGATACCACCGCCACAATTAGTTGAGTTTGTCAAGGGAACTATAGTAAATGTCTCCGTAGAAGAAGAGTTTAATACCAGAGATCAAATCCTAGCACAACTCAAGAAAATTATAGCTCAAGTGAGAACAAACGTATAGTATGATCAACACTGAAGGGAAATGAAGTTTTAAATTGGCGACTTGGTGTATCTTTTTCTATAACCGTACTGACAAAAGTTAGTAACTTTTTGAAGAAATTTGAATCTAGCACCAATATTTTCTAGGTTGTGCAAGATTATAGCTTGAATAGTAATCATAGTTTACTAGTTGGATCTTCCTCTAACTTCCAAGCTCTACCCTATGTTCCACATATCAGGCTTGAAGCAATACTAACCTCAGGTGATCACAAACCCTACCTTGTCGCCATTAGATAAGGAAGGGAGAATACTACTTGAGCCAGAATGAGTATTAGGAATACAAACTTGGAAATTTGGTAAATGAGATTCCAACTAATGTTCTAGTAGTGAACTAGTGCTATGGATGAGACCAATTCATGGGTGCCACTTTATACTCTCTGAACTCAATATTCACACCTTGTGGGTAAGGTGCTTTGAAAGGAAGGGACATGTGAGTGGTGTAAAAGGTGATGGAATGTGCGAGGGGAAAATAGAAGAAAGAGTGATGACCAAAGGAGAATGATGAGCGTAGAGTATGCAAAGTAGCAAGCAAAGCAGGTAGGCTAGCTAAATTAGGACCGTTGATAAAGAAATAATTGAGTCATCAGATTAAAGGTATTGACGTAGGTAAAAATTTGAGAAGAGATGACACTGTAGTAAATTTGAGTTATCCACCTAGCCACTGAAGCTTCAAGAAGAAAAAGGTGAGCTGAAGTATATTTGAACCATCCACTTAGGTTCTTGAAGGAATGAGGGCACCTGATGGTAACTATGTTGGAGGTTCGTTATTCTGGTTGAAGGGTATGTGATTGGGCCGAACAATTCTCAGTTAGTGACTAATATTTTAATTCATATTAGAAAGAATCACATTATTAGATTAGCATGCATGGTAATTACTATAAATGTAGATGAAGTTGAAGATGTAGGTATTAGAAATAGTAGATTGAAAATACCTTGGAGATTATTTTCTTCTCTAATTGGGAAAGTTATCTTTTTTTTCCCTTCCTTACTAAAGATTTCTATTCACCTTCAAGGAATTCTGTCGTCCTAAATTTATCATCAAAACCCAAAAAATACAAAAAAAAGGAAAGGGGCATGCTACAATGATGTTGAAATTTTTTCCCACGATAAGAAAGTTATCTACTAATTGGATCCTGTAGCAATTCTTGGACATACTCTAATTTATGCTATGTAGGTGTGCTCTTGCAAAGCCTGCTTATCGGGCATCATTAGGACCGTATTCAAAAATAAGGATTAAGGAGTTAATGGACTCTTCAAACTAGTTCAATTGTTCAATCATTGCACTATCATTGCAAATCAGCCTTCAACCATCTATGTTTCTGAACTTAGCCACTGTTTCTTTTTTCCATCCAAAGAAGGTTGGTTAATTTTTTTCCATTGCTATGGACAACTTATGCTTTTATCTTAATTGGTTCCTTGACATGTTAGAACCTAAATTTGTTGATGTTTATTGCCAATTAGTTTGAGTAATACCAGTAACTATTTATTAACTTGGAAATGGAACAAGTTATTGCTGGTGTAATAAAGCATCTAAATTTCAGGGTTCCTCCATTTGTTAGAATTGATCTTTTCCAAATTTTTCTAACTTAAGCCTTGAGTTTAGGAAATTTCATTTTTTAATTTTGCTTCATGTAGTTGCATTTATTTGTCACACATGGAGGGATATGCCCAACTTGAGTTAGTTGGCATGAGCATTTCTTACTCTCACCGAATCAGATATTCTTCTAATGGTTTGCTTCCTCTCTAGTTGTTTTGCAAAAATGACAATCTTTCATTATATAACTAACTTGGCCAAGATTGAAACAATATGCAGTTTGTTGACAGCATTGTCTCCTCAAAAGATATCTACCACAATGATTGCATACCTGTTTGGAGTGTTGTGGCTTCATCTGAGGGGATTTAACTTTAATCACCTTGCCTTTAACCAGTGCATTGGACTTAAATTGCCTTTTTTACCTTCATCAGCGGAGATCCTCCCATCCTCAAGCTTGACCTTTATTCACTGTCCTCATCTCAAAGAACTTTGCCCTTTCTTCTTCTTGTTCAATAAGTAAAGCCCAGTTAGGCACTTCGTTGTACCTCATTAACCATAGCAGCATCTATTGCTTTTGGATTGAGTCTTGGACACTTTGCAAGAGTTTTGGCCCTCTTAGCATCATCTGTCAAAATATGAGGTGCTAAACGGGACAACGTCATAAATTTTGTGTCACATTCTACCACCATACTATTTCCATGCCTTAGGAAATTGAACTCATTCTCCTTATATCCATGGATGATTGCTAAAAAATATTTCTCCTTAGAGGCTTACATATAGATTCTTCAAGGAATCTCCTCGTTCTCTATGCCCCATACCCTTCTTTGTGTCGCTCGCCATCAAGCAGCTTCTTCATCTAGCTTGTAGTCCCAAACTTCACTTTCTCTTTCTTGGAACATTTTATCACATCAAATACCTTTTCCATTTTATGGATCCAAATTTTAGATTTGCTAGGATACAACTTTTCAAACAATTCTGAAACTCATTTGTTCATAAACCGGTCATACCTTGCCCCTGATTATCCACTACTCGTCTATCTACCAACTTTGCTTCTTGGCATTGTGTCATTTGATCCATAATTTCAGCCATTATAGCTATCTTATTTAGGTAGCCATCCTCCTGGCTAGATCTTGCCCTTTGACTTCATAACATTTTTAGCATCTATTAGTCAACAATTTAAAACATTTAGTTCCTCAAAGTCATATAAGGCATTTTCCTTATGATATCTTTAATACAATTTTCTATTATGACACCGATATGATAAGGTAATTAAATAAATTAATTAGATAACCCAAATAAATTTTTTTCTTTATTTTTTGTATTTGATCAAAATCCAAATAACCTATATATCAAGTTAAACCTAACAAACTAACAAATCAAAATGAGGCATGATATCTATGATTGATAGCAGATAAGGACCTAACTGAGTTAACCTTATTCGGTCTCCAAATAAGTGATATATATACCAACCTACTCATACCTAATCAATCTATAAGGAAGACGTCAACCAAATGTCATAAATAAATCAACTGACTATTTTCTAACAAAATTTCAAACAATTTTAAATACATGTCTAATAATAAAATAATAAAATAGCCTTTAATCTTCCCTGTCCAAGATCTTACAAGTAATTCTAATGCCCTCTTTTCTAAAATATTAAAAAAATATGATAAAATTATAAGTATAAAGTTCAACATGTATATATAAATACAAATCATATGTATAAATCGAATAAAATGATCATAAAACTGAAATACCATGTCAAAATCTAATTATAGATATGCCGAAAACAGTCCACAGCTCCTTAGCGGTGTGTTAAAAGATAAAAAGTTATTCATTATATGTGATTCAAGAGGTACTAGCAACCACAAAAAATACGAGTATCATTACTTTCTCATTGATCAAGCTTGTTTATTTCACTAGGAGGACTTAGATGAGCCATTTGAATGATTCAAAAGTTTCTTTATCTTTACATGCATTTTAAATTAAAATTCCTTAATAGAGTAATTTTTTCTATTAAAATGAGTAATAGAGTTTTTTCTTAACATTACAAAAAAAATTATTAATGATAGAAACCGGAACCTTGATTGTAGAAATACTCCACCCACACAAACGAACACTTTAGCCATGTGACGCCCATTTCCTTGGTGTGACTGATATGTTAGAATGCCCTAAGTCACTATTCTAGTTTTGTGACTTGACTACCAGATGTAAACTCAAAGAATAGAGAGATCAAAGAACAAACTATGCAAAATTGAAGAATAGAGAGACTACCCAAACTGAATTAAGAAGAGCTAGGTCAAGAATCATCTTTTCTTTGGTTTCTATCCTTCACGCCAAAGTATGATTTGAAGTGATTTGATAGAAACTGGAGTCAAAACCATGCACAAACACAGAAATTAAACTTGATGAAGATTTGAAGTCGTCTCAAGGGTTAGATGAACTAGAATTAAGAATAAATTCACACAACAAATTTGTTGTGATTTTTCAAAATTAAAACCCAACAATATGATGTTTGGGAAGAGAAAAACACATCACAAATTCCTTAGATTGAGAGAAAGAAATGGATTTCTCCTAGTAATAAATGAGGATGAATTGAGAATAATTCTGAAACAAAAGAAGGACCACAAATATTTTGGATAAATCAACAAAGGGAATCAAGACAATTAAAAATAAAGATTCAAAAGTAACGGTTTAAAGATAATAGTTTTGATATCATGTCAATTGGTCCAAATACTTTTCAATTAAAAGTTTCTTTCTTATTAAATAGAAAACTTTTCTTATAATTACAGCATAATATATTTAATTACTTTTCTAATTTATAATCTAACTATAATCAATTGCAATCAATCAAAATTATCTAATATGAAGAAAAAAATATATGCAATATATTACGCTTGATCTTGGTAACACTTAATAGTAGCACATGTTCGGTATATAGGCAATGACTAGGTGCCAAAAAGCTGTTGGTAATTTCCCACCAATGCTCTATTGCTCGCTACTAGACACTGGCAATTGGGACGAGGGCTGTTCATGATTACTTATCGTAGGTATATCACCCGGCAAAAGTAGATTCCTTGTGGCCTTGGCTACCATTATTCATCAAAATCCATATTGAACCGAATGTAAAAATAAAAATAGGATTATTATTTTATTCTGATATTCAGTTAAATATTACATTAGTCATTGCAGTTTATCATTGTGAACTCCTCAAAATATGGCAAGGAGACCGCATAAGAATTAGTCCCAAAATAACTATTGTTCAAAACAATTGAAGGTAACGATATTAACTATAAAATTCATGGATAAAAATATTGGTATCAACATCGAGTATAGCTATATGTGTATCAAGTATAACGGATAACACGAATTACTATCATATATATTAGAAATTTTTTCTTAAAATCATAAACTAATTGGTCTATATTGACTGATATTTTGAATATAGTCGATATATTGTGATGTATTAACAATATAAAAATATATCACGATATTATTATAGTATTAAAAAATATTAATATCAAAAAATTTAATACCTTTTATATTTGGTGATATTTATAATCACGGATAATATTTATATAAATGATAACATTACTATAGTCACAAGGTTCTCGCTTGACTTGTCTTAACATCTCTTTAAGCTGCAGACCAAGGCAATAAATGTGATTTTGACTAGTCATCGTCAAAATTTCTCGATTGTTGAATAATAAACACCACATGTTTTCTAATGATGGGCTTTGGATACATTCATGTCCTGTTAGCTCTGGTCCATACCTCCTAATCAAAATTTACAATTGTTTTTGATGAAACAGAAGATTTGGTTGGAGTAATAGAAGGATTTAGAATGGAGATGAAAAAATTAGAGAAAATTCAGTATAGAGGGTGGGAGAGATAGAAACAGAAAGAAGTAGAGAGGGAGAATGGGTGATAGAGAACAAAGAGAAGTGGAGAGGGATCAAGAAAGAAAATAGAGTAGAGTAGAGGGAGAAGGGAATGAAGGGAAAGTAGAACAACATTTATTTCACTATCTGTTTCACTTATGCCACAATTCCTTATAACATGTTTTCCTACTAACAAATAACTCGAACAACTACACTAACTAATTCTTTAAGCTGCTAACTGATTCTTTAAACTTCTTGTTTAGCTCCTCTCGTGATATTTTGCTAGTCCGTGCCAACCCATGCCAATCCCTGTTGGTTTGCTTGCTTAATAACTGTCCTATTGGTTTGCTTCACGATAATGTCCTCTCTACAACTTTTCCTTGTCCTCAA
This sequence comes from Nepenthes gracilis, assembly GCA_033239525.1. Taxonomy (NCBI): domain Eukaryota; kingdom Viridiplantae; phylum Streptophyta; class Magnoliopsida; order Caryophyllales; family Nepenthaceae; genus Nepenthes; species Nepenthes gracilis. The sequence goes on along the minus strand of BSYO01000026.1, from coordinate 8,327,390 downwards.
GGGAAAAATTAGGAAACTATAATGTCATGATTGCTTCATCCTCCCAAGTGGAATCTTCTTGTTGTAAATTCATCCCGTGGATCAATAGTTGCTTTATGCTTTCCTTTCCGTTGTACTGTCTGTGCTTTTAGGATTTTAAAAGGCCCCACTTCAACTTCTTGATTATTATCCATAGTAACTGGTCCTACTAATCTCCTGCTTAAGCCATACATGAAAAATAGGATGAATCTTCAAATTAATTAATAACTCCAGCTTATAAGCAATGTCTCCTACTGTTACAATGATCTTGTAAGGGCTACAACACTTGGCTGAAAGCTTCAGATTTCTTCTCAAAGCAACAGAAGTTTGTCTTTATAATTATAGCTTCACGTACACCCTGGTGTCCACTTCAAAGCTACATTTTGATCATTTCATGCTGGCATATCTCTTCATCCTGTTCTGAGCTGTTGCCAACTTTTCCTTTAAGAATTGAGTCATTTGCTTTCCTTCTTGAACTAGTTATGCCACAGAAGCAACTACTGGTGTATCATCTCTAAATTATAGCTGTGGAGGTGTAAAGTCATATAGAATCTGAAAAGAAGTCATCTTATTAGTTTTGTGATAGGTGGAATTATATCACCATTCATTTAAAGCAAACCATTTACACCATTGATTTCGTTTTTACGCCACCATACATCTCTAATATGTTTTTAGGCATTAATTAACTCTCTCTGTCTGTCCATCTGCCTGTGGGTGATAGGATGTGTTGGGAATTCGACACCCTGATATACCCGACCCGGCTAGCGGAGCAAACTTGAACCCCTCGTTTACCATCAGCCACTAAATTTGTGAGCACAAGAAATAAATAATGCATAATGATTTTTAACTTGAAAAACCCTTCTCAACCAAGGAAAAAACCATGAGACAAATTCGAAACAAATCCACTATAAATAGTGTTGGTTACAATGACTTCTTCCGAAATCTCTTCATTTTGAACTCGAGTGAAGAATGATTGAGTACAACTCTCTCTTAATGCACTTGATAACCCACAAGAAAAATACAAAGAGAAAAAGAGTAACCAAACAAAAATACGTTTCTAAAATCACATCCAGAATAACGTACCCGATATTGATAAAGAACATAACTCAACTCAGATCTCAACTGGATATCGAATCTCTTCCTCTTATCTGTTCTTCTCTCCTTTATCTATGTGCGATGCCTTTGGTGGAGAAAGATTTCAGAAAACATAACCCTAAAATGCGTGAGCAGCATTTTATGCCGCATACTGGTGCTCAAGCGCCCAGCGAGTGCAGATCGAACACACTGGTCCTAGATTCCACGCTTGATTGTCCGGTGAGCGCACTAAGTTTAAAATCCACGCCTTTGCACCGCTCGAGTATGAGGCAAGCGCCCACAATCTTCCATCAATTTGGAATCACTCAAGCTCCCCTCAAGCACCGGACTTGATCTTGCCTCCTGGCCTTTTGCTGAGCATGTGAAGTGCGTGTGAATACTCTGATTCTCACACAGCCTCATGTAAACTTCCGATAACTTTCTATTTGTTGAGTTACCCATAAAGAAGTGACCAAAAAACTCAACAGGATATACTCATTTGGAGCTCGATTTGCATACTACTCATTAATAATTTCAAAAATAGCTCCTTGAACACCTTATGTCTATTTAATAATAAAATGGCAGGGACTCCATTGAGCTTGACAATGTGATTTAAAAATAATTTTGCCACTTGTAGTAAAGGGGTGTAGTAATAGTGAGAATTGGCCATACTTTGTTAATATGTATACCATGACTAATATTGTATCCTTCCCATTGGACTTAGGCAATCCTTCGGTAAAATCCACTGTGACATGACTCCAAGAGTATAATAGAGTAGGAAGAGATTGTAATAGACTTGGATAAGCCGTCCTCTCGCTTTTGTTCCTTTCACTTACTTCACATGAAAGCACCAAATATTCTATATGTTGAACAGGTTTTAGCTAGAAAAATAACTACCGTGTTATTTTGTGGGTGGATACAACTTCTGAATGTCCTCTGCAGCTTGATTCAGGAATTGCAAATGAGAGCTTGTCTTAATTTTGTAGAATTACCAATACACTACCTACCCATGTACTCTAGGATTTCTTTGTAAATGGTAAACTACTGAGGAGATTTAGGATTGATTAATAATGTGGCCGTGATCTCACGGATCAATGGATCATTCTCATAGCTTTACTCTATTTCTGGCTTCCATGTGGATATCACCACTTATATAGCTTCACATTTGGCTTTGTGATCTTCAATCCTTCTTGCTGAGGCATTAGCCATCACATTTTCTTTGCCGTTATAGTTTAGGCCTAATTGTTTGGATAAACTCCTTTGTTACAGTAGGGAAGTTACCTTTTGCTCTAGTAAATGTTTGAAGCTTTTATGATCCATCTTGATGATAAATTGACAGCCCAACAAATAATGTCTCTATTTAGAAACTACCAACACTATTGCTAGCAGTTCCTTTTCATAAATTGTTAAGCCCATGTTTTTCACTTTGAATGTTTTGCTGACACAGGCTATAAGACGATTTTGTTGCATCAAAAATGCTCCCATACCATTGGTTAAAACATCTATTTCAATCATAAATGCAGATTAAAATTTGGTAAAATTAAAACAAGCGCTTGAGTCATATCTGTCTTTAACTTCTAGAATGCTTCCTTTACTTCTTCACTCCACTTGAATGCATTTTTCATCAATAAAGTTGCTAATAGCAGACTTATAACTCCACAATTCTTTACAAACTTTTTACAGTATCGTGTTAAAAACTTTCCACAATTCTCCACAATTTAGAAGCTATCCTAGGAATCCCCTTGATGCCTTGACATTAGCTGGAACCAGCCAAGAACTAGGGCTTCAATCTTGCCAGGATCGGTTAAAAATCCTTCCTTAGATACGACATGTGCCAAGTATTTCACCTTGTCTTGGCTAAAAGAACATTTGTCTTTTTTAGCAACAAGAGAATGTTGTTTTAATGTGAGTAACACAAGTCTGAGGTGCCTGAGGTGGTTTTCCAAAGATTGGCTGTATGCAAGAATGTCATTAAAGAATACTAACACATTTTCTTAAGTAGGGTTGGCATATACAATTCATCAAGGCATGAAAGATGGTTGGAGTATTTGAAAGTCCAAAAGGCATAACTTTGATCTCATAATGTCCTTGGTGAGTTTTTAAGGCTATTTTAAACATATCGGATTTACATATTTAAATTTGGTGATAAGGTAATTTTAAATCAAGTTTGAGGAAGATAGATGCCCCGCTTAGTTCATCAAATAAATCATCTCCAATGGGTATGGGAAATTTATTCTTGATGGTCATTGAGTTTAATTGTCAATAGTCTATACAAAGTCTCCAAAAACTATCCTTCTTATTTCCTAACTTATGGGTTGAAACTCGGTTGTATTAGTAATGATTTAATCATTTCAGCAACTTGGCATTCAATTCTATTCTTTTGAATATGGTTGTGTCTATAAAGTCTCAAGTTTACTGGTTTGTGGCCTGGTTGCAATGGAATTTGGAGTTCAAAAAGTCTTTTAGGTGGCAGATGACTTAGTTCTTCAAACATATCTTGAAATTCAAGTAGCAATTCTATTATAGGAGTGGTAATGACTACCTGGTCTTCAACCGTGGAAAGATAGAACAGTAATCCAACAAATCCCTAACCATTGCATCTCAGTTTCTTTTTCTCTTGTGATGTGATACTCTTTAATGCAACGTATTCTTTGTAGCCTTGAAGCTCAATTGGTTGGCCCTCCTTTTTAAAACTTAATTTGAGTTGATGGAAGTCAAAGACAATTGGACTTAAGGGTTTCATCCAACGCACTCCCAAGATCATGTCACAACTAAGCAAATTCCATAACTCACAAATCTACCTTAAAAGCATGATCCTGCATAGTCCAAGTAAAACCACAACACTTGGCTTTGCTTATGATTTTACTCCCATTGGCTACTGTCACAGAGGGGTGGCTATAGTTAGAACTCCCTGAGCTTCTTTGACCACTTCAGGAGTCACGAAACTATGAGTGTTGCCATTGTCTGCCAATATAGTTAATGGTTTCTTTTGGCATGGAGATGGAAAAATTAGAGAGAGTTCAATATAGAGGATGAGTGAGAAACAAAAACAGAGATAAGTGGAGAGGGAGAATGAGAGATAGAAAACCGAGAGAACTGGAGAACGATTGGGAAAGAAAATAGAGCAGAGTGGTGGGAAAAGGGAATTCAGAGAAAGTAGAACAACATTCATTTCTCTCTATTTCTTTTCTGTTACAATTCCTTATAATATGTTTTCCTACTAACAAATAACTTGAACAATGAATACACTAACAAATAACTCAAACAACATTTATTTCACTATCTGTTTCACTTATGCCACAATTCCTTATAACATATTTTCCTACTAACAAATAACTCGAACAACTACACTAACTAATTCTTTAAGTTGCTAACTGATTCTTTAAGCTTCTTAGTTAGCTCCTCCCGTGATGTTTTGACATTCTCTGCCAACCCATGCCATTTCCTGCTTGTTTGCTTGATTAATTACCATCCAGTTAGTGCGCGTCATGTCATTGTTCAATGCCTATAGACATATATTATACCTATATCAAACACTTGTGTCGTATCTTGGCCAATCAAACACAATAGTGCATTCAGTTACGCTGCTCAATTCCACTTACAATATGCAGTTGTTATGTGACTTACTCTCAAGATGTAACTTCTTAGAGTTTGTATCGTATCAGAGGCTAGTGATGATACATACATTAAATAATATATACAACGAGGGGTCCGTTGAGACTTCTTATGTTAAAGGTTGTTGGGTAAGTATGTAGCTTTACTTAGTGCTATAGAGAGGTTGTTTTTTTCGGTTAAATTCTTGACCTCTAAGTCACAATATAATAATTTTAATGTTGTGCCAAGAATGGGGAATCTAATCTATTCTTGAAAATGCTTTCCTTTAAACTTTTCATTGACTTACAACGTTTTTGTTATCCACATTCAATAATACTGTGGCCCCATTTTTTCTCATGGGAGTAAGAAAAATGTTATGTCTTTACTACAGTCAATAACTATGTCCACTCTACAACACGGATAGAAAATACGAGAACTGGAATCTAAGGTTACCAATTATGCATAGCCAAAGGGCTCCAGTGCCATTAGTAAATACGTTGAGGTAAATTCATCTTTCTAATTTTCTATTGCAAATTTACTTAATAACTATGTTGGTATTGTGACTTTGTTTTCATTTAAGTGTACTTTCTCAATTCTACACCAAGTGTCCATGCTTGACTTTTCATATCAAAGAAATCCAGACTTGGCCATTGATTTAAAATATTCTAGTAATGTAAAATTCTAAATTATATTTGAAAATGTCTTTAAAAATCTCCAAACACAAGTTTTGAAGATATTCAGACAATAAAATTTATGAATAATAAATGGTCAAACTTAGATTTGTTCATTATTTGATCTGAAAATTTATAAATAACACAAGTTGCTAGAATATTACTTTGCTTAATTCCTTATGGTTTCCCTTACCATGTTTCATTAAATTCTATGCTATAAAAACGGTGATTAGTACCCCATAAGTTCCATCAACTAAGGATTTTTAAATGCTATGTTCCATACGAGTGATAGCCAAGTAAAGGGAATTTTAAAAAAAAAGTGTTATAGCTTCTACTTACTCTCAGAATATGTTACATTGAACTAAATGAAATGGAGAAAGAGGAAGCATATGGCCGATGATTCACTCAGTGGGACTTAGGATTTTGTTATTGTTTTCTTCTAGAAAAGCTCAATAACTTCACTTTGTTCACGATGAATGCCTTGGGGTTAAAGGTGTCATGCAAAAATTTGAGCTCAAGCAAACTTGCAATCACAGATTGAATGCAATTTAGCACAACCTCTGTTAGAGACATTTGTCTTATTGGCATATGGCCATATGTATAATTATTTTGATGTTGGGTTGTGGGTTGTCGGGTTAAAGTTCATTCGGTCCGCTCTCCACACGCTCGAGCCTCGCCCAAAGGCCGTTTCACTCACGGGTGCTTGCTAGCGGCTCGAGCCTAAAACCAAAACCTCCGTTCGCTTTCAAGGCCGCTCGAGCCGAAATCCCAGAATGGGGCCCGCAATCCGGCTCGGCGCCCCGAGGGTTTCCCACGAAACCCTAATTCGCGCGCCGAGCCCCGCCCAGATCGGGCGGCCCAACGCTTGCTAATTTTTGAACGCTTTTTTGGCTCCTCTATAAATATTGGCTTATGTTTTGAAACCCTAAGGACGCCATAAGCTCTCTGTCAGATTATTTGAGCCCCCAATTTGAGAAGAAAGCCTTCATGCTTCAATTGATTTAGCTTCTCTTGAGAAAACTCAAAAATATATCTTTGTACTCCATGTTCTAAAGAGTTTTCTTACCATTTTTCTTCTTCTTTTTCTATTCAAACTTCCATCCTTCTACCTGCGTTGAAACGTTGGTTCGTGAAGAAGAAGATGATTGGCAATTCAAGTGGCACGAGAGGGAAGAGTGGCTTGAAGACCGGAAGGTGTTATTCTTTGCGGACAAATCCAAGGAGTTCCTTGGTAGGGATCACGTGTCGGGAGTAACAAGGTTAGCGCGTCGTTACCACCCAGGCTGTAAGTTGATTTTCATAGTGCATTGCTTCCGACCGTTGAAATGAGTGTTTTTCTCGATACCGTGGGTATGACAGTTTTCAATCGTCACCAAAAATCGGGTCTTTATTATTATTGTTCATTATTATATATATATTGTGCATGCTTATACATCTAGAGTTAAATATCCCTTACGTATATCGGATATTTAATTTAATTAATTTATTTTATTGCTTCCGCTATACTTGTAACGGGGTCGAAACACGGTAACACCAAAACGTGCCTTTTTCAACCTCTCTTTCTTCTATAGCTTGTGCTAAGAAACTGAGGCGAAAATTTTGGTAGAGATAGGCTTGCTAAGTTATCTGATGAAAAATTTTTACTCCAAATCAAAATTTACACATCTTGAGGTAGAATGTAGAACTCTTGGTGGGAACAAGGGATGCAATTCTAATCCCTATGACAACCTATTAGCAAAGAGTCATCCAATATTACAACTGAAAGGTGAAGGTGTGAATATTCAAAGTTGCCAATTTAATGTTTAGGAATATCGGTGCCACTAGAAAACATGCACATAGGAATGAGCTATTCCCAATTGGGAAGGGTTATTCCTAATGTCCGTAATACTCTAAATTGGAGCGAATAAGCTATACACCTACGCCGAAGAGTTAGTTGGAATGCCGTTCACCATAAAAAAACACTACGAGAAAGAATGCAAAACATGAAACTTATTAGTACACCCTACCCATCACGCTAGTTTGCATGAACAATGTCAATGTTTTAAACATTTATCAATAAAATAATCTTCAATTCAAGTTTAAATGCACGTATGCGTAATTGAATTGTCACATGTATATTGATTTGACCATGACTGGTCGTATGTTAGACAATTGGTTTCAACACTGTCTATCGAAATGTGCCGATCGACAAAGGTGGTCATAGTGTATACTAAAGGATGTCGCATGGCCCTTAGCATGGCCAAATAATCGAAGTCCATGAAGTCTCAGGGACTTAAAAATCAAAGCATTTGATGCCCTTTTGATAGGTTAACTAATAGATAGGTTGAGGTGCTTCGAACTTCAACTATAAACATTGTCATTCAATTATTTAAACCTCAAAGACGCTACATGCTCATAAATGATGATGAATCCCTTGGTGGACATGCATGATCACGCATACAATCGAGAACTAAGGTTCTCTCTTATGAGCAATGATAATCCAATGATTTAGCTGGGAATAAATTTGGCAATCAAATGGTCAAGGAGCTTGAACTCGTTTGGCCTGGGGCTCGACCCCACGATGTGGAAGTTTTGATGAGAACCATTTTTTGTTAGATCGTGTGAGAGAATTTGAAAAATATGCACAATTTGAAAGTTATAATATTTGGATACAAATCTGTGGAGCAATGATACATATCATAGGACAGGGGATTCAACGGTATTCCTCTAATTAAGGCTTGGCCCCAAAGGTGGGACCTTGAAGATCCAATAGGGTCTCAAAGTCTTTAACTCTGTAGGCTAGGATAGCTTTGGAGTTTCTGCATCTAGGCAGTTGAGGGGAAAATCAAGAACTATCAGAAGCAATAGAGCTCGGTCCAACACATCTCTATATATCCTTAACTTCAACGTCACTGGCTGCCTCCGGATTGTGTCATTCAAACATTGTAAAAATTTTCTCGCCATCATCACCTCATCATGGACCATGCGAGGGGTATAACGGGACAACTTTTTAAATTTGGCATCATATTTTTCTACACTCTGGTTCCCTTGCCACAAATAAGTAAATTCATCTTTTTTCTATTCTCTTATGCTCGTAGGAAAATACTTGTCCATAAAGGCTTCTATGAATATATCCCACTAGATTTCTTCATTCTCCAAGCCCATAACTCTCTTCTTCATTAACCACCAATGGTCAGGTTTTCCCTCTAACTTGTGGAAGGTGAACATCGCCTTATCCTCCTTTGGGCATCGGATCATGGCAAACACCTTCTTAATCATCCGAATCCAAATTTCAACCTTGGCAAGATTCAAGTCGCTCATGAATTATGGCATTCTTTCATTAATAAAGCAATCATATGCTGGCGTTCCAGGATTAACCGAAGTTGGCTCTGAATTATGCGATCACCAAGTCATTGTTTCCATCACGTCAGCCATTCTTGCCATTATATTCAAATATTGTTCCTCTCGATTAGGTCAAGAGTTGGCTCCAACGTTGCCTCCTTATCCTGCCATCTTTCAATTCTATCACAAAATAATTAACCAAATTAGGTCCTCAAATCCTTAATTAATTAGGCTACATTTTCAAATCAATTAAGACATCTCCTTACGACTTCTTCGATACTACTTACTTGTCACGTCCCAAAAGTCTCAATCTCGTTATTAATAATTAACCAATTATTATTAATTAACTATCTAATTAATGTTTGGATATGAATTTTATATTGATATCTCAACAACCAAAATAAAATAATATAAAATAAATTTTTTTTTTTGGTAAATAAGAAATTTTGGATTAAAGGAAAAAAAATTACATCAACTATACTTTATCTCCAAGTATTTTGACTTGGAGTTAGAGCATAAAAATGCTAGGACATACCATGAGCAGCTTGGTACAAAGAATGTCACCAAAAATTTACATATAAAAGGCCACTCTAGGAGGGCAAAAAAACTGTCCAAAGTTGAGCAGCAAGCCAACTCAGCAGATGCCTACAGATGCCTTGGATCCCAACGCCCATCAGCATCTATCTATAGCAACATTCCTCCACTGCATGCTACTGCACCTCCGCAATCAGTCTAAAAAATAGATGCACATACAACCTCGCTAGTCAGGCAGAGCTTCCACCTTTAAGATCAACTGCACATCAGCAGCCGCATTTCCCAAGGAATCAGCAGAGCAAGACAGCAGGACACGATCAAGAGCAAGCCCCAGTGCAGGACACGAACTTCAATCCAAAATCAGCGCCAATGCAGCGGAAGAAATTCCAAAATTCTACAGCGAAGCCCTTACAGGTCTTCACACATCAGAGGCGAAGACTTTAGGCTTCACTCTCTAGCAAACAAGAAAGCAACAAATCCTATTAGTAGCAAAAGAGCAACAGCCCCTAACACCTCAAATGCCCAGCCCCGCCCTCAAAAGCAGACAATCTGCGTCAAGAGGCAATTCAGAATGAACTACATGCCTCTCATAACAAGCTACATAAGACAGCAGCAACTAATCCAAATGCACTGCCATCAAGAGACAACACACAGCATAAGAGGTCCACAACCCAGCCTGTGAATTCACAACCCACCTCTAAGCAGGCCGAACTAATCTGTAGCATAACTAGCAACAAGAGAACTCCTTCCCAAAGGCACTAAATGCTACATTCATTAGATGCAGAGCATTAGGTTTAGGGCACTGATCCACTGCAAAAAAATAGACTATCAACCAAAATTCCAACATGCCAAATAGCAGCACACTCAGCAAACCATCCACCAAAGGTTTCCAACAGCAGCAAGGCTCTAGGCAATTGCAGCAAAGCCCCAGCCCCAACACCAGCAAAGGTTTCCAGTGGCACTAGGAAGACAGGCTACAGAATCAGAATGACACTTTTGGATGACCCACCACACCATCCACAATCGAAGCCTGCACATACGGCCAACTTAATAGCAGGCACAAGTTCTAGAAGAATTATTAGATCTCTTGGACTCTTTGCGTCTTTGGGCCTTGGCCCTCTTCCAATCTTTATGATTCAATTCCTCTATCTCCTTAACAGTTCGAACTATTGTTGGGGCCGGCTTCACCGATGGGGCGACCAACGCACTATCCACATGATCAACTTCCAAAGATGCACATGGACTGGTAGAGTCGCACCCAACATGACCAGCGCAATCCAAACAATATTTTCGAGAAATCTGTAAGATAGATTCGGGAGTAAGATTAGGGTCTACCATAGCATACTGACCCGAAACAAGATAAACAAACAAGGACGCAGGGGATCCTGGAGGAGAGCCAGCATCATGAACTCCCACAATCAGAGCATCCGCATCCACCGCAAGGTGATCGAAGGAGACGTCAATACTAACGAGGGAATCACTGCAGGGCTCCTCATCAGCACCCGCCTCACTACAATCGGTAGGATCACCAACAGCAAGCAGTAGCTCTGGATACTTCAAACTGGAGCCAAAGAAGGTTTTCACCTCATCCTTTTCCTTTGACACTAGAACCTCATTACGCTCCCCAACTAAATCAGCAGACGACAACCTCCCCAGAGGATCCATTACTGCCTCATGTGAATTAGGCAGGCTGGAAATGATATCAACTTGTGGCCTAGGAATCACAGACTCGTCAGAATTTGAGACCTGAAATAATCCATGGGGGTTCAAGGGACCTTCTGCCAACTTGGGGCCCTTAAATGCGTGGTTCAAAGCCTTAAGACATCCAGACTCCTCAAAACCGCGCAATGGTGAAGACGCATCCAGTATTGGTTGACCCAAGTTGGACACCAAGCCATCCAGGTCCTTAGAACTCGTAACCACAACACGAGGATCCAAACCAGGAGCGTTAGAATAATCATTCTGCTGAATCTCACACGCCTGGGCCAGGCCATCAGAGCCAGGAGTCCCATTTGACTCTAGACCTCTTCCCGGAGGCGGGCAGCTGATTGAGTGTGATCGAGCGATGAGCGGTGACCTCGCCTAGTCCAAGAACTAGGCAGTTCCACCTCCACTACTGTAATCTTCTCCACCTCACTAGTAGAGCAATTTAGGAAAAGTTTGGACGAAAGCACCGTATCAGTGGTGACTTCAACACACACCCGAGCAGAGTGCAAACGATCCATTTTGGCTATGAATGTATCAAAATGAAGAGGTTTACCCACTACGCTACTGATCCAACTGAGCCCAAGAGTGGTCCAGAATTCAGTAGGAATGTAGAATCTAAAAATATGCCACATAATATATGGCTCTAGCACCAACCTATATCGATGTGTCGAACCTTACATAAGGAGTTTGTCTATCATCAAATATCAAAGTGTACAACCAATTGAAGTAAAGATCGCAAAACCATCTTTAACCATCAACAATCCAACATCTCAAAACAAGTAGAACATGACTATATTCAAGAACTAAACATAATCTAAATAACTTAGTGTAAGGTACTAATTTTTGGCCACTTATGTCATTGTGATTAAAGAAGTTAATATAGTTAAAATTGAGGTCAACAAATGTGAAAAATAATGTTAAAAAAATTACAAATTGGATGCATATTGTACCTAGCCCCCGAGCTTGCACTTGCATGCCTGCCCAACACCCTCCGGGCACTTGAGTGCCCCAACAGGCACCAAAACCAAAGTGAGCACACTCGCCACACGCCCGAGTGCCCTAGCACCATGGATTCCAGTAGCTCCACACTTGCCCCTCGCCCAACTTGCGCTCGAGCGCTAATCTTTTATAAAATTCAACCAATGATCGACTTCACGACATTCCAAGTGATAGAAGAAAGAGGGTAGAAAACAAAGAGAGAAGGGCCGAGAGAGAAGGGAGAAGAGATAGAAAAGGGGAGAAAGCTCTGGAAAGTTAAATTCGGAATGTTTGAAGCAAGCATTTCAGTTATATCGGCGAAGGCAAATGCATTTTTAACTCCCTCTTTCCATTGTTGTGATTTATTCACATTCTTTTTAAAAATTATTATTCTAATATTTGTCCAAGTTAGAATTTTGAAGTAAAAGTATGAAAATTGTGTATATTTATCAGTTTACTATGATTTTATAATGAAATTTATCAAAAATTTATATTTAATTATCTGTATTGTAATTGTGTGTTTTATCTCTGAATTCTCTTCATATTTAGATGTAGAAAAATAATTGCTACATGTTTTTTTTCTTTATAGATGTCAATTTTAAATTATTACATATTATTTGTATATGCTAAAAATATACTGTATAATTAATTATATGCTGCATACTTAGGAAATTTGTATTGAAAATTTTGAATTTTCTTTGCATGTTTTACTATCAAATTTCATGTTATGGAATTATTATGATAAAAATGTATCAAATTTTATGAAAAAGAAAAAGAATGAACTTTGCAACTCTATTAAGAAAAATATGAAACATTCTCCAAAAGAGTGAGAACTAAGAACTAAAAAGTAAAATTCAGAGTTTTTTCTAAGTTAAAAAAGTATGAAATTGGACTAATTAATTATTAGATGGTAATATTCCCTGACATGTTTTAAGATATTATAATGGTCAATCAAAGACTGCCCCATTGTAACCGTAGGGGATATAAAAGAGGATGTCTGGCCCCGTCTATCAGGTTATAAGTAGTACTACCTACGTCTTGGTATTAAATAGGATACCATAACCTTAGATTGTGTGAAAATATATACAATCCTTTTTTTGATTATCTGTTCTATTAGTTTGTAATGTCTACTAACCCTAATCCCTAAAGATAAATGAGTTTTTAATGTATTTAGCGGTTAAGGTAGTGAAAGAACAAGATAAAGAAGAAAATGTTTTCTGCCATGTTTATAGTTATATATGCATTATGACTCTTATTCCCTCTGATGATATATTTTAAGTAAAATGGACATATTATTGTTATATATGATGCATTACTAAATATTTAGCTCACTTCCTTACTATTTTTATTAGTATTCAAATGTTTCACACGAGTTAATGCCAGTTGAAGAGGAATGAAGATTGGGAGTTTGTCTCTTATGCTTTGGAAGAAAGATTTTGTTATTCAAATTTTGATATACTAAATTTATGTACAACTTTAGAAGTATAAAATGAGGTATTAAATATTGATGATATTAGTGTAGTATTGCTTCTACAGACTTTTTTGGATATTATGTATATTTTCGCAGGATATTGTAGAGTTATTTTGATTAATAATTTTTAGTGGACATATTTTTTTAACAAGATCCGACATCGTACTCCTATAGTATAATGTTGGAGCCGCTGATGACGTAATAATTGTATGGATCTTGTGTATGTTTATATATATGTATGTGTATCATTGATTAATTATGATAATAAGTTAATGAGAAAAAAGAGGATATGGACCATCATAGGTGGTATCAAAAAAATGTTTAAGAAAATGCTGTAGAAATTTGGTTGATTGATGTTGACACAGAACCTTAGTCTTAGGTTAGATTGGCTTAAGTTAAGATTAGTTAGTTATAGTCAAATCTTAAATTGTTGAGTCCTAATTGCAGGCCTAGGTTGACAATCTATTAAACTATTAGCTATAATGTGGTGATCTAATTTGAATGCTAATATTTTTACCAATAGAATTTAAGAAATGGCTGACCAAAGAAGAAGGGATACTCACGTTAATATACATCCGGACCAGAAGGAAGAGTACTTAAACCTGTTGGGAAGAATGACCGATATTATAGAATCAATGGAACAACATAATTTGACGCCGGTTCTAGCTCCACCCTAGCAAACCCTAGACACACAGCTTATGATGGATTTACCAATGAATGGGTAATTGAATTTATAAGGGATCTAGATCCGACGAAGGTAGATACATGAATCTGGAGGCTTAAAAAGATCTTCACTGTCATTCGTTGTCCTAAGGGGGGACGAGGTAACCTTTGCTTCCTATAGACCGGAAGGAGCAGCTGATCACTGGTAGGATATACAGAAGAAAGCTATGGAAGTGCCATAGAATGAGATTACTTGGGAGATATTCAAGGATGTGTTTATAGAGTAATATTTTTCCACAAGTCTCCGGGAGCAAAAGGAAGAAAAATTTGCATGACTCAAGTAAGGGAACTAATCGATAGCAGAGTACGATACAAAGTTTATAGAATTATCCTACTATACTCCTTACCAGGTCAAGAATGAAGTCAGGAAGACTAGGAAGTTTCAATAGGGTTTGAGGGATGAAATCCGAAGGTAGTTGGTGACTTTAAAGATGCAAACTTATGGAGATGTGTTAGACTAGGCATTTTTGTTCAAAAAGGAACTCGAGAAAGAAGAATTTTTTTGAAAAAAGGGCATCCAATCGAGGAGGCCCGAGTGTAAGATCAAGAAAAGGAGCCGGAAGACTTGCTAAGAAAGCTAAGATGGCAGATGAAAGGAACAGTAGTACTGCAATTCAGACAGTACCAAGCCCACAAATAGTAGCAACCATTTGCTCTTACTACAAGAAATCCCATCTAACATGGTCTTGTTACAAATGTTAGGAGCTTGTTATAGATGTAGACAATTGGGTCACCTAATAAAACACTGTCCTCATAAAAAGTCAGAGACAAAGAAGCCCACTGTTCAAGGCAAAGCTTTTGCAATCATGATAGAGGATGCAAGGGCATCGCTGAATGTTGTAGAATGTACTCTTTCTTTTTATGACGTTCCAGCTCATATATTATTTGACTCAAGATTTACACATTTGTTCATTTCTCCTAAACTTGTGTGTCATCTAGCATCATCCTTGAGGATTCTAGATTTTTCTTTGATAGTATTGACACCTACGGGATCGTCGGTAATCACGGATATTATGTATCCGAGATGTGTAGTTTGGGTAAATGGATTATAGTTGGCTGTAGATTTAATTTTGTTAAAAATATATGATTTTGATGTGATTTTGGGCATAGATTAGTTAGCAAATTACCATATCAGTGTTGATTGTTTTTATAAAAGGGTTTATTTTGTTATTTTGGGATGTAAGCCATTTCACATTCAAAGAATAAGGCGAAAGGAAATGCCTCGTTTAATTTTGGCTTTACATGCTCATCATTTGACAGAAAATGGAGGGTAAGCCTATTTGGCTTACGCTAACACAATTGTGAGTGATGATGTACCGACGAAAGATATACCAGTGGTATGCGAATTTGAAGATGTTTTTTTGGAAGAATCGCTTGGTTTTCCGCCACACCAAGAAATATAATTTGAGATTGAAATTGTAATAAGATCGGGCCTTATTTTGAAGACACCATATAGAATGGCGCCTGCAAAATTGAAAGAGTTAAAGTAGCAATCGTAAGAACTTTAGAGAAAAAGTTTATTAGATCAAGTGTTTATCTGTGGGGTACCTCGGTGTTGTTTGTAAAGAAGAAAGATAGATTATTGAGGCTGTGTATTGATCTCCGCCCATGAGTTCATTTTTTGGTTGACCATTCGTCGAAGGTTAAGCACCACCGATCGTATCAGAGGCATACCTAACCTCTCACCCTATTGCGTACTGTGCCAAAATGAGCTTAAAAACGATGACCACCTTTTCTTTAAATGTACTTTTTTCTAAGGACCTATAGCATATGATACGTTGCCGTGTTGGCCTTCAATGGTCGTACCCTGATTGGAACCAGAACATTGTTTGGGCCGCTTCTAAATGGAAAGGGGATAATTTCAAAGCTACATCCTTCCACCTTACCCTTGCAGCCACTGTATATTATATCTGGAAGGAGAGGAATCACTGAACTTTTCAATCTTCTCACTTCCATACTCCGTCTAATCTATTCACTCAAATATTAGACGTTATTTGTAACCGTCTGAAGGCTCTCCTTAGTGCCTCTTCTAAGGTGGACAAAATATCTCTAGACCGATGGAATTTATCTACCACATAAAAAAATAAAAAATAAAATAAATAAATTTGGCCTATCAATTTGTTGACCGACGATTGTGTTTGGCCGGTATCTTGGTGACCGGGTTCCTTGGGTTAAAAAAAAAAATTTAAGTTTTGGCCTATCAATTGTTGATCGACGACTATGTCTGGCCAGTCAACTTGTTGACCGGTATCCTTGGGTTTAAAAAAAAAATGTTGGGATGCCACATCCCAGGTTGGCAATTTTGTCTTGTTTTACTGGAATGGCTTGTTGGGCTCATTGCCCGCTTTGTACCTTGGTGGATGTGTGATTTTTCCCGGTATGCAGCAATAGGCTGGGTTCTGCATTCTTGGTTTCCTTTGGAAAAAAAAGGGGGTTGCCACTTTCCAGGTTGGAGATTTTGTATTGTTTTTGCCGGAATTGCTTGTTGGGCTCCTTGCTTGCTTTGTAACCAGGTGTAAGCATGATTTTCCCGGTATACAGCCAATAGGCCGGATTAAAAAAAAGACGTCTTGTGGCCGGTCACGCTGAAACTCGGCTATATGGATTTTTCTTAGCCAGTTATTCATGGCTTCTTCTACATCACGGCTCATTAGTTCATTGCATTTGTTGGCTTGGTATCATGCTGATGCGGTCTAGTGGTCCATTAGCCCAGATTGGATGATCTCTGTGTTCGGTATTTTGTTTGTCGGACATCCTATGCAATTGGCGTATTGCTACTATTGTTGATTTGCCAAAATACCGCTGAAAGTCGATATGTCGTGCTGATGTGCTCTTCCGATTATGCGGTAAGCTCATGGCCGACTTAACAGTTGGCTCTTTGGTCGGCGTTTGTTTTCCTTCTTTGTATGTTTTCTTTTGCTATCACAGATTGTTTCTTGGTGGTACTTGTTTTCTTCCCTAGGGTCTATGTTCTCAGGCGCATATGTGCTCGGGGTATACCCTAATGTCTATATTCTACCTCTAAGTTGGCAAAAGACTTAGAGTTAGAATATAGTTTCTTTACCTTCTGTTGTTTTAATTCAATTTACTTACAAAAAAAAAAGATTATTGGGAGTTGAATAAAATCACAATCAAGAATAAGATCCGTTGCCAAAGATTGATGACTTATTTGATCAATTACAAGAGGCCTGGGTATTTTCTAATGTTGACCTTTATTCAGGGTATCACTAATTAAGAATTAAGAAGGAGAATGTGACGAAGGCTGTATTCTAAACAAGGTATGGACACTACGAATTTTTAATTATGCCATTTGGACTGACTAATACCCTTGTAATTTTCATGGATTTGATAAATCGAGTATTTCAGTCCTATTTAAATCAATTTGTAGTGATATTTATTGATGATATATTGATTTACTTGAGAAGTTATGATGATCACGAGACACATTTGAGGACTGTGCTTCATGGGAACATAAATTATATGCTAAATTGAAAGGGTGTGAGTTTTGGCTCAAAGAGGTAGCATTTTTGGGGCATATCATATCGAATAGCGGCATCTCTGTAGATTTCAAAAAGATTAAGGTTGTTGTTAACTGAAGTCGATCTACTACAGTAACTAAAATTTGGAGTTTCATTGGGATGACAGGATATTATCAGAGATTTGTGAAAAATTTCTCAAAAATCGCCACGCCGCTAGCTCAATTGATGAAGAAGAAAGTTAAATTTATTTTTATTGAAGAATGTGAACAAAGTTTCTAGGAATTAAAGAACTGAATGACTACTGCTCCAATATTGACAATTCCTGAATGATCTAGTGGATTTGTAGTGATAGCGTATGGGCCAAGGCAATTAAAAGTCTATGAAAAATGTTACCCATCTCATGACTTAGAGTTATCCACAATAGTTTTTACTCTAAGAATTTGGAGACATTATTTATGTTGCGAGAAATTTTTGGTGTATTCGGACCATAAGAGTTTGAAATACGTATTCTCATAAAAAGAGCTGAACATGAGGTAGAGAAGGTGGATAGATTTCCTAAAGAATTATGACTATGAAATTCAATATCAACTAAGAAAAACCAATATAGTTGCTGATATCTTAAGTTACCAAACATGTTATGTTGCAAAATTGAAAATTCAAGAAATGGAGATGCTTGATTGCATGAAGCAATATAACATTCAGAGATACGCTTAAGGTAACCAGATGATTTTATCATATCTTCAAATCCAACCAAAGATACTAAAGAAAATCACGGATGGTCAAATGAATGATCCATTTCTAGTGGATATTGCCAAAGATTTGAGCCAGGTCTCCAAGGCAAATTTTATTGTCTGTGCTGATAGAATCTTGAGATTTCGGGATAGACTATACGTACCAGATAACAAAGAGTTAAAGGAGAAAATCATGAAAGAAGTTCATCATTCTAGATATACTATTCATTTGAAAATCAGCAAGATATACCAAAATACAAAGAAAATGTTTTAGTGGAGAAATATGAAGAAGGAGATCGTGGCATATGTGAGAAAGTGTCCACTATGTCAACAGCAAAAGGCCAAATGAAAGAAGCCATCGGGTCTATTACAGTCATTGCCTATCCCTAGCTAGAAATAGGAATATATAACGATGGATTTCGTGTTGGGATTATCAAGAATACTGAAGAATCATGATACAATTTGGATAATCATTGATCAATTGATGAAATCGACACATTTTTTGGCCATATGGGTAACCTAGTGAAGGGATTGGTTTGCCCGAATATATATTAATGAGGTCATGAGATTGTATAGCATACCAGCCTCTATTGTGTCGGACGAAGTTCCAAGGTTTATTTCCAAATTTTGGGAAAACCTACATTGTGACTTGGGAACGAAATTAAAATTTAGTATGACTTATCACATACAAACGGATGAACAATTAGAATGGACCGTTCAAATTTTAGAGTACATGTTGACGCCTTCAGTGTTAGAGATAATGGACAATTGGGATGATCATTTGGTATTCGTGGAATTTTCCTATAATAATAATTATCAAACGAGTATCAAGATGGTTCCATTCGAAGCCCTATATGGGAGTAAATGTTGATCTCCAATTCATTGAAAAGAAACGAGCGATAGACGACTTTTGAAGAGAAATGTCGATCAAGTTGATCCACGAGAATTTGAACGTAGCTCAAAGTAGATAAAAGAATTACGTGGATCAAAGGAGATCAGACCTACAATTTAAGGTTGGTGATTATATCTTCTTAAAAGTATCGCTATCGAAGGGAACAATCAGATTCGGGGTGAAAGGAAAACCAAAGTTAAGATTTACTGGTTCCTTTGAGATTTTGAAGAAGGTTAGGAAAGCGACTTATCGATTAGCATTGCCACTGAGCTTAGCGGAAGTGCACAATATTTTTCATGTATCGATACTTCGGAAGTCTACACGACCTGACACATGTTATTGATTATGAACCTCTAGCCACCAATGAAGATTTATCATATATGGAAGAACCGGTGTAAATTTTGGGTCGAAAGGATTAAGTGTTTTGCACGAAGACTATTCCATTAGTTAAGGTTTTAGGGAGAAATCAACAACACGAGGAAGCCACGTGGAAATGAGAAGATCAGATACGGGACACGTGTCCTCACTTGTTTCCTTAAGGTATGTAGTCTTCATCAAATTTCGATGACAAAATTTTATACGGAAGGGGGGATTATGAGGTTCTAGCTTTTAGTCACTTATGTAATTGTGATTAGTTTTTGGTAATTTATATAATTGTGATTAAAAAAGTTAATATAGTTAAAATTGAGATCAAATGATGTGAAAACGAAGGTTAAAAAAGAAAAAATTACAAATTGGATGTGTATTGCACCGGCCCCCCTGGCCAACGCATGGGTGCCTTAGGCACCTGAGGTAGCACGAGCGCACCTTCCGAGCGCTCAGATGCCCTGAGAGGCACCCAAACTAGAGCAAGCACCCTCGTCGCGCACTCGAGCTCCCTAGCAAACATAGATTCCAATAACTTTGCACCCAAACCACTCTCGAGCATCGATGTTTTATAAAAGTCAGCCGAGGATCGATTTCACCTCATTCCAAGCGGTGGAAGAGAGAGAGGGAAGAAAATAGAGAGAGAAGGGAGAAGAGAAAAAAATGGGAGATAGCTTTGGAAAGTTAAATCTGAAACGTTTGAAACAAGAGTTGGTATATCCGGCAAAGGTAAGTATATTTTTAACTCTCTCTTTCCGTTGTTGTGATTTATTCCCTTTTTTCAAGTATTATTATTCTAATGCTTATCCAAACTAGGATTTTGTAGTTAAAGTATGAAAATTTTACTTATTTATCCATCTACCATGATTTTACAATAAAAT
Source organism: Nepenthes gracilis (assembly GCA_033239525.1). Classification (NCBI taxonomy): domain Eukaryota; kingdom Viridiplantae; phylum Streptophyta; class Magnoliopsida; order Caryophyllales; family Nepenthaceae; genus Nepenthes; species Nepenthes gracilis. The sequence goes on along the minus strand of BSYO01000026.1, from coordinate 8,306,950 downwards.
TTATCAAAAACTCTTATTTAATTATCTGTATTGAAAAAGTACGTTTTGTGCTAACGTGTTTCGACCCCGTTAAAAGTATAGCGGAAGCAGTGTATAATAATAAATATCAAATACACGTAAAAGATATTTAATACTAGATGTTAACAAGATTAACAATCATGCACGATATAAGTACTTATAAGCAATAAAGATAAAGACTCAATTTTTTGGTGACGAAGTGAAAACTGGATACCCACAATATCGAGAAAAACACTCTGGGCTTTAACGGCCATTGAAGCAATGCACTATGAAAATCAACTTACAGACCGAGTGATAACGACGCGCTAACCTAGCCGAGTTACTCCCGTCACGTGATCCCTACCAAGGAACTCCTTGGATTTGCTCGCGGCAACGGAACCGGACACCTTTCGGTCTTCACGTCAATCTTTCCTCGAACCACTTGAATTGCCAATCACGAACAAGTCTCCTTCTTCACGAACCAACGTCTCCAACGATGGTAGAAGGCAATGTATCAATGGTTAAAGAAGGTGGGTGAGAAAACTTATTTGAACACAAGGAGCAATCTTGTAGTGTTTGGTTTTCTAAAAAAAAAATACAATAAACTTGAAGCACAAGAGACCTTTCTTCTCAAAGAGGCACGAAAATAAACTCTCCAAAATTCCTAGGGTTCCAAAACATAAGGCTAGTACTTATAGAGGGCACAAAAAATCGTTCAAAAATTTTGCCCGTTGCACCGGCGCTCGAGCGGGGCTCGAGCGGCCCTAAGGCGCGCAGCGAGCGGGCACCCTACTGGAGTTTCTGCTCAAGCGGATCTCGAGCGCCTGGCGAGCGGACACCCTACTGGATTTTCAGCTCGAGTGGGGTGTCGAGCTCCTGGTGAGTGAGGGGGCTTTGGATGGCGCAAGCGACTAGAAGGCGGAACGGACAGAACGGACTTTAACCCGACAACCCACAACCCAACATCGATACTATAAAACATATGGTCACGGAATATACCAATTAGACAAATGTCTCTAACAATCTCCCCCTTTAGCAATTCCGTGACAAAACTCAGAAAATAAATAAATACAAGTGAATCACGGGTTCAAACACCACCGAGATAGAACCCGTATATATGAAAACCTACGCCTAGTGATACAAAAGAGATACATAAAAAAATGTAAATAGCTATATGAGAGCTGCTGAGGTGATGTGATGAAAACTTGTTTGACTGCCTGTGTAACTTCAGTTTTCTTGTCAAGCAAGGTTAGTACCAACAACAAAGATGTAGGCAATAATAGATACAACATGCAGTACTAAAGTGTAACAGAGAGAGTAGATATCGTGCATAGCCAGTCAACAGATAATAGCAATGATAACATACATAGCAAAACAAAGAACCAAAAAGAAATACATCAAATCTAACTCCCCTTAAAGAAGTACAGCAAGTCTAACTCCCCCTAACAAAAAGAAGTACATGTCTAACTCTCCTAACAAAAAGAAGTACATCTCGCCCAAGCTTCCCCTATTAGCATGCGCCAAAAAGAAACCTCGATCTCTCCTTTTTGTCACGAAGAGCCAAAGAGAGGGGATCACTCAGAATCGCTGGGAGGTGGAGTGCCATAATGTCGCTGTCAGCGTTGAAACGCAGCCTCCTGAGTGTCCAACCGAGCATCCAACTGATCAAAACGAGCAAGCATTTGGGACTAGAGTTGAGATTGTGATGTAAGAATCTGCTCCTGGGAAGAGAATAGACGCTCAAAACGGTCAACAATGTGAGACATCTGACCCATCAGAGCGGCTGAGGAGGAGGTGGAGTGTCGATGTGTGGTGGATGGTCCAGAGCCCGAGGGGTCAGGAAAGGACGAAGTGGAACCAGAGGGTCCTTCGTCCGGCTGAGGAGGTGGCACGTCAGGGAGAGGCTCATCGAACAGCTCCTGGGGGTCAACAGCAAAGCGACGTGCGTGGGATCGACTCTGAGCGAAGGTGGTGGAGGTGATGGGTCGGCCTAGCGGGAGGCGAGGATAGTCAGCGAAGGGGTGACCAAGCCCAGCAAGCAGTCGCTGAATAAGGCACCCGAAAGGTAGGTTGGCCTCTTTCCGGCCGGAGAAGTTGGCAATAATATGAGTGATAAAATGAGATAGCAAATCGATGGGCTGACCACTCAGGAGAGCATACAGAAATAATGCATTCTCCTCGAAAAGGGATGAGAAGTGGGAGACAGGAAACAGGTTCGTGAGCATGATACGGCTCACGACCAGTCGCCGAGAGGAGAGGTATGAGGTCTGGAACGCTTTGCCATTCCACTCCAGAGGGGCACCATAAAGAAAGGTGGCAATCTCATTAAAACTGGGCCGGGTGAGCGTCGAAGAGTAAGGGTAGGGTGGATTGACCACCTGAGGGATACTAATAACACGTGCGAGCACATCGACAGTAATGTGGACGCATGCCCCTCGTACGAAGGTGGAGAATGAAAGAGGAGAAATCGCATGGATATTGGAGTAAAACTCCTGAATAAGTACAAGCAATGGAGCAATCAAACCGGTGAGGACTGGCGCCCAACCGCGGTCAGTGAAGACAGAGGTGATGGACGGATCAACAGAATCAAAATGAACTTCCCATTCCAGGGAGAGTTGGCGATTCGACATGTTGGTGTGAAATAGAGTCTCAGCCTCAGGACTGATAAAGCAATCAGGAGCGGAAAGCCCACTCGGTCGAGTGCGTTTGCCACTCGACTTGCGTGAGAGAGACTTTCGTGGAGCCGACATCTGAAAAGAAAATTGAACACCACAATTTAAATATAAGAGTGCTGAATATATATATATATGTTTATATATTTTGGAAGTTTCGGTGGGGGAACGCCGTGCACGTGACTCACGTGACTGACGCCGTGAACAGTGCGTCGTCAGCCGGCGGTGGAGCTGTTCACGGGGCGACGGCGGCAGGAAGGTGCATGGGCGGAGAGCCCACTCGGCAAGAACCACGAGAACACACGCCAGAGGCCACTGGAGCACCACCTCCGGCACCCACGTCACCGCCCGATTTGGAAGGCAGTGAGGAGCACCTACACGGTGAGTGGGAGCGTCCGGCCGGTAAGGTGAGGAAATCGGCACTGAAAACGCCATGAATGGCGTTGAGAACTCACGAGATCCACAGACTACGCTCAAAATCCACACAAAAATCGGTGGATTTGAAGGAATGAGGAGAACAATGTGAGACCCATGAAATCAGCCGACCAAAAAGGAGGAAAATTTTGGGACCAAGACCACCATGAACGGCGGCGGCACACAGATCTGGAAACAGAGAGGTACAAGGGAGGATTTACCTTGAGGACGCCCGAATTTGGGGAAGAAAGCTATAGATCTGGCCAATAATGGTGGAGAGGGAGAGGGAGAGAGGCGGCCGATGCAAGGGGAAGAGAAACACATCGAAGAGTTTCGAGGGTTTGGTGCTGCACCCGCTGCGTGCTCGAAGATAAAGGCAGGCGGCGGGCGCTCGAGCCTCGAGCGAGCGAGCGCACAATGCGCCTCCTTTTTTTAAAAAAAAAAGTTTATTTTGTTTTAATTATAAAGTGGAGGATTCATTCGTCGGGGGGTGAGCACACTCGGAGGGCAGTTCTTAAAAACTCAAACCGCACACTGTCTAATGGTTTGGTGAGGATATCGGCCAACTGATGCTCGATTGGAGTGTGTAAGTGATATGACGCAAGTTTCTACCAGCTCACGAATGAAATGATGCCGAATATCAATATGTTTGGTGCGGGAATATTGCACAGGATTTTTAGAAATATTTATTGCACTAGTATTGTCACAATAAATCTGCATAGTGTCCAGGACAATACTATAGTCAAGAAGCATTTGTTTCATCCATAGGAGTTGGGTGCAACAGCTGCCCGCGGCGATGTATTTGGCTTCATCCGTAGACAGAGAAATATAATTTTATTTCTTACTCAGCCAAGCTACTAGATTGGAGCCAACGTACAAACACCCACCGGAGGTTCTCTTTCGTTCCTCAATATTTCCGGCCCAATCGGCATCGGAGTATCCTGTCAAAGCAAAATTTGAGTCGTTCGAGAAAAGGATTCCAAAAGCAGACGTCCCATTAATATATTGAATAATGCGCTTAACAGCACTTAAATGAGATTCTTTTGGATTGGATTGATAGCGGGCGCAGACACCGACACTAAATGCAATGTCGGGTGTGCTAGCCGTCAAATATAAGAGACTACTGATCATACTTCTGTAAAGAGAGGGATCAACACTCTTGCCTGCAGGGTCACTTTTGTCTAATTTGCATATTCCATGACCATATGTTTTATAGTATCGATGTCGAGTTGTGGGTTGTCGAGTTAAAGTCCGTTCTGTCCGTTCCGCCCGTTCCGCCCTCTAGTCGCTCACGCCATCCGAAGCCCCCGCGCTCACCTGGAGCTCGATACCCCGCTCGAGCCGAAAATCCAATAGGGTGTCCGCTCGCCAGGCGCTCGAGATCCGCTCGAGTCAAAAATCCAGTAGGGTGCTCGCTCGCTGCGTGCCTTATGGCCGCTCAAGCGCCCGCAGGGTTTCTCACGATCCAACTTGGAGGAGGTGCTCATGGGAGACCGAGTATGTTTAGAGTTATCAAGATTGAATCGTTTGACAAGGTCCTTAGCATATTTTGCTTGGAAAATAAAGGTACCGTAAGGGAGTTGCCGAATTTGCAAGCCAAGGAAGTATGTAAGTTCTCCAATCATACTCATTTCAAATTCAGAGGCCATACATTTTGCAAAGGAATGTGCACGGGAGTCGACGGTAGCGCCAAAGACTATGTCATCAACATAAACTTGGGCTACCAACATACATTTGTCAGTCATTTACACAAATAGAGTTTTATCAACACTCTCACAAACAAAACCTTGATTATTCAGGTACAATGTAAGACGTTCGTACCAAGCTCGGGGAGCTTGTTTAAGGCCGTAGAGAGCCTTCTTGAGTTTGTACACATGGTCAGAAAATATAGGGTTCACAAAACCTTTCGGTTGTTCAACATAGACCTCTTCTTGTATGAACCCATTTAGAAATGCACTTTTGACATCCATTTGGTATAATTTAAATCCCATGGTACATGCAACAGATAGAAGGATACGAATAGACTCTAGACGGGCCACTGGGGCAAAAGTCTCGTCATAGTCAATACCTTCCACCTGAGTATATCCTTGAGCAACAAGGCGGGCTTTATTTCGAGTGATATTTTCATTTTTATCGGTTTTATTTTTAAATATCCACTTGGTTCCAATGACATTTGTATGGGTAGGTTGGGGAACCAAGGTCCAAACATCATTTCTCACAAATTGATTGAGTTCCCCATGCATGTCATTAGTCCAGCACTCATTAAGTAATGCCTCTTCGACCTTTTTGGGTTCGATGTGTGAGATATAACAGGTATAGGCGAGCTGATTCAGAATATGGCGACGCAGCCTCATACCTTCATTAACATCGCCCAACATTAGGTCCTTTGGATGATTGAGCTTAACTCTAGAAGAAGGTTCCTTTGTAAGGATGGCAGTAGGAGTTACTTGCTCAATGTCAGGAGAGGATATGTTGGGTAATGCGTCATCATGATCATCATCTTGATTTGAACAATCAGTGCTTTTAGGATGGTCATGAGGAGTATTATTCACAACAACATTTATGGATTTCATAACTATTTGAGTGCGCAAATTGAAGACTTGATAGGCTCGACCAGTTAAGGAATATCCCAAGAATATTCCTTCATCACTTTTTGAGTCGAATTTTCCTAAGTTTTCCCTATCACGTAGAATAAAACATTGACAGTCGAAGATATGAAAGTACTTAACATTTGGTTTCTTTCCTTTCCAAAGTTCATAAGGGGTTGTTTCTGTCCCAGGTCTTAGGTAGACCCGGTTGATTATGTGACAAGCCATATTCACGGCTTCGCCCCAAAAGTGCATGGCAATATTTTGACATTGCATCCTTGTTCTGGTCATTTCTTAAATAACCCGATTTTTGCATTCTACAATCCCGTTTTGTTGAGGGGTGATGGGTGAAGAAAATTTTTGGTGAATTCCCTCATCATTACAAAATGTTTCAAATTTTGAATTCTCAAACTCCTTGCCATGGTCATTTCGAATTCTACTGATGGAAGTACCCTTTTCATTGGCAAGTCTTTTACACAATATTTTTACGTGGTCAAAAGTATCAGATTTTTCTCAAACAAGATCTATCCATGAATACCTAGAAAAATCATCCACAACAACTAAAATGTACTTTTTACCACCTAAACTTTCAGTTCTAGACGGCCCCATAAGGTCCATATGAATTAATTCAAGAGGCCGTGAAGTGTTGATATCACTATGAGATGAGTGACTTGATTGAATTTGCTTTCCTAATTGACAAGGACCACACACATGATGTTTTACATTTGACAATTTAGGTAGTCCTTCAACACAACTCTTCTTCGAAATTTTTGATAAGCTTTTAAAATTTAGGTGGCCAAGGCGTTGATGCCACAATTCAGTTGTGCCACTTTTAGCAGATTTGCATTCAAGAATATTATTAGGCTCAATACCATAAAGATTGTCAGGAGTTCTCTTTCCCTCTTAAACAATTAAGCTATTTGTGTCATAGATGGAGCATTTATCTTGAAAAAATCGGACCTCAAAGTTGTCATCACAGAATTGACTAATACTCAGGAGGTTAGATTTCAATCCTGATACATACAAAACATCACAGGGCTTCGAGAGACCAGAAATACCAATCAGGCCTCGACCAAGGATAGGAGCTCTTGAGCCATCACCAAAGACGACCGTCCCATCAGGATGGTCTGACATTGAAGAAAACACGGCTTTATTTCCACACATGTGTCTAGAACATCCACTATCCAAGTACCACAGAAATTGATTTTGAGCTTTTAAGGCTATGTGAGCAACATGGCATTGGATTATTTTTGAAGAATTTTTTAGCTCACTTTTCTTTACCCAAATTTTTCTTTCCGAATGTATTTTCTGATTCAACCTTTTCACTTGTTTATCCAAGTGTTGAATATGATCAACAAGTTTATTCATTTTTAGACCTTATCTTTGATTATACAGAAGATTCATAGTGTGGCACCGATGACGAATATGACCTACTTTTCCACACGCATGGCAGGTAGGCACAAATTTAGGTCTGAAAGAATTGTTCATAGACCTGTGATTGAAATTTTTGGAGGCCTTGAAAGTGTTTGATGATTTGTTCATGACCTTTTGATTATGTGAGATAAGAAAACAAGTTGAGCCAAATCTTTTCTCCACACATTGAGGCACGGTCTTGATGACTTTGGGAGTGGTAGTATTTTTAAGTGGAGGTTTTGTAGCGGGAACAAATATAGTTTTAGGTTGTGGACCATGTTGGGAGATTTTCTCAACATATCCCAAACCCTTTTTATTTCCAGTCATTTTTCCAATTCCCAACATATGATCAAGTTTTTGGATTCCACTTAAGAATTTTTTCAGATCCTCTTTAGTGTTCTCAAGCTCCACTTCTAGAGTCTTAATTCTAGTGATTAAGGAGCTGTTTTGACTTTCCAAATCTAGACGAATAATAGTGGCACCCTTCAATTTCGTTGCAACTTCTTCCTTTTCTCTTTCCAAGTTAATGAGTTTACCATTTAAACTTTTATTCACTTTCTTTACTTTCAAACATTCCTTAAAAAGTTTATCATACGCTTCTTGAAGCCCATCAAAATCATTATCAGATTCTTCATGAGAGGAATCTGACTGTTCAGGAGATGCACTTGTGGCTTCGTCACCGTTGATGATAGATGTCATGAATGCCATATAATTTATTTCATCATCCTCGGAGGATTGTTCATTGTGATTTGAGTCATCTTCATCATCCGTTAGAGACACATTTAAGGATTTTCCTTTTTGACGCTTAAAATTTGGACACTCAGTCCGGATATGATCGAAATCGGAGCATTCATGACATTGGATTCCTGGAGATTTCTTGGTTTTAACATCTCTAGTTTCCTTTTTATCCTTTTTGAATGGATTGTGAGATAGATCAGGAACTTTAGAAGGTCGTTTGCTGTTCTTATTTTTGAAAAATTTCTTAAAATTTTTAACGAATAGAACAAAATCCTCATTACTACATGATTCATCGTCTGAGTGACGATCTTTCTCTTCCTTTACTATTTTAGGGCAATTGATTTGTTTATTTTAGATTGGGGAAGAGTGTGCTCATACGTTTGTAGGGACCCTACAAGTTCTTCTATTTTTAATTTATCTAGATTTTTGCTTTCTTCAATGGCAGTAACTTTGGGTCTAAAACGTTCAGGTAAAGATCGTAAAACTTTTCGGACAATTCTGTTTTCAGGAATACGTTCTCCTAAATTGAATGTAGAATTCACAATGTCGTTCAATTTAGCATAGAATTCATCAAACGTCTCATCATCTTTCATTCGTATTTATTCAAACTTAGTGGTGAGCATTTACAATTTTGAATTTTTGACTAGTTTCGTGCCTTCGTGAGTAATTTCAAGAATGTCCCAGGCATCTTTTGATTTTTCACACATTGAGATACGTTTAAATTCTTCAGGGAAATAGCCATAAAAATAGCATGTAGCCCCTTACTGTTCCAATTACATGCATCGAGTTCCTCTTTGGTCCATGAAGATAAGACTTTTGGTTCGTTACCAGAGGAACTAGTGGGTGGAGACCACCCAACTTGGGTACTTGCCCAAACACGCTCATCCATTGATTTTAAAAACGCCCTCAAACGTACTTTCCAGTACGCATAATTGCTCCCATCAAAATAGGGAGGAACGGACAGTGATTGACTAGAATGCATCTAGATCGGGGTCGTGGATCGGGGTGAGTCTCTGATACCAATTAAAAAAGTACGTTTTGTGCTAACGTATTTCGACCGAGTTAAAAGTATAGTGGAAGCAGTGTATAATAATAAATATCAAATACACGTAAAAAATATTTAATACTAGATGTTAACAAGATTAACAATCATGCACGATATAAGTACTTATAAGTAATAAAGATAAAGACTCAATTTTTTGGTGACGAAGTGAAAACTCGATACCCACGGTATCGAGAAAAATACTCTGGGTTTCAACGGCCATGGAAGTAATGTACTATGAAAATCAACTTACAGACCAGGTGGTAACGACGCGCTAACCTAGCCGACTTACTCCCGTCACGTGATCCCTACTAAGGAACTCCTTGGATTTGCCCACGGCAACGGAACCGGACACCTTCCCGTCTTCACGTCAATCTTCCCTCAAACCACTTGAATTGCCAATCACGAACGAGTCTCATTCTTCATGAACCAACGTCTCCAACGATAGTAGAAGGCAATGTATCGATGGTTAAAGAAGGTGGGTGAGAAAACTTGCTTGAACACAAGAAGCAATCTTGTAGTGTTTGGTTTTCTCAAAAAAAAACACAATAAACTTGAAGCACAAGAGACCTTTCTTCTCAAAGAGGCACGAAAATAAACTCTCCAGAATTCCTAGGGTTCCAAAACATAAGGCTAGTATTTATTGAGGGCGCAAAAAATCGTTCAAAAATTTTGCCCGTTGCACCGGCGCTCGAGCGGGGCTCGAGCGCGTGGCAGGGTGCCCCAAGGCGCGCAGCGAGTGGGCACCCTACTGGATATTCGGCTCGAGCGGATCTCGAGCGCCTGGCGAGCGGACACCCTACTGGATTTTCGACTCGAGCGGGGTATCGAGCTCCAAGTGAGCTCAGGGGCTTCGGACGGCGTGAGCGACTAGAGGGCGGAACGGACAGACGGACTTTAACCCGACAACCTACAACCCGACATCGATACTATAAAATATATGGACACAGAATATACCAATTAGACAAATATCTCTAACATGTATCATAATCAAGTATTTTATCTTTGAATTCTCTTCATGTTTAGATATAGAAAAATAATTCCTACATGTATTTGCTCCGTGGATATTAATTTTAAATTATTATATATTATTTGTATATGTTAAAAATATAGTGTATATTTAATTATATGCTGCATGCTTAGAAAATTTGTATTGAAAATTCTAAATTTTCTTTTGCATATTTTACTACTAAATTTCATTTTATGGAATTATTATGAAAAAATGTATCAGATATTATGAAAAAGGAAGAAGGACTTTGAAACTCTATTAAGAAAAATATGAACCATTCTCCAAAAGAATAAAAATTAAGAACTAAGAAGCAAAATTTAGAATTTGTCCTAAATTAAGAAAGTAGGAAATTAGATCGAAGAATTATTTATAGAATAATATTTCCTACCATGTCCTAAGATATTGTAATGGTATATTGAGAACTCCCCATTGTAACCGTGGGGGATATAAAAGCAGATGTGTGAGGTTCCGAATATCAAACATAGTAATTAGAAGATAATGAAGTCAATAGAATCAAGATTTAGTTTAATATCAAACTTTTCTTTCTCTTGTTGCACTTTTTGTTCCGTTTCTCTCGGGTATTTTTATTTCGATACCCACATGAGTACATACTTTATAAAACCCACGTCTTAAACATGATTATTTGATGATTCGATGTTCGGTTTGGTAATTTATACGGTATTTCATACATGGAAACCCTAACCCCGCACACAGGCACTTTTACCCTTTTGTTTTGGGATTTGAGCGCAATTTGAAAACTGATTTGGTATCCAATTTTTCACGTTTTGTATGGTTTGTCTCTAACGAAACCCTAACCCATGCCCCGCACGTTTTCTCCCGTTTGCTTTGAAATTTATACATAATGTAGACTTAGAAAGTTGAATCCTAACTCATGAACATGATTGATTGACATTTAATTGTATGTATTATAAATATGTTAATTTGTATGTTTCGTAAATCACGTTGTAAGCCATTTGTAAAAAAATTTATCGTCCGGAAGCTCTAAAGTTATACTTGACTTAATGTGGTAAGAAATTTTCCAATTCTTTTATACTCCAAAAGAATTTATGATGCAATCAAAATCATGTGAGGAATCAAGCTCACAAGGATATGAAAATATGTATTTGTACAAGCTTTATGGAAAAAGGATCAATGAGGAATATTCTACAATTAAGTAAAGGACTTATGAGCTATTCTTCAAAATTGTGGGAACGAAAGATTTGCATACTTAAGAGTAGAATTTTCTAAGGAAATAAGAAACTAAGAACTTGGACCGAAAAATATTTATCAGATAGTTTATTTTGATATACTTTAATATATTATAATGCAAGATCGTTGTCTGCTAAATGTCGCGTGCAGCTAAGGTCCCGTCTATAGGGATTATATGTAGATGGCCCGCCTCTGGGTCTTGAATAAGAGAAGATGGCTTTTAATTATGTAAGAGTAAATACAATTCAGACTACAATCGACCGCTCCTTTAGTCAGTATGGCCTACTAGCTCTGATCCCCAAATGAAATAACTTTTCAATATAATCAGATGAATAAAAAACTATAAAAAGGGTTAAAGGAAATTGAAAAATATCATGAAAGCATTTTTTTCTAATTCATATTTTACGATCTCTTATTTATTTCTATTCCTTTATACATGTACTATTATGGTTTTAAATATAAAATTTACATGTTCCTTGTTATATATATATTGTTGAGTATTTGGCTCACTTTTTACTATTTTGTTACCCTCTTCAGATGGTCAACACGAGTTCAAACCTGACGAGAAAGGATCAATCTTTAGTTTTAGGGCTTGGGATGTTATATGTTATATTTGGGGATTGTACTTTTGTATTTTTAGTATAGATGACGATTCTTTTGAATTAGGAGGATCGTATACACAAGTTTTGTTCTTTCGTAATTAATAGTAGTGGTCATATGCTTCAATTAGAATATGGTATATTAGATTATGAAATGCTTCCGTAAGTTTTGTGATGAGTATTTTAGGGATTAGTAGCATCTCTCTATTCCGACATGATATCCGAAGGCATGATATTGGAGCCGCAAATATATTGTTGTTTTTGGGATCATGTGTTTGTCTAGTGTGGATATATTTGTTTGTTATACTGAAATTTTGTACAGATTGTATTAGTCTGACAGCCGTATTACAGTCAAAACTTTACCGGATTCGAGTTAGGTAATACGGTATGCCACAAAATGTTTGGCTCCGTCTACTGGATTATAGGTAATGCCGCCCACGTCAGGATGTTTAATAGGATACCAAGACCTTAGATTATGTGGAAAAATACATAATTGTTTTCTCGATTACCTTCTTCATTAGATGGTAAGGCCTACTGACCCTAATCCCTAAAGATAAATAAGTTTTTAATGTGTTTGACGGTTAAGATAATGAAAAAACAAGATAAAGAAGAAAATATTTTCTGCCATGTTTATGGTTATGTATGTATTGTGATTCTTATTCCCTCCTATGATATGTTTTGAGTAAAATATGCATGTTATTACTATATGTAATGCCTGATTGAGTTTTTGGCTCACTTCCTTACTATTTTACTAACATTCAAATATTTTGCATGAGCTGATGCCGGTTGATGAGGAATGAAGATTGGGAGTTTGTCTCTCTTGTCTAGGTAGAAGGATTTTGTTATTAAAAGTTTGATGTACTGAATATATATAAAATTTAAAAGTATAAAATGAGATATTAAATTTTAATGGTATTAGTGTAGTACTACTTCCGCAAACTTTTATGGATATTATGTATACTTTCGTAGGATATAGTGGTGTTATTTTGATTAATAATTTTTAGTATGCATCTTTTTTTTAACAGGATCTGACACTGTACTCTTATAGTACAGTGTTAGAGCAGCTGATGACGTGGCAATTGTATGGATCGTGTATATATTTACATATATATATATATATATGTGCGTATCATTAATTAATTGTGATAATAAGTTAATGCGGGAAATGAGGATGTGGGCCATCACATTTAGAGTATCAATTACAGCTGTCCGAAAACTAAATTCAAATTAAAGTACATAATTAAACATATTAACTATTGTCTTGAATTAAAATACAATATTAGAATGTCATAAATTCTAATCCTAAACTCTTCATTTCTGCTCATCTATCAGTCTTGATTATCCTGCATATATCCAAGTCTAACATCTAAAGGGATTAGTGAAACAAAGTATGGACTAAACCATAAATATAGTAAGACATATAATTTAACAAATGATTATATATAATTAACATTTAAAATATATCAGAAGTTATTTGAAGGACAATGAATCATAATCTAATACAATGACATGAAATTTTATCATATATATGCTGGGAATTCATAGTAATTGTTTCCATAATTCTTTATCAACAAACATGCTAAAATATGATTTTCTTGGAGACTAAGGGCCAGTGGGCTATATGGATTAAAATAGTAGATAATTGAAACCTGAGTTATATTAATTTTTATGGGTTGTCATACATATAACCCTATAAATGAGATTAAAGGCTACTTCTCACCTATGTATGATAGGTTCAAATTTTGATTAACCACTATAATATACTAAATCATACTATAATATATTACTCGTTAAAATATAACCATGATCCAATACATATTCTTAAATAAACTCTATACTTTTTTCATTTTTATTGATGTTTTTAATTGTATAGAAAATAATCATAGTTCTTAGCTTATAGTAGTATTTTCCTTCAAAAATCTATAATTCCTTATCATATCATACTTATTCTTTCTGTATAAATTAAACTATGTTGAATTTTTAACCTATAAAAGGCTATAATAACATGTAGTGTAGAAAATTCAACAATATGTAGAAATCAGCAATTTTATCCTTATTTAGCAAACAAGCAGGGGAATTATATACATTTTCAGAACATTTAAAGTAAAGAAATTATAGTTTTCAGACATGTAATAATATCATGCACGAAATTAAGCATGTAAGAATACTAATCAGGTTTTTAGAACATACATGAAGACCAAATTGTAGAAACCAACTAGCTTATACACTATACATGGGTTTTAACTTGAATTTCATGCATAATTATAGAAGAACTAGTAGAATTTCACATATATACTAAACATAAATGTCATAACTTTGAATTCATATCATATATAAGTATTTAAAATAAGAAATACTTATAGAAATTGAGAAAGATCAGTAATAATAGAAAGAGAAACTTGAAATGCACTTACCATAACTTAATTCTCATCATTTTTTACTTGGATGCACTTAATTTGAAGTTTCTTGACTTTTTCTCTCTCCTCTCTCTTTTCCTTGTCTTCTTATCTCTCTTCTCTCAAATTGCCTGAAAAAATGATGAAAATCAGTCAAAGGGTCCTATATATTAAATTGTGTGCTCTCCAACTTATATAAGATATAAATTTGATAGCTAAATGCCAAGGCAACCAAATATATGAATTTAAAGTAGGTAAAAATCAATAATGCAATAGAAAGATAGCAGAATCCAGCAGTTATGCAGCGATTCAGCTTGAGTGCGAAATTTAGTACAGAAAAATCAGCTTATGCATAAATTCAGTTTAACTAATCGGCATGCAGGGCCGAATTTACAAAATGTCTGGCATGCATTAAGGTATTTCACAAATTTAACATATGAACAGTTTGAAAATGTAGCAAGAGTTCATAAAAACTATAGAATCCCGCTCCTAAATATCTTCAGCAATTCTTATTAAACATGCACGGTATTTCATGAAGAATTCCAGCATATACAGTGGATTTAGTTCAAGTTTTTGGACATGCAAAGGCTTATGTACGAAATTCAAACATTAAAAAGTAATATATATTAAAATAAGAACTGGCATGGAACTTGACTATAGAATTTCAGCATATATATGTATTATACATAACTTGGCATGAGTTGTGAAATTATTTCATGAAATCATGAACAATCGACATGCATGCATAATATGCACATATTACCATTGAAATTATAGCTTAGATGAGTATTAAAATAAGAATACTCAAAAAAAAAAGGCAAAGAACAACAAGTGAAATGGGAGTTTAGAGTATACTTGTCTTGGTTTGGATTTACCAAATTTCTAACTTGAATCACTTCAAATTCAAGTTTCTTAGCATCCTCTCTCTTCTCCTCAACTCTCTCTTTGCTCTGAAAACTGTAGCAGGAAATGACTAAAATGAACATGGGGGTTGTATTTACAAACAAACTGGCGCTTGAGCGCCAATCGAGCGTAAATCGAGCACAGTGCCGCGTTCAAGCGTACCTCGAGCGTTCCCTAAGTGTCAAACCTATTGGAATCTATGTTCGAACATGCATCAAGCGTGCATCGAGTGCCAAGCGCACTGAAATTCATGTTTGAGCATGCATTAAATGCCAAGCCCACTAAAATTGGCGCTCAAGCATGCGTTAGGCCTCCTTCAGGCGTGGGTCTATATCGGTCTAATTGACTCATTGACCCAATTTTTTACATCATTTAACATCTGTCTTAATCAATTTAGCTTAATTAATTACAATTATCATAATTTAAAACTCGATTTTACAATATTCTGACTGGCTCATCAAATATAGTCTCTTGAGCTATCTAACTAGCAAGTCGTGTATACTTCCAATGTTATTTTGACCAAAAGTTGCAGAAGTAACTATGTTGTCATGTTAAATTTTTTATATAGAGTGCATTGTTTTTTTTTAAAAAAAAATAATTCTATAAATGCAACGAGACCTATAAAGCAATAGCAACAATAAATATCATGCCTCACATATCAATGCGTGGAGTCAGGTTTATGAATCACATGAAGCCATTCTTATCACTTTAGTATTAAATTTACTGAAAAAACTTTCTCCATCTTGACTAGTGATGAGTATGAGAAAAGGAGGGTGCTTGTGGAGAAGGCTTCAACATCAAGATCTAGGTAATGCTAAATGTTATCAATTTTTTTCATATAATTTAGAGAAATTGTTCCTATGTTTTGAACCTATGACCTTTAAATCATAAGAATTACTTTATTATTGTATCATGGGTTGCTTTCTATCTTTATGGTAATTAGTATTTCTCTTAATTTGTTGTCACAAGAATTGTAAGTTATTGCCTAGATTTATGGTGTTGGAGTTTTTATCCTAGAAGTTTTTATAAAAGCATGGCCAAGTTGATAGCTCTTCCATTTTTTCTATATTCAGTTAGTCAAAAGCCAAGTAAGCAGATTTAGCCTGAATAAATGACAACTTTAAGCCTTGTTAACGCAGTATACTGATGAGGTTCTCGCCTAGTTCATCTGTTTTTCTTTAAACCTAACTACTACAAGATAATTTTTATGTAGATTTGCTAATAAATCTACTTACGCAAGATTTTGTCTATTTACCAAACCATAGGTAGATAAATATTCAAAATTCTCCATTGAGCATCTGTTCATTTAACCTTCTAATATTATATTTATACTCGAGTATTTATATCTCATGTTTCGAGCTACCATGAACCCTTGGTTGGATTTTTTTTGTAGATATTGGGGACAAACAATCATTATTATCCGTATATTTATCAACCTTCACCAGCCATGTCGAACAATTTAGTGTGACTTGAACGGAGTTTAAATTTATTATTTACATTTTAGCAAACATGTGATATAATCTTTTAAAATTATATTTGAGTATTTTTTGTCTTCATTATTCAAGAAACAACTGCTTTCTTTCTCAGGCTATCAATGCTTTCCCACAATAAATGCGGTGATCAAAAATCTATCTTTTATAATTGAGAAAAAGCTATACTGATGGTGGCAATGAGATGATTGTAGTCATCTATTGGTTTTCTTTATATCATCAGTACAGAAATATGCGTTCCTTATGATCCATTGCCCATCTTCTCTTGTTCCTTCCATCTGCTCGTGCCCATTCATAATTCGCTCTCTTTTTTTGCATTATGTTATGGTATGCAGTTACCTTTCAAGGTCAGTTTATGGCAATCCAATAATATTAAATTTGGGGCTTTTTTTGTTTTTGTTTTATTTTTTTTGCATTTAACAACCATGATTAACTACAAAGATATTCCATTATATTTGTTTAATGTTTTCTAATGGTGTATATTTCGAGTAGTTGATTGTATATAGCCTTCACATGGATCAAAATTGTTTATTTAATTTGCTATTAAGTGACGTTTGAAGCCCATGAGAATGGCATTATGAATGCCAGAAGTGTTGGGATTCGAACGACCGGGATTTGCCCGATCCGGTAGCAGCTGAATACTTGAATCCCTCCGTCATTGTCAACTACCATTAGTAGGAATAAGGAACACAAAAGATGCATAATATTTTTTTACGTGGAAACCCCTTCTCACCTAAGGGAAAAAACTACGGGATACAAAATCCACCAATAAATTCACTTTGTAAAATGGTTACATAAACCCAAAGATAGAGTATAAGTAATCACCCTGACTAGACAAGCCCTAGAGGCAAAAATGAAGAATAGAGTATGAGAATACAAAGCCTCACATTTTTGTATTTCACTCACTGCTCTCTCTTTCTTCTCTTTCTCTTATCACTATAGTGCTATCTGCTATCTTATTTTATAAGTGTTAGTGAAACGGCGACGGCAGTTTCACCCCCGCACTCATGCTGCCAGCGCACAACGTCCCTAATATTGTCTCGCACACTAGCCGATCACCACCTTGGTGGCTTTCACATGCCACACACTTGGTGATTTTCCACACCTTCTGGTTTTGCCACACAGTGCTTCCACGCACTGCCTAAAGCTCCTGGTGCTCATATATAGACATACATACTCCACCTAATTATATCTGCCCAACTGGTCATCTTACAGATAATTGGTACCACGTCTTCACCGATTTTTGAGCTTCCTACAGGCCCATGCCCTGCAAGACGGCACATGCTATGCACTGCGCAGACGCATGCTCTGCAACCCAACTATCAACCTGTCAACCAATCCTAGAAAGACATCTGTCCGCTGCCAACTGCTACTTTCTACAGTCACCTAGGCCCATTACTCAATCGGTTAACTTTTCATTGACCGTCTTCAGCATTCATCCGGTCAACATCCGTTGACTATTTTTTGCTGCCATCCGGTCCACCTTTCCGTTGACCATTTTCTATTGTCCGTCCGCCATCCAACAGTACTCCTATAACTCTAAGACGGTCAACTCCTATTGACCGGATTCTACAGTTGACCATCCGTTGGTCAATCTCTATTGACCGTTCACTACTCTCCTCCGATCAATATTTCATTGATCGGAATCAGTTCTCTAGATTTATTCTCCACAAATCCTTTGATGATAAATCAGTTTATTGGGTTACCCCCAAGGGAATGACCAGACCCAACAAGAAGTTCGTGTGTGGCATGCAGACTGGCACAGGAAAGGTGGTTTGAATGCTGAGCGAACAGTTTCGACCATATATAGATCTATAATGTGTATGATGAATATTCATTATACAATGTATCTATATTAGATTTTTAAACTTAAGTATTGGCATTGACGAAAATTAGTTTGCATTGTAACAATATGTAAGGTATATGAGGAGTGTGCCCGTGTAAGTGTAGATCAAGGGTTCTAATTTCTTTTGCAGCCACATCAAATGAAGGAACACGAGTCACTTTTAAGATATATTGATAGAAAAATAGTAGACACACAAAACTCAAAATTTTATGCTAAAGAGCATGGAGTTTTGAGTCATCTTTAAAGCATAATATTAAAAACACTCATTGAATGAGTAATTTAATAAAAGATGTCAGGTCAAATTGTTAAATCAATATATGATGGAAATTTTGTGATGTTTTAACGTTAAATATAGATTTTATATGTTGAGGGAAAGAATTATGAAACTTAGTGATTATGAAACCTAGTGGTATTCTGAGCATTGGCATGCATTAATAATGTATGATCATCCCTAGATCTATAGTTGAAACTTCTAGATGACAATTATTAGGGTAGTTGTGGGTTCTTAAAGGGATTCACCGTTGGGGTTTGAACGACCCGGATCCACCCAATCTGGTAGCAGCGGAATACTCAAACCCCCCGTCATCGTTAGCCACCATATAGTAGGAACAATGAACACAAGAGATGTACAGTATTTTTACGTAAAAATTCCTTCTCACCTAAAAAAAATCACGGAACACAAAGTCTACCAATAAATTTACTATGTAAAATGGTTACACAAACCCAGAGATAGAGTACAGCAACCACCCTAACTACACGAGCCCTAGAGGAGAAAACGAAGAACAGAGCACGAGAATACAAAGCCTCACTGTTTGTATTTCACTCATTGCTCTCTCTTTCTGCTCTCTCATTTTACAAGTGTTGATGGAATGGCGACGACTGTTTCAACCCCGCACTCATGCGGCCGACGCACAGCGCCCCTGGTATTTTCTCCTATACTAGCTCGGTGCAACCCGCACCTTGGGTGTCTTCACACACCCATGCACTTTGTGGTTTTTCACATATCACATGTTGGCTAAAATTTCTGGTACTCATATATAGACGTCCTGGCTCCACCTAATCTCATCTGCCTAACTGGTCATCTTGTAGATAATTGGTGCTATGTCTTCACCAATTTTTGAGCTTCCTACAGAGCCATGCCCTACAAGATGGCACATGCTCTACACTGTGCAGAAGCGTGCTCTGCAACCTAACTGCCAGCCTGTCGACCAATCTTGGAAAGACATCTGTCCGCTGCCAGCTGCCACATTCCACAGTCTCCTAGGCCCATTACTCAGTCGGTCAACTTTTCATTGACCGTCTTCAGTATTCATCTGGTCAACCTCCCCGTTGATCGTCTTCTATTGCCCGTTCACCATCCAACAGTACTACTACAACCCTAAGACGGTCAACCTCCTATTGTTCGGAATCTACAGTTGGCCCTTTGCCGGTCAATCTCCATTGACCGTCCACTGTTCTCCTCCGGTCAACGTCCCGTTGACTGAAATCAGTTTTTCATATTTGTTCTTCACAAATCTACCAATGACACACCAATTTGTTGGATTGCCCACAAGGGAGTGACCAGATTCAACATTCACATGTGATTATTGGAATTCTAGGTGAGAAATTATTGTATAATGTTAACACATGAAATAACTTAGATGGCCAAGTGATGATAAATGCTCATGGCCGAGCATTCTTGGTGTGGACGAAGTTCTTATAGTGATTGATCAAATGTAGGTAGTGCTTTGTGGTGTGTAAAAATGTTAATTGTTGCACTGAGATTGTTAATTTATAAAAAATAGCTAAGCCAAATTGAGTAGGTTAGGTAAGAGGACTTAGCAAGGACTTGGGTACATCAGACGGTGGTATGGGACTAAGTGGCCAAGCAGGGTACTTTGGAGCACATAACGTGTTTTGACATGATCCATTATTCCTTGATTCATACACATTCTATTGTTGTTTTGATATAGTTGTTATCTCTTGTCCTGTGGATAAGCAAATAAAAGTGTAAATAAAGTCTAAGATATCAAGATATATGAATATCCAATGAATCTTAGTGTATTATATATCTATCTATTACTGATTTCATATATGGTGAAGTTCGATCTTTTAGATTTGTGATTGGATGCTTAAAGTCTTGTGAGCATGATAGTGTGATGTCATTGGATAACAACAATGGACATTAGGTTGTGACATGGGTAGGCCACGGGGGCTAGGGATCCTCTGAGAAAACTATTGCTATGTCGGATACAGTGGGGGTGATAACATATCAAACCTTAGGTATTAGGTAACCCCGTATAACTCACTTAGCCAATGTGAGTATATTTATATTAGCCTTTGGTTTGAAATAGTAATATAAGTTTTGATGAGATTTTGTTGATATCTTGTTGATGGGGGAGACCTCATTTATGTCAAGATTTCAGGGAATTCAATTTATTAATAACAAATGAATATCGTTAGAATGTGTGTGATCTTGATTATCTATTGGGACTTATTATTCTTGAGTTGTTATGCTTCGAAAACTATTGATTTCATTTTGTATATTGTCATTTTGTGCTTTGGCATCTTCTTGACATTGGAGTTCCCAAGACTATTCTTAATTGTTATTGTCTTTAGCTTTGGATATAAATCATTTGTTGGTTGCTAGGCGTCTTCCTTATATTTTCTATTTTTTATATTAGTTGTAGGTACTCTGGAGACTTTTGATTGTGGAGAGATATGACCGACTTGTGTGGGAGTTATAATTATTGGGTTTGATCACTCCTTTATGAGTGTCACAATAAATAAAAAGTTATCAGAAGATCGTGCGAAATTTGTTTGAAGATTGGGGTGCTCGCATACGCTGCAAGTGGCCAATAGGCAACCTATGTTTGAGTGGAGCTCGACGCCAATTTCAGTTTGTCGCCGACACATCTATGCTCGAGACTCACTCTAGTAGAGCTCAAGTGTTGATTCCAGTGGAGCTCGCGCTCGATTCAAACCAGACAAGCGCTCAAGCTCTAGTTCATAGTATAAAATACGTCGAACGTATTTTAGGGTTAATTTTAAAATTATTCTCATACAAGGAGCACCGCCAGAAAGAGATGAGAGAAGAAGAGAGACGAGGAAGATATTTGGTATCCGATTGAGATCTGATTTAAATTTTATTTTTTACTAAGGTCGAATATATTATTTTTGAGCTAATTTTTAGAAACGTATTTTAATTTAGTTACTCTTATTTTTATTATATTTCTCTCATGGGTTGTTGAGTGTGTTAAGCAAGTTATAGTCAACTATTCTCCACTCGGAATTATAATGAAAAGATTTTGTAAAAAGTTTTTATAACCGACAATTTTTATAGCGATTTTCTTCATAATTTGTCCTGTAATTTTTTTATTGTTTGAAAAAAATGTTTTACGTTAAAAATATTATGCATTATTATATTTCTTGCACTTACGATTTTGGTAATTGACGTGTGATGAGGAAGTTTGGGTTTTGTTTCGCTGTATTGGGTTATGTATATCCTAGTCAAATCTCAACAAGTGGTATTAGAGTTAAGTTGTAGAACTTTAATTTAATGGCGTCAATGTCAAGAAGTTTGTCATTCTATGTTGAGCAATTTAATAAGTAAAATAGTTTCATTTTTTGGTATGAAAGGGAGATGAATATTTTTATTTGGAAAGAAATAGTAAAAGCATTTCAAAGGAAGATAAGCCAGAAAATATGGCAGATGAGAAGAGGAGTGGTAAGATAAGAGAGATCTTACTAATTGTACGATTAAGTTGTATCTCATGTATAATGTTCTTTAAGAGGTCATTGGCTTATCAGATCTAGCGGAGGTCTGGGCAAAACTTGGGAGTCGGTATAAGTCAAAATTCTTGACAACGATGTTGTATGTAAAAGAGTTCTATGGCTTGCATTTCTTGAAATGGGAAGCTTCAAAAAGTACTTGGATGAGTTCAACCAAATTTTAACATAAATGTCAGCACTTGATGATAACATCAAGAAGGAAGATAAGGCGTTAGTATTGCAGGCTTCTTTGTCGGTCTCGTACAATCATATTATCACGACATTGCTATTTCAAAAAGATATACTCAGTTTGGACAAGGTCATCGCTTTCTTATAAATGAGTCAAGGCCGGAGGAAAAGCGTCGAAGTGTTAGAGGAGTCAAGACTTTTGGTATCAACTAGTGGTCAGGGACACGGGAGATTGAGGGATCGAGGTGGCAAATCGAATAGGAGTAACGATCGGTCCAATTTTTAAGATATGGAGTGCTTTTGGTTACTTTCTTGTGAGTGTCACAATAAATGGAAAGTTATTGAAAGATCTCGTAAGGTTTGTACAATGATCAAAGTGCTCGCATGCATGGCAAGTGGCCAAGAGGGGGCCTGCACTCAACGCTCGCTCGAGTGGAGCTCGAGCGTCGATTCCATTGGTGCCCACGCTTAAGTCGCGTCTAACTGGCGCTCGAGTGCCGATTCACAGTATAAAACGCATCAAACACGTTTTAGGATTAATTTCAAAATCATTTTCATATAAAGACTACCGCACAGAGACAGATGAGAGAAGAGGAAGATGTTCGACATCTTATTGAGGTATGATTTGAGTTCCGTTTTTTACCAAGATCGAGTACGTTATTTTAAAGGTGATTTCTGGAAGAGTATTTTCATTTGGTAACTCTTATTTCTCGTTGTATTTCTATTGTGGATTATTGGGCACGTTAAGGGGATTATATTCAACCACTCTTCATTCAGAATTATAGTGAAGGAATTTCAAAAAGGATTTTTATAACCGACACTTTTTATAGTGGATTTATTTAAAATTTATTGAGTAATTTTTTTCTTGGTTGAAAAGGATTTTTCACATTAAAAACGTTATACATTGTTGTATTTTTTGTACTCACAATTTTGGCGGCTGGCGTGTGATGAGGGGTTTGGATTTTATTCTTCTACGTCAAGTTATGTGTATTCGGGTCAAACACCAACAATAGTCTTCCTAGTGTGGATTTTCACTTGGCATGTTTAGCTTGTGCACTAATTAACAATTGTCAAACTAGACTTTATTATTCAATTGTATTTTATCAGGCTAGACCTAAGATAGATATTATGAGGTTTTCCATATTGTGTTTTAAAATTTTTTATCATTTTAAACTTTGATGATTTATTTCATTTAATGAGGATGATATTATTTTATGGTTTCTGCATCATGAACCAAATAGCTTGTTAAGAACTAGGTTGGGTCATGGTAGTTATGGTATTAGAGCAAAAAGGTTATGTGAGCTTAGCTTGAGGGCTTAGGGTCAATGATATTTGGTATTAAGAATAGTATATCCAAACTTTGTCACACAAAATTAAAAATATATCCCAATGATAAATTACTATACCCTTTATTTGGATAGTGAAGAAGGGAAATGATAACACATATACAAAAATAATTACACAATAAAT
Source organism: Nepenthes gracilis (assembly GCA_033239525.1). Classification (NCBI taxonomy): domain Eukaryota; kingdom Viridiplantae; phylum Streptophyta; class Magnoliopsida; order Caryophyllales; family Nepenthaceae; genus Nepenthes; species Nepenthes gracilis. The sequence goes on along the minus strand of BSYO01000026.1, from coordinate 8,283,225 downwards.
GAATGCAAATTTTATTTGAAAAGTCCCTTAAAAAAAAAAAAAAAAAATTATAAGATTTAATATCTGAAATCTCTTCACTATATGCAAGTTCAGTTACAATAGACCATCAAAACGACCTTTGGCTTCACCCCAACCGTAGAAAAATCGAGCAAATAATAACAAGAGAGCAAATTGAACAAAATATCGCATAAAAATATTCTATAAAATGATAGAATAACAAAACACTATTTAAAGTTTAACAATCACCTAAATTTTCTTATTCTTTTTTCTATTTTATCTCTTGATTTTGTACTCAAATGACTTTTGAAAATTTCCCACATAACTATTCCAAAAACATAGTAAAGCATTTATGTGCATATCAAGTGTAATAATTTTATTCACATAGGCACATATACTAATTAGACATACATCAGTTACTTTTAATATGTTCACTGACTTAAAACTATTTTTACTTAAGTAAACCTCACATAAATATCAAACAAAAGTTCTTAAACATCTCGTCTCAAGTTTAGTTCAAAAGTAATTTTGTGCAAATCTTGTATAAAACTTTCTGTCAATAATAGAAATAAAAATTAACATATACAATATGCATGAAACTATAAGGTAGTGACCTAAACTCTAATATTTAGCTATTCTCAAAGTCTCTTTATTTTATAGATGTATGGATGTATGAACTCGAGTATTAATACTCAAGGTTTTTCGAGAGGTCCAAGAGCCTTAAACTTAGCTCGAGTCTATGGAGTTCATCAATTGGTTGGTCTTGTCAATCAAGTAATTGGAGCTCAAGTTCAGGAAACCCAACTTTAAACGGAATTCATTTTGTGACTTCATGGAGCAGTGATTACCATAGTTTTTCATAAAGCTAAATCCTCTAAAGACTAAGGTTTGGATGGAAAGATTGCAGAAAATCTTTAACATGATCGAGTGGCCGACAAAGGACAAGTTCCTTTTCGCTACATATAAGCTCGATGGTGAAGAGAAACATTTGTGAAAAATGTAAAAGAGGGAGCTTGAAGCTGCTATGTAGACTCTTTCCAGTGAAGATTCTTGCAAGTTTTCAACAAGAAATATATTCCGGCATGTGTTTGACTTAGGAAGGAGATAAAGCTCCTACAGTTGATTAAGGAAGAGAGTATAGTGGCTCAATATAAGGCCAAGTTTACAAAACTATCTCTTTTTACTCCATACTTAGTAGAAGAGGAGATTATAAAAGTAGAATCATTACAAATTACTATAAAAAATCGCACACATTTGACGTATCATAGAGTCTATAGTATATGAAGTTTCGTATGTTAGATCACTCCTTTTATTTAAAAGTTAAAAAGAAATAAGTATCCCTATGAAAAGTGTCAAAATTTTAAGTCAACAAATTATCTTGTTGGGGACCATAAACACTTCAAATTGAGGATAAACGATTAGAGGCACGGAACATACTGTTAAATATAATCTACCCTTGAGCGCTCCAGAACAAAATGTGGCCCTATTCTTGTGATATCCTCATCCAAATAGTCAACCCCTTTGCCGACTGAGACACACTCACAAATCGAAGCTGAATGATGAGCATAGGTCCTACTAATATGATGGTTACTCAAGCTGATAAAACCCATTCCAATCACTGAGGCATGATAATGTTAGCTAATGGGAGGACCTGACCACCTAGCCTGTAGGCCTCCTGCATGACATGCCAAAAGGTGATCCTGTCACCTCTAAAATGTGGATCAGCAAGAGGTAGCTAAATAAGCACCCTTGTGATGCTCAGCAAAAACCATAGACAATTATACCATCTAGCTGAGCCCAACAAAAGGAGCCAATCTAGCAATGCCCCCGTGATATAATGGCTCTCCTAGCTTCCATATAAATACAATACTCTTCATACTCAGAAAAAATCTAAAATTTTTAAAGAGCAAAGCACCTCACGTTGAAAAATTGTTGCCTACTTTGCACTCAAAGTTAGTTCTCATTATTCTGTGTTGTGTCTTCTTAGGTGTCAGAATTAACCGAACCACTTACTCCCATGTCTTCCTACTTAACTTCCACTCTTAGCACCAAGCCTACCTCGATAAGAAGATTATAGGAATTAGCATCATAATAGCTCTCATTTGTTGATCGAGCCTCGAACATAGCTCCACCCCTTTACAACTATCTCATCAGAAGTCTCATTAGGAGTGTCTAAAGAGTTGTGAACTCTTATTTATTTATTAATTTGTCTTAAACTGATATTGAATTGGACTTCAGAGAAAATTTTTCCCAAAAAAATGACTAAAACAGTTGCATCTCATCTAGGGTATCTCTTTTTCAAGATAAACCTCTCGGTTCAATTGTGCCTCTAACCTTATCCTGAGTTAACTTAGTTGAAAAATTAGCAGTGTCTTTAAATTAGCAATAAATATTTATTATTGAGATAATATTATCTTTTATATCATACTTCTCAGAAAATAAATTATCCACCAAACACAATACTTCTACAATGTACAAAATAAACTTCAGAGAGATACAATTTCCTAAAAATATATATGAACTTGAACTTTTACTAGGCATTGGCAACAAAATTGCAATTTTTGGCATGGCACAGATTGAAAAGCTAGAATCCTCGTTTGTTTCGTATTCATATTTCGGCATGTATAAAACAACGTACAATGCTTGGGGATATTAAAATCCATAGCTTTTTAGGTATATATGAAATTAAGGAAAAATTGTGCAAAAAATAAAGATCCACGGAGTGATCAAGGGTCGAGATCAATCCAAAGTGTATTGTGTTCGGGCATATACCGGACCAATTATCAATAGTAGCCCAAAAACAAAAGCCTGAAAATAATAGGAACTCACTTCCTTTTTCTCGTCTGTTGAGCTGCTACAATTATTAGTAAGTTCAAAGTTTTTGCATGCTACTAAGTAAATAATGGAGGAATAGACTAGTAACGAGAAGTCCAAGCAGCCGCGCAGCATGGATGAAGATGAAGATCAGATGATACTTCGGACAAAATCACTCTCTCCAATATTAACGTTTCCAAGAATTCCACATGTTCGGCATATGTGACATTAAGAAGACATCATCCAACTTCTTTCTGCATCAACACAAGTTAGAGTGGTTCACGTTTCCTCGTCTCCTGACTCCTCCCCCTTATCCTCCTGCTCAAATTCAGCCTCAGAGGCATCAATCTGATACTCGCGTTCATCGTCGACCAAGGATTTCATATAAGAACATGGGTGCCCTACTTCAGCTTGACTGATGTTCTGCATTGTTGCTTGGCATGCGGCAAAGGGCAGCTCAAAGGCCGATGGTCCGGGAGGCTGTGCCCTCATCTGCACAGACCGCAATAGTGCAGCTCTTCTTAGGTCAGCCGAGTGGCAAATGTCGCTTGGTGAGGATGGGAACCTACCTTCAGTATCTGAACCCCATTGACGAGGCTGTTGGGAGGGGATAGGGAGGACTGTGCCCCCTCCACTTGAAGGCTGTGAAGTGCTCGGAGGACTAGAACATAATGAACTGTTAAGTGGTTTACATCTGTGAGGAGATATGGGACTCGTGGGTAGGCTTTCAAGTTGAGATGAGCAAGCGTTCATAGAAGTTTCATAGCAACGAACGTCATCCAAGTCTTCCGACATTGGTGAATATGGCATCATCTCATCCCTGCAGCCACAGATTATACGTCATGAAAAATAAAAGGACACATCCGGTTACCTATTACAGCACCTGAACTGATTACGAATTTTTCTTCTCCTTTGAGGAGTAAACTACGGCTTTTCAAGAATCAAAACAGCTGTGTTTCCATTATTAACAAGAAAAAAGGGTATATGCCGGCCAGGAATGGAACAAGATCCTCATAATCAACCAATAGGATTCTCCATATAAGCCACGGCCACAAAAAAAATAAAAATAAAAAATGAAGCCAACGTTAATGACAAGTTCGCAAGGAAAGAAAAACCAATGCTATGTGATCCTACTCCAACTCACAACACCATTTGCGTATCATGACCAAGAACAAGGCAACCACAATTTGGCGCAACCACAGTGCAAGTGAGAATCTTCTGGGTAGACGAGCATGGGGAGGTCCTCTGCCATTTATAGTCATCAAAGAATCTGCCTCCTACTTAAGCAGTGAAGAACCATGAGGATTGTTCAGAGTGAGAGCTTTAGATCAGAATATTCTCCAGTTTCACTTCACAGCCATGTATCAAATCATTTCACCATCACACAAAAATCCTTGAAAACATCCATCCTGGTTGGATAATAATGTGATCTAGACTAGCCACCAAGTGCATGTAGCAGTGATAAAGTCGTCATGTCAGAACTTCATGAATACTTAATTTGACAGTGCTACCCTTAGTGCAATGATTATAACTTTTTTCAAACATTTATATGCAATATTGCAGATGGTGATAATTGATAGTGAAGTGAAAGCCAGGACAAAAGGTGATTTCATGTAGAGTAATTGAAAGATCCAAACTACTCAGGTTGATTCAAGATTACCCATTTCAACCTCAGTTTGAGGTTGACAAGACAAATTCAAGCCTAGCTTTGAGCTTGTTTAGCTAGCAAACCAACATTAACGAAGGTATTGTTCAGTTCAACTTAAGTACTTTCTTCAGATTAACCGTGCTATTCACGTTTGATCTCCGCCATTCAGTTAAAATACACTAAAGTTTGTTCATGAAGTTTAACAAGTCAAATTGAAGCTAACTTTTGGCCTGTTCAGTCAACAAAACAATATTAAGGTACTACTAGGTTGAACTTGCAAAATTCTCATCAACTAACTGAACTACTACTCAAGTTTGATCACCAGTTGGTCAGAAGTTTATTGAAAGTTTTGTCCATGAAGTTTAATAAGTCAAGATAAAGCCTAATTCTAGGATTATTTAATATATGAGCCAAGCCACAATAGAAAACTACTCAACAAGTCCCGACTCATCCATACCCCTAAATTTACAAAATAGAAACTCCTATTTACTAGTGAAATAGTTCATGAAAACATAAAATGAGCAAGAATTGTGGTTAGTATTAAAACTTCTTAATTACAAATGAGCTCACACTTGGCATCAATTTTATCCATTTTCGGCCACAGTTTTGCCGAGAAACTGCAGCCAGCAGCCCATAATAAGCAATTAAATGATATAATTTTGATAGTGTTGGAAAAAACCTTGTAAAGAATGGGTCAGTGACCATACTCAGAAAGTGGTGAGACCACCTCCATTTACCATGCCTAGACCACCTTGGCCCATTGATCTGAACTCGGCCTCAGTGAATCAGTCCCGACCACTTGGTTCCACAGGGAACTATTTTTCATAGGCTGATCCAAATTAGGTTTAGGCTTTCCAGGTGCAAGGTCATCGACTATTGAGAAAAAGAAGAAAATAACTTTGATCTCTTATTTCAAAGAAATACGTGGCTCACAAGAAATGAAAAGAATCATCTTCTATTTGATCTTGAGCAGGAATGGCATACAGGAACAGGATATGACTTTTGAAAAAGCCAAAAACCAAGCCTAGGAAACCTGTGGTTGATATACGTGCTTTCTCTTTTTTAGGCAACAATGTCCACAAGTTATAGAATGACTGCTAATAAGCTAAGTATACTAATACTAGCAGAGCTCAACAGTTGAGGATAGATAGACCAAAGAAATCATTCTTGTGTGAATACTATTCACTGCCAAACCCCATCTTGCCTACCAACCTTAACTTCTCTTTCTAGCTCCTTTATGCTTGTCAATACCTGCATTTCTTTGATTACTAGTTATATTCCTTCAACCTACCATATTCTTTTGTCTTTGTACCTTAGCCTTTTTTCGTGGCAAAACTTTATATCAACCTTCAGAAATGTACCTTTATGCAATATCAAGTGTTTTTCTTAGACTTTATTGTTTCTACACAAGGTATTGCAACCGACACTGAAAAGATTATGTAAAAGCTGTTAATCTCATCTAATAAATATCTCCCTCTCTTTGAATTGAAAACTTGACCAGAATAAGAAATTTCTTCTTAATCTACCGCTTTAGCATTTTACGTTAAAAAAAAAAAAAAAAAAAAAAAGCAATTTTCCCACATTTTGAACAGTACTTAGCTTAGGTCGACTAACCGGAGGCTAGTACAGCTAGTACAAAAGTTAGTAATCAACTTGATCTGCTCCTTTGCCCGTTGTTTGCATCTCAAGTTCATATAGAGCCATCAAACCGGCCCAACCAGCAACTAAAACAACTGATAGGGAGCACAGCACACAATCGTGCGCAATAACCGGAGTGGGTGCTTTTTCTACATTGTTTACTTCGATTACAAGGGGGTTTCAGGGAGACCCTTTTGGGCATCGGAGGGGCTAGTCGATCATAAAGGTAGAATGAAGGAGTGAGGGGAAAGAAAGTCTTTAAGGCAACTGAGACCGAGAAGGCTTCCTAAAAAGAAAAGCAGCCTTACAATAGCCTATTCCTTTGCTGGTGCATCCATGACAGCTAAATGGATTGACAAGACAGCAGTCAACTGTGTGGACCAGCTTCTTAGGGCAGCAATAGCCATCTTCAAAGGAGCAACAAGACTATAGTCAATTTCTTCGTCAAGGGCAATGCCTTTACCAGCCATCCACTAAATTGTGGATAAGTCATCACCATCTTACACAAGACATACAACATCATTTGTAATGGCAACTGAAACTGAAGATCCAAAATAGACATTGCCTAGCTCTCTCATGGCACATTTAAAACCCATGCAAACCATGACAACGCAGCACCTTCCATGGTTATAAATACTGCATCCACAATCTTCCAGGGTAAATCCAAGACTATTCTATAGATAAGTTCGCCAAGCTACTGATCTCATACACCACCACATTTAAACACCCCTGAGAACACCCAAAAAAGCAGGCACATTCCCCTCTCCTTTCACAGACTCATCCCACTGTGCCATTTATAAACTAGTTATATGTTGTATAGACAAAACACCCAAAAGTTGATCTCTACTCTATACACATTTACTAGCTCCATAATGCTAACTTACGGATTGGAGTGGATGCTGTAAGGGTAAACCCCTGGGCTTCCATCACTCCTTTCTATTGTTTGCAGGATTGAGTCAGTAAGATGGTCGAAGGATGGATTCTGAATGCAACAAATTCATAAAAACATCACAGATAAAACTTAATAAAGCTGGAAGATCACCTCAGATAAAACATGCTTTCAGATCTAGCTGGTGAATCCATGATAGTTTCAGGAATTGGGTCTCCCACAGTTAGGCCATTCAAGCTTGATGCCATCATCTGCCACAAAAAAAAAAAAGGAAAAACAAAAGAAAAAAGAAAAAAGAATCAAACACTTGGTGAAAGATTGATTAGCAAACACGTATAAAGGTTCGAAAGTATCAAAGACAGCTGGAATTGATGATACACATCCCCATGTAGAAAGAAAAATAGGGCAGTGATAAAATCAAACTCAACACCAAACAAGCTTTGTCATACCAAGATATATCATCCAGTTAAGAAAAAATTCCAATGAAATCCGTGTAAGAACCCCAACAATAATGGGCAAAAGTTTGGGAGAGATCCCATTCTGAAACAAAACTCAATGGTAGAACCAAGAAAAAAGTAAAAATGAAAAATCCATGCTTCTATTCCATATAGTCAAAATTGCAAGCAACCATTACTAAACATTTAATAAGAAAATAGAGAGCAACATAAATATTAGACCTCACTCAGATAACGCTTGTGGCAATGGAGATTGTCCACATAAACTTCATCTTCAGGATCTCTAGTTCTCTTGCTGCTAGGAGATGACGAATTCATAGTCTCTGACCCCATTTAGATAAAATTCATCTTCAGCTTACAACAAACTGTAAGCCAGGGCAATTCACCAACAGCATTGCCACAACGATTAAAAGACCTCCAGAATGTCTGAAGCTTGATTAGAGTTTACTTGTTCCCAGCCAAAAGACCTGCTTTCCATCTCCAACCACAGAACTTGACACATGCGCCAAGAGATCCGGTTTAGAGTCACCCATTATTTTTGATCAGTCCTACATACCTTGTATCACTTATATTAGGGCGGCAAGCATTGGTCAGCAGCCACTAAAACATCGAAAAATAGATTGATCATGCAATCTTGGTTGTCCACTCAGAATCAGTCATAACTGTCATTTCTTGACAAACAACAGATGGGACAGCAGCTTCTCTGGTTCAAGCCCGCCACACCAAAGCTGCAGAATGGACACTATAATTGTCTCTTTATCTATCCCAAAATCTTAGGCTGTTAATGGGTCTTCACCAAACAAAAGCCTGCCAATCAGCAAACAGCTTCATGATATTATATGTTTCTTCCTCCCTGCCCCAAAAAAAAAAACATCTAAAATGGCACAAAGCTCAATGAGACCGGTTAGAGTATACTATTTAAATATTCTTTAGAATATGCTATCCTATATTCTTTATAAGAGGAGTTCAGTATTTTTATATTTGTAAATAAGCCTATGGTATATTCTTTATAAGAGCATTTTAGTATTTTTTGCATTTATAAATAACCCTATATAAATATGCATATATGTGTATATATGTATATGCGTATATGTGTATATGCAAATAGGCCTGACCCTTATCTGGGGTTTTTACCTCTCTTTATCTCTTATACTTTCATGAGACCTATTCTCAGATACTTCCACAACCATTCATATAAGGATATTATTTGGAACAGACATATTATCTTCATCATCAAGAGTTATAATGTAGATTCGGCTATGAGTCTTCTTAAGTTATTCCTCACTACATTCTAATATCCATGAGAAATTGATATGCAAGTCCTTTTTTATTAATGATAAACTGCAGCTGGAAAAATAAAGAAGGAAAATCAAGTGAATTCCAAAGTAGTTGTTGTTAAATATGTGGGTGGGCAGCCAGTCAACAACTAGGATGTACATGCCAACACGAGAGAAGACAGGGAAGGAAAATTTTAGAAGGCTCGCCAGTAGTTATCTTTTTTGGCATAATGGTAAAGTTGCATTTTAGAAGGCTCGCCAGTAGTTATCTTTTTTGGCATAATGGTAAAGTTGCCTTACTCTACCTAAAATTGTGGGATCAAACCACAGAAATGGACTATCTATAATTCAGGGACAAGATTGTATATATCTAACCCTCTCACTAGCCCCATGATATATCAGGCCTTGTACACTGAGCCGCCGGTTACTAATACTTGTCTTCTTGATCCAACCCCTGAAACGCCAGAAAATTATCAATGGCAATAGCAGATCAACAACAAAAGCTCAGCAGACCTTCCCTTCTGCACTTCGAGTAATTATAGATTCACCTCCCTACATGGACAAGAAACAGAGAATTCATCAGCTATCAGGCATATCAGACTTACTAAATGAATATTTATAAATGCTATAAGCAAGATGAAACCCCCTGAAGAGAAAACACTTGACCACTGCAAAATAACATAAAGGAGCACATAGCCAAACAGAGTGAGAGGATACGTAGAATAATGTTACAACATAATCTATACTAAGCTCACAAACGTGAAAAAAAAAAAAGGAAAACAATCTAGACTGCTTATCTCCTTTTAGGAAGAAGCAAACAAAATGGAATTCTACCCTCATTTTTTAATTTAATATTTGAAAAATTTGTAAAATAGTAAATGGAAATGAAACCCAAAACCATAAGCGCCCCTCAGTCAAACAATTGGATTACAAAATATAGCCAACACACAGACCCCCTGCCCTCTATCCTTTTTAATTTTGTTGTTTCGCATTGCTGTCAATTCCAGCCACAGCGAACTAAGCTTCAACACCCCCCCCCACACACACACCCTATTTTTGTGCTAAGTATCTAAGCCTCAAACGCTTCTACAAATCTAGTAATGCCGCCTCCAAGCCACGATACCTCCACACTACCAGACAATATATGCTCACAATAACACCTCCCCCTCCCCAACACGACAATATTCCTGCCACTTTAAACCCTGACATAGCCACTCCCACACTTAAATTATTATACTGGTTTATCATACCAAATGTCTCGTTCCAACACCGATGCCTTACATTGAGAGATTTCTGAATTTTGAATCTACATTATATAATTTATATTTTCTATATACCACCTTGGTGATATGGCAAATCAATGTCAAGTTAATTTGCTTAAGAAGCTTCTCTTTTTTAAACAAATCTGAGATAGCCTCCACTATAAGGTAGCCCATTACATCCCATGAATTTTTAAAGAAGCCAGAGTTAAGCCCAACAAGACCTATTCTTCCAAACCTGCCAAATCACACACAAACAACTCACAAGTGCAGATAAAGGGCTGATGCTCATGCCTTAATTTTTAATCCAATTACACAACTACTCCCAAAGATTGCCCAATATATTTCATTTCTAATATCATAATACATAAATTGGGAATGGGGTGTTACAACACTGGCTCATGTTGATATACTAAGCTCACAAGAAGCAAACAAAATGGAAAGCAATGGAGAAAGTAGGAAAGCATAATAACAAGTATTCAAAAGATCGCAAGAGTAAAAACATTAAACAAAGAAAAAAGTACATCTATGTCCAGTGCACACAATTACAAGTGCAACCTAAGCAACTGCATGCCCATGTCAGAGAGAGTGAATAAATAAATGGAGAAGCAATACAGTGGCACTCCAAAAACAAACTAAAAAATCATCATATTAATGAAGGGTGGCCCAGTACACATCTTCCACATTGTCAGATTTGGGGAAGGTTAAAGTTATACTAGTTGTTGCTTAGATGACACAAGGAATCAAAATGAATAAAAATAATACCATAACTGTAGAAAGTAAATCATAATATCATGAAAATTATATCCTTAGCCATAGAAATTAGGTTGCATCAGAAATAAAATTTTGCGCACAAGAAAGAAGATCAAAGGCATAGTTAATTCTCCTACATATCCAATAAGCCCAGAAATGTAGGTTCTTGCAACTGACACGAATGATGCTTTAAGTCCACCAAATTTTCACATAGTGGACTCCATTACTAGCTCACCAATATTAGACAAAACATAAAAGTTTAAAAGACAAAAAAAGGAAAAGCTTAAAGCAGTTTTCAGTTATATAGCTCAAGTCCATGCCATCTCCAACTTGACCACAGAGAGGGCAAACAGAAGAGAAAGGTCAATTGAAAGGAGATGGGTGAATTTTTGCATCTCATCTGCGCTTGAAGGTGCAGCCATCTGCATGAGCGCTCTCGCTGTTGAGTTTCCTATGGACTCCTTCCACCACCTGTTCCTCAGCAGATGAAAGAGGAAAAATGTGGCCACTAACTCTGGTGGTTACCATAAAGAATTCTTTGGTCACAATTTTTATCACATATACGACTCAATCCTGCTAGTCTGCAGTGAAACACATTTCCACACGTTCATTTTGGCATTTCATATCACATTTGTGCACTGGGTTTGGCTCCTCACAGCCAAGAATACTAGGACAGAAAGACAAAAAATAGAGCCAGATATCACAGATTTTCCTTGAATTCCATACAGGAAACTCCAAAGGTTAGCATCTGCATTTCTGCAGAGGCAAACACAACAAGCCCAAGGAATGTTAAATCTCATGGAAAGCTTGGCTTCCACAGAGAGGTACGACAATGTCCTATGTTTATAGTCGAGTCTAATTCTGTAAATCATGACAGTTTCCACAAATTTATAGCAAAGGAAACATCATCAAATCAAGATTTTACTAACAAACTATTTATTGGTGAGAAATAGATTGTATCAAGGAAACATAAGGAGGATAACCTTACCCATGGAAACATGCAAATTGGTAATGACTCAGAATTAAGTTATCTTACTATGTCCAACTCTATGTATTCCTTTATTGAGCCAGACATACAGGATAAAACAAAAGAATTAAGTTGGAAAACCACAGCCCACAGGTGAGCCTGTTCCATCACAATGATATCAGAAGAGAGCTCTCAACCCAGAGAAAACAAGGCACAATGACTAGAGTCAATCTAATAGAATAGATTAAAAAGATATTGAAATTAGTAAATGCATTTCCATAGGGCTGAATCCCTTACCGATGCCAGATATTCACCTCCATAAGTATGGCCAGAGAGAGGTAATAGACTGGCATAATCACTATCTTAGTATCTTTACTTAGCTAATTTATTCTTGCTTTCATATTCAAAGGCTTCCACAAATCCCTTGAACATGAACAAAGCAGAAACCTTAGCACATAAACTTTTTGATGCAAGACAGAAGGTTTGGAGTCTGAGAAGAGACCATAATTATCAACAATTTTTGTAACAAGAGGGGCTTCCGAAACATGAATAATTCAACTGGTCTCCAACATAACTGTAAAAGGCAATTTCTGAACTAAAGCATAGTCCTCAGATCAAAGAAACCCAGATTAATTACCATCTAATATATCCCAAATGAAGCACAAAACAAGACAACCACCTCCCCCCCCTCCCCCCCAAACAAAAAATAGAGGAACAGACATTGACAGAGAATAAATCACCGAAATCAACTAATCCCCCTTGGAAAAATCAACTATTATTGGCACATCACACTCAAAAATTCCAACAAAGGATCTAATAGAAAGAAAATAAACAAACATAGAAGATGAAATCACCAAAAATGATAAATTGTTCCTCATGAAATCAAAAACCCATTACAGACAATTAAAAAAAAAAAACCTAATAGAAAGGAACAACAGGAGGTGGGGGAACTAGAGAGAGAGAGAGAGAGAGAGAGAGGAGAGAATTTAGGGAGCAAAAGAGAACTTACTTTTTTTTTCCTCTCTCTCTCTGTATGCCTCTTCTTTGAACCGGGAAGCTCCAGAGAGGTTGGGTGAGGTATTTACGGAGGGGACGGAAAGGGATTCCGGGGGGGGGGGAATACCCTTGGCTTGAATAAAAAATTTAATGTCAATTATTTAATATTTAGGATTTTAAAAAGTATATAATACTAATTATATTTTTAATTTTTTTTTCTAACTTTGGCATTTTTTATACTTTGTCATCTAAAAAAATTGGAAAAGTAAACCTATTCAATATTGTTTTTAGCACTATATAATAAGGATGATTATATCATCTTTGTCTGACAATATTACTTTATATTATTTAAAAATTTAAAATACATGTGACAATTATACTTTGAAGTGATTTTTTCATACTATTAAAATATTTGTGCATTAATATTAAAAAAATATTTTATAATTTGTCAACAATATAAAATAATGAATGTTAAATTTTTATAATTTAACATCTCGTAATCATAAAATACAGCATCTAAATTCGTAGAGAAAAAAGGGTGTGAAGGGCTATTAGTAGTAAGTTATGTGAAAATAACTCGTTTAACTATGACAAAATTGTAATTTTAAATATTAGAATCACCTTTCTTAATTGAGACAAAGGAAAATAATTGATTCTATCTCTCCATTTTTTTTTTTTTTGAAACACTTCAACAATATTGACTTATATTAATTAGATTTTTAACTTGTTAAATTCTTTAATTATAAAAATAATAATGAAGATAGAATTTTATAAGACTAATAATTTATAAACTTTTGGATATTAGATTAAGTTTAAGTATGTAATTGGAGTTATAAAAATAAATTAATTAAGATACTAAATTTAACAAAGTTTTACCTAAAAACCCTGTAACACCCTCCCAAAACCCTAATCCATCTAGAGAGGAGCGCCCCCTTGCATCTCCCCACTTAGCCGCCTCTCACTCTACATATCAAACCCTAACACTTAGCTAAATAAAAGAAAAATGAAGTAAAAAAGCAGGAAAACTTAAAATCATAAGGTCATATTTGGTTGCAGGAATTGATAGAAAATAAAATTTTTATTTTCGCGGGAATAAAAATTTCTCCGTTTGATTAGTGGTAGGATGAAATTATTATTCCCTGAAAATTGTTATTCCCATCATTTATATGAGAATTGTTACTTCTACATATGTAGGAATAATAATTTTCACATATTATTGTTATTATTATTATTATTATTATTATTATTATTATTATTATTTATTTTATTATTATTATTATTAGGTATTATTATTATTAATTTATTTGATTATTATTATTTTGTTTTATTATTATTAGTATTAGTATTATTATTATGTTTATTATTATTATTATTTATTATTAGATATTATTATTATTATTATTATTACATATTATTATTATTATTATTATTATTATGTTTATTATTATAATTATTAATTATTAGATATTATTATTTATTTTATTATTATTATTATTTAGTAGATATTATTATTACATATTATTATTATTATTAAGTATTATTATTATTATTAAGTATTACTATTACATATTATTATTATTATTATATTATTATTATTATTTATTATTGGTATTGTGGGGGGTTCATATTATTATTACCTTATTAATTATTATTATTATTTACGCTTCGTTGTATGGGTGGGGAAAGTGTTTCCCGTTATTATTAGTTTTAAGCGGACAATATTACGGTGCGGATTAGTCTTTATAAATTGTTTAAGTTTACGAGATGGATATTACAGTTTATTATCGGATGGGGAGGTGAACGATTATGGAACCTCTTCCATTTATGGACACGCCGGAAGCCCATGGGGGTATTATTTTTATTAAGGCTGCGTGTGGTTGGACGCCGTGAAGGTCCCAGGCTAAAGAGGACAATATCTACACAATTCTCATTCGATGGGTAGGAAAGTGTTTCCCGTGTGGGCCAGCGTTTTGGGGCGGTGGAGGCCGTCTGCGAGAACAAAACCGTGTGGGTCTAGCCCAAAGCGGACAATATCCACAGTGCGGATGCGTCGGGGACGTTACATATTATTATTATTTATTAGGTATTATTATTATTATTATTACATATTATTATTATTATTATTATCACTATTCCCACCTTATTCATCATACTATTCTACAAACCAAATAATGGAATACTAATTTCCACCTTATTCTATTCCAACAACCAAATATAAGAATAACAATTCCAACTCTATTCCCATCCTTTTCTATTCCCTGAAATAACTATTTTATTCCACCTTATTCTATTACAACAACCAAACGTACCGCGTAATTTCTCCCCTCAACCTTATGACACTCCATAGCCGCCTCATCCCTCACTTTCCTGAACCATAAGCTCTCCCTCCAAGCAGTTGCCTCCAAGTGAGAGTTTCAGCCAAATGTGAGAGAGAGAGGAAAGATGAGAGAAAACATCAAGTTGAGAGAAAAATCTTACCACACTTCTAGCCTTCTCATTCCTTGGAATTGATCTTAGTGGTCTTGGTGGCCATCTGTGATAAGGTCCTGCTATTGTTAAGCTTGCCAAGGCAATTGGAAATATTCTTCTTATTGGACACTTTTTACTTTTCATGTTGATCTAAGATTGGTCCTTTCAACTCATTGTTAATTGATTTTCAAAAATTAAACTGACAATAAATGAAGTATAAATAATGTATCTTAAAATTTATGACCTTTTGAAGTGTTTTAAATCAAATTTTGAGGCATCATTTAATTGGTGTTCAAGATAGGTTTAAACACTATAATGTGATTTGGCCAATGTTTGAACAACATTTGAACTTTGACACGCTGATGGCTAGATCTAAGTAATTCTTGTGTGAGACTTATCCCTTTTTACGCATCATATATTGTTATGAACCTAATTAATGAAAACTTTTTTATGGTGACCTTCTAATATTACTATTTTATTATTTAGCCTTTATAAATTGTTTGAGTTTATAAACTGTTTGATCTGATTTGTGACCAGTGTGTGATGTTACCTTCAAATGCTAGGGACAAGTTCAAGGTAAATCGGTAAATTTTTTAGCCTAGTTGTGTTTTTTGATGATATATTTCACTAGATATATTACGGATAGGTTGTAGATCATAACTATTAAATAACATGGAAAAGTAGTGCCAAATTTCAAGAATTTTTTTGTTAAAATCAAATAAATGCAAGTATATCCAAATCTTTTCTTCCTTTAGTATTATTATTTTTTTGATCTTTTTGAGCGTTTTTTATTCTAAAATGCTCTTGCATCTCTTAATTTTATATTTAAATTGTTTTAAACTTTACATATTGATGCGTCCTGGGTTTGAGTTTTGGACGGATTCGGACACAATTGCTTTTCTGGTTCGGTCACCGTCCTGTGTGGTTGAGATCCTGCACACCATAACAAATGATGAGAATTCAGAGAAAAAATAGTAGGACTTGCTTTCTGATTTATCTTCCGACGCTCAAGTTAATAATCGACTTTCTAAGGAAAAGAATGTAAAAACAGAGTATGTAGAAATGAATGTTGGGTGTGGGATTTGAGAATGAGAATCAGAGGTGTACTCGTAGAGAGTTTCTTTGGTCTTGGAGTGCTCGTGGAGAACAGCCTCTCTAAGAACTGAGTTTGTTGGGAACTAGTAGCAGAAGAGAGAGCAGAGTAAATGGATGCTAAGGAGCTTTTTCTAGTTTGAGTATGCAAAAGAGCGAGCCTATGGAATGAGTTTCCATGGCTTTTTATAGTCGTGGGCCTCTACCGCCTTCCTTAAATAGTGTGACGGGATGTCCACCTTGCTTAGATGGCGTGACAAAATGTCCACCTTCTAAGAGGATTATTTTCTTTCATCGTGTGGATGCGGGTGCCATTCTAGACTACAATGGTCAAGAAGGAGAATTCTCTTCCTTCCGCGGAGATGTCACGCATAATAACCATTGAAGTTGCCATTATAAGTCGTGTGCTGATTTGAGAGCTTTCTTTCCGGAATGTGCTCTGATTCTGTGGGATTTTCGTTACAGAAAGGATTGACATCCTTGAGGTTGTGGAGAATTAGGACAAACGAGTGTTAGGCACAGGAAAGGGTGCATGGACCGATTTCGATCTGGGCTGTGTTTGTTTTGGGCTGCATCTGGCTTGCTTGGGACGTTTCTCCAATCAACAGCAACATTAACCGTCCCACACAAAAATAAACAGTTATATATTTTGGGCCACTTACCCTTTTGGGTCATCCCACTACAGCTGTCCCCATCACTAGCCACCATACTGGTGGCCCGAATTTTCAGCCTCCAGTATGTTCACGATGGGATGTAACTGACCATGTTGGCTTCTCAAGCCTGTCCCAGATTCTCATTTTCATTGTTATCGGCGTGATTTTCCTACTTTTTGATTCTCTACAGATTCGCTAGGCTGATATCTTTTGGCGTTTAGTGCATCCGCCTACTTCTCCACATGCTATAAATTGGAAGCTTTTGACATTCCTCAGTATTGTCTTCCTCGATGCCTGGTGGGATGGCACGGGGGCTCAACTTTGTGAGGAAGCTTGCCGTCCCAATTGCTAGTTTGGAGTTTAGGCAGTTTGTGTTATCTGGTGTTGCTGTTTCGAGTCATGAAGCCTAAACCACTTTGGTCACTCCTTTTCATGCAGGATGCCGCTTTGGTCACCTCTTTTTGCGGGGATGGCTGTTATCGAGATTTGAATCCGGATTTAAATCTTCTCACATTCAAATATTGACAACCCTTCAAGGGTTTAGTCCTACTTATGTAGTTATCTCTCTGTCTCTATTGTTATGTATTGGCCTTTGCTANTGCTGTGTAACTTATAAAAATGAAGTTAATGAAAAAACTTGTAATTGTTTTTGGCCTTTTGTCTATTGCAGCCATGCACACTTTACTATCATCATTGTTGCCACTATTTTTTATTTTGCGCTCCGTGGTGTGGTTTGACTAGATCCGTTGACCATATCGCTTAATTCGAAAAAGTGGGACAGAGTTGGAATGGAGGTTGACCGAATTTGTTGAACATATTGCTCGAATCCAAAGAACGGAATGGAAATGAATGTTGGCTAGTTTCGCTAACTGTAACGCTTGAATCCCGAGAACGAAACAGAGATGGATGCTGACCAGATTCGTTGACTGTAACACTTGAATTTGCAAAACATAGTGGAGATAAAAGTTGACCGAATTTGTTGACCGGTTTGAATCTCCGGTGAATATGGGGGATTTTCTTTGAAGCATTATTTTATTTTGCTACGACTAGGCAATCAAAGAGTTGCAGAACTGTTTGGGGACTCCTGCCTCTCTGAGTGACCCGTTGCTTTTTTTGTCATGTATCATCACATAGGGCAATTGTAATCCTGATAGTTAATGCACCAGAAGATACGACTTGATTGCGTCTTCTCCGAGATTGACACGTGTCCATTATGATTTCACGCTTTTTCAATACGCTGCTTCACTTTGGCGGCGGCGACCTTTACAAAATGACATGGTGGTTCAAGTCATCCTTCTCCTTCATCGTATCACAACCATTAAGCCTTCTTCTTCCTTTGATTTTTGTTTTCATGGCGCCCACTATTGATGAAATCTCCTCCGTTCTTGACTCCGATGATGTTAAGGCACTTTATGTGCAGTATAACATCCCAACCTCCATTGTGTTCTCAATCCTAGGGAGGCTAGATAAGGCTTGCTCTCCTCCTGATGGACATATTGCTATTTACGTGGCTCACTTGCGGAGTGGGCTTCGTCTTCCAGTCTCTGAAGAGCTGCTCTACATCTTCATGACATTTGGTGTCCCCATCGCACTACTCCATGCAAATATTGTGCGTTACCTTTACTTGCTTTGCATCTTCTTTCACCATCATTTGCAGCTGCTGTCTATGGAGACCGTGAGAGTCATATTCGAGTTCACCCAGAGTAGAGATTGGATTTCGCTCTCTCCTAGGGAGTTGCACATTAGCAGTGCCATCTATGAGTTAGTGAAGAACTAGAAGGACTGGTTCTTTTTTGTAAGGATATCTAATGATTGGCCCTTATCCGAGGATTGGGGCAACATCCTTGAGGTCTTCACTGGGAAGCCCTCCAAAGCAAAGGTGGAGGCTATGGAGCCTCTGTTGCAGCTGGTGCGGGAACACCTTCATGCGTTTAGGAGGGATCACTTGATGTCCGGTGAGGAGGCCAAGCGTGATCGTTGGGCTCCTTCTTCACTGGTCCAGAAGCCTAAAGCTCCCCTGTTGGCGCCATCGCAGCCTAAGAGGAAGGTTGGAGCTCTTGTCATTGGCGATCCTTTTAGTAGCCCCAAAAGCAAATGGATTGCACTTGTTTCGCTTTCCTCCTCATCCTCCACTGAGCCTGATTATCGCATGGCTAGGCAACTGGCCAGCGTTGGCAAGCATTTCGTGGTGGAGACTCCCGTTAGTCTTTTGGATTTGGGAGTTGTTGAGGGAGTTGCCACTGAAGAGCCTGGCATTGAGCCGCCATTGTTGGGCACATCTGTGGTGCCAGCCGCGCTAGTGGAGTTGGCGTTTGTTGCCAGAGAACCTGAGGAGCCATCCATTGAATAGCCTGCGGAGCTGGTGGATGACAGTCTCACTATTGCACTGCTTCCTACAGTGATGGAGGTCGTAGAAGCCACTCTAGTGGAGGTTCCTGTTAAGAGAGCCGGAGTTGTAGCGGGAGCCATGATCACTACAAAGTTGGCTTATGTGGCCACCACACTTAGTCTCCCAGCTGGCCCATCAAAGGACCTCTCACAACAAAGCCTAAAGTTGCAAGAGATGGCTGGAAAAAAGAAGCGCAAGTTCTTGACGGTAATCTTTCGAGAGAAACTTCTTCTTTCTTTTGATTCCACCGACATGGTTTAACTTATCTTTGTTCTTGTTTCTTTGGGATTGCAGGACTAGAGGATAGTTGGAGTAGTGCTGAAAGGTTTGTGTTAGCAGGCAGAAATAATTGATGAAAGGGAAGAGAAAATTCTCTAGCTGATGGAGCTCTTGAGTCACTCAAACGCCATTGCTACCCAGGCCTAAAAAGATCGGGTGGAGAACGCTGCAAGCAAGTCTAAGTTAGCAGAGCTGATAGAGAGACTGGGGAGCTTGGAAGCTCGAGCCACCAAGGCTGAGTGGCAGGCCGACAAACTTCGAGTGAAGGTTGCCACGCTTGAAGCTGAGATGTCAGTCCGCTTGCGCCTGAAAGAAGTGAGCCGATTGCTGAAAATCAGAATTTAGGAAGGCGTCAACCTCTGCTGGCGGATTGTCTCTTTGGTGTCACCCGGCTTCCTAGTTGGCATTCTCGGCCCTATGAACAGCACGACTTTAGAGCACAAGGACTTGGTCGACTACTCCCAGGACAGAGGGAAGCCTTCCTCTATCCCTCCTAGTGGACCTACACCTTAGTTTGGACTTTTGTATTCTATTTTTCCTTCTATGTAATCACTATTATATATTGAGCCTTATTAATGAAAAAAAGTCTGTTCCATCAATGCGTCAATTTCTATGCCTTTGCCTAGCTTTCCTCTTTTTTCTCCTTTATTTACTTTGCACCGGCCTGCTTGTGCATACGCAATTTTGCTGGTCGTATCAAAACTTTGGCTGTCACAAACTGATGACTCAATGACGCGATGCGACGTCTATCCCCACATATTGTGGTGGGTCTCGTGTAAAGACATGTGTCGCTTTACACAGAAGCAACACGACCCTTTGAACTCTGTTGCGGTGCCGTTTTTGGCAGAAAATTTTGCCTATATATTTGTTATGCCTCCTGCGATTTGCTTCATTACTTTCCTCCATCGTTCCTCTGCTTTCATCATGGTTGATGAGGATATGGCTGATATTCCAATTTTGCTTGGTTTTGGGAGGGAGGCATACTTTCCTCCTATGCTGGAATCCTTCTTTGAAGGGGAGAGTAGTGACGGGAGGACATGGACTGAGAGTAGAGATGGGGACTCCGCTAATGTGGTTGCGGACGAGAAATGGAATCATCTAGGCCTTCCACATCTCGATCCCCAGGGTGTCTTAAGGGCTATTTCATTCCATGGGTCTGTTGGCCTCTCTCGTCAGGTATGCCTGCTTAGTCGCGTAAAGGTACAGTTGACCGTTTGCAATTTCCCTTTGCTAACTCCTTTTTTCGCTCACTAGCCAGCAAGGAGGCCTCGAGAGTTGGACGAGTTTTTGTCATCACAGGGAGACGAGATTGCCCGCATGATGCAAGCTTAGGCCAATCTCATGGCAAAAGATATGGAGCGTCACGTCAATGCAGTGACTGGGGACGCGCTGCAGAGCCAGGCACGGGCCAACTATCTTGACCAGGCTCTGTTGGAGTTTGAAGCCAGACTGCAGGAAGTATCCGGCGCTCATGCATAGGCCATAGAGAGGATTGCAGTTCTCAAAGGCGAGCTGAGGACAAGGCTTTGCCCTGAAAAGGTGGCTCCTGCCCTGGAGAAACGGTTCCATGATGGCATTCACTTCAACAAGAGGATCGTTTCCCTGGCGGACCCCATTTTCCAGTCGGCTTTCTGGACTCAAGGAATGTCGACGCCTCTCGTCGATCAAAGCTAGTAGGATATTCGATTGGTCATGGCAGAGACTTGGCGTTGTGTCCCCCTAGGGACCCTTCATCTTCAGGCAGCCATCAAGATTAGTTGTAATAATTCCTTATACATGTGGGGCCTTCAAATGCCCTTAAGAGTTCGTTAGTGTATTTTTACCGCGTAAGGTGTTGTATAAATTTTTGTATACAAGCATACTCTTTATTAGTTTGATCGTGCTTTTGTTTCAAGTGGCGGCGCCCTAGCTATCATTCCGAGCATCCTGCCTTCTATTAGAGCGCATGTTTTCTCACACTTTGTCTCAATTTATCGATCATTGTAGAACTGATTGTGCTATCTCTGTGGGAGGAGGTCACTACACGCGTGCCTTGAAAGCCCCCTAAGGTTTTGTGTTCTACCGCAAATGGGCCACTTGGGATGAAACCAAGGTTTAGTCCGACCACTCACGGGCCGCTTGGTGTGATCTTATAATAAAAATAATGCTTTAAGTGGACGGCGTTCTATGTTTGTGGAACCAACTTGTTTTAGGTCTAAAGCTTATATGCTCCATTCTACAGAATAGCTGAGATAATGAACGGGCCTTCCCGATTCGGAGTAAGCTTGTTCCTATTGGTTGTCTTGCTCGTGGCCTTTGTGCTTCACAAGACAAGGGCTCCAACTTTGAATCACTTCACTTTTACTTTCTTATTATAATAACGGCGATTCATTGTTGGTAGGCGGCCGTGCGCATTCTAGCCACGTCCCGGGCTTCTCTAGCAGTTTTAGGTGCTCCCTAATCTTTTAGGAGTTGCCTTGTGGGTCAAACGATTTGACCCGAAAACTTGGAAGCCCAA
Organism: Nepenthes gracilis; assembly: GCA_033239525.1. NCBI lineage: Eukaryota > Viridiplantae > Streptophyta > Magnoliopsida > Caryophyllales > Nepenthaceae > Nepenthes > Nepenthes gracilis. The sequence continues at coordinate 8,261,153 of BSYO01000026.1, read as the reverse complement.
TCTCGATCGGGATCACCACCTCAGTCTAGTAGCAGAGATTAAAGGGTGTCTTACATGTTGGTTCCTTAGGAGTTGTCCGGTATGACCATAACACGTAGGGCAGTTCATCTACCTAGGAGCCCCCTATGTCCTCCAGTTTTGTTTTTAGACATTGCAACAACATCCGATTGATAACATCCACCTCGTCGTTCGCTTGGAGATATGCTACCAAAGTGTGAACAAATCTAATGCCTAAATTTTCAGCCGCCAACAACCACCGGCATCGTGCCATCCTCACCACACATCGTCGTCATCGGCTGCCGGCTGTCTCTTCCTTCCTCTCCCCTCATCCTTCCCTCTCTTCTCCGCGCCAAACTCCCCCTTTTTCTCTCTCCTCGATCCCAACCTTATCCTTGTTTTCTCTTTTTTTTTTTCTTTTTTTTTTCACACACACACCCACACACATAATAATAATAATAATAATATTATTATTATTATTATTTGTTATTATTATCTATTTTAAATTTTCTTTTATTTCAAAATCCAAATAAATATTCAGGCGATAGCATAAGCGCACCTCAGGCACCAGCCCAATTAGATCCCAACATCCATCCAAATTTTATAATATTTAATTAATTTTTCATCACGCCCAATTATCTAAAATCATAATTAATATTAAATAATCCAAATAGAATTCAGAATATTACATTCTCCCCTCCTTATAAAAATTTCATCCTAAAAATTTTTATATATCTATCTTAACCTCAATTATCATACAATGAGGATATTCTTTCAAACTTTATCTTAGATCTTTTCAGCAGATTTTCTCGATCAAATGGTTTTTCTAAATTTAATTCTCATCAAATTATTGGCTACCTTTCTAACATAATTTAAAACCTTAAACAAACTAATGAACTCTTACTTCAACTCACCCTAAGCCTCAAAAATGATAATTCACTTTGAACTTCAAACTGAACCTTAAAATATATAAGCCCATATGCTCTGCTGCACAACTCTAATTATCCAATTATTAGCGCTCTGAAAATTCTCTTGCAACTCATATTCATTGATTTATATCGGAAACATAGGTTACATGGTAGCTATAGACTTAAGTAAAATCCTAAAGATATCGGTACATTTAAGGTGAAACCAATAATCCTCAAATTACAATCAACTTAGAAAATACAATTGAAGTAATTATCCCAAAAATTTTAGTACAGCCTCAAGTTACCACCAAACCTCAAAATTCGAATATTTAGCAACTTATTATCTCTTGTTATACTGACAAGCCAACTTATTAAATATGAACGTATCATCCAAATTCGTAATAAATGGACTGTCCTCGCTAGCTAATCCACAATTATCTAAATGTAAGGTACCGGTTCTCAAGCGTGGTATATTTCGAGTAATTAAGTTAATATAAGTAGGCCGAGGTCTAAGAACACCGATAAAACTGGATTAAAGGGGCCGAAGACCCGAAATTGGTGGAAATAAGGAACCAGCATTATAATCTTGAAATATTAACCCGTAAATCTAATTCGGATTTTAAATGACGGTAATCTCAAGGTATTAAATTAATATAATCAAAATGAGACTTGAGGTAAGTGGAAAAATATATTTCGGAGTTGGAATCGGATGGCGATGCCGGGAAAACCCATTGGGTGTGTAGCCTAGTAGAGAGGAAGGAGAGAGAGGGGAAGAGAAGATCCCCTATTGCTCTCAAGTTCGATGGACTTGGAACTGAGAAAAATCTTAAATCGGATCAAGACAAGTACACTTATACCCTTTTCTTGGGAAGAGTTATTATTGTCTCGATACTCGACCCATATATTATTTATAAAACCCATGGTTAGCATAGATATGAAGAAATATAATTTGCAAGTTTATACCGATTTTGCACTCAAATCCTAACCCCACACTCGAGTGGTTTCGGATTTTTAGGACTTTTTCATCGGAAATGCTATAAGCGCGATTTGGTAGTTTTATATGAATTTTTGTTTGTAAAACCTATGTCAAATTTTATAATATATTGGCATGCGGGATTTAGGGCGGTGGAATTTTTGAGAATCGTCCAGAGAGGGAAGGGAGAGAGAGGGGTTTTGTTTATCAAAGTCCATTGATAAATTTGCAGAGAAGAGAGAGATTTGCATATATTTAAGCAAACGGAGGCTCTCAAGTTCGATTCTGACTTGGAGCTAGTTGGAGAAATCTTAAATCGGATCAAGATAAGTACACCTATACCCTTTTCTTCCATTCTTTTTTATTTTTATTCGATTCTATTTGGGTATTATTGTCTCGATACTGACCCATATATGTATTTATAAAACCCATGGTTAGATTATGCATAGATATGAATTTTAGGTCTGAATTTGAAGGTTTATACCGATTTTTGCACTCAAACCCTAACCCCACACTCGAGTGGTTTCGGCCTCCGATTTTTAGGACTTTTGCATAAATTGGGATTAGAATATCATTACCCATATCCTATATAAGTTAATTTATCGATTGGATACCCGATTTGGTAGTTTTATATGAATTTTTGTTTACGAAATCCTAGACCCACGCCCAGACCTCGTTTAAGTATACATTTCAAGTTTTATGCATAAATTAAATTGAGATTATGATTACCCATGACTTGAATTTGGTAATTTACCCATTGGATACCGAATTTTTGAGAATCGTCCGATATGCACAACAAGGCACTATTCATGCGCGGTTACTGTTTATCAAAGTCCATTCGGTAAATTTTGCATAAATTTTGTATTGTCTAATTGTTGCATATACATTTGCATATATTTAATTGTTATTCCAGAATCATGTTCATTAATCAATTGGGAATAAAATGTGATCCAGAGGCCTTTAAAGTTACAATTGCCTCTCGTTGGTAATAATATCTATTATTTCCCATGTTTATGATATTCGTATATGCTAAACAAGTCATGAGAAAACTTAAATTCAAAGGAAAGATAAAAATCGTACAAGTATTCAGATAAAAATTAATAATTTATTATATGATCGAATTGCTCTCCTAGATGGAGAAAATTGTGAAAGTTTGATGGACCTTTCCTCAAATGAATAAGAAATTATGAAACTAGAATCACGGATTTGTGTTACGGAAGTAATACCCCATTTGGTGAAAAGAGAATAACTTATAGGGTCTCTCAAACTTATGAGCACACATAGTATTATAGTAAAGACTCGAAAGATTATCCTTAGTGATGATGTATTATAAGAATTTTAAAAAATTCTTAAAGGTAATACTCTTGGCAAGCCTTAGGTTATTATTGTGGAAAGACGATGACTGCCTCTGGATCATGGGAGGTTAGGATAGTGTTTTATTGACCTTGTATACCGAGTAATAGGTATACCGTTATACCACGTGGTGTTCAACTTGTTTATAGGCATTATATGGATGGCCTCTCCTCTAGGTCGATAATAAGAGCTCATAGCCTTAGATCATACATGGCTTTTATGACCTCTGGAGTGATCGATGGCCTTCAAGAAACATATGACAAGCATTTTAGGGTATGTTTGAAAGTAAAGAAACAAAATAAATCATGATTCTCTCATTATTCTTCCACACCTTTAGTTAGTAAGGCTTACTGATCTTGATCCACAAAGATTATTATAAATCATGAAAAGTGCATAGAATTAGAATTCATATCTTCAAGTTTCTTATCATATTGCTTCTGTCCGTTTCATGTTTCATTTGAATATGCATATTATTAATTGTTTGTTATGATGCACTTATTGAGTTATTAGCTCACCCTTACTTCTCCTTATCTTCATTTTAGTACAGGTCTGATATACTCAATGGGACAGCGTAGAGATTCAAAGTGGTCTAAGCTTGGATTTGGAAGATCATGTTGAAGACATAGAAATTGTAGTTTTATTTTTATCATGAAAAATTATATATATTTATATTTCTTTTAAAATATTAATATATATTGTACATAAAGCTGTCGATCAAATGATTTAGTTGCCGCTATTGTTTAGATTTATTTATACTTTCGCAGGTTATTGTGATATGTAACAGGTACCTAGTGGCATCCCTCTTTGGCCGACAATACGTTTAGATACACAACATTGGAGCCATGAATTATAAGTGGCAATAGGTCTTGTGTAGTTTTGTGTGTTGTTGATTATATGATATTTGATGTTGGGGTTATTGGATGTATTTTATTTTATACAGAAGATTGTACAAATCTTATATTGACGGATATCTATATTGCAGCGGGAACTATAGAACTCTATCGGGATTTTCAACCGTCGTTAAAAAAATTTTCGATCCGTTGAAGAAGGGTATTTTTAATGATTGGTGTCAAAGAAATGAGGTGTTTTAGGTTTGATTTGAATCATATGTAAAAGTTTAGGATAAATTAAGATTGATTGGAGAAGTAGACCTAGGTATAAGACAATTAAGTTAGATTAGATAGTTTTAGTTTTCCTGGATGACTAGTTTAGACTTGAGCTAAGTTAGAGTTAGAGAATGAGTTTTGTAGTCCAAGCTTATGCGTCCTAATTAGTATTCTAAGAGTGGCCTAATCTGTATTGTGTTACTTTCAGATAGGATATGAGTAATGTCGCAATGACTCCTAGACAAGGGTTTGCTTGTGGTAGTAGTCGATTGTGAGGTCAGGAGGAGTTGTATGGAGACCCCTTATGGCTTAAATTTGATTGATACCGATTTAGTATTTGAGTTGATCGACACCGATTCAAGGTCTAGATTAATCGATTTTGGTTTGAAGTTTAGGCTTGATCAGTTCTGGGTTGAGGTCCTCAAACTGGTACTTCGCTAAGAAGGGATGCCTAATCAATCGAGCAAGTATGATGGATGAGGTAGAATCAATGGCTAGAGGTTAGTATAGTTGGAGTTAATTTCTAGTGTATCAAATCCAAGGGTGTCAATTTATAATCGATTTGGAGATGCTTAAGAGCCTAAACGTTTGGGTGGCTCGAATACTATAGAGGAAGGAATATGGATCTTGAGAATTAAGATGATGTTGTAGTCATCTAATGTTCGGAAGAAGATAAGATAATGTTGCCCCCTATCAAATAGGAGGTAAAGTCAACCTCGAGTGGTTAACAGGAAAAGAGTTATGGGTCTCAAGGATAAAGGAATATCATAGGATATGTTCATGGATGTTTTATGAATGGATATCTTGTTTCAATGGAATTTTGGGAGCATGTTTCAAGTGTGAATAATTCAACTGTATAATTAGGGATTGCCCTTACTCCATGGGACGGGCAATAATGAATCGAGGCTTTGCGGTGATGGCACGAAGTATAGAAGTAGCAGGAGATAAGGTTCCCGGATCTTGATGTTTGGATATATGTATTACTATGGGATCTAGAATCTATGTTTTATTGGTGTTTCCTAAACTTATTCATTTATTTGAGGATCGTAGGCCTTATACTAGTTGTATTGAGGTTTACAATATTTTCTCGGGTCTGTAGATATGATTGGATGGGTTGATTTATTTACCATGTGGTGTTAATGCTTTAAATGATTTTGAGGACGATTTGGTTAGTAAGGTGCCATGCTAGTGTGAACTATGATGGTAAGGTTATGACACCTTGTAATAGGGTGGAAAGGTTTGAATATGAGGCATCATTATTTGGGTGGTGACGCAATTAGTATTGGTTCACCTATAAATTGTTTAATTAGGATTTGTGCGAAGATTAGTTAACTTATAAGACCACACTTGGGAGTTGATTTGTGGTCGCCAAGATGTTTGGGTAATGTAAATTTTTGAGGATGTGTCTTAGAGAAAATGGTCAGCCCAAATTATTTTCTGATCATTAAATTGAGGTTGTTGTGGAGTTGTGTCAGGATTAGCACCAATTTTGAGGACCCTACTTGGAACTGATGAGTTATCGACTGAGTATTTTGCCTTAAGGTGCTCCAATGCTTTTGGGATGGCCTCATTGATGGATTCTTAGAATCAATAGGGTGTATGAACCATATTTGAGGATCGTAGCATGGATTGTAAGAAATGGCTAGCAATGTGCTCAAGTATGGAAGGAATAAGGAGAAGTGTTACATTAGGTAAGTGGTTTCTCAGATAGCGTGAATGTGATTCCTTAGAGTTTGGAGCGATGACTAATTTCGAGAAGGATGGATTGATGTCTTTAAGGTGTGTGGTTTCTTGGGTTTAGCTGAACCCGGAGGGGTAATCCGATAAGTATCTCTCAAGGATTGCAACGCTGTGAGACGTTTGGCTTGAGATGATCAGTATCCGTTGGAATGGGTTATGCGAGGGTAATCTTTGAGGGTTAAGGAGTATTGTTGACCTTACTGTTGAGTTGACCCCTGATGGGTCTAGTAAGTTATAGTAGAAGGTGATCCTTTTCAGGAAGCTCTACGATTGTGTTTCTCATGACCTGTGTGGGTGGTTACCCTTGGTTAATAGGGTGTAAAGCCTATGATTAGAATTGCCCTACCTATAGTTTAGGGTTAGCCATTGAGGTCCTTGCCTTGAGGATGATAAATGTCACTGATGGAAATAGCCATCGTCTAAACGATCCTCAAGGACGGAGAGGTTGTCACGTAGGAAGAGATGGCCATGTGACCATTCAAACAGGTTAATTTGCTCAAGGATTAGAAAGTGTATTTCGATATCGTTCAAGGAAGGTGAACAGTATTACTAATAATTGGTGCCAAGAACTTTCGGTTGAGAGATGTCTTGATGCTCCATATGAGGTGTTTTAGGATGAATCTCGAGTGGCTTCTAATATTTAAGTAAAGGGAATGCTCTGTCCTTGGTTTTAGGAGGAAGAGTACGCTAACCTTAGGATTTTAGGACTTTGGATAGAGAAGCCCTCACCGTTTTGATTTTGAAGATAATAGGGCAACTAGAACTATGACACTATTTGGGTAATTGTGGAATTGACAGACTAGAGTAGCCCATCCATTGTGATTTGGATGATACATGGGGATAGGATTTATTGGCTCGCCGGTATGCCGACTTGATGATGAATTAAGTATTTGAGTTCAAGGTTTTGGGTGATTGTTTCGATTGCGTTACCTAGGTTGATTGTAATCTATGGATTATAGGTTTTGCCTTAATCATATCGCTATTTTTAGGATTTTCCTTAGGTTTGTAGCTGCAATATAATCCAGGGGTCTAATATGAATCAAATATGACACGAGTGATAGGAGGATTCTTAATATTTTGATAAATGGTTAATCAAAGTAGCGCAGTAGATACATATGAACCCTTGGCTCAGAAATTTTGGAATGAGGTTGAGGTTCCAAGGGAAGATCATTCTCAAGACATAGGAGGCATTGAAGTTAGATGAATTTGGGTAGATTAACGTAATGACTTTCATGTACCGATGATCAAGAAAGAAGATTTGGGAATAGGATAAGTCATTGCAGAGATTAAAAAATTGTCTCATGATAAGATCCCAACTTTGATTCTAGATAGAAAGCACAAGGTAGTAAGGATCAAAATGAGGTGATGGTTTAGGTTCTCCAGAGATAATTGTCTCATCAAGAAAGTAATTTGAGATACGGAGGTGAAATTTGGAAGGATTATCCCCTATTATTAAGTTTTGAGATTTGTTAAATTTTGATGATAAAATTTTTATAAGTGGGAAGAGTTGTAAGGTATTGATTTTCGAAACATGGTATATTTCGAATAATTAAGTTAATATAAGTGGATTGAGATCTAAAAACACAGGTAAAACCGGATTAAATGGGACGAAGACTTGAAATTGGTGGAAATAAGAAATCGGCATTATAATCTTGAAATATTAACCCGTAAATGTAATTCAAATTTTAAATAATGGTAATCTCGAGGTACTAAAGTAAAATAATCAAAATTAGACTCAAGATATGTGGGCAAATATATTTTGAAGTCGGAATTGGGCGGCGGTGCTGGGAAAACCCGTTGCATGTGCAGCCCAGTAGGTGGCGGAAGTAGGCTAGGCGCGCCTACTGCTCGCCGCCGACTATGCTCAAGCGCCAGTCTGCGTAAAAGCCATGTCTGAGTTTTATAACCATTGGCACGCAGGATTTGGGGCCACAAGCTTGGGTAGAGAGAGGAAGAGAGAGCTAGGGTGCAAAGAAGAGAGAGAAACAAAGCAAACGGAGGCTCCGGGTTCGATTCCCGCTTGAAACTAATTGGAGAAATTGTAGATTGGGTCGAGGTAAGTATACCTATACCATTTTCTTTCGTTCTTTTTATTTTTGTTCGATCTCCTTAGGATATCATTGTCTGATACCCGACCCATGCATGTATTTATGATACCCATGGTTAAATTATGCATAGGTATGAATTTTACGTCCAAATTTGAAAAATTTATATCGATTTTTGCACTCAAACCCTAACCCCGCGCCTGAGTGGTTTTAGCCTCTTATTTTTTGGGCTTTTGCATAGATTGAGACTAGAATATCATTACACATATTCTATATAAGTTAATTTATCGATTGGATACCCGATTTGGTAGTTTTATGTGGATTTTCATTCGCGAAACCCTAGACCCTCGCCTGAACCTCATTTAAGCATATATTTTGAGTTTTATGCATAAATTGAATTGAGATTATGATTATTTATGACTTGAATTTGGTAATTTACCAATTGGATATCCAAATTTTTAGAATCGTCCGATATGCACAACTGGGTATTGTTCACGTGCGGTTACTGTTTATCAGAGATCATTTGGTAAATTTTGCATAAATTTCGCATTATCTAATTGTTAATTAAGCTGCATATATATTTGCATATGTTGAATTGTTATTCTAGAATTATATTCATTAATCAATTGTGAAGGAAATATGATCTAGAGGCCTCTAAAGTTATAATTGCCTCTTGAGGTAAGAATCTCTATTCTTCCTATGTGTATGATATTCGTATATGCCAAACGAGTTATGAGAAGATTTAAATCGAAATAAGATAAAAATTGTATAAGTATTCGAGAGAAAATCCATAAATTGTTATATAATCAAATTATTCTCCCGGATGGAGAAAATTGTGAAGGTTTGGTGGAGCTTCCCTCAAATAAATAAGAAATCATAAAATTAGGACCACATATTTGTGTTACGGAAGTAATACCCCTTAGCCTGTCATTAGTATTATAGTAGAGACTCGAGAATTATCCTGGTCGAGTATTGTAATGGGTAATACTCTTGGCAACCCTTAAGATATTACTGTGGAAAGACGAGGACTGCCTCTGGATCGCTGGGAGGTTAGGATAGCATTTTATTTGCTCTGTATACTGGGTAATAAGTATACTGCTATGCCACGTGGTATTCGGCCTGTCTATAGGCATTATATGGATGGCACTCCACTGGGTCAATAATAAGAGCTCACGACCTTAAATCATGTGGAGTATCATGATCCTTTCCTCGTTCTCCCGTACCTTTAGTTAGTAAGGCTTACTGACCCTAATTTGCAAAGATTATTGTAAATCATGAAAAGTGCATAAAATTAGATTTCATATCTTCAAGTTTCTTATCATATTGCTTTCATCCTGTTTCGTGTTTCATTTGAATATGCATATTGTTAATTATTTGTTACAATACACTTGCTGAGCTATTAATCACCCTTACTCCCTCTTATCTCCAGTTTAGTACAAGTCAGATATACCTGATGGGACAGTATAGATATTCGAAGTGGTCTAGGCTTTGATTTGAAAGATCATGTTGAAGACTGAGAAATTGCAGTTTTATGTATGTCATGAGTAATTGTATATAATTCTATTTCTTTCGAAATCTTGATGTATATTATACATAAGGTTGCCGATTAGATGTTTTAGTTTCCACTGTCGTTTGGATTTATTTATACTTCCATAAGTTATTGTGGTTTGTAACATGTACCTAATGGCATCTCTCTTTAATTGACGTTGCGTTTAGATACACAGTATTGGAGCCACGAACTATGAGTGGCAATAGGATCCTGTGTGGTTTTGTGTGTTGTTGATTGTCTGATGTTGGATGTTAGGGTTATTGGATGTATTTTATTTTATATAGAAGATTGTACAAATTTTGTATTGGCGGATACCCGTATTTCACACGGAACTCTATCAAATTTTTGGCAGAGAAAAAAAAAATACGATCCGCCACACTAAACATCCAAAATTCTTGTTGTTCTAACGACTCCGAAGCAAAACACTAATGATTTCTCATCTCATAATTTCATGAATTTAATACTTTGAATACAATTCTTCTTCTCAAAGTCATAAGCAAAGCACCCCATTTGCTCAGATATTAGGACCTACTCGCAGTTCACCCTTTAATATCTCCTATGAAGTATCAAAGATATCAAATCTAAAAACTCCCAACATCAAATTATTGGCATTAATGTTTGCCTTCCTTAAAAGACACTGAGATTCATCTTACAATCCTAAATCTTTCTCAAAAGTATCATGTTTTGCTACAATCACTTGATCCATTAGGGATCAATCTAAATGACATGGTTGACAATGTATCCTTCATTCCTCGTAAGCTATCCCCACATATCTTATTCCGACAGATACCGATCGCTTTCAAGCCAAACGCCCCACGGATGTTGTCGGTGGACCCCTATACAGGTTGGATAATAAACCAGTGCCAATTCAGGAGACCGTCCAACTGGAGGTCACATTAGGAACACACTCGAAGACACCATCCCGTATGCTTACGTTCCTAATAGTTGACTTGTCTTCAATCTATGTGCCATCCTAAAATGGCCCTGCCTAATTGCCTTCAGAATAGTAACATCGATCCCACACTTAAAATGAAGTTCCTGATAGCGTGTGGCATTAGGATAGTCTTGGATGACCAGGTGGCTAGCTTAACGTGCTAGCTGTCCCAAGTCACACAGGTGGTTCCAGACCAACCAACTAATGACTTTAATCCTCGGGAAGAGGCTACCTTAAAACAAACCCATTCCGATAAGATGACCGATCAGATTCCATTGGACCCCAGCAATCCCGAGAGATGTGTACAAATTAGAAGCTCATTGGTAGGGTCCCTGTGTGATCAACTTATAACCTTTCTTTTGAAAAACTCTAATATCTTTGCATGAACTCTCGCCAACATACCAGAGGATACCAACCGGAGTAATGGTCTACAAGTTGGGCCTTAATCTTGGTCATAAGCTCATAATACAAAAGTGGAGAAATTAGTCTGACGAGAAGTTAGTTTCCATACAATTGGAAGTAAAGAAATTGCCAAAGGCCTATTTTATCTTGGACGTCTAGTACTTGGACTAACTATCCAACATGGTCCTTGTCAAGAATAGTAATAGGAAATAATGAATGTACGTCGATTTCACTGACGTAAATAAGGCATGCCCCAAGGACAGTTTTCCTTTACCGAGGATCAACCTATCGGTGGACTCTATGTCCGGATATGAACTATTAAGCTTCACGGATGCCTATTCAGGCTACAACCAGATCTAAATGAGTCTCAAAGACAATTATCATACTTCTTTCATAACCGTACAAGGGTATAATGTTATAAGGTCAAACCTTTTGACCTGAAGAATACAGGAGCCACATACCAACGAATTGTAAACAAAATATTCAAGACCTAAAACATTCAGAATATGAAGGTATATGTAGATGACATACTTGTCAAAAGTAAAGTCACCAACGAACATATTCGCAACCTTGGCGAGACCTTCAATGTACTCCGGCCGCATGAGGTGAAACTAAATCTAGCCAAGTGCGCCTTTGGAGTATCATCTGAAAAATTCTTAGGCTTTATCATCTTGCAATGGGGGATATGACCTCGAGAAAATAAAAGCCATCATGGATATGACCCCTCCTTGAAACTGTGAAGGAAGTCCAAAGGCTCACCGAGAGACTTACGACACTCTCCTACTTCCTAGCAAAATTGGCAAAAAAGCACATTCCCTTCTTCAAGGCCCTGAGGTGAGTGAAGATGAATAGCTTCCAGTAGATAACCGAGTGTCAGGCAGCCTTCCAAGAGTCAAAGGAGTGCCTCGCTAGTCCCCCTCTCTTGACGTCTCAAAAAGAAGGTGAAAACTTGTACCTATACTTGACGGTTTTGAAAGAAGCACTAAACTCAGTCTTGATCCGGCAGCATGTTGATGTTCTAATCGAGACCCGTTACTCACATGCTGAAAGGATTGCCTTAACACTTATCTATTCTAATCGAAAGCTCTAATTATACTTCCAAATACACAAGATCGTCATCCTAATAGATCAACCCCTAAAGGGAATCTTTAGAAACCTAATGTGTTTGAGCACTTGGTGAAGTGGGCCCGAATTGGGCAAGTTTGATATGGAGTTTCGGTCAAGACTAGCCATAAAGGGCCAAGCTCTTGCAGACTTCATTTTCAAAATGACAACCCAAGTTCTAGAAGGTTGAGATCTCAGCGAAGACGTCCTCCTATAGGAAGAGATTTAAACCTAGACACTGTACGTAGATGGGTCTTGGACACAGTAAGGCAGCAGAGCACGTGTGGTCTTGAGGACTCCAAATAGGTCAGAGATAAAATATTCAATGACCTTCGGATTCTCAGCCACCAATAATATGGCCAAGTATGAATCTTTGCTCGTCAGGCTCCGATTGGCCAAGGAATACTAAGTGAAAAGCCTGGTTATCTACAGCGATTTGGAATTGATTTCCAATCAAGTCCTCAAGAACTTTGAGGTGTCCAACCCTACGCTTGCGAAGTACCTTGCTAGAGCAAAAGGTATGACTCAGACATACAATAGAATTGAGATAATGCACATCCCGAGGTAGGACAATTAGAAGGCAGACTAATTAGCCAAGGCAACAGCGACTAGAAGCTTGGAGCAATACGCATGGGATATGCGAGAAGTTCTGGCCTCCCCTAGCATAGAGGAGCCAGAACTAGAAATGTTATAAGTGTCAAGCAACGAAGGCTAGATGGCCCATTACAGAAGGTACCTTATTGACAACACTCTGCTGAAAAATCCAAAGGAGGTCAAGCGCATTAAGAAGATGGTAGGTTAGTACATCATCATGGACGAAAAACTATACCAACGTGGGTACTCTATCCCATACTTGTGGTGTCTCACGTCGAAAGAAGCCAACTACTCACTAAGCGAGGTGCATCTCGACATCTGTGGGTCACACATTAGTGGCAAGAATCTTACCATCAAAGTAATGTGGTAAGGCTACTATTTGTCAATGATGAAGCGAGATGCCATGGAGTTTGTGAAGAAATGAAAAAAAACTACCAAATCCACATTAGCATTGCTCATTAGCAGTACACGAAGCTACAAGCCCTACAGGCACTATGGTCATTCGCATAGTAGGGGCTTGACATACTTGGCCTACTACCAGTTGCATTCGGACAGTGAAAGTACATCATAGTCGATATCGACTACTTCTCAAAGTGGGTTGAGGCCTCCCCACCGGTGCAGATAACTGAATAGAACATAACTAAGTTCATTTTGTAGAATATTGTGTGTAGATTTAAAATTTTTGAAATCATAGTGTTTGGCAACAGGACCCAATTCACCGACAAATGCTTCACCAAGTATTATTCGAATCTGAGGATAAGGTTGGTTCACACTTTCATCACCTATCCACAAGTGAATAGGTAAATGGAAGTCACAAATTGAACCATGTTGTACGAGCTAAAGACAAAGCTAAAAAGATGTCGGGGCTCTTGGGCTGATGAGCTACTCTCTGTGCTATGGTCGTACAGGATGACGCTTAGGGAGCCTATCCGTAAGACACCCTTCAGTCTATGCGATGAAACAGAGGTGGTGGTCCTAATAGAGAATGGTTTGTCCAACCTTGTGGTCGAGAGTTTCAACCCACTCAGCAACTCCTAACAACTCAGAAAGTATCTCAATTTGTTTAAAGAGGCCAGAGACACAGCGGCCAGGCTTCGCACAGTAGCCTATTAGCAGCAAATCGCTAGGTATTACAATAAAATGGTGAAAGCATGCCAATTTGAGGTGGAGGACCAAGCTTTACAAAATATAGAGACAACTAGCAAGAATGTCAACATATACAAATTCTCACCGAATCGGGAGGAGTTGCTCTAATCTCAACAATTCTCCGAAGTGGTGCGTACAAGTTACAGACTCAGAATGACAAACTGGTCTTAAAGACATGGAATACCGCCTATCTCAAGAAATATTACCAATAACTCATTGCCAAACCTAGGTAAATCAAACATGCATCATCATGAGTTCTTCTAAAGTATATCACGTTTCAGTTAATAAAATAATTGATTGCTTAACATTTGCTTATCAATATGAGTGCATGCACGTCATTGCATAAAATCAAATAAACTAGACTACTTTTAAATTAAGTAAAAGCGCATCACTTGCTAACCGCCCTTCTAAGGCAGAACTAAAACCTCAACACTCATCGCCAAGTGGCCCACTCGTTGATGAATATCATGGCTGGGGGGACTCGCAGACAAAAGTCGAACCTCCCTACATAGGCTGCTATAACAAACCCTAGGGGGCTTTATCAGCATGTGTGCAATGACTCCATTCGATAGGGATGAGTATTATCAATCAACAATGGTCGGCGAACTAGGTCAGATGAGCAAAAGCTACAACATCTCCCTTAGTGAGACCGAGCACCAATGGTATCGCACAAATAACAACCTTGACTCTGCTAGAGCTCGAAAACTGTGGTCATGAAACCTAGTTTGCCCAGTGAGGCTCACCAATCGATCTACAATGATGTTCTCCCACAGGAAAGAGCGCCGCCCTATGAACTCATAGCACCATGGCTTTCTCTTGTGGGAACGAGCGCAATCAGACCCCTGTGTCCTCCCTAAAGCTTGATGTAAGGACTGAATATCCATAAATATACTTATTACTTTACTTATGTTAATTATGTTATAAACTTAAAAATGATATAAAATTTAATGGTTAGATCCGATTAACAACCGATTTAATTTCGGTTGGTAGAATTAGTAATATGGTTGGCATGAGAGTAGACCGGTAGCTGTTGTATCATCCGGGCAGCAGCATAACAAAAATTTACTACTGAATTATATCAGCAAAAGGACCCGACAACAGCAATTAGACTTAGAAAATTTAGCAAAGTGTGGGACGGCACAACACTTAGTCAATTTCCAACACTTAGCCAAAATTTCAGTAATGGAAAATTGAGAGAGGGACACATGGCCAACACTTAACCAATTTAAGCAATAAACTAACAGCCACTAACACTAACCCCACTAACAAATAAACTAAAGGAAAATTAAGAGATTAACGCACGGCTTAATAGATAGCAACTTCAGCTGGATTAGGGACCAATCACACACCAACACAAGGCTGAATTAGGAGGCAACAAATCAAAGGATTGAGGAGGTGAATCAGCTCAACCTAGAGCTGGAATTTGGACAGCTCAAACCGAAAGTTTTAAGGAAATTAGGAAAGGTGGCAGGAGCATCTTTAATCAAGGATGAGTCAGCAAAATAATTCTTATAATATATTAAGTAAAGAAGGAAAGAAACAGAATGAAAAGAGGGGGAAAAAAAAAAGAACAAATAGAGGGAAGAAAACAAAATCAGAAGAGGGACCGGTTGTGAGCTTGAGGATTCAGATTAAGTTCAAAATTGCTCTAGCCAAGAACGCTGCTACTTCCATCAATTATTGATGAATTCTTACTATTATCTTTAAGCATTTTTGCTTCAATACTTAAACTCTTTGCTGCTACCATGTTAGAATAGGCAAAAATCAGATTAATGTTACATGAAAGTCAGCTTCTGCACTATGCCGATGTACTAATTTTTACATACTATATTTGATTGATTCATCCTATGAAAATTTTAATTTAGAAGCTTTATTAAGTTGACTAATTCACAATGCTACTATACTAAAATTATTATTCATAAAATTAGCCGGTTCGATGAAAATAAAATCAGTCAGCTGCCTGAATAGGTTGAGAATGACCTGCTACTGATATTGATATTTTCTCTAGGATTCTTAACTAGTTCAAACTCTATAAAAATTAATTTAAAAACTTTAATGAAGTAGCTAATGTGTCATAAAGTTGATGATGATGTCCCTTTTAAAAAACTGACCGATTAAGCCTAAAGAAAATTATGTGTTGTTGAACCGGTTAGATGTAGAATTTGGCATCAAAAATCAATGTGTAATGTTGAATTGGGCAAGTAAAATATTAGAAATTTTGCTTGAACCAGTCCAAAATTATGCGTTGATTCTAGATATGCAGTAAGAAAAAATTTAACATGGTGAACCGGCCACTAAACCGGTGCTAGAACCGGATGATGTACATGAACTAGTCGCTACACCAGATAGCTATCCTGTAAAATCTATGTAAATCGGCTGAAAAATAATTGATGAATCGATCATATATGGTATGTTAAATTAGTAAACCAACTAAACATTATGTGAACCGATTGACCATTTTGAGAATTGGCTGCTGAAATAGTGAACCGATTTCAGCAAACCAGTTGGAAATTCAGTTATAGTTAATGGAAGGATGACCTGGTTTTTAAGTGCTCTATGAAATAATGAACCAGTCATAAATTTTACACACGATGATGAACCGGCTAAGATGATGAATGGGCTTCTAAAACCAGCAAGATTTCATGATTAACCAAACCGGTTAATGACCAAACCGGTTGATGAACCGGTTAATTAATGGGTTGATGAACCAGAAACCGAATAATATTTTACTTAGAAATTATTTCAGTACATATAAAAATTTATATAACTTTATTTTTACGTTATGCATTATTATGGCTTTAATATATATATGTTGAGTTTAAGCATATGTGGAAGCTTATATGATATTGCGAAAAATAATTATTTTCTCTCAGAGATGCGAAAATTAAGAATAATAATTAAGAATAAGTATAAAAGTTTCCACTAAGAAATTTAAGAATTAATAAATTGAACTAATGATTTATTCAGTGGGTAATATTCTTGATAAGCCTTAAAATATATTACAGTGAAAATTGAGGAATTGTCCCTAGCACTACGGGAGAATAAATGTGGTTGTTAGGTCCCATCTATCGGAATATAATAGGCGTGTACTACCCACCTCGGGGTATAATAAGGAGGTTACGACCTTAGATTGTATGTACTGAATACAATCCTTTCCTCGATTACCCGTTCCATTACAATCCTTTCACTAGTATGTACTGAAAACCTACTAGCCCTAATTCCTCAAATTATGTAAATTTAAAGTGTTGGCAAGTAAGAAGAAAAATGTGCAAAAAGGAAAATTAAATGCATCATGAAAATATTTTTTAAATATATATATATATTTTTACATGCATCATAACTCCTATTCTTCTCTATGATTTATTTTCAGTAAAATATGCATATTTTTGAATATATTGTATCTTATTGAGTATTTGACTAACTTTTTTACTGTTTTTCTTACCCTTCAGATGTTTCACAAAAGTTCAAATCTGATAAACAATAGTAGAGATTAAAATATTAGTTATACTATACTTAGTAATGATATAATTAGTTTAATTTAAGTGATGATGTATAAACTTATAATTTTATATACATCTCAAAGAATGTATTATGTTATGATAATGTCAATACTTCTACAAATTCATATGGCAATCTTGTATACTTCAGCAAGAATTTTATGAGATGACTTTGGGACTTTGCAGGCATCTTTCTTAATCAAGATCTAACAATGTACTCTATAGTACAATGTTGGCACCACCGATGTTATAGTAATCCTAAGGAACCTATGTGTTTTTATGAAATTTATCACATACCAATATGATAATAATGATTAATTATGAAAATAAGAACATGGGACGTGACACTCGATGACGATATCAACAGTGCTTAGTCGGCAATAAATAAAATACTTTAAAAAAAGAAGAAAGAAACTCGAAGACAAGCACAGAGACATCCACAACAATGACCAAGAAACGATTTGGTTGTTCATTAAAGTGTTAATATGTATAGAGAAGATGCATCGACAGACAGCCAAGTACAGCGGTCACTGCCTAAGTGCAGACACATTCCTAAGGAGCAGAGCCCCCAGCCTAGCATGGTGAAGGCTTCTGGTCAGCCCTTAGAAGTCCATCAAATCAGATCTGCATAGAACCTCAGTGTTTTTCGTGTCGAGGTACCCCAAAGGAAAGCCAGGAGCAAGTAGGGACACGTTTCGACGACAACAAAAAATGCCATCCTCAAACTTGTCGCCCAATAGTGGTTCAAGCCCTCTAGGATGGGGTTGTGACCTTAGCTCACTCGTAAGTTGAGCACACTAACCCCGAAGACTGGCGAGGTGTTGCCCATATCCTCAAAGCGCGTCCTTGAAAGAGGTGATCTAATCCAGAGTTTGAGACTTCTCCTCCAGGAGCTCTTGGGATCTCGCCCTATGCTCCAATAGCTCAAGGTTGAGGTGTGCCACCTGCACTTGCATCTCTTTGAACTCAACTAGACTAGTGCACGCTTGCGATAAGCACAAAATCTCAGCCTCCCATTGGCTCATAATGTCATCCCACCGGCAAAGGCAAGCCTCCATCAGGTGAAGCCCCTCCTACAGTTGCTAGTAGATAACAAGTGATTAAGATGAAGACAATGACAGGAATGGAAAAGGAGAGACAGCGAGATATGTTCCTCTGAAAAAGACCACCCCTCTGAAGGTGGTTTTGGAGGACTTTTGGCAGAGAAGCCGAAGGCGCAACACCCAAGTTCTTCGGGGCCGCTGACACTGCTGCTTCTAACTAAGGCACCTCTCAAGCGCGTAGACCTCAATACCACTCTCCACGTACACCTTGGTTGATCGAATGATGTTTGGTTGCTCACTAGCCAAAGGGACACCGCACTAAACCAAAGTTGGAGCCCGGGTAGGTTCACCCAGGTAACCAGCCTCAACGTCACATGCTCCTGCAGTGGGAAGGACAAGAGGCTCTGCTAGATCCAAGCAGCCCGATAGAGAAGGGATGGGGTCTAACCTCCCAAATGGCTCATTGTTTCCCCACTCAGTGTCCCCAGTAGCCTCAGCCTCTAGCTCATTCACAGTCATCTCCTCCACGGCCTAGCCTCCTCGCACCACCTCCCCAACAAAAATAGTGGGAGGCACGAAAACATATCCCTCATGCAACAAGGAAACCAAGATCAAAGCTCCTTGCTTAGCCTTGGTCAAGAGACCGACTGGCTCGTCTGGACAACTGTCCGCCAAAATGATGGCATTGATAGCAAGGGCCAGCAACGGCTCAATACCCATGACAACAGAATCTAGCCCATCGATAGCCACCGAATATGAAGATTCCCCAATTGGCGGTTGGGATGCCTTCGCATAAGCTTCATCGATCTTCCTTACCTCCTCCATAATGGACAATAGAGAAGATGGTTCGGCTTCGATGACTAACTCTTCAGGAGAGTCACATGCCACTAGCTTTTTCTGCTTTCTTTTGATGCAAAGAAGAGGTGTTTCAGGGACCTCCTCATCGTTTCCTTCCACCCTCGCCTTCCATTTGACTCTGGCGAGCCATCGGCGCAAATCAAATTGGCGGCTTTGTCCTTGACTAATTTCACTAGCCTAAAAGCCCTTCATTCTCCCTCCTTTGGACCCTTACCAATATAGACATGACTAGCTCTATTCCACTTGTTCGGAATGCACCACTCGAAACTAGTCGCCAAGTAAAAGAAGCGGTCATTCTAATTCTTCACCGAATTAGGGTTCCCCCCACTTTTTGTACTTGGAGCAGGGGGTGAAGGAGATCCAGTCAAAGTCTTGGCTGAAGTGGAAGATCACTTCCACACCCTGGACATCTAGGGAAAGCCCATTGGTGCGACAAAAGACACACAGAAAAATAAGGTATCGAAGAGCATTGGGATGGAGTCGAGCCATAGGGATCTCCAGCACCCTTAAGATCTCACTCAACTCTTGTGCAAAAGGAATATGGAGACCATCCTTCAGGTTCTCCTTGTAAACAGAAATGAACCCCAAGGGAGGACTACAAGCCTTGTTGTCAACCTCGAGAATAAGGTACAGGATGTCACTAGAAATATTGTACTTCCTGTACAGTGATAGTACGTTCCTGTTGGGAAGGATGAATGAAATCGTGGCGACGCAGTGAATAGCCATGAAGATGAGAGTCGAAGAAAAGGCAAACTAGGGAAGAGCAATGTGAAGAAGTGGATGGGTGTAGAAGTTGCACGGGGCTAGCGCTTAAATAGCCGAAGCCCTATCTCTAAAATGGCATCACATGAAGAATCCAAGGGGCATGCCCCATAATGACCGTGATACATGCTTGCACAGTAGGGTGCTCTGGTAACTCGGTCTGCTAGGTCAATTATGACAACTAACTCGACACCTCCCCGTGTAGACCATGTGTGGCTAGCAGTTCTAATGCTTGCGGCAAGAGAGCAGCGATGCCGCATGAGTAGTGATGGCCTTGTGCCCCATTTCCCAAGGTTGCAAACTGGCAACCTATAACCCTAGCAGACCCGAGGTTGATTTGATCGGCTTGTGTCTCTACCTAGTGTTCATAATGGGATGCTGTGAGTCTGGATCACTAGAAGACCGAGTCACCAACCACCAGGATTGTCAAATTGTTAGACATCAAGTAACAGAAAGTAAAATTCAAGTGCACAAACTATTCAAAATAAAAAGAATATTGGAGTCATAAAAGAGAATGAGATTTGAGTAGTTCCATTCATTAATTCCTTTTACAAAGTATAAACTTTCAATAATGGATGTACAACACAAAAGGAAACGAAAATACATTGAGCAATGACCCAACTACAACCCTCCGACCAGTCTTTAGAACGAACGATTGCGGGAGACTGTCCTCCTCCTTGACCATTCTACCAAAAGGTTGAAACTACGGTCGGAGCGTGTGAGAAGCCTCTATTGTTCTTGCAAGGAAGGACACGTGAAGCCCTCCTAAGGGGGGGTGACCACCTTGAAGACCATTCTACCACAACTTCGGGTTTGGCATTGACACGAAGAACAAAAGGTGCCCCTCGGATCCTCCCGAGAGATGCCTCTCGGTGTTCTTGCAAGGAAGGACAAAGTGAAGCACCTTTCCTTTAAATCTATACCAGAGGGATTTTTTTAGGGGGTGACCAGGCCTTCACTTGAAGCCATCCAGAGGCAAAAGAGGGAAAAACCATTCAAAGAAGGAAATCAAAGTCTCTAACTTTGAACATTAGTCTCCCCAATCTTGGCTCTTGGTTGTGTTAGCTTCATGTCGACTCCAAATTCTCACACCGTTTGGTTAGTGAAGATGATTTTGAAGTAAGGTATAAAGAGCCCTTCCATTTATAGCTGGGGAGGAGATCAACAACAATGAATTGAGAAGATGACGCTGACGTCAGAAAGTCACCAGGTTCCGAGAACTATCCCAACTTTTACCAAAGACAGCAAATCAAATCCTGCCACATTGAGTAGCAAATCCACAAGCTCCTGGGAAAGGAGCGCGCAAGCAAGCCTATAATTGGCATCCCATCAATCACATATAGAGAGTCGACAAGTCAAGCCTCTAGTATGGATAGCTAGTGATGGGTCCAGCAAACCTTGAGCGGGCCCGAGGTGTGGCCTAGAGTAAAGTGATAGACTAGTGGGCATTCACCTGAGATTGAGCATAGCATCGGTGTGGGGAAGCCCTAATAGCGATGGCCCACTGCGCAATCCATCCAAATGGGCAGGGAGCACCTATCATACGTGGCCACAACAGCTGTCCTAGCAGCCTAACCAATATCCGTAGGACCTCTACTCGCATAGTAGTTGGTCTCGAAATGTCACATACGATCCTATAGTGTTCCTATGAAAAGGCCATGATTACTACTCTAATTTTCAGACATACTCAAAGAAATAGCGAGGAGAGAAAACGAAAGTTGTGAAACTTAAGAAAGCCTACATTGGCCCCCAAGTATATAAATCCCTCTTCTCCCTTGCAGCAGGGAGGCGGATTTAGAGAATTCATAGGGAAAGAATTCGAGCTGACAAATATCTCTAAAGTATCGATTTGTTTTCTCACAAATCATTCTGCCTACAAGTGTATTACCTTTCAAGCCATTCAGCCTACAAGTATACCTCCCAAAGCTTAGTCATCCATAATTCACTCAATCCCCTTTCTATGTGTATCCGCGCACCTCGCATCCTCCTATCTTTCTCACAATTGTAGAAAGTTTACTTGTGTGTCAAATGATATGTACTTATTTATTTGTTATATTATTTAGCTTGGAGATTTGGGCCCTCGACTAAAAAAATTCTAACCCATATAACAGTTCGAATTTAGGGTTACATCAATAATATATATTTATTGTTTTATTATTTATATAATTTTTTTAAGTTGGGTCAATTGACACCACAAAGCATGGCACCTTCCATTTAGGAGTCCTCACGGATTGGGGAGCCTATAAGACATTCTAAATTTATTAAACTCTATAATATATATTTATTGTTTTATTATCTATATAATTTTTTTAAGTTGGGTCGATTGACGCCACATACTAGCATGGATCCATCACGGTATTCACCAACTCGGTTAGGAGGACTCGATCCTCATGGATTGGGTTCTTACCATATTTTTTTCTGAGCCTATAAGACATTCTAAATTTATTAAACTCTATAATTAAAATTTTTAATTTAAAAATAATATTTAATAGCTACTGAATAATTGAATAAGACTTATTTGATTACTTATAGCACATATATTGTCACACATTCCGGAGACAGAAATAAAAAGTTCAATTTGATCAACTTTTCATGATGACACGACTAAAAGAACAAATCAGAATCAAATTCAACGAGTTCATAAGAAATACTTTTATTTTTATTTATTGATTAAGACTGTATATAAAGTATTTATTGAGCAAGTTAATAGATTTTTTGTCTCCGAGATAGGGGACCCACTGTACACAGACCATGGTACATTATCTTTCCCTAGCGGATAAATTTATATTTTAAAATGAAATATAATAGTAAAAATCAATTTAATTTTGTCAATTTGTTTATCAAATCATAAAATTTTGGGGATAATTAGAAAATAAAATTGGATTGTTAAGTCAATCCAAATGTATACAATATTAACTAATTATCAAAAAAAAAAACATAACTATTGTAAAATATCACATAATTAATTAAATTAATTACAAATTTTAAAAATAAATATATTTGAAGAGAATTTATAATTTTGTAAAATGATTCAGTATTTTTAATGTATTCATTTGTTCAATCGCACACCCTTCTTACCTAAAAATATATATATTTTTAACAATAAGAGAACGAAGTGGAGGGGGTTTATTGTAGTAATTTTAAATGTTATTTTTTCTTATTATCTTAATAATTAATATTTATTTTTATAATATAAAATATTATATTAAAAAATCTTAATTTTTATTATTTATTGATTAACTTTTTATATCCATTTGATTCAACTGTTTGATGTTTAAATCGTTGATATTTCATAGAATAAAATTGAGATAAAGGCGTTATATGATCAAGCTAAAATTATTAGGTGATACAAATAATAGAGAAATGAGTAAATTACTATATAAGCATCTATCAGCATAAAGGATGACTTCATAAAAATTAATCGCATTGTTACACTATGAAATTCTTGTGCAAATATAAAAATGAAAAACTTCTATCGACGTAATACGTGTAAAATTATTATTAGAATTATTATACTTGAAGAAATATTTAAAAAAATTTTTATACCGGGGTGGGAGTCCCGCCATCTTCTAATATTTTATTTATCTATTATACTGTATAGGATATGGGTTATTAATGATAAATATCGGACCTATTTTAATTCGATTAACTATAAAAGATTAAACTGCTCTCTAATCCGTATGATAATTTGGATTTAGGGATGCATCACCTACATATATTTTATTGATATTCGTATTCATTAGAATCCTAATTATATTCTAGATGTTTAGTTGTCTTATACCTTTTAGGTTGTGGTTATGATAAAACGTTAAGTCTCAAATAATTATTAATTTATCACATATTATTATTAATTTTAAATATGTTTGAGTTTTTATCTGAGCTGCTTTAACATTTTATTGTTACTGTTGATTATGTTTACCTGTTGGGAATTTGATTACTCTTATGTTTTCTCAACTCTTGAGTAGAAATGGTCTATAGCAAGTTAGAGAAAATTGTTTATTTAATATGGAGGTTTTAGGTAGAGATAATTTTGAAATCTCGAGTATTCATGAAGAGAAATTATGTGATTCCTCTATTGTTTTATTAATTTTTAGATGTTTTTATCAAAACTATATTCCTAAGAATTGAAATAATATGGATATCTATAATTTCTTCTATTTTGACGAGATAATATTTATTATAAATATTTTATTAATAATATATTTATAAGAAATATTTGTGATTTGAGTTTTTCACATGATTGATTCGGGTTGAATTAGATGATTCGAGTCTTGGTCACCATAGTTATAGTATTAGAAAAATAAAATTTTGTAAAGAATGCTTAGGATTTAGGAATCAAACATATTTGACAAATATTAGGATTCTCTAAGTGGTTGAGAATTTAGGTTGTTGTTGATTATTCTAGATTGTGAAATGTTTGACATATTCTGGGACTTAGGATATTTGAGTATTCTAAGTCTATTAAAATATTATTAGCGTCACATAAAAATTCAAATGGTATATAGAGGATTTTATTAATGTTGCTTTAAGAGATTGGGTTTAAATTGTTCTAGTATGAGAGATAGTACTAGCCATCAATTAGTTAAGAGGTCGTTAGAGTTCGATAAATTATGGAACCTGACATCATACAAAAGACCACAAATAAGACCAACTTGGTGTGAGGTTGTTTTTTGGTGGCTCAGCATAGGCATAATAGTTTCGCCACATGGGTCTTATAGGAAAATTTCAAAGAGAAATATCCACATTTATTTAGTCTATGAAGTATATATTTCATGGACCAAATTCTTTGATAGGAAAGTATGGTAACAGCCAAGGGTTTTAATTTGGGTTTATCAAACTCTCAAATTGTGAAGGTCAATTAGTAATGATAATTAATGAACTATTTATTGTAGACTAATTTAAATTAATTTTATGATGAAATCGGATGTGTTTGAATTATTAGAAAGATAATTTGGTAATTTTTCATTAACAATAAAAATAATTTTTAAATATGATAAAATAATAACTAAAATTTACGGTAATGATAATAGATATTTACATATGTGCGTGCCATTAGTAAAATAAAAATTTATTAAAATAGTTTAATTGATATTATTTATATAAAGAATAATAACTAAAATAAATTAATTGATATCAATTATCAACAATTGATTCAGCCAAAACAGAACTACTCTCATTCTTCCCTGCCTCTTCACCTTCCTCTTCGTTTTCTATTTTCTCTTCCTCTTCCTTAGATGTGGCCACTACTTGTCTCCATTTTAGTGGCTTCCATTAAGTTCATCAAGTGGAAAAGAGGAAAAGAGGCACTACAACAATATTAACTTTAGTGACAAAATAATTTGTCACTAAAGATTATAAATTTGTTACTAAAATTTTTAACGATAAAATATTATTTTGTCACTAAATTATCACTAAAAATCTGTCACTAAACCTTTAGTGACGATTTTTATCTTATCACTAAAAGATTTTTTTAGTGACAAAAAATAAATTGTCAGTAAATAATATTTTTAGTGACAAAATAATTTTGTCACTAAAATATATTTTTAACTTGTCACTAAATATTATATTTAATGACAAATACTTACCACAAAAAGTATATAATTTTACATTTAAATTATATACTTTAATTGATGAAAATTTAACACAAATAACAAATTCATTTTAACACAAATATCAGATTGTCTTACAATAATTTTTTTAAAAAAATCAGCTTTTGATGTAAAAAAAAAAAAAAAAATCGGTTTCTGAGTTGAAAGACTTCTGATGCACGAATATCTAATTCATAGAAGCCATATCATAAACAAAGCCTAAATCTTATTTCACAGAAGCCTTCAATTTCGATGGAACAAAGCCTTCAATTTCACAGAAGCCATATCAGAAATGCAGAGTTGCCAAAACATTGCCAACAGAAATGCATTACTAGCTTTAGATGGTGTTGGCAAAACATTGCCAACAAACCAACAAAAAAAATTCAGCTCTGAAGCTGATGAAAACCAGCAACCATTTTCAACAGCAATATGTTTCATTGAAATGAACCATTTTCAGTAGCAATAAACTCTGTATCTTTTGTCTTCATGCCGAGACGATCAGTAGCAGCTTTCAGCCATTTTCAGCAAATCATGCTTCAGAAAACCAGCAGTAACAGCTTTTAGCCATTTTCAGCAAATCATGCTCCAGAAAATTAGCAGCAGCTTTCATGTCTCGACTGCTAAGAATTCAAATGTGGTTTCTTCATGCCAATACTTTGATTAATACTGTAGTTCTTGCTGCTCTGCCTCACAATGTTAGTCCTAGACGGAAGTTGAGGCTGCCAAGACCCTGACACTTTGCCCAAAACACTAATTAGAATTTACAACCTAATTATCATATCAAAATAATTTATACAACTCAAAGGCTGCCAAGTAACATTGAGAGTTTAATCAACAAATAATTCAAAATGTCGATCAGATAAAAAAAAGAAATAGCAATCAGCTGATTCACACATTAAGCACTCAAAATTTAAAATTTACAATCTGAACTTGAGCTTACATGTATGTCTCCTTTGAATATTGAGATCATCTGATTTGGTCTTTTATTTTTTTGAATGTTTGGCTGTTACGGGCAACGAGTTATTTTTCAAATAACTTTGATATAATTCTGAATATCTCAATGTAATCTAATTATGCTCGAGAATAACTAAATAAATATAGAAAATAATATTTTTAACATCCTCTCAAAGGCTCTAACCTCCACTTGTTTTAGCACACGATCGGCCGAGGAAGAGAAAGTTAGTTGGCCTTTCAAAACTTTAGATTGGCTCGTAATTTTGCTAGCAGGCCTATTAGATTGATCACAATTTCACTTCTTATTTTTGTTAAACGGTCTTACAACTTTAGCCTTTAATGAGTAATATGTAAAGTGTACAGCCAAGTCATAATAAAATTTAACTGCAACAAGCAAATGACAACAATCTTCATGGTGATACAATGAAGATAGGTGAAGGAGGACTAAGGTGACAGTTAAACCATGCGAATCTATCTGCCTATTTGTTTGAAATATGGTGGAGGAAGTGAATCTTAAAATGTTAAATTCTCTAGCTTTTGTAAGGAGCTCTTTTCATTTCAAGAGTGGAAGCTTTGAGTCTTAAACTCAATCATAGCAACCACTCTCTTAGTGACAGTTAACTATAAAAAGTACTAAAGGAGTACTATGATTTAACAGGTTGTATTGTATTTGCGGTCGTTTTATCAGACTAAAGATATAAATGAAAGTTGCAGAAAGCAGCCTCGTGGGTGAGTTGAGGCATTGGAGCTCTGAGTATTAAGCTTTTAGAGGCATCATTATGATTTCCCTCCATACAGTGTAGTTTTCGGTGGCTCTTCTAGTGGAATTGGACAAAGACAACCTCCTACTTCCTCTATTTGATTTCATATCTTTCAGAGAAATTTCTTTCTTAAAGTTTAAGGGATAAATATAAACGAATAATCATTTCTAAGATATTAAATGTAAATGAATTAAGGAATGCTTCCTTGTGGATCATACAAGCATATGTAAATAAACTTAGTAATTCAAGATAGTAAAACATTTTCTATTTTGAGTTATTCATTGTTATCATTAAAAAATTTAGGCAATTGTAAAAAACAGATTACCTAAAGCCTAAATGATGAGCCACTATCTACTTTTTGGACACTTTTATCATTCATTTGGTTAATTGCATTCTCCAAATCCTGTAAATAATTACTTGTGTTATGACCCCATCTGACTTGAGTTTGGACATTGTATTATTAAAAAATGTTCATGCAAACAAGGTGGTGGATTATTCATCAGGTCATTGCATTATTAAAAACTGAGTTTAGACATTACAAACAGACATAGAATGCAGATCATGATTTTCATAATGCATAATATCAAACTGAAGGTTCTTTCAGTGTCAATTCTGAATCCCCATTATGGCAATATAGAGAGCTTCCAAGCAAAATAATGAACAGAGAATATTAATGTTATTTTCTATTGTAAACAATTAAAAGTATAATAAGAAAAGATAGCTATAAACTTACCATTTTTGTAATTTGCATTGTACATAATTTTTCTTTAATTAAATATCGCATATAAGAATATATATCAGCTTTCAACTTGACAAGCAATTTAGAACGAATCTTGACTTCTTTTTGATTTAGCAGATTTGCTAATCGTCGTTGTATTTCAGCCTCAATCCGAGCATTAATATCATTTTCTAAGCATATGAGCATCTTACTACGATTTTCTAAATAATTATTGTCATTTTTGGTTGGCCGAGGACCTTCTTCCATCCCTCTTATGTATGTAAACTTACATCCAAGAACAATTGAAAAAGCATCCCCTACCATCAAGTTATTAGCATCATTTTGTTCAACCTAAATCTCGTGTAATTCTAACTGCTTCTGATATGTATATTCCAACCAATAATCAACCCAATTTCCATCTTTTCGTTTCTTTTCTTTTAAAAATAATTTCATTTCTCCCATCCCTCTTATGTACGTAGACTTACATCCAAGAACAATTGAAAAAGCATCCTGCCATTAAAGTTATCAGCACCATTTTATTTAACCTGAGTCTCACGTAATTCTAACAGCTTCTGATATGTATATTCCGACTAATTATCAACCCAATTTTTATCTTTTTATTTTTTTCTTTTGCAAACAATTTCAAGTATTTTGTTGGCTCTATCGATTCTTCGAGATATGAATGTGGGGCGCTTTGCTGTTTGTAAATTTTTAAGTGTTAGCTAATAAGAAAATGATGTCATATATTAAAGATGGCCATTACCATCTCATGCAAAATACGTGCAATAGATTTTGTGCCAACGCAACTCATCATTCTCTGTTTACTTCTATTTTTTAAATTATTTTTACTCATATTCTGCATTTGAAATAATAAATAACATTAGTAATCTGAACACATACATGTGTGTGTCTAGGAACCAGTACAAAGATATACATATGGAGCATGCAAACTGATCTTCGTAGCTACTGTTAAATCGTGAAGAAAATGCATTTCTACTGTACATTTTCTACAAACAGGAAATAATTGAGTTGTTCCATGCATATTCAACAAAAACATTAATTCATAAGCTATTTGTGTTTTATTATAATTCCAAAACTTGTTTTACAATGAGGAAAATATACTACTTATATTGTAGTTGTAATCTAATTACAACCATTGGATGAATTGCTAAGAAAATAAATCCTAATCTTATATAGAAAACACAAATAGCTTTTGGCTTCTCCTTGAGTAGACATGAAACCATAGCATTTTCCCATCAATCATATATACATCGAGCACAATCCTTCACATATTTAAAACTGAACAAGAATACACTCAATTGCCATAATAGTAGCAACTCACTTGTTGGTAATGAACTTCACAATGACGACACAGCAGATAAAAATACATTGCTACAACTGTTGTAGCAAAAGGAGAAGCCAAAAGCAGGTTGGCTAATCATGCACTTAATTACTACAACTATTGTAGGTGATGGACTACAACGATCTGGAATAAAAATACTCTACTACAATTGTTGTGGTGAATGATAGTACCAACTCATGCACTTAATTGATGCTAGTTTGCTGCTGTACTGAATTGTACAGTAGCTGAATACTCGATTTCATTACTACATACTCTGTTTGTTGATATTTCGCAGCCTATTCTTACTCATATTTTATTTATTAAGTAGTGTTATTAAATAAAGGATGATATACTTACTCAAAACTTTTGACTTTTTCAATATTTTAGAACCAACCATTTTCATTGCTCAATATCTACATTAGGAGAGTGGTTTTCAGTCCACTCTTTGTCAATTCTATACTTCTTGTAGTAGTCTCTTCGCAAACCAAAACGCAAAATACATAATCTTTTCATCAATTCTTTTTGAATTGCCATATTAACATGATTTTTATTTGGCAATACTTATTTTTCCTACAACAATCAAGCAATGGCAATATGTCATGCATTCCAAATAGTACAAAAAAGAAATATAACCAAATTTATTGGTATATCATTATATATTTATTAAATTTACCTTTACTTTTTGCATCAATTTCATCTTGATATGAGCATTCATTTGCTTCCAATTCTTAACATTAATAGGATAGTAATATTTAATAAGATAACTTTATCTCTGTAATAAATTATTGTGCATTTTCTCCAATAATGCATCGTAGAGATGATTGCAGATCAATCTTCACATGTGTAGGATTATCATCCCTCCTGCTTTTTCATTTAACACAATGAGTTCTTCCATGTATTGGTTGAACTGTTAAAAAATACAATATATATAAGTCATTAGATATCAAATATATTTATACTAAGGTTTTTCTTTTATACCTCGATCTGTTTGTTCTTCAACCACTTCTTGAATTTGATATTCATTATCCATTGAAGTTACAAATACTAATAGCCCTTGAGTTAGATAAATAAAGTCATGCTTTAAAATAAGTATAAAAAAAGAAAAATACCTATTTTCTAGCAAGGGTTGGGCTAGAAAAGTAAAGATCAACTGCATCAGTAGCAACAAACAATTTATATACATATGCTTATAATGCAGTCATTATATAGATATATTTATTTACATATTTTAAAAAATAGGACAAAACAGAGTATTATCTAAACATTCATCCCTTTCTTTTCAACTACTCCTGCATGAAAGCATCCTAAACAGAGAGAAAATAGATAATGCACTTCCCCTACTAGTGGCTAAAAAGGATGATATCCATACTAAAAATGACACAAGAATGAATGAGGATTTGTTCCTTGTTAACTCTTTCTCTTCCCTCTTTGTCTAGGTTTAATTTAACTGTTGTCTTAAGTATGAAGTTTATATTTGCCACATCATTTCTATCAATTAAAGCTAAATATGAAGTGAAGAACAGTTGCCTTATATATTACAGATGAAACATCTAGGGCTACTTACTCGGAACCAAGAAGCAACCCCCTCGATTACTTCTTTATTTCACCTCATTTTCAACAATGGTAGTGGACGCAGCAAGAGGAAACACACTGCTGAGTGTATATGAGAAGTCTCTCTAATCCATATGCAATCCTTCAAAGTTAATAATAATGAATTGAATGGAAGGAAAAAGAAGATACATATTTTATAGTTCATTTCAATGAAACATATTGCTCACAACAAGGTAAAGTAGATCTTTGGACATACATAACATAGACAATATTATTTATATAAAAACTTTCATCATATATGGCAATGTTGATTAAGGATTTTTTGATAATATAAACCACAATACAAAAATTTTTAACAATTGTTTTATGTTCAAGTATTGCAACCAAACACACGATATAAATTTAACTCTCTTCAAATAAGAAGAAACATTCAATTGCTTAGACAGACTAAAATTGGAAGCACTAGTAGTTTAGCACCTTCTACTACCTATTATCATATAGTCAATTGATTTAGAAATAACCAGTATAATAACGAAAAACAAAATAATAGCACATAATAAATACTTACCTTATATAATTGCAATCTTGGACAATCACCACATCAATGACTCGTTTTCTTCACTGCTAGACATGTACACATCTTTAGATCCACCAGCATATATAATCTCTGGTTCAATATTAGTTCTAACTAAAGGCATCGTCATATCACTTAATTCTACCACATAATCCAAGTTTGTTTCTAAAGTTGGCTCATTACTATCCACATATATTTCGTAGAGATTATTGATCTCCTTACCAACAGGAATATCATAAAAGTTACGTGGCATTGACCTAACAACAACTCGCCAATTCAAATCTATATGGTCAATCACGTAATAAACTTGTTCAACTTGGCATGCTAAACCATAAGGCTCATCAGTTTGTAAAAATCGAGTGATATTTATTGTTGTAAGCTCATTTGGTTCCTTCTTAATACCATTTTTCATATCATATATGCCATATCAATCACAACGAAAAAACACTATCATGTTTCCACCATTATACTCTAATTCAATAATCTCTCTTAATAATCTAAAGTAGTCCATTTTCCCACTATGTAAATTACCATTCACCACCACTCCACTATTCTGTGTTTTACGCTTTCTTGCTGGACATTCTGTGTAAAATCGGAATCCATTGACCACATATGATGAATAACAAGTCATTCTTTTAATTGGAGCATGTGCCAAATATAAAAGATATTTGGTTGCTCTTTCATCCTCTTTGTTTATCAATTCTGTGATCTATTGAATACAATAAGTATTAAAATTTAATAAGTATTAATAAATCGTATCAAACCATATAAAATGTATAAAAATTTACTTACTCTGTATTCAAACCACTTTAACAAATCAATATTCTGATCTTGATTGATATTTTCATACTTCCTGTTCATCATCAAATATTAGAGTTCTTTATATTAATAGGTGGAGGATTGAAACACATATATACCACACTAATAATACTATTATATACCATAATAATAAAGTATCTTACTCTATGAAAGGCTGCACTTCCTTACAACTTTTTAAGATATATAGTTGAGCTCTATTCCAATTTTAAAAGCTCAACTCTTTAATACTTCTTTTACCTAATGGTTTTTCAAATTTAGAAAACACAAATAACCCCACATGTACTTCACCGCCGTCAAAACTTCTTTCTTTACGATTGAATCTTGTTTTTGCCCTACCCAAATATGTAGAACAAAATATAGGACATTCTTCTGCAATATGACATTTAGCTATAGAGTCTTCTGAGTGAGCTTTATTACGTACATATAATTTTAACTTACGCATGTACCTGTAAACAAAACTTTATTAGTTCAAATACCATAATCATTATATTCAAAATACACATGCTATAAATTTTAGGGATATCTTACCTTTCAAAAAGATACATCCACTGATATTGAATTGGTCCTGTAACTTTTGCCTCACTTGCCACATGAATAGGTAAGAGCAACATGATATCAAAAAAAGATGGGGGAAAGATACGTTCCATTTTACAAAAGGTCAGAATAATATTTCGTTCTAATTTTTTTTAATACATTCACTAGCAATGCTTTTCCACATAACTACTTAAAGAATGCACCTAATTCAGCTAATGGCTCATATAATTCTGTAGGTAAGATACCACAAAATATTGGTGTAATTAGGTTTTACATAAACACATGATAATCATGACTTTTCATCCCTAAAACTTTACCATCAACACAATTTACAAATCGAGATATATTGGAAGAGTAACCATCTGGAACTTTCAGATTTGCAATAAACTTACAAATAACCCTTTTTTCTTTCAATATCAACGTATAGGCAACTTTAGGAATTAAATATTTATTTTCGAATTCAATAGAATGCAAGTCCTTTCAAATTTTGATATTCCTCAAATTCAGAGGAGGTTTCAAATTATCCTTTATCTTCCCATCGATGTCTAATACCGTGCCTATGATACTTTCGCAGACATTCTTTTCAATATGTATAACATCTAAATTATAACGAACCAAAACTTTACTCCAATAAGACAACTTGAAAAAAATAATTTTCTTTTTTCAATTATACTTGAGAGCATGTTCAAGTTACTTTCGTTTGGTACCGGCCTTCCCAAATATCACATTATCATATCCACTAAGTTAATTAAGGACATCATCCTTTGAAAATAGCTTAGGAGTATGTCACATTTCTATAATGCCGTCAAAATTTTTTTATCAAATCTCCATTTATGTTGGCATCTAAGAATCTACAATGACGCATATAACATAATTTATGACTGTGACAATCTATAGGAAAAAGTATCAACATTGCAATTAAGACAAGCAAATTTTTTCTTTCGTACTCCAACTTGATAAATTTATGTAAGCTGAAAAATCATTGATAGTCCACAATAATGATGCATGTAATTTAAAATTGTTTAAACCAAAGGCATCGTAGGTTTCAACTCCAATATACCATAATTCCATAAGCTCATCTATTAATGGTTCCAAGAATACATCAATATTATTTTCAGGAGCTTTTGGACCAGGAACAAATAATGACTGTATAAAGTATTCACTTTCATACACATCCACGGTAGGAGATTATATGGTACTAATATCACTGACTACATGCTGTAAGATATACTTAAGTTGTAAAAAGGATTAAATCTATCAGGAGCTAAGTCAAGTCTCATATTTCACGAATCTAGTGCTAAGTTTGGGTACATTTTGTTAGAAGATTTTTAAGCTTTTGAGTTAGCTGGATGTCTCAAAACTCTATCATTGGGGCGTTTCTTCTTATGCCATCACATATGAGATGCTATTTTTGAAGACATATAAAATCTTTGAAGTCAAGGTATTAGTGAAAAATGATGAAGAATTTTATGCGAAACTTTTTTTCTTTCATCCTTATCAATTTTTTACCTTGAACACCCACAAATTGGATAATTGTGATATTTTTCATATATATTTCGATAAAGGATACAATCATTCTTCTAAATATCAATATTAATATAATCAAATCCTAAATCTCTTGTATATTTCTTTGCTTCATAAGAGTTACTTGAAAAATTATTATCATGAAAGAATACTAATTTCAATAAATTCAGTAGTATTAAGAAAGGTTTATCACTCCAATCGTTAATGCACTTCAAATGGAGAAGATATAAAATAAATTTTAATTTTTTTTTGGTAAGTAAGTAATTGCATTAAAATTTAAATGAAAATACAAATACTATGTTCTAGTCCAAGTGTTTTGCCAACTTAAAGTAAGAATATAACAGCAATGAGTCCCTTGAGACCACGACATAAGTCATGAAAAAAAACAATACAACAGAATCAAAACAATATAAACCGAATCAGCACCAATCCAAGCAACATCAAACCAACGACAATCAATACAAGTGCGAACCGGATTGCCACGAAAAACCCTCTGTGGAAAATACAAGAGAGAGATGAGAGCTCCTCTCTCACGGGCAATTAACCATGACCAATAGGACCACGTTCATAAACTCTTGGCAGAAAACTAGCTCAGCCAAATGTATACTACAATTTAGCACCGAACAGCTTCAGAACTCCTCAGCTGGGGTAACATCTCGGTCATTTACCAGCTGGGGCCTTGGACAAGGCGACATCCCGTCCAAATTCGAGATCCATCCCTCAGCAAAGCGAAAATCACCATAGAGAAAAGTTCAGCTCAACCCTGGCTATAGGTACTATAACCAGGCTAGGGAAGAACTGAGTGCACCATCCATTCCCAGCACTGCTTTGACCTCAACACTGATGCACTCAGCCATTGGGACCGCGGTCACAAGCAGCTCGTCCTTCAGGAGCTACTAACCTTCATCATCAGCAAGCCTCCAAGATCCAAATTCTAGAGCAACTGAAAAACGCTGCTCCAAACTTGAAATCAAAGCAGTGTCAGGAAAATCAAAAGCCCGCAGCATATATCTTAACTATTCTGATTGAGGGGAGCAAGAAATCCAGAATCACAAAAACTGCTTTAATTCTTCTTCAACGACACACCAGCTAACGCCCCAGCCACATCTCATTCAGCACAGGCAGGGGGCTCCTGCAATACGTTCCATCCACCAAGTAGCTCCTGCAAAGACTCCAGGTCAGAGGGGGCAGTTCCAGGATGGATAAGAGCTTTGGTCCAAAAGCATCAAATACACAGCCAAAGTAATCTGCCCTGTGAAGCCACCAGCAATTGCTAGCATTAGAAAGGATATTCGGTACCACCTACAGCCGAATCAACAAGGGTATACACGGCTCCAGTCCTGCAGTGCCTTAGCAAAATACTCCCCAGAGTTGGCAGCCTACTACTGTACTCTCAAGAAAGCATAAATTCAATCCGACAGTATTGCAACAGCGGCATCGTTAACAGATGAATGCAACTAAAGACAGCAGCCCTTAGCAATTGCAAACTTTACATTGCTCAGAGCTTGGCTACAAACCGGATCAACAAAGATTTACACTACTCCAAACCTACATCAGCCAGAGGCATTTGCAGCGCCTCAGCAAATAGAACTCATCATAGTTTGCAGCCTGCAACTTTACCAGTTCCTAGTCAGACAGAACCCGCGGAAATAAGAAGCTGCATCTGGCCAAGCTCGTGATTGATAGCATCTTCATCAAGAGCATCTTCAAATTCCCAGGCACATCTACATACAAGATAGAGAGGCTCATGCAGCTCTTTATCCTCCTGCACCAGATAATTCAACCGGATCGAAGCTCCATTGCCAGCATCAACAACCAATAGAAGCTTTGCACCTTTTGTGCTCCTGGTGACTCCTTTGGCTGGACTCCCTAGTAATATCCACAGTACCACGGACAGCTTCAGTACCTCGGCAATTCTGTTGGAAGGAGATATGACAAGATGGACGGGCACTAAACCATCCCACCAGCATGAGTAAAGCAGCATGGGTGCAGCCACCTCTGCTTTTGCAACACAGCCACTGCGACCAAAAAGAATCACTGTCCAGTCTACAATTTTTGCTGCAGCATCACATGTCCAATTTAGTGAAACGATCACAACTCGGAAACAATTCTTGTTCAACATCTTTCATAAGTCTATAAAAAGTTTTAGGCACTGCATCATTTTGATCAGTTTTATCACCTACATGGTCCACATCCTCACTGAAATCTACATTTCTAACATTTGTGGCATCATGGATCAAAAAAATAGTATCATCATATTCGAAATCACTATCTCTGCTTTCTTTCCCATTATCTTTTTTTTTGGTAAGTAAGTATTTTTGATTAAAGGGAGAAAAAATTATAAAATCGATGCTTTATCTCCAAGTAGTT
Organism: Nepenthes gracilis; assembly: GCA_033239525.1. NCBI lineage: Eukaryota > Viridiplantae > Streptophyta > Magnoliopsida > Caryophyllales > Nepenthaceae > Nepenthes > Nepenthes gracilis. Next base: position 8,224,407 of record BSYO01000026.1, on the reverse strand, counting down.
TTACTTAAGGATAAAACATAACCTGCTAGGGCATACCCTGAGCAGCAAGTACATCAGAAAAACTAAAAAGAAACCTCTAGGAGGCCAACATTCTAAGAACCGACAGAATATGAAAAATATTACAATAACGGACAAAGGGAACCGGTAATCCCCTGCTGCCAAAACAAGCCAAAGACTAAAATACAATAGCAACATGATCAGTTGCATCACCAGAAATAGCCTACAGATCAGCAATCCAGCAGTAAAAAAATAACCACCAATCCATACGCAGAATCAACACAGCATTAGGAGAGACAAGCAGCAGTTAAGAACCGCATGCCAGTGCCCATCAGTTGCCATGGTTTAGAAGATCGCCACATCAGCAGTTCCACGTCAAGAAACAAGCCCAGCCACGAAAACAAATCAGCAACAGTAAGAAACTTGTGAGCCGCATGTCAAGACCGACACCAGAGACACTCCGTCCAACTGATAGCCAAGAGGCACTCCGTACAATGCGATCCAGCCATAAAAACACCGGAGAAGAGCACTCCTGTTAAAGAGCTTCGGCTAGACAGCCACAAAAATTATTATTATTATTATTATTTTTTTTGGAACTCCAGAAATGATAGAAAATGGAGTCACTCCGGATTCCGAAGTTCCTACACTCCGGAAGCCGGAGTTCATACACTCCAGATTCCGGAGTTATTACGCTCCGGAAACCGGAGCTCACACCACTCACTCCGGAATCGAGAGATCACACGAATTTTTTTTTTTTTTTTGAAACAAAGGAGATGGCAAAGCAGGCCAAGTCCAGACAATTGCAGATCGACTCCGGGATCCGGAGTTCACACCACACACTCCGGAATCCGGAGTTCACACAACAATCAGTATTCATCATTTCACTCCGCCAGATTGCACTCCGGCAAAAAAAACACTCCAAAAAATTACACTCCAACAAAAATGCACTCAGGCAAATTTCACTCCGGCAAAATGCGCTCCGAAAAATTGCACTCCGGCAAAGTAATATTTCACTCCGGATTCATAACGCATTCCAGAAAAAGCATTCAGGCCTCCAAGCAGCCTCAAAGTACAAAATCACCCACACGCAAACCGGTATCTGCAGGTTTTCATGCATGAGAAGACCGGTTTTTCATGGAAGCAACTTACGAACTCATCGCGCCGTGGTTCTTGAGGACGGGGCCCTAAAGGCATTGCCATGTAGCCTGACTAAAAATTGAACCCGGACAATTTGATGCCAATTTCAACAAGGAAGACAGAAACCAAAAACAACCTTCACCTCCTCTGGAGAGAATGAGGCACTATGGGCTTGAGAGGAGTCAGCCGAAAAAACTAGTTGGAAAGCCAACAAATAAGCATCATGGGGAAACCCATTATCTGCCGCATCCAACGGAAAGGCTGAGCGAAACTTGCTAAAATTCTCATCAGTTAAATCCTGCCAACACCTGTTCAGGAAGTCCGTCACAAGTTTCCTATGCTCAGCAAGGGCATCTTGGAAAAGTTGACGAGAGCCAACTGAGTCCAGGAGCTGCTGAAAAGCCAAGTACAACAGCTCCTTCTCATAAGGATCCTCATCATCAGAATCAGAGATAGGGGTCTGATCGACAATCAGATCCGCGTCTGGAATACCACCATCCAGAGTAGCCTTTGTGTTCACAGAGCTAGTCCCGGCTAGATTAGCAGGAGGGCCATCCAGAGAGTATTTCTGAACGATCCGAGAGATAGAATCATGGGTAATATCAGGATCTACCACCACAATTGGACCCGAAGCGAGGGAATCAGGCGGGACCTCGAGGGGTCCAGGAAGAGAGCCAGCAGCCCGGGTATCCTCAAGCAGGGCAATATCCACTTGGTAAACCCCAGCATTAGAAGTAATTGTTCCAGCTAATGTGTCAGCCTCAACTTCTGCACAATGATCTGGGCACTGTAATGCCTCAAAGGAAGAGACCTTCTCACATAGAACCCCAGCATTCCCTGATCTAGAAAAGGCATCAACCCTAGATTCTGCAGCACCACCAGAAAGGCCCTGGCCTGCTTGAGGCAATTTCTCATCTCTACCCTCCAGACCAGCAGAGGAGGGTAACAGGGGAGTGGTCAACAGAGCACACTCAACAGACACACTAAAATCTCTAACTGGCACGCTAGAGACCCCATCAGATGGGGAAGAGGAAGCTTCAGCCAGACAAGAAGACTTCTCAGTAATCGCAGCAGCTTTACCATCCAAATTAGTAATACGACCCTTCAGAGGGTAAGATGGCTTCCTGAGGTAACTAACCTCAATGTCCACCGATGAGGCCCCAACATCAGCTCCTATCTTCAGTCTGATAATAGATGGGAGGTGGGCACCTCTGGTTATCTCCACACAGACGCGAGCAAAATTAAGTCGCTCCATTTTAGCAGTGTTTGGATCCAGTAGAAGGGGCTTACTAACTCCACTGGCAATCCAACTCAGACCCAAAGGGGTCCAAAATTCAGTAGGAACCTTGGACAGGGAGATCCAAATCGGGTACGATTGGAAAGATTCATTCTCCAGCACCATACCAGGCATCCATTTTTTGAGGAGGATGGCTTTCCGCCCTAGAGTCCAGGGACCACAAGCCAAACAGCGGTTCATAAGAATTTCATAATCAAATCTGAAGAAGAAGAAACCACTATCATTCCCGGCGACATGTCTCAAACCGAATCGGCCCAAATTTTACGGACAATGGCGTTCATGGAAGTGGAGGGAACTATCGGGGAAGAAACCCACCAACGTAGCATTCCCGGACTTCCTTTTGAAGAACCTCGGCAGGGGGAGATAGAGACAACATCCCCAAAAATATCGAGGGGGAAAGTAGGTCGATCGGACATCCGACTCACGCACTCCTTCCGCGCGACTTGATCAAAGGAGGGGGCCGCCGAGAGCTCGAGAGTTTTGTGAAGAGCAATCATGGCTTCAGCGCTGGGAGGAGGAGAAGCCATATTGGCAGGCAATGAAAGCTTTGATTGCGCTAAGAAATCCAAATCGGGGCCCGAAGATGAGGGCAAGGCGCATCTTCGCAGGGGAGGGAAGGATGGAGAGAGTGGAGCAGTAGCAGATGGGACTGCCGACGGCGAAGAGGGGAGGCAGGTCAGAGAAACGGCTGGGGCCTTAGGAAGGGAAGTCGCCGACAGCATGGAGCTGGCCATGCCGGCGCTGGAGACGGCCGGGAGAGGCCGAGCGCCAGCAGGTCAAATTTCAAATTTTGAAACTAGAGAGAGGGGAGAGCACCTCTCTCTAAATTTTGACTCACTATGATTCCTCCAGCAGATTAGAACCCAAATTAACAGACGGATTCATCTGCAATGAACATATTTGAGAATTATTGGGGGAAGAATCACCATGTCCCTTATCACTAGTAGAGTCATTTTCTTTTTCTCCATAAAAATTTTATTATTTGTAATCCCTTAATATTTCATATATGATTAAGTGGTTAAAGATTATTTCTCTATCTTGATAAAAAAGATTGTTATAATTATTGTATGGACAATGTATCTTATCCCCATTTCCAACTTTTAAAAATGTAAAATCAAGAAATTCGACGGCTCCTTTTCTATACTTTGACTTTCGTCTGTCATTAACAGTCTTACAATTTATCTAACTCTTATCTATATTAAAATATAAATAAAAAAAAGTTAGTATTAATAAACTAATTATAGGTGAACCACGTTATAAAAAGATAAGTAAATAAATATATAATAAAAATTAAATCACATTCTTTCTGTAATATAACGAATCTATTGAGGACAACCATGATGACTGCTTCCATTTATTCATTTCAAACACCCTATGGGGCAAGGTAATACATGGCTTCGATTTAGGAATGTCCAGCTGAACTTGAATGTTAACAGACTAATAGTACTTATGTGCATCTTGTAAATCACATGTACTTGAGTGAATCTAAAATGAATGGTCCCCATGGAGGGGCAGTGTTGTAACATGAATGTAATAGATTTGTTTGCCTTTGCTCAACAAAAAAAGATATCTTGTCATAAAATCTTTTCTTGCTCAGTGAAATAGATTTTAACAATTAGATGTTCAACCTTCAAACCAGTCTAGAATCAAGGAGGAAAATAAACTCAATAAACCACTTATGGTTAACACAAGGTTAGTAATTTTAAATTTTCACGCGTACAATTTCTCCTATGTAATAATATTGTTACATTTTAAATTGTATTTACTAAATTTTTATGAGATTTAAATTTTTAAAATAATAATTTAATAAATAAATTATAATTTTTTAAAACATTTTTAAGCATTAGGATATATTTTTTATAATTCGATAATTCTTTTTCTATACTTTGGTTTTCGTCTGTCATTAACAGTCTCATAATTTATCCAATTCTTATCCATCCTAAAATAAGAAAAAAAATAGTATTAATAAAACAATTATAGCTGAACTACACTACAAACATATAAGTAAATAAAGATACACTTAGTGTTAATAAGAAGTGATGTAATAATCTGTCACTTACTACTGTAGAATGGGATAAAGTGGGACAAAGTGGCCAAACAGGGGGCAAATGGGGCAAAGACAAATGGGGGTAAAGAGGCCGGTCAACTCATTGATCCGCTAAGGAGGCAAGTGGGGTAAAGAAGCCGGTCAACTCGGAGGCAAGGAGTGGAGCAAAGTGGGCAAGGAGGCCAGTGGGACAAAATGGCCGGTCAGCGAATTGACCGGTTAAGAGGCAAGTGGGGCAAAGTGGCCAAGGAGGCAAGTGGTGCAAAGTGGCCGGTCAGGCAAGTAGGGTAAAGTAGGCAAGGAGGCAAGTAGGGTAAAGTGGCCGATCAATGAATTGACCGACTAAGAGGCAAGTGGGTAAAGTGGCTGATTAATGAATTGACCAGCCAATGAGGCAAAGTGGGGCCAAGTGGCTGGTCAATAGATTGATTGGCCAAGGAAGCAAATGGGGGGCAAAGTGGTAGGCAAATGGGAAGGGGCAAAGTAGTTAGTCAACTTGTTGACCGGCCAAGGAGGCAAAGTGGAGAGGAGCAAAGAGGCTAACTATTGTCATATGCAAGCACGATTTTACAATTCAATAATTTAAATTTAAGTGTTTCAGTACTTATAAATTCAATATACAGCTCAAAAATAGAAGCTAATTGTACCAAAAAAATCTATACCTCAAAGGCCAACTTCATGCTCAACAATAAATAATAACTAAACTCAAACAACATAACAATGATTTCTTAATGAAAAAAAATTCTCCAGTGAAATATATCAACATTTTAAAACTAGATTCACCTGTCAAGTAGCATGCAGGAAAGCGTACTTGTGTAAAATATTTTATCCCACTTCTAATCTAGTAGGGCAGTTGTTTCAGGAAGACCCCCCTCAACAACTCTAATTGCAGAGCTATCTAGATATTCCAATACAAACTTTGCAAGCAGTGAAGATGAAGCAGGAGCAATTTCAGATGGCTTTAAGACAGCCACATTACTAGCTGCAACAGCTCCAAAATAGGATCCAAGGATAACAATGAAATGAGGAAGTATAATGAACATGATGCTTCAGACAATAAGATGAGAAAATCAGACTATATTATATTTGTTTGGGTAAAACAATTGGCACTGCTAGAAATGTCCCGAAATTGTTGCACACAACTAGTCACATTATTCAAACTTGGTGGTATTTGGTAAATTGAAGTATCACATGAATCACAAAACTTGCAAAATTGTGGAGTAGGAAGAGAAAGAGATTAGTTCTAATCTTCATCATGCTTCCTATATAACATGGTTATGATCAAACACATTGACACCATACCTCTAACAGTGAATAGAGAACAACGGCTACTCCGATTGTAACGTTGAATGGAAGAGGACGATACCTCGAAACTATACTTCAGTCACAGCTTTTCGTCAACTATAAGATTAAAGAAAATATTTGAAATGAGAGAGTAGAAAAAAATTAAAGAAAAACAATTGAACGGAAGACGACGATAGTGATAATAAATAAGTGAAAAATATTTTAATATAAAAATAAATCTTATTTTATATATTGAGATTCAACAAATTTTAGCCATCAAATCGTTATGTTTTAATAATAATAAGATAGATTTACAGTTGTTTTAAGAAATGGAAGAGATTGCTTGCCTAATTTGCAACGATGAACAGTGACAACAGCTCTAAATAGTGACGATGGACAACGGCGACAAGAAATAATGGTCATGGCAACAGTAGCTCTCTTTCTCATATGACATCAACGGAGATGGGAGAAGAGGAAGAGAGATTGTGACGCTTAGCAAAATGAAGAGGAAGAGAGGAAGAAAGGGTGTGACGCTCAGCAAAATGAGAGGAAGCCTGAAGGGAATGAGGGTTTAATTTGGCTTAAATGTCTGCGGCTGTTGAATGCTTTTTCATCCAACGGCTGCATGTCACTCTTTTTTTTAATAAAAAAAATAACGTGCACGTGGCAAAGGGCAATTCGCCAGAACCTTCCAGAGACGTGCAGATTTTTCCACGATTCCCCGCTCATTTTATAAGATTTAGATTTTTAAAATAATAATTTAATAAATAAATTATAACTTTTTTTAAAATATTTTTAAATATTGGGATATATTTTTCATAATTAGTAATAATATATTTTTGTCACTCTTATTTTTATTATTTAGTATTAATTATTTTATTTTTCATAAATTATTATTTATTTAATTATAAATTTTTAGTAATAAAGTAATATTTTTATCACTAAATTATAAATATTAATGATAATAATATATTTGTTACTATTTTTTTATCATTAAAAATTAGATTTTTTGTAGTGAGGGAGTAAGAGGATGTTTGCTGTTGCCGTAAGTGGTTGCGTTGCTGTCGCTCTTCTGTGCTATGGAGAAGCTGCTACTGCCGCCACCGCGACCACTGAGAGATTATAATTAGGTAAGGGAGTCTTTGTTACCCTCTTGTAAGTGATTTGGCATTCTTTTCATAGAAATCAATGTTATAGGTAAGCGTCCATTTAAGCATGTGCATGGAATCATATATGCGCAACTTCTTCATCGGTAATGCTGTGTCATGTGAAGATCATAAATGTTGCTGTTGAAATGGAAAAATTCAGAATGTAAATTGTTTTGGTTAAATTTGGAGCTGCGAGTTTGTGAGCAACAATCATGATTTTCTTTCATAATTAAATATTTTGAGTAAATTGTTCATATTTCTATGGATCGGTAAATAGTGAAGAGGCAAGTTGGATATTTTAGATTATCAGACATGATTCGGTGGATTGTGCATTAGGGCCTTAAAATCGATAAATTATATGTTGTTTTGAACGAATCATGGTGAAAGCTAGATGTTCCTCATTTCCACAAGAAATAAGTTGGGTAAATCTTGGGTAGTCAGTGATGAAATTTTGGGCACCAAAAACAGTGTGCAATGAAGGTGAATAGCAGCTACCGTAGGATGAGGAGATGAACAAGGGAATTTTGCTGATTTTCTTCTCACTTTGAGGCCATCGTTATAATGTTTTTAAAATGTCTTTATGTAAACTAAGTTGTCATTTATATATTATGATATGCATAATATAATCCTTTATTGACAAAACATAATTTCATATAAGTGATTGCCCATCGAATATGTTTTGACAATTACTGAAAGCTGCCATTTCAACATTTACTGTGGCTATAAATAATTTTCGGCTCATCCATTTACACCTTAAATTAATACATTTTTATCTTTATGATTATTACTTTTAACCTATGCAATATATAGATCAATATTAAGTTTTCGGTTATTGGTTTCAATTTCTTAAAATGGTAGAAATAGAGTGACAAAGTGACCTAGACTAACATAAAATTCAATTTTTGATTTCAGTGGCCGTAATAGGTCATGTTTGGGTCAATTATTTACATAGTAAATAATTCCATTCGTGGTCATAGCTTTATCGATATTACTCTTTGTCATACATACTTAAATTTTATGTCATTGAAATGCAAATTTGGTTATCCAAATATATTGAAAACTTTAGTCGACAATGAGACAATGAATTCAGAAATTTGCTTGGTATTTGTGCTAAAGCTGCTGCGAAGGAAGATCGGTTCTATTTTTCTATTTATTTAATGTGGCTATTTAATGAAAAGTTGAAGCAAAATATTATGTTAAGGTAAGATTGATGTGTTATGGTATTGCTGGATTAGTGTCGGGTCATATTTGACTAACTCAAATTTCATGAGCTATGTTCAGTAGTGATATATTTTTTTATAGCCTTAGAAATTAAATTAAAACACTAGTAAGACCGGTAAGAATCGGATAAAATTTTTAAGAATTGGTTGTCATTCCTAGATTTTTTTTAATACTTTTGAAAATTATTTCTTCCCATTAATTTAGTTTGTATGTATAGTTTTCTTAACTATTAAGGTTAAGATAGAGAAAATTATACGAAGACACCACAGTATCAAGAAATATAAAAGCTCTAGTACCGTAATATGTCTATGATTGTTCGATATTAATTTCTATATCCTTGAGTTGTTGAGTTCTTTTAAAGTGATATTTACAATCTTACAAATAATATACATTGAGATATTAATAGATATCATATTGAGGAGCGTTGGGTTTTAATATGTGGTTAAAATTTGTCACTCTATACCTATTTGGATGTAGATCCTGATTAGGCTACTGAAAAACATGCATGGTATATTTTCAGTTTATCTGAGAGGGTAACGAGAATATTATTTGTTTATATTAAGTTCAATACTTATACACTACGGGTGATAAGATGTCATGAGAGTATATGATTAATTTCTTGTCAAACTTGTTAGTATTAGTACCTTAAGAATTTTATCCAACCATTGAAGACGAGCGCATAGTTGTTTGTTTACGGTGACATATAAAATATAAGGAGATTCTTAATATATCTCATATATTTGAGATTTCTATTGATATAGATTTGTTTAAATCTATATATATTTTATTGATATTTAGATTTGGCAAAATTTTAATTGCATTTCAGATATTTAGTTGTCTTCTGACTTTTAAATTGTGGTTACGATATGATGTTAATTTATCTTATATTATTAATTTTATAAATGTTTGATATTATTAATCGAGATACTTTAATATTTTCTATTATTATTTATTATATTTACCTGTTGGACAATTTGCTCAATCTTATATTTTATTGACTACAGAGTAAAGAAGGTCTACAGTAAGTTTAAGGAGTCTGTACATCTACAGCAAAGGTTTCAGGTAGAGATGATATCGAAATCTAGAAAATTCATTAGGAGAAATCATGGAACTTCTCTATTATTTTATTAGTTTTTAGATATTTTTATCCGGACTACATTCTCCAGAGTTGAAATATTGTAGATATTTATAGTTTTTCTTGTTTCGAGGAGATGATATTTATTATGGTTATTTTGTTAATAATGTATTTATAATGAGTATTTATTAGTTTAGTTTTTTGCGTGATCGATTTGGGTTTGGTCGTGTGATTCGGGTTTAGGCCACCACAGTTGCTACCATTGTTGAAGCTACTACAGCCGAACGCCGCCATGAGCTGCCGTGCTGTTGCTTCTGCTACTTGTTGCCACAGCAACATTGCCCTGTTTTGCTGTGTCTGACAACAAAGGCAAGTGATAATCCTTGTGTTTATATGTTCCATCTTCTTTCAAGTGCTTTCACTTTCTAGTTCCTGTGCTGCTCCTCCTTAAAATCCGTTGTGGTTCAAGTAGATTCACATCCAATCAATGTCTACTTCCTTCGGCTTGAAAACACAGCATGGTCTCTGTATGTTGAAATCGAATGTAAGGCTTCATTAAATTTGTTAGTTGCTCAAATGTAGCCGGAAGCAATGGATTGCAGTGAGGAGGGATTCCACTGCAACAAAGAAGAATAGTACTGGTAGGTTAAGAAGAAGATGAACAATATCAGTAATATATGTATATATGTACGTAAAGAAGCAAATAATCAGGGTGGTGACTTTTTAGAGTGGGAATTCCGGTTATTAACTTTCTGTAAAATTTTGTAGTTAATTGAGTCATGGAGAAATTGGAGTAAATAAACTCCCATCGGCTAAAAGTTATAGTATCCTGCAGAATTGATGTTCTTCGTGTTCCGGAATAGTATTGCATGGCTAACGTTTCTGACTTGAAGCAAAACAGGTTATCGATCTAAGCAAAAATGGCAAGCATTAATTAAATAGATATAGAATATCGTATTTTCTCGTAGATGAAGGAGGTGTACCAATCTTTGGTTTTGATCTCACTATAACCGACAGTGAGATATTCTTGTGCTGATGATGTTTAGTTTTCGTAACCCTCGTTATTCTTTAAGAATCAGTAGACGATCGAATACTTTTGGACTGTGGTAACTTATTTAATTAAGATTCAAGTTATATTGTTGTATGCCTTATTATTGAATTATAATTATAAATATCTCGATTTCTTTATGCTAATAATTTAGCGCTAGAGTAAGATTGGTACTTGAACGTTGAGATGGATTTAGAATAAAAGTGGTATTTCTCAGATTTCATTTGATAAAGGTAAAAGTGGTGTGTATTTTATTATTTTTTGCCTTTGAAGTGAGATTAGCAAATTGGTAAGATTAATAATAAGTGGATAGAATCCTACAAGCCAGTGTACAAGGCGACATCTGAGTGGATGTTCGAACATTAGTGAACCCAATTTAGTAGCTGTCATTTTATGGGATTGGATTTGGTGTTTAGCTGTATTGTTTATGAGTCACAGGGCTTAGTTACTAGTAATCAGATACTTAGTACATTCATTGATATTTCTCATTTCTCTCGGTGATAACCTTCTTTATGTTAGTCTTGGTCATATGAATACAGTCTTTATTATCACCAAACGATACTTTTATCAATGTATGTTGTGAAGTTCCTTGCGATATACTCAGAGTTTGTTATTAGCTTCTTACAGTTAAAATAAATGAGATTATATAAATATACTATAATTTTAAGGAATATGGAAACTCGAAATTTTAGTATAGTCAATAGTCGTCTAATATTGATTTCGATACCATGATAGTTATGAGGTATATTACTTAATATGGAGGGATAATTGTAGCAACATAACTATTATATGATCTAATATCGAGAGATATCATGATGATATATGGGCTTGATATGTTGAGTTTTATGTATGAGAGATGGCCAAATGATTCAAAGTGTAGCATTGAAACCACTATATAGGCTACTTTATGAGTGGAGAGGAGTTGGGCACGGTTATTTTCGTACCTTTTGTAAGCAGAGAAAATATACACGGTGAAATATCTATAATTTATTTGATAGTCTTGATAGACAATAGATTTGATTATATATCAAACTTGTGAGTATCAGTTTTCTCGTGGTATATACTTAGTTGATGGGGAAGACATATACAACATTTTGCTCACAATGGTAGAATAAAATTTAGGAGATCATTATGATATTTTGTTATTATTGATACTTTTTTAATTTCAAATTTAGCAAAATCCATGAGTTGCATTTTGTATGAATTTATGAATTGGATTCAGTGAGATTTAAATTTTATGAAATCCATGATACTTTATTGTTATTCATATTTAAAGTATCTAGGTCATTTATACTAATATTTGGATCTAGGGAATCTCAATATTTCTCATGACATTGTACTTTGAGGGATCCGTTTTATTATTAATAAGATTCAGATTTTACATAAGTTTTTTATCTTCGTGGTACGAGACTTTGGTGGGACTTATTTTTGTTATTTTTTAGAATTGTAGTTACAATTAGTGATAGTATTTTTGATAGAGTTTATTATTGAACTTTACATTACTATTATTATTTTTATATATTTAATATTGTTATCTGATAAGATTATTGATTATTATACATTATTATTTATTATCATTTATTAGATATTTGATTTACTATTATATTTTATTGGCTTTATATTCAAGTTGAGTATGTAGTGCTAGTGAGGGATCTTTTATTTTCTGTGAAATTTTTAGATAGTAAAGATTCTAGAGATTTATAGCTAATTTTCTTTTAGTGATGGACATGACATGCGGCGATAGAGAATGGGTGATTTTCTCTCGGGTTGTAACCCTTGTCATTTAGTAGTGTTTATATTATTTTTAAGTTATTTGTTTGATGTTGTAAAGAGATGATAGCTATGTGATTAGAGAATGTTCAAATTTATAATTATATTTTATAGTTATATGATTTGAGATTTCTACGATGAGTTGTCTAGATCAAGTCTAATAATTTGAGCTCAAATCGCCATATTTTCCTTGAAAAAGATGATTATATGCAACAATCCTTAAGACTATATTATCGAAGGATAAGAAAGATAAAAGTTTTGTGGTTAAATAAAGCATTATGTAACGGGTGGTTAAGAAGTAGAGGTTATACGCAATGTAGACATGACATGTAAACAAAGGACCCCCACATGTATAGTTTATGTGTATAAATATATATGTATAAAGTAAATAATTATCTAAGAGATTTTAAAAAGTTTTAGAATAACTTAGAAAATTATAAAAAGGGATAGATGTATACTTACTCTAGAATATTATTAAGTTGGGAGGATGTGAAAAAATTTAAAATAGAGATATTTACATAGAATATTTTAAAAGGTGAATCTTTACTATCCATAATAGATGATAGAAATATTATTTTAACCATTAATTGAAGAGGTGACATTCCTATATAAAAGAATAAATTTCTCTAATTTGAGGCAAATTATAAAAGCTAATCTCACTCAAGATGTTAGGAAGCAAACAACTCAAGTAAAACCATGTAAGGTGAAATTAAAGGATGGTGTGTAAACGAGGGATAACCAGTTTTGAAGAGCTTAAGGGGTAGCTTGAGAGAGAGCTTTTAGGAGTGAGTGACAAAGTAGTGTTTTATACTATTGTACATTACTTCTATAATAAGAAGTATTTTCTCTAAAAATTTTATATCTCTACATATTTTTGGATGAAAATATCGAAAGAGGTTGAATTATTTACGTCACACAGAGTATATTAGGCAAGTGCTACACGAGTAACTAACAAAAAATTGTTATCTTATAACAGGTGCTATTATAGACAAGTTTCATGAGCAAGCTACATGGGATAGTTACACTGAACAACGTCGACAGAAGACTAAGGCTATGTACAAGCTAGCCAACGTTACTATAAGGGGTAACCATTACCGTGTTAGAGGGCAACATAACTAAAGTGGCAAGCATCATGGAGGTGAGGTGCCAGCTAAGAGGAAGTGCATATGAGGTACCTCCAAGGACTCTTTCTCTTAGTTCAAGTTGAGACTTTCTCAGGTGGAAGAAGTCTTCGAAGATGTTAAAGGCCTAGGGGAAGGCTTTGACAAACTTAAGAGGGAGTTTCGAGATTTGAAGGATACGTTGGTGGATACAGTAGAATCTACAATGGCGGAGCTAGATACAAACATAGCGGCATTCAGGGGGATGTTGCAAGATATGATGACAAGTTGATGTTAGGTTATGGATCATCCCCACGTAGGTTTATACTCATTTGATGTGTCAATTGGTGGTACGAATTATACGCGCAGTGAAGGCCTAAGGTACTAATTTCGGCAATATCACACCCGAGTCGTACCTTAAGTGCAATTTACGGAAGTCCCTGTCATTTGACGAGCACCCGAGGTGCGTTTTCCAAAAGGTGGGCACTTGAGGAGCACTCGAGGTGCGTTTTCCAGAAGGTGGACACTTGATGAGGGCCCGATAGGCATTCGAACGCAGCCTGGAGGATAAAAATATGGCTAATGCGCGTTAGGATTGAACCACTGCAATCTGAGCACCATTTTGAGAGAAAAGAAGAGAAAGAGAGAGAAAAGAGAGACAAGAAATATTTGTGCATCCATTTATATTTCAAATAGAGTTTCAATCTCCGTCGACCATAGGTACATTGTTCTTACTGTTGAGAAGAACTTTTATTGGGTTTTATTTCTTCTCTTTCATATTGCATTCTCTATTGTATAAATTTATTTTGAGACAAAGTAGTTTAACATTATATTTAGGATTTGTATAATCGAGATATTATATAGTAGAGATATTTTCAGATATTGAGTCCCGTGGTTTTTCTCCATCGTTTAAAAGAGAATTTTTTATGTAAAAATTGTACATTTGTCGATTGTGTATACTTGTTATGTGTTTGTCATATGTTATTGCGTATTTTTTTGTAATTTAAATAGTAAGTCAGGTCCCAATAATTGGAAGCTACGGTGCAAGACCTAAACGCCAATATTGTATCCATAAGGGAGGATTGTGCCATATGCAAGAGGACATGATTGGCAGGATAATTATTGAAGCACCTAGAGTGGAGACACCCAAGCCCAAACCTTTTGCTAGTGTGTGGGACACAAAGCAATTGGATAGCTTCTTATGACAAATGGAGTTGTACTTTAAGGCTACGCAGGTCATCAATCACCAAAATAAGGTAAGGACTGCAACCCTTTATCTTATAGAAAATTCCATGCTATGGTGGCATAACAAATGTCACAAGGTGGAGAGGGGGTAATGTGCTATAGCAACATAGGTTGATTTCAAGACGAAAGTTATGAAGCAATTTTAGCTGAAGAATGTTGAATACCTTGCCCTTATAAACATGAGGGAGATGAAGTAGGCAGGTAAGGTTGGTGACTATATGAAGGAGTTTGCTTAGCTAATGGTAAAGGTACCTAACATGACTGAGGATGAGCTATTCTTCAATTTCATTGTGGGACTACAACCATGGGCAAGGACACAAATTAAGAGGTGTGAAGTCATGATAGTGAGTGATGCTATGGCCATCACAGAGTTATTGATGGACTTCAAGTTGGGCAAAGATCACCAGCAGGGTGGTCAAACCAAAAGAGGGGGAGATGTATCTAAGGAGCATTGTGGTAGGAGCCCTCCTATGATGGTGGACCACCTCGACGAGTTAAGTTCAAGTAGAGATTGAGACAAGGGTGAGCACAAGGCCCATGAAAGGGATGACAAAGCCAAGGGTAGTGGTGGATGCTTCTTATGTGATGGACTACACTTCACAAGGGATTGCCCTCGATGGGGGAATTTGAATGCCATTAGAAAAGTTGATGAAGATCCTATAGAGGATGATCCACATCGCATGGGGCCAATGCGGCACATCTACAAAATCCAAGCAGTGCCAAAGTAGCAACAAGGTTAGGGATTGATATATATGGATATTGACATCAAGAAAAAACCTATGATGGCAACGCTAGATATAAGGGCAATACATAAGTTGATGATGATGGAAGTTGTGGATAAGTGTAAGCTTGATTTGGTTATAAAGATATGCCAGATAAAGAATGTAAACTCTACCCATCTCCCTATCTTAGGAGTTGTATGAGACAGGTTAGTAAAGATTGGAAGCATGTGGAAGAAGAAATTGGATTTCACAGTGGTGGGCCTAGATGACTATCCACTAATCTTAGGCATTGAGTTCTTCCACTTGGTTTAGGGCAAAGTGATGCAGCAGGATAAATGCTTGTACATTATGGATAGTGATGGGTCACTATATATGGCGGGGTTTCTTTGAGAGAGAGACTTAAAGAAGGGAGCACCAATGCTTGTGCAAAAGATTGGTGCCATTTAGCTGCTCTAGGGAGAGCTAACATTGGACCAGCCTTGCTCAAGAGAGAATGACAAACTAGGACTTGGTCTAAGGTCGAGCATTGAGTAGCAATCATCTACAATCTAGTTGAGCTAGGAGGAGGCAAAGATAAGAAAGGTCAGAGCTACAAGATTGTGATGCCTCTTCACAAGAAGGGCATTGTGAAAGTAGGTGGTGGAGAATGTCACATATGGTTGAAAAGTATAGTAGTTATGCGCTACATAGACGTGACATATGAATAGAGGATACTTAGATATACATCTTATGTATATAAAGGTATATATATAGAGTAAATAATTATCTAGGATATTCCAAAAATATCTAAAGTGGCCTAAAGAAATATAAAAAAAATGAGGGATATATACTTGTTTTAGAATGTTCTTAAGTAACGAGAATGTAAAATTTTTTTTTGAATATTCTAAAAGCAAAACATTTATGTTAAATATTCTAGAAGGTAAAATTTTGCCAATTATAGTGAAGAATGAAAAAATAATTCTAATTATTAGTTGAGGATGTGGTATTTCTATGTAAAGGGATAAATTGCTCTTATTTGTGACAAGTTAATGTAGCAAATCAAGCTCAAAAGGCTAGAGAGTAAGCAACTAAGTGAGGTCAATCCATGGAATGATGTGTAATTGAGGGGGTGGCTGATCTTCAAGAACTCGAGAGGTAGCTTTCGAAGGAGCTTGTGAGAGTGAATGATAAAGAGGCATTTCATACTCTTATACTTGATTTCTATAATAAAGAGTATTTTCTTCAAAAGTTTTATATTTTTATATATTTTAGAGTGAAAATATCAGAAAAGATTGACTTTTTTATAACACAAAGGACATGCTAGATAAATGCTACATGGGTGATCGATGAAAAATATCATTTTATGATAGTTGTGTAGCTTGAAGCAAGCACAAAAGACATTGTATACTAGAATTGATAAGTTTTTGCAAGAAAATGAATTTCTTTAAATATCTTTGTGAGCATATGTACTTTACCCAAATTACAATATCATTTTTTTTCATTTGTTAACGAACACTGATATTATATCTTGTTATCTTGGAATTGAAGTGCACCAAACCAAGGATGTAATTTTTATCTCCCAAAAAGATTAATCTAAAGAAGTTTTTAATAAGTTTAGAGCAAATAATAGTAATCTGATGATTACCACAACGGAGTGTGAAGTCATTTATCAAGGTATTAAAATGGTGGAAATGTAGTTGAAAATTTAAGATATTTAAACTTGTATAATAGATATTTGGGGTTGCTTTTGTTTGTCAGTATATGGAAGATCCTACTTCGTTCCATTTAAAGGCGGCCATGAGTTTTCTTTGCTATAGCAAAGGCATATTAAGTTAAAATTTATTTTATTAATTTCAATCAAATTACATTCTATAACATATATATTTTTGGGGGTTTCATTTGTTAGCTACCAAATGGAAGTTCCTACTTCATTTCATTTAAAGGCAGCCACGAGCATTCTTAACTATATCAAAGATATATTGGGTTATAATCCAGTCTATTCATTTGATTGTAACTTCAGGCTTTTTATATATAATGATATCGATTAAGCCGGAGATGTTAATGCACAGTAGGGTTTGTTATTTTTAAAATACGGGAGTTTACATGGTTGTTTAAAAAATAACTAATTGTTACATTTTCTACGTACAAAGCATAGTATTTGTCCATTTCAAGTTGTGTACATCTAGTTGTTTGTTGCAAGAAGAGCCACCCCAGATTTTCATAGATAACATAAGTTGGCCTGGCCTAGAATTTGGTGTTCTATAGGCAAAACAAGTATATTAATACAAAGTTTTATTTCTTTGGAAAATGTATAACTATGGAGTGGAATCCACCCAATTTTGTTCCTTCTGCAACCCACTGTATGCAGCATGCATTGTCCTCTTCTCAGGTAGTCATAGAGGAGAAGCGGGTTTCTTAACTAGTGTCACAGCAGCACGCATGATAACGCTAATGCCAAAATGGTTGGCGGATGAATGGATGTGCAAGACCTATCCCTCTACTTTAGAGTATATATATATATTTTGGTGGTGGATGTGCCAATTGCCATTGTTGAGGGTGTGGTGTTGGGTTATGGGTCACTCCCGTGTGGGCCCATACCTACTTGATGTGGTGGGTGAAGGTGTAGATCTTTACCGCATGGAGAAAGATCAAGTTGAGCTTGCTAGACGTTCAAGCGGATTTTTCAGTATGGCCGCCGCTCGCTGTGCGCCTGCTAAGAGCTCGAGCGGATTTTTCAGAACGTGCCCTACTCGCTGTGCGCTCGCTAGGGCTCGAGCGGATTTTTCAGAATATACCCCGCTCGCTGTGCGCTCAAGATGCGCTCGAGGGCAGGCCTCCGCCCGCCGCGCGCTCGACACCCTCTCGAGCGCGCGCCAATTATATAAAACGTGTGTTTGCGTTTTAGGTTATTTTTTGAATGAATTCTGAGCGCCGTTCCAGAGAAGAAAAAGAGAGAAAAGAAAGAGAAGAAGAAGAAGAGGAAGAATTGAGCCTCTGTTCGGGTTTTCAATCAAGTCCCAGTTTTTGGTAATCCCATGTACGAGATTCTTGCTCGCTGTGAAGAACGTCTGTCGGGTTTTATCTCTACTCTTATTCTTTATACTTCTTGTACTGGCTGTCCAAGTTATTTGATATTAATTCTTGTGATTTGGGGGTTTGTGTAACCGATCAACTACTACTAGTGGAAATTTCAGATTCTGTGTCCCGTGATTTTTCTTTCTCGTTTCATAGGGAGTTTTCCATATAAAAATTGTGTCTTTCTTGTTCGTGATTGTTTATTGTGTGCCTGATATCGTCTATCACGTATTTTTTCACGGTTCAAACAAACTTTTAATTCTAACAAGTGGTATCAAAGATATTGGTTCGTGTTGGGTATTGTGACTTGTTTGAATCGATGGCATCTTCATCGTCAAAGAATCTGCCGTTCGGCATTGAGCAGTTCAACGGGCAGGACAACTTCATTCTCTGGCAAGAGAGGGTGAAGAACATCCTGACGAGAGAAGGGACAGTAAAGGCGTTGAAGAAGAAGGACAAAAAGCCTGAAAAAATGACCGACGATGAATGACAAGACAAGAGGGATCTTGCAAATTGTACTATTAAGTTGTGCCTGGCGGACAACACTCTCTAAGAAGTTCTTGGTCTAACTGATCCGGCGAAAGTTTGGGAGAAGTTGGAGAACCGTTACAAGTCCAAATCTCTGACAATAAGATTGCATGTAAAGAAGTAGTTTTATAGCTTGCGGTTATCAGAAGGAGGAATTTTTGAGAAACACCTGGACGAATTTAATCGGATATTGACGCAGATGTCTGCTCTTGATGAGAAAATCAAGGAGGAGGACAAGGCGTTGGTTCTATTGGCCTCTCTGCCGGCCACCTATGACCATATCATCACAACCTTACTGTTCGGCAAGGATACCTTAAAGTTGGATGAGGTTATTCTTTTTTGCTCATGAACGAGTCTAGATGATCACAAGGGACTTCATCGTCTTCTCATTCTGAGGTGCTGGTGACTGAATCTAGGAAAAGAAGTAGAGGTAGCCATCAGAAATCAGGAGAAAAAGGACGCAGCAAGTCACAGTCCAGATACCAAAACCTAGAGTGCCATCACTGTGGCAAAAAGGGCCACATCAAGAAACATTGCTATAAATAAAAGCGTGAGAATGCTGAAGGTAATAAGAAAAAGGCTGACAAGACTCGAGAGGAAGAAAGAGCAACTGTTGTTACCAGGAGTAATCTTTGGCTGGTGTGCTAGGAGGATAAGGTGGTAAATCTAGTTGACCTTGAGACAAGTTGGGTGGTAGACAGTGGTGCTTCACTTCATGTCACGTCACGAAAAGAGTTCTTCACATCATACACTCTTGGTGATTTTAGAGTGTTGAAAATAGGCAATGAAGCTATGTCCCGTATTGCTGGCTATGGTGATGTGTGTCTCACCACAAATAATGGAACCAAGTTGCTGTTGAGGGATGTTAGACATGTCCCGGATGTTCGACTGAATCTGATCTCGGTTGGCAAGCTTGATGATGAGGGCTTTTGTAGCATGTTCTGCGCAAGAGTATGGAAGATGACTAGAGGATCTTTAGTTGTGGCTCGGGGCAGAAAAGTTTTCAATTTGTATGTGTTGCAAGCCTCGATTATAGCGGGAGATGTGCATGTTGCTAGAGATAAGGAGCTTTCAGACTTATGGCACCTTCGGTTGAGTCACATAGGTGAGAAGGGCCTGAATTGTTTGACGAAGAAAAATTATCTTCGGGGTATAAAAATAGCTCAACTGAAGACTTGTTCTCATTACATGGCTGGAAAGCAACGATTGATCTCATTCAATGACAATTCATCTACAAGGAAGATTGATCTTCTTAAATTGGTCCACACCGACATATGTGGCCCATTCAAGGTGAAGACTCTTCGATGAGCACTTTATTTCATCACATTCATTGATGATTGTTCTCGAAAATTATGGGTGTATCCGCTGAAATCAAAGGATCAAGCTTTTATGTTCTTCAAGCACTTTCACGCCTTGGTTGAGAGGCAAACAGGGAAGAAACTGAAATGCATCCGAAGTGATAATAGTGGGGAGTACATTGGAGCGTTTGATGAGTATTGTCGTTTTCATGGAATTCTTCATCAAAAGACTCCACCGAAGACACCGTAACTGAATGGGGTAGCCGAACGGATGAATGAGACTTTAATGTAGAGGGTCCGATGTGTGCTTTCGGAGGCGAAGCTCCCTGGCTCATTTTGGGGGGAAGTCTTGAGAGCCGTGGCTCATGTCGTCAACTTGTCACCACATGGTATCTTGAATGGTGAAGTGCCTGAAAAGATATGGATCGGAAAAGATGTATCCTACGATCACTTGTGCGTATTTGGATGTAAGGTCTTTGTTCACGTTCCCAAAGATGAAAAAACCAAGCTGGAGTTAAAGACCAGACAATGTATATTTCTCGGTTAAGGGGAAGATGAGTTTGGGTATCGACTATATGATCCAATTGAGAAGAAGCTGGTTCGATCTAGGGATGTCGTGTTTGTTGAGAACGAGACTATAGAAAATATCGGCAAAGGTTCAGAGTTTGTCTCCAAGAATGATGACTACCGGGCGTGTGATTCAGATCTTCTGCCGACACCTGTTCGTCAGTAGAATGAAAGTCAAGGCAATATTGAAGATGAAGAAGATCACGAAACTGCAGTGCCCGATAGTGATGAGGATGAGGCTATTCCTCCTGATATTGTAGAGCCTATCGAGACTGTTCCACTCCGACGATCCACGAGAGATCGAAGACCCCCTACTCGTCTGTCAGCCGAGGAGTATGTGTTACCTACAGACGGAGAAGAGCCCGAATGTTTTGAGGAAGCAATGGAGGATGAACACAAGGTGGAGTGGATGGAAGCTATGCAAGAAGAGATGGTATCACTGCATGAAAATCACACATTTGAGTTGACAAGGCTACCAAAGGGAAGAAGAGCATTGAAGAACAAGTGGGTCTTCAGATTGAAAACAGATAAAAACAGCTCATAATCGAGGTATAAAGCGAGGCTGGTTGTGAAGGGCTTCAATCAACGAAAGGGTATTGACTTCGACGAGATCTTTGCACAGTGGTAAAGATGTCTTCCATTCGAGTGGTGCTCGGGTTGGCTGCTGTTCTTGACCTGGAGGTAGAACAGATGGATGTGCAGACAACGTTTCTTCACAGTAACCCTAAAGAAGAAATCTACATGGAGCAACCAGAGGGATTCCTTGTCAAGGGGAGGGAGAACTTAGTGTGTCATTTCAAGAAGAGTCTGTATGGCTTGAAACAAACACCAAGGCGATGGTACAAGAAGGTTGAATCTGTCATGGTCAATCAGGGCTGTCAGAAAACGACCTTGGATCATTGTGTTTTTGTTCAGATTTTTTCAGAGGATAATTTTGTTGTTCTTTTGCTCTATGTGGATGATATGCTAATTGTTGGGCGTAATGCTTGTCGGATCACGGAGTTAAAGCGACAGCTTGGGAAGTCCTTTGCTATGAAGGATTTGGAACCGGCGAAGCAAATTCTGGGAATTAGAATTTTTTGCGACCGTAAATCAAGGAAGCTATAGATGTCACAAGAGAGCTACGTGGAGAAAGTGTTTCAACGCTTCAACATGGAAAAGGCAAAATCAGTGAGCACACTGTTGGCCAATCACTTTAAGCTAAGTACTTGTCAATGTCCTTCTACTGAAGATGAAAAAGGCACATATGAAAGGCATACCCTATTCTTCAGATGTGGGTAGCCTAATGTATGCTATGGTGTGTACGAGACTAGATATAGCTTATACTGTTGGAGTTGTCAGTCGATTTTTATCAAATCCCGGTAAGGAGCATTGGTCTGCGGTAAAATGGATTCTCAAATATCTTCGAGGAACTTCTAAGCAGTGTTTGTGCTTTGGAAGCAACGTACCCCTTCTGGTTGGATATACTGATGCAGATATGGCGGGTGATGTCGACTCACGGAAGTTTACTTCAGGATATTTAGTCATGTTTGCAGGAGGAGCCATTTCCTGACAATCGAGATTGCAGAGGTGTGTTGCTCTCTCCACTATTGAAGTGAAATTTATTGCTATTACAGAGGCAAGTAAGGAGATGCTATGGATGAAGAAATTCATTCGAGAACTTGGTCTCAAGCAGAAACGGTATGTGTTGTTTTGTGACAGTCAAAGTGCAATCCATTTTAGTAAGAACTCGTCCTTTCACACCAAATCAAAGCATATTGATGTGAGGTATCAATGGGTGCAGCATGTTATTGACACGGGTTCGTTGGTGCTGGAAAAGATCGGGATCGAGGAGAATGGATCAGATATGATGACCAAGGCATTACAAAATGGGAAGCTTGAAACTTGCTGTGCTATTGCCGGGATGAAGATGTATGGCCCCACACAGTCGTGACGGAAAGTTTGTTGTGTTATAGGTCACTCCCGTGTGTGCCCATACCCACTTGATGTGGCGGGTGGAGGTGTATATCCTCACCGCATGGAGAAAGATCAAGTTGAGCTCACTAGACGTTCGAGCGAATTTTCTAGTATGGCCGCTGCTCGCTGTTCGCCTGCTAGGAGCTCAAGCGGATTTTCTAGAATGTGCCCCACTCATTGTGCGCTCAAGAGGCGCTCGAGCACGGGCCTCAGCCCGCCGCGCGCTCGACACCCGCTCAAGCGCGCGCCAATTATATAAAACGCGTGTTTGCGTTTTAGGTTATTTTTTGAATGAATTCTGAGCGTCGTTCGAGAGAAGAAAAAGAGAGAAAAGAGAGAGAAGAAGAAGAAGAGGAAGAATTGAGCCTCCGTTTGGGTTTTCAATCAAGTCCCAATCTTGAGTAATCGTCACGAGATTTAGATTCTTGTTCTGTGAAGAAACGTCCTCCGGGTTTTTATCTCTACTCTTATTCTTTATACTTTTTTTGGGCTGTACAAATTTAGTTGATATTGATTCTTGTGATTTGGGGTTTGTGAATCCGAATCAATTATTCTTGAAGTAAAAATTTGGCTTCGTGTCCCGTGGTTTTTCTCCCTCGTTTCATAGGGAGTTTTCCACATAAAAATCATGTCTTTCTTGTTCGTAATTGTTTATTGTGTGTTTGATATCGTCTATCACGTATTTTCTCTCGATTTAAATAAGCTTTTAATTCTAACATGTGGCACTTTCGGGTCGTGCATGGTGAAAACATATATATATATATATATATATATATATATTTACTATTTTGAGTTGAATTAATTTTAGGATATCTTTGTTCTATAAATTAAAATTTTACACATTTTAAATTCTAAATAAAAAATAATAGTTATTTAGTATGGCCAATCTTCAATAATGAGTTGCGGTTGTCAACATAATAATACCAATTATCATCCAAAATTCTAGAAATTTTTTATAAGTTTGGGCTTTATATTTTTCTCAGTTGAATATTATCGACGAATATATAATTTTTGACACAATAGTTTTTATTTGCATCTTTTAAATAGTCTTTTTAGCTCAACTACGCTTCTATTTTTCGTTCATTGCAAAGGTTCATCACGGAGTTGGATTTTTCAGATATTTATAGGATCTTTAATGGGAGAAAATAGCTCGTTATGTTTATTTAGTGAAAAAAGGACTTTAAACAATAAATACTTATGTAAAACACCAAATTCAAGAATATGAATCAAAATGATGTTGTATATTTGATATGAATCCATAGCCCTCCCATGACTTAATCACCAGGTCTAAGTATTTAATAATTTTATCTTCACTCAACATATTTTAAATCTATTATTTGAATGTTCGAGCCCAAAACAATTTGACAATTATAATAAACTTTTTTCATGATATCGATACACTCAATTTAATAGAAAATATATCATATAAGATATCAATTGGTATATAATCCTCTAACAATATCTCATGCTTTTAATTAAATCAACGTTAAATTGATAAATTAATTAGGCCCCGATAAATAAGGATAAAACTCTATGTAATGGGATACTATTTTATATATTATTAAGTAAATTTTAATTCAATTTCTTATTTTACTGATGAAGTAGCCTAAATATCTTTGCTGAATCATTTTACATGAGGCTTGACATTTAGGAACATTTTCTTTCATTCACCTATTAACAATTGTGCATAATATGTTGACTTAGATAATGAAACTTATTTGATGAGAAATTTAAATTTTTTGTTCCACAGTTTTTTATTCAACAGACACTTGCAGGAGCATATACTCGCTATAGTACTGCAGGAAGAATTCAGGACGCATCGCCCACGATTTTCTCCGCTGATTTTTCAACCACTATGTCATCTAATTGGTATCGCAGAAAATTCCCACAACCCAAAAATGGAAGGCCGGTGCTATTTTTATTTTTGCGTTAATTTTTCAAATAAAAAGCGGCACCTGCAACACCTTTCTAGGCTATTAGGGTTTCTGTTCTTCTCTGTTTTCTGCTAGCCTGGCCTGCTGGCCCACTACTCGAAAGCTGGAAAGGAAGGAAGCAAGATGGCAAGGCGAAGGTGCTACCTTGACCTGAGCATTGGAGGCGACCTGGAAGGCCGGATTGTCGTTGAGCTCTTCAACGATATCGTTCCCAAAACAGCCGAGAATTTTAGGGCTCTCTGTACTGGGGAGAAGGGCATTGGCCCTAATACCGGCGTTCCTCTTCATTACAAGGTTTCTCCTTCGTTTCTGTCTTCTCCATTATGTCCAGTAACTAGTCTAATGGAAATTCTCACCAAAGTATTGTTCACCTCTTTTTTCATTCCTTGGTTTTCACTTGTGATTCCAAAGGATGCTAGATCTGTTTGAACCAATTGATCAGCTCGGCCTTTAATTCCATAGTTGACTATAATTATTTGCTATCGTTTCAGCTAAATTACTTCATTCATGAAGTGACTAATCTGCTTCTATATCTTTTTTATTATTGTTGGTGAGAAAGTCTGGAAAATTAAGCGCTAGTGATTTTGCTCTGCTGCGCCTCTAACTATTGTCCTTCTGGTGGATGCTGCTTCTACTGGTGGGACATGTGCATAATGGTGCTCCTTTGATATGATTTTTTTTTTTCCAGATTCACGGAGCGTTTTGCTTGTGTGGCCTTCATATACTCGGAATACAATATGTCTTCCAGGGATTAAATTGGAAGTCTAATAAATTCACTCTAGGATGAAGGCCATTATTTTTTTTTTACTCTCTCATTCGTTTTTTGTGCTGAACTTTTCAATTTATTGACTTGAATCAATGTTATTCGGTTGTTTTCCCTGCATTTTGTCCGTTACTAATCAGGTTCAGAATAAAATTGTCAATTTAGGGATGTTCTTTTCATCGCGTTATCAAGAGCTTCATGATCCAAGGGGGAGATATTTCTGCTGGGAATGGTACTGGGGGAGAATCTATCTATGGGTTGAAATTTGAAGATGAGAACTTTGAATTAAAACATGAGAGGAAAGGAATGTTGTCAATGGCTAACAGCGGTCCTAATACAAATGGCTCTCAGTTTTTTATCACAACTACTCGAACTTCCCACCTAGATGGGAAGCATGTTGTATTTGGAAAAGTGATTAAAGGCATGGGAGTAGTCCGTTCAGTTGAGCATGTCACCACCGATGATAATGATCACCCTACCCAGGATGTTATTATCTCTGATTGTGGGGAAATTCCTGATTCGGAAGATGATGGGATTGCAAATTTTTTTAAAGATGGTGACAGTTATCCCGATTGGCCAGCTGATCTTGACGAGAATCCTACTGAGTTGTCTTGGTGGATGACTTCTATTGATTCCATTAAGGCTTTTGGGAACGAGCAGTTCAAGGTAAGGAGTGCAAAGACTATTTTGTGGCTATGACTCTATTTTCAATTTGTTTTTTTTCTCTGCTTCTCGTAATCTTGAATTATTGTTTTCTTTAGAAGCAAGACTACAAAATGGCTCTTCGGAAGTACCGCAAAGCATTACGCTATCTGGATGTCTGTTGGGAGAAAGAAGGAATTGATGAAGGTGAATCTTTTTGTTGGTTGGCTTATTTTTTTACCATCATTTCTGATGCTTCTATGGAAATTGTAGTTCCTCAGTGTTCAGATGTGACACATGAACCTTTCTTTGTCTGCAGAAAAGAGTTCATCCTTGAGGAAGACCAAGTCACAAATTTTCACAAACAGTTCTGTAAGCAATTATATTTGTTTCTTGTTAAGTTTAGTGTACAATGTGAATGAGATTGGCTCAGGTTCATTCAGAAAATGCCATTTGAATCTAGGTATTGAATTTGTTCTCAAGCAATTATTAAGCAGAGAGTCTCATGCTTTCACCCGGTTTCTGGTGGTAATAGTAGAAAGGAAAAATAGGGGTTTAATCCAATCAATTGCAATGTTTGGATCAAGTAAACTACTGTGGAAGACGAAAACCCACTTTTTGTCACTGTTTCAAAAACATGACACAGCTGGGTGTTAGAGAAAAGGCGATTAATAAAGGAATGGGTCAGAGAAAAGAATATTGTCCTGGCATCATAACCCCTCTAAATTCCGTTTATAATGCCGTTTCCCACCTGCTGATGATACCTTATATTTTCTAGCATGTTGATATATGGTATTCTAATTCTAGGCTTGTAAGTTGAAACTGGGAGATTTGAAGGGGGCCTTGTTGGACACTGAATTTGCAATGCGTGATGATGATAACAACGTGAAAGCTTTGTTTCGCCAAGGGCAGGTTGGTACCTCCAGGTTGTGATTATTTTAGTCTTCTGGGGGCCAGTGAAATGTTTATGGTGTTACTTTTAATCTAAATGATTGCCTAGGTTTCATCTTGTAACTTTTCTTTTTGTCATGAAGCCTGCTAATGGCACTCCTTATTTGTTGTGATAATGTTATCTAGTTAGATTTGACGTCTCCTCCTGATGTAAGGTCTTGTTAAAACGACTTTTTTGGTGCTGGTTTTCAGGCACACATAGCTCTTAATGACATAGATGCTGCAGTTGAAAGTTTCAAGAAGGCACTGGAGCTGGAGCCTAATGATGGTTAGTGAAATAAATGCTGATGGTCCAGTTTCACAAACTCAGTTCAACAATCGATTTGGCATAGATGTTCATGATCAATAGGCATAAATTGCGCAGCATCTTAGTTTCTCAGTTAGGTTGAGTTAAATTTAGGTTAGGCGTTTAGTTATTTACAGCTGGTCATGAAATTCTCCAAGTCCCAGCATGGTTAATTAGGGTAATGAACACACCTGCCTTGGAATCGGTAATAGAATGCTTAATCGTGTCTCTTCTTGCAGCTGGAATAAAAAAGGAGCTTGCTGCTGCAAAGAAGAAGGTAGTGTCTCTGCCCACCTCAAAGTTCTGTATAAGAGAAGAGAATTTGTATAAGGAGAAATGATTGTTTATGGAAGGAGGTTTTACATTATGAAATGGTTACAGATTGCTGATAGACGTGATCAGGAGAGAAAAGCCTACTCCCGGATGTTCCAATAGCCCCTCCTGCATGCCAACTCGGTATGTTGGAAGTTTTACATCTTATTAGTTGTGTTCGAACCGGTTTTCATACTTAAAATAAAATGTCCATGCCAGCTTATTTACAGCAATACGACCCTATTATTATTCTGAGGGATTTTTGGTGCGGTGAAATTTGCTTTCAGGCCGTGTTGGAGAGCTGATGGGGAAAATCGAGAGATCCCAGACGATGGACGGGAAGCAACGGTGGAACGGCCAGCCTGAACCAATTTTAAAATGAGAAAAGCCAGTGCCAATTTTATAGACATTGAAGGAGCAAGAAGATGGCTACTACTGACGGGTTTTTGTAGATTGGCTGAAAAATCCTTTGTTGTGAGCGTCCTATAACAACTGTTACTATTATAAAGTGGATACTTTCCATTGAACTCTAAACTATGCAATGGTGTTTAGGGCCTTCGGCGGCCATGAATTGAACCCTTCGTTTGGTTTTGATAAAAGTTCTGGTCTTGAAATTTTATTTTTGTTTACTTCAATTTACCATTTCCCTTATCATTTTTTGAGCTAATTTTTGTTGATTTCTGTTGTTAAAATGAACAAAATGTTCTCATTTCCTTTGATAAATTTAATGCAAACTACTAAATTTATGAGATAGTTGTTTATTTTGCCTTGCCACCCCAATTTTCAATCTTATACTCAACTGTAATTATTTTTGTTGTTTTCTTTCAGTTAACCACCTAAAACTTTCGTTGTTGTGAGAGTGTGTGTGCAGACTTGATAACATATTAGACTATTTAAACATTCAATTATTTTATTTATTGTGTACATTTATATAGTTAGTTTATTGTTTGTTTACCACATCTGGAATGAAATTTCAACCAATATAATAATATTTATTAAATAATAAAATTAAATTATTAAAAAGAAAAAACAGAGGGTGTAAAATATTTTCTCTTAAAAAATTGGAAAAAGGTCCAACTATGCTGTAAACCTGATTAGAATTAGGTTTAGGCCGAACTCGGGTCTAATTTAAAGCAAAACTTAGGTCAGGCTCGGAGAAACTCGGGAAGCGCGTGCTAGTAGAGGCAAGTGAGAGGGAGGGAGGAGGAGAGAGATGGTTAGGGTTTAGAATTGAATATCTTCATCATTAGTCGGCGAAAATTTTAACAAAGTTTGTTCGTACGTGTGAAGTTTTACTTAGCAAAAAAAAAAGCATGTGAGAAGTTTCGTTAGTATTTATTGAAGAAACTCCAATCCTTAAGAGGTCTGATCGGAGCTACTTGTCAGATATTGAGGAGGTGGGCTATCGCGATTGTCCACAGCTGAGGATCGAACTCGCAGACATGACCGAGGTACCATGTCACTCCGTCTCACCTCATTATCCCATTTAATCTCGTTGGAAGCGAATGTCATGTTAATGAAAAACATCAGGGCTTTTTGTTGTGCAAAGCATTTTTTGCTTGCAGTTTTATCAGCTCTTGCTTCATGTAACTCTAGATGTGGATTTGCCTCTTTTTGAACCTTAATCCATCCATTTGGGAATTTTCTATCTTGTTTTTTTTTTTTCTTTTTAAAATTATGCATCATGATATCGGACCTTGCAATTCGAAACATCTCCAATTTGTAACAGTGTCGTATTTCATTTTAAGAATATAACCGTTTGAGATTTGTTACTTCTCAAATCTTGCAACACCGTTGGCTTGAACAGAATGCTTTGGACTAACGAATTACTGATGTTTTCCTTTATCCAGTATTGGGTCAGCCAGGGAAACAAATGGTGCGACTTTTGCAAAATATTCATATCAAACAATCCAGCTACCATTAGAAATCATGAACTGGGTCAGCGTCACAAGGATAATGTAGCCAAGCGGCTTTCTGACATGCGGAAAGAGAAGGCTGCCAAAGACAAGGAGGAAAAGGAAGCAACCCGTGCCATGGAACAAATTGAAGCTGTAAGAATGTCTTATGTTCTGTCCTATGGATCTTTAACTATCATGAGTTGCTGCTTTATGGTGTCTGAATTTGGTCATCAATTTTGTGAATTTGCATCCCGATTGCTGAATCCCTTTCATTGCCTCCATTGCCACATTGAATGAAGGAAGAGAAAGAGAGAGAGAGAGAAGACAAGGGAATAGAGAAATGAAAACAGTCAGAAGAAAGCTTACAATTCTCATGCAGTATCCATTCATTTTCTTTTTTGTTTTTTTATGACAAGGACACTTCAGGTACATGACCACCTACAAGAACCAAGCATCAGTTTAAGCCTAAAAACTCAATATGGAGGACTTCAGACTCTGTTTTTTTTTTTTTTTTTTTTAATACTTGGCTATGTTTTTCTTAAGAAAAAACCTCTCTTTATCGCTCTTTGTTGTTGGTGTTTTTGGTTTGGTGTCAATGTTCTGCATGTATTAGATAATTTGGGGTTTCATTATTTTCTTTCATCTGCTTGCCAGAAAGCTAGGCGCAGTTATCAGAAGGATTTAGCATCTTTTCAGGAGGCAAGACAGTCACATGCCTCAGCGTTAGATGATAAAGAGGGAAGTCCAGGTACTGCTAGGGTCCTTGCCCTTACAATGTTGGTTAACTTAGTTGTTTCTTTGTTACTGGTAGTAATTGGTTATGTTTGAGCTCTTCTACTGCATCTCATTGACATGGTGTGCGTTCTAAATTTGGCATGCCCTGATTGATACTGAAATTTTAAGATGTAGTCTTTTTGCATTCTTTCTGGGTTGTTAAATTATCATAGGGACTGCATTGTTGCTAAGTCTTACATCACTTGTGGTTAGTGTGGAGAGCCAAGTGATGCAGGTTCCTTGGATTAAACCTGGATTCAATTATCATATAAGTTAGTAAATTTTAGCTAAGGCTGAACACAGTTGTTTAAACTGAACCGTTAGCTCAAGCCTTGATTGATTAGATTCATGAAGGTTTCTTCAGTAGTCTGCGGCTTTGTGATCTTCCCTTGAAGATAAGATGGATGAGCTAGAAAATTCACATAGCCATGTTTGATAAATATAGTAGTGCAAAGCACGATGAGTGAGAGGTTGTCCACTTGTCCATGCATCTTCTGTTGACAAAACCACAGAAAGATGGGTGGACCAATAAGTAGTTGATAACTAGCTGTGCTTCTCAAATAACAGTCTTGATATTGATAGGATGTTCTGTTCCATGAAGATTGGAATTGCCTTAAAAATTTCAAATAGAGTGACAATAATCTCAGAGTGTTCAATAGCCATAAGCAGCATGATTTCTCCCGTTTGTGATGCCATTTGTATGCCAAGAATTGTAGTTTTGGAGTCGACAAGCTCCAATTAAAATTCCATTGCCCAGCTTGAGAAAACTATATGATTTTTGTATTATATTTAGAAAATTCAGGGTTGCATAAGATTTTCTGTCCGCATGCCTAGTCCATTGGGCTAGGTTTCAGTGGTTGCAATCGATTATATATAGTGGTCAAACATATGGCATGAGCTTGTTCTCTGATCAATCAATGGTTCCTGGCAATTGAAATTTCAGTATCATTTGCTTTTGTAAATTTATTCTTCTAACAGATTAATCTTGACATTAAAGGATCAGCTTTGATGCAGCCATTAAGATTGTTTTATTATGAGTTAGAGGCACATGTTCAAGCCATGTAAACATACTTTATATAATGTAGGAATAATGCTACTTACATTAAATCATTCTCATGCACCAGACCATCCGTTTAACCTTGTTCTTCTTCTTGGTGGGTTCTCATTGAGCTAGTTTGCTGGATAAATGCTGGACCAGATTTTTCTTTCTTTCTAGGCTTCGACTTTTCTATTCAGAAACATCATTCTTCGCTGTGTGAATTATTCTAGTATGTGCTGGCTTCTTGTGGTTCCCTAGATGATAAGTCTGAATGATGGTAGTTTGAAATTATGACATCTGTTCAGGCTATCATTATGATTTGCACACCGGCATTAACTATGATCCTGATTCTGTCTTTTACTATTATGATGTTTTACTATTATGATGCTTTAGGTGAAGGAATAAAAAGCTGGATTGTTGATTCTGTTTAATTCATATCGGTGCCAAAATATTTTGTGTATTTTCTTCTATTTGAACAGGTAAGCGGGTGACCCAGGAAGAGG
The DNA here is from genome assembly GCA_033239525.1 of Nepenthes gracilis. Taxonomy (NCBI): domain Eukaryota; kingdom Viridiplantae; phylum Streptophyta; class Magnoliopsida; order Caryophyllales; family Nepenthaceae; genus Nepenthes; species Nepenthes gracilis. Next base: position 8,192,811 of record BSYO01000026.1, on the reverse strand, counting down.
CATGTGCTTCTGCTCAGAATTCAGCAAGGTCCATGCTCAAAGAACCCTGGAAAAGACCTCTTGGTGTTTCATTGACCGGACAAGTTACAGTGGAGGATGCTGTTAGATCTAAAGGTGGATCTGCACCTGGGCCTGTGGTAACAATGCCTTTGAATCCCATGAGATCAGTGAAAGGGGCTGCTTCTTCGGTTGCCATTGGGAAGAGAAAGAGGCCAGATGAGAAGCTCAAGGTTGTGCCCGCTGAGGAAGCTGCTGCACTTCAGGCGAGGGAGGCTGCAAGAAAGAGAATGGAAGAGAGGGAGAAGAATTTGCTCGGTTTGTATCGGCATTGAGACAGTAAGAATAGCCGAAGTTCCTTCCTGACTAGGCTAATTTGAATTCTATCTTCTGGTAATAATGATGTTCACTGCTGTCTGTTTTGTCTGGGGTCCCTAATTGTTGTACGGATTAGGGAGCTTTCCAATCTTCAATTGCGGGTCGATCTGGATCGGGTCCGGTCTCCGTCACTGATAACCAATAACCTGCACAACACGAACCATAAACAAGAGATCAGATGACAACGGGGTTATTCTTTGTTGACACTCCGATACTCAAGTCAGATATTTTCTGCAATAAATGGATGAATGCACGTTTAAAGGTAAACATGGTGAGAATTCAAAGATGCAGCGATGAGGGGAGTGTGAGAGGGATGTATTTGGAGGCTTGAGTTTCGTGTACGCCCGGTAGAGGGCCGGCTTACCTGTACGCCGCCAAAGGGTGGCTTATAAGTGCACCCACGGAGGACGACTTGGAGGTGCGCCCGACAGAGGGGTGGCTTATAGGTACGCCCATTGAGGGCGGCTTAGAGGTGCGCCCGATAGAGTGGCGGTTTATAGGTACGCTCGACAAAGGGGTGGTTTAGAAGTGCGTCGACAGAGGGGCGGTTTTTAGGTGCTCTCAAGAGGCGGCAAGTGCACTCGGGCGGCTTAGAGGTGCGCTGCGGATAGGCCGAACAGAGGTGCGTCGAAGAGAGGGGGCGGCTTTAGGTGCGCTTGAGGAGGGCGGCTTGAAGTGTGCCCAGCAGATGGGCGGCTTAAAGGTGCGTCCGATAGAGGGGTGACTTTTAGGTGCGCCATCGGAGAACGGCTTGGAGTGCGCCCGATAGAGGGTGGCTTGGAGTGCGCCCGGCAGACGTGCGACTTAGAGGTGCGCCCGATAGAGTGGCAGCTTGTAGTTGCGCCCGCGGAGGACGGCTTATGGGTGCATCCATGGAGGGCGGCTTGGAGTGCGCCCGGCAGATGGGCGACTTAGAAGAGTTGCACCCGTGGAGGGCGGCTTATAGTTGCACCCGTGGAGGGCGGCTTGGATTCGCCTGGTAGAGGGGCGGCTTAGAGGTGCGCCTGGTAGTGGGGCGGCTTATAGTTGCACCCTCGGAGGGCGGCTTATTGGTGCGCCCATGGAGGGGGGCTTGGAGGTCCGTCTGGCAGAGGGGCGGCTTATAGGTACGCTTGACAGAAGGGTGACTTAGATGAGAAGGACTAAGTTGTACTAGTGAGTAAACGTTCGGGTTACCTGAATAGAGGATTAACTCTTGGACAACAAGCTCTTGACTCCAGGATGGAGGGATCGTGATTCTAAGACGGAGGGCTAATGGCCTCCTGGTTAGCGGAAGGCTGAGGGCCTCCGGACGATGGAGGGCTGAGGGCCTCCGGATGGGAGGAGGGCTGAGGCCCTCCTGGTGGCGGAGGGCCGATGGCCTCCGTGCCTTCTGGAAGGAGGAGAGCTCCGCGCCTCCTGAGTGGAGGACTGAGAGCCTCCGAACAGGAGGAGAGTTGAGAGCCTCCTAGTGGTTGAGGGCTTCCTAGTAGGCGGAGGGCTGAGAGCCTTCTAACTGACAGAAGGCTGATGGCCTCTAGACAGGAGGAGGGTTGAGGGCTTTCTGGCGGTAGAGGTCCGACAGCCTCTAAACAAGAGGACTAAAAGCCTCAAGAACTGGAGGTGGCCGAGGGGCCCCGGATGGGTGGAGAGCCGAGGGGCCTCCTGGATGAAAGGAGGGTCGAGGGTCTCCCGGCCGCCAGTTTGCTCTCATTGAAGATCAGCTAGCAACGGCTATGCCATTCTCTGAGCCATATGGAGTTTCTTCGAGCTTCTCCAATTTGTCCTTCAATGCTTGAGGATACTTGCTTTTATAGTAGGATTTGCAGATGTACTATTTTTCCAAAAGTAATGTAGGACTTTTACTTTGAAAGAATTATATTAAATTGTAGGCTTGCTGCAGGGCCTGGCCCATGATTATTGGGCCCATCACTTGCCCCCACGCCGGTAGATCGAATTTTCGGCCTTCGGTATGTTCATGATGGGACGAGACTGATCATATTGTCCCCTTGACTTGGATTCATTGACCAAAATGTTTGAATCTTAAGAGTGGAGGGAACCAGATTGATGGTTGACCAGCTTGGTGGACCGAATCACTTGATCCGGAGAACGGAACAGAGCCGAAAATATGGTTGTCCGATTTTGTTGACCGGCGAAGTGCTCGAAATCGGAGAGCAATTTAGAGCTGAAAAGCTTCGTTGACCGCCGAAGTGCTCGAATTTGGAGAGCAGTTCAGAGTCAAAAAGCATTGTTGATCGACGAAGTGCTCGAATCCGAAGAGCAGTTTGGAGTCAAAAATCTTTGTTTGACTGGATCCGTTGATCAGAAAAGTACTCCAATTCGGAGAGCAGTTCGGAGCTAAAAATCTTTGTTGATCGGATCCGTTGACTGGCAAAGTACTCGAATCCGGGGAGCAGTTCGAAGCGAAAAATCTTTGTTGACTGAAAAAGTTGACTGCAAAGTGCTCGAATCTGGAGAGTAGTTTAGAGTCAAAATTTTTGTTAACCGGATCCGTTGACCGGCGAAGTGCTCAAATCTGGAGAGCAATTTAGAGTCGAAAATCTTTGTTGGCCGGATCCGTTGACCGAGGAAGTGATCAAATCCGGAGAGCAGTTCAGAACCGAAAATCTTTGTTTGCCGGATCTGTTGATCGGCAGAGTGCTCAAATCCGGAGAGTAATTCTGGGCCGAAATCTTTGTTGATCGAAAAAGTTGACTGACGAAGTGCTCAAATTCGGAGAGCAGTTCAAAGTTGGAAATCTTTGTTGATCAGAAAAGTTAACCGGTGAAGTGCTCGAATCCTGAGAGTAGTTCAGAGCCAAAAATATTTGTTAGCTAGATCTGTTGCGAGCCTTTCGAGTCTCAAGTAAGACCTAGGAGTGTGTAGAGGAAAGATCTCACGCTCGAGGTCAATCTCCTCAGTGTAATGACGCACTTCGAGAGGTCAGGAGGTGACTTGCCTTAAGATAGCTGATCGTTCGAGCTGTAGCAATAGGATGCACCTTGCGCTCTTTGGAATGGCTCTTGCCATTGGCGAGTCAACCAATGGGACTAGGAGTGAGGAGCCCCCAGGAAGCTCAGTTGGTGAAACTGGGGATCCTTTAACTCTCGGATCGAACAAATGGGTCGATATTGTGACCACGACCAAGCCTGGGATCCCGATCTTTGTGACTCCCTCTTCGAGGATGCCGCTTTGCTTTCTAGTGAGTGTCAGGGCTGCTGGTGTTAATTTGCATTGGATCCTAATCATTCCCGTGAAGGGAAGTTGTGGCCATGAGGAGACGTGGTTGTCATCTAAGCCTTCTGGCCTTGGACGAACACATCTGGTTGGTTGTGCTCGCCCCTAATAGGAGGAGGTCATGGCGCTGAGAAGATGAGGTTGCTGGCAAGCTTGGAAGCTATCGTTACCGGGCTTTTGCTAGCCTAGGCCGTCACTCGCATGTACTGTCAATGCTCAGTCCTTCTTGAGGATGTCATAGCTTTCATGCATCTGGTCCTAGTCTGCTGACTATCATTGACTGATGGTGCTCTCTCATTCGGGAGGAGGTTGCCACACGTATGTTGAAAAGCTCCCTAAGGTTTTGAATTTGACCACACATTAGACGCTCGATGACGGGATTGAGGTTTAATTTGACCGCTTACGGGTCGCTTGGATGACCAGGGTTTAATTCGACCGCTTATGAATCGCTTGAATGACTAAGGTTTAATTCGACCGCTTACGGGCCACTTGGATGACCAGGGTTTAATTCGACCGTTCATGAGTCGCCTGGATGACTAGGGTTTAGTTACGACTGCTCATGGGCTGTCTGGATAACCAGAGCTTAGTTACAAACGGATGAAAACCTGCCCGAATTAGGGGCAGTCTAGGTCGTATGATTTTATGCAGTGTTATGTAATCACTCGTATGAGTAGATAATATTTTTATCCTATTAACGAAAATATGATTCAAGCAAGCAGTATGGAATATGCAAGACTTACCTGGATTCGGCGTGGAATTATCGTCGGCGTGTTAGTGGTGCTTTTGTAATCGACTCATCGTATCAAGTGTACGGCTAGCGTGCACCATTTCGGAGGGTCGTCAGGGCACTTTGGTAGGCGCCTCGGTTTCGGTCCCTATACTCCGTAGGATTCGGTCCTGTGCCATGAATTGGTTGGGTAGCGTGCTATTGCCGCACTAGGTAGCTTGTTGGCCAATGGTTCGGGTTCTGTTGTCGGCTGATACTGCCTCAGGTGACCCGGATCAATGCAGCGCTGGGCTAGATGATATTTTCTGTGGTGCAATGGGTGGTGGGTCGAGCATGTGGAGCCCTCATTGCAAGTTTTTCCATGACTTTTATAGGGCTGCTGCAGTGCAATAGGTGGCAGCGGGATCGGCCTACTGACTGGAGTGATACTGTGTGGTGAAGATCAGGCCGGAGAAGATCTAGCGGCGAGCGCTCGGGTAGGCTAGAGAAGATCTAGTGATGAGTTCTGGTAGGCCGGAGAGATCTACGGCGAGGAGCTCCGACAGGCCGGAGAGATCTACGATGAGGAGCTCCGACAGGCCGGAGAGATCTACGACGAGGAGCTCTGACAGGCTGGAGAAGATCTGACGGCGAAGAGCTACGACAGGCCAGAGAAGATCTAGCGATGAGTTCCGACAGGCCAGAGAGATCTGGCGGCGAGAGCTCCGGCAGGCAAGAGAAGATCTAGCGATGAGGAGCTTCGGCAGGCAAGAGAAGATCCGACGGTGAGGAGCTACGATAGGCTAGAGATATCTAGCGGCGAGGAGTTCCGGTAGGTAGAGAAGATCTGACGACGAGAGCTTCGTCAGGCTAGAGAAGATCTAATAATGAGAGCTCCGACAGGCTAGAGAAGATTTGGCAATGAAGGTGACCGCCTGGAGAGCCGAAACGCTACTTAATTTGATTGGAATGCCGGAATGCTCCTCAGTTTGACTGGAATATTGGAGAGCTCCTTAGTCCGAAAAACTACAACAAGCCGACTGAATGAGAGACAAAGTGCCGGAGAGTTTTTGCGTTATGTAGGGCTCCAATACGCTCTATTTAGTTGAAGAGCGAAGGATGGAAGTGAAGCTTAAGTTTTTAGGGAAGCTTTGTTACCTAGTCTGGCCCTTTGGCCTGGCTTCTTAGAACCAAATCGATCACTTCTCTGAGAGTGGGCCCTGTCGCTCGGATACTTGCGAATACCGAGGTCATGGGGCTGATGAGATAGGTACTGGGGGCCGCCTGGGTCCTAAGGTCGTCATGCCGATTGATCATCTGAGGATGTGACTTTCTCGGATCGCTTGAAAGCTGATCGAAGAAGCCCCCAATATTACATCGTCTGACGGATGCAATCGGTCAGGAAGAGGGTGCTCTATTGAATGCCGCGCGCTCGCACATTTGGCATCTATCACCTATTGGTATGGCTACCCGACGAGGGGTCGTTGCCATGGGAGGTGATAACTTCAACTGACGTGCTTGCTGGAGCACGGATATTGACTGTGTTTGTTTTACGTAAGAGATTGAGTGCTGAGGGGAGACGTTAGATTTTTTATTGCGTTTTCCACAGATGGCGCTAATGTTGCGTCTCGGGTCCCCAATTGTTGTACGGATTAGAGTGCCTTCAAATCTTTCGTTGCGGGTCGATTTGGATCGAGTCCGGTCTCCGTTACTGATAACGAAGAACCTATACAACACAAACCACAAACAAGAGGTTAGAGGACAACGGGAGGCTATCCCCCGTTAACACTTCGACGCTCAAGTTAGATATCTTTCGTAATAAATGGAGGAATACACGTTTAAAGGTAAACGTGGTGAGAATGCAAAGATGCAGCGATCAGGGGAGTGTGAGAGGGATGTATTTGAAGGCTTGAGTTTCGTTAATGCGCCCGATAGAGGGACGACTTACCTGTACGTCTGCGGAGGGCGGCTTGGAAGTGCACTTGGAAGAAGGGCGGCTTGGAAGTGCACTTGGAAGAAGGGCGGCCGCCCAATAGAGGGTCGGCTTAGAGGTGCGCCAGGCAGAGGGGTGGCTTAGAGGTGCGCCCGTGGAGGGTGGCTTGGAGTGCACCTAGCAGAGAGGTGGCCTATGGGTGCGCCTAGTAGAGGGGCGGCTTTTAGGTGAGCCCGTAGAAGGCGGTTTGGAGTGCGCCCAGCAGGGGCAGCTTAGAGGTGTGCTCGACAGCGGGCGGCTTTTAGGTGAGCCTGCGGAGGGCGGCTTGGAGTGCGCCCGATAGAGGGGTGGCTTATAGGTGCGTCCGGTAGAGGGGCAGTTTAGAGGTGCGTCCGGTAGAGGGGCAGTTTAGAGGTGCGCTCGGTGGAGGGCGGCTTTACTTGCGCCCACGGAGGGCGGCTTATAGGTGCGCTCACGGAAGGCGGCTTGGAGTGCGCCCGGCAGAGGAGCGGCTTATAGGTGCTCCCGGTAGAGGAGCGGCTTATAGGTGCGCTTATAGAGGGCGGCTTAGAGGTGCGCCCAGTAGAGGGGCGGCTTATAGTTGCGCCCATGGAGCGCGGCTTAGAGGTGTGCCAAGTGGAGGGGCGGCTTATAGTTGCGCTTGTAGAGGGCGGCTAATAGGTGTGCCCATGGAGGGCGGTTTGGAGGTGCGCCCGACAGAGGGGTGGCTTATAGGTGCGCAATACAGAGGGACGATTTAGAGAAGGGCTAAGTTGTACTAGTGAGTAAACGTTCTGGTTTCCTGAGCAGAGGATTAACTCTTGGACAAGAAGTTTTTGACTCCGGGATGGAGGGATCGTGACTCCAAGACGGAGGGCTGAGGGCCTCCGGACAGGAGGGTTGAGGGCCTCCGTGCCTCCTGGAAGGAGGAGAGCTCCGCGTCTCCTAGGTGGAGAACTGAGGGCCTCCGAACAGAATGAGGGTTGAAAGCCTCCTAGCGGCGGAGGGCCGAGGGCCTCCGGACTAGAGGAGGGCTGAGGGCCTTCTGGCAGACGGTGGGCTGAGGGCCTCCGGAAAGGAGGAGGGCTGAGAGTCCCTTGGCGGCAAAGGGCTGAGAGCCTCCGAATTGGAGTAGGGATGAGGGCCTCCTGGCAGACGGATGACTGAGGGCCTCCTAACTAACAGAAGGCTGATAGCCTCTGGACGGGAGGAGGGCTGAAAGCCTCCTGGCGGCAAAAGTCCGATGGCCTCTAAACGAGAGGACTAAAAGCCTCATGAACTAAAGGTGGCCGAGGGACTTCGGATGGGCGGAGAGTCGAGGGGCCTCCTGAATGAGAGGAGAGTCGAGGGTCTCCTAACCGCCAGTTTGCTCTCATTGGAGATCGGCTAGCTACGGCTATGCCATTCTCCGAGTAATATAGAGCCTTATGAAGCTTCTTCGAGTTTCTCTAACTTGTCTTTTAATACTTGAGGATGCTTGCTTTTATAGTGAGATTTATAGATGTACTATTCTTTCAAAGGCGATGTGGGGCGTTTACTTTGAAAGAATTATATTGAATTGTAGGCTTGCTGCGGGGCCTAGTCCATTGGCCCATGGTTATTGGACCTATCACTGTCCATTGGTAAGATTTAATGTAGGCATAAAATTGATGGTAACCGATACTTAGAGATATACTATATTGGTGTTGAATGGGTCATCCTTATCTAAATGTGTCAGCACGGCACGAGACAAATATGTATTGGGTTGACACGACACGTGGCTTGCTTGTGCTAGGCTGTGCGTGACGCTGAATGACCCTAATATTAAAAAATAAAAATATATATAAAAAATAAAATTATATAAAAAATGATAAAAATATATCACATTTTATTTATTTTATCGAATATTTTTAACATTATAATTTATAAATATAGATAAAATATATTTAATAATAATTTACTTATATTTAAACTTTACTTATATTTTTATTATCATTATTTTTGAAGTCATCTTCTATACTAAAACTCAAAATGATTGAATTTTTAATGTGGTCTTATACGTTTAATTAATTTTTAAAAATGATGAATATTTTTTATAGTTTTCAATATCTTTTTTTTTTAGTAGTAGTGGACATGGGAAGGGACAAGCAAAAAGAGTAAGTTCAGGGGGAAAAATTATTCAGGTAGAAAATATGGATTTTGACAATTTATTCTTACTTCTACTGTTCTTAGAATGGCTAAAAAAGCTTGGGTCGTATATTGAATATATGGCTCAAGTCCTTTGTTTTTCGGGCTGTGTATGTTCAAAGATCTACTTTGCCTTGTTGTGAGCAATATGCTTCACTAAAATGAACTATAAACTTTGTATTTTTGTTCTCCTTCCATTCAAATCATTGTTATTAACTCTGAAGGATTGTAGATGGATTAGAGAGACTTCTCATATACACTCAACAGTGTGTTTTCTCTTGCTGCGTCCACTACCATTGTTGAAAATGAAGTGAACTCCGTGCTAGGCAGTATTCCTTTCACATTTAAACAGGCCATTGTAATATAGCTCAATCTCCATTAAAAAATGATATATTTCTCTCTTACTATTTGATTTTATTGCATATATCACTGTTATTCTCTAGTGAAAGTTACCAAATGGTGGGTTTTAGCTGCAAGATTTCTCGGCCTAATTCGTGCTTCATTGCTGGGTCGAGTTATTTTGATTCGTGTGTGTGAAAGCGAGGAAATAAAGAAGCAATCGAGGGGGTTGCTTCTTGGTTCCGAGTAAGTAGCCTTAGATGTTTCATGTGTAATGTGTAAGGCAACTATTCTTCACTTCATATTTAGCTTTAATTAACAAAAATGATATGGTAAATATAAATTTCATACTTAAGACAATAGTTAAATTAAACCTAGCCAAAGATGGAAGAGAATGAGTTAACAATGAACAAATCCTCATTTATTCTTGTGTCTTTTTCGGTACGGACATCATCCTTTTTAGCCACTAGTAGGGGAAGTGCATTATCTATTTTCTCTCTCTTTAGGATACTTTCATGCAGGAGTAGTTGAAAAGAAAGGGGTGAATGCTTAGCTAATACTCTGTTTTGCGATATTTTTTAAAATATATAAATAAATTTATCTATGTAATGGCTACATTATAAGTATATGCATATAAATTATTTGCTGCTAATGATGCAATTGATCTTTACTTCCCTTGCCTAACCCTCGTCAGAAAATAGGTATGTTTTTTTTTTTTTTTTTGGTACTTATTTTAAAGTATGATTTTTTTTCAAATTTAACTCAATGGCTATTAGTATTTGTAACTTCAATAGATAATAAATATCAAATTCAAGAAATGGTTGAAAAACAAATAGATCGAGATATAAAAGAAAAACTTTAATAAAAATATGTTTGATATCTAATGACTTATATATATTATGTTTTTTAATAATTCAACCAACACGTTGAAGAACTCGTTGTATTAAATGGAAAATCAAAAGAGATGATAATTCTGAGCATCTCCTGTAGTGCATCAGCCTTCTGTTTTAGATTAATGTATTTTTGGTTAACATTTCTTTTCATGCAAACCCTATCCCCTTATAACAACAAAAGAAGCTGCAATTTCCTAGCTGAATACAGAATTCTTAAACCCAGGATTCAGTCCATGTATGGCAAGTGGGGGATTTGCATTAGAATGAAATGTCATTTCTTGGCTGAATTCATGAGCACATAGAAAGTCATGGTTGGTGGCTGGAAGATTTACTCCGTAGAAGTCCATGTGTTTTTATGGAGGAGTGGAGTGGGCCAAAGGACATGAGAGCCAGAAGCATATATGAGGGTGTCCTGAGAGCCTCCATGGGAGTCCATGTGTATTGAGCACAGCCTTGTATATCTTACTTCTCTGTATTTGTGGTTGAACAAGGGATGGCTGAGATGTATCCATTGCTCGCTCTTGGTCCTCTGCTTCGTTGGGTGGGTGGATTTTGTTCTTGATGTTGCTCCAACCAAGCTGCTGCTGGATGTCTTGTGGCCAGTGTGGTGTAACTGATGGAGCTCGGTCTCGGGATGCTGCCTCCGCTGTTTTGGGTGAATCACCTTCCGAATGGCTGTGGATGGGGCTGTGCTGCAGTGGTGAGAGATGCCATGCTGTTGCCCGCTGGAAGCGCTGAGCACCAACTGCTGTGCTGATTTTTTGTTTTTTTGGACATGATGCCCACTGGTTGTTAGAACTTGTGTTATGTGTTAATGTTTTCGTGTGCATTTTGTTATACTATCTGCTCGGGGAATGTCCTAGCGTTTTATGTATTATTTCCAAGTCAAAACACTTGGACTTAATGCATAGTCTGTATAATTTTTTTTCTCCCATTAATCCAAAATTCTTACTTACCAAAAAAAAAAGTATATCTTACTTCTACACTTTGCTCTTTTTTTTTTTAAAAAAATTGTTGTAAGACAATTTGTGCTTTTTATATGAAATTCACTTGTGTTTTTGATCAATATAAATTTGATATTTGTATTACATTTTTATCTAATAAAGTATATAATTTAAATATAAAATTATATACTTTTTGTGGTAATTATTTGTTATTAAATATAATATTTAGTGACAATTTAAAAATATATTTTAGTAACAAAATTATTTTGTTTTTAAATAATGTTATTTAGTGACAATTTATTTTTTGTCACTATAGAAATCTTTTAGTGACAAAATAAAAATCCATTACTAAATGTTTAGTGATGAACTTGTAGTGACGATTCACTAAAAGTTTTAGTAATAAATTTATAATTATTAGTGATAAATTTTTTATCACTAAAGATTAATATTATTGTGGTGAATATAAAAGACTTAAAAGACAAATGGCTGGAACTCCAACATGTTTGAATACCCAAGTGTAAACAAGTAACCACCAATCTTAGACCACGAACTGAAACCACCTAGGGTAGCAGTTACGGCGAAGAACAAACTCTAGGTAGTGAAGGCATTCTTATGGGCGATAGAATTAAACATTCAAGCCGCATGTGAAACAATGTGTGTTGTGTACATTGTTGATAATTGGGTTAACTCCGAGAGCTCCTCAGCGTAAGAGGAATAATTGCATATTATTCTGCACAATTCTCGAGAGTGTGCCTATTTGTTAAACTCAAGGTTCAAACTTTGGGTTGAGAAAATGGTGTTCTTAGACCATTCTGTTTAGGATCAGGCTTAGCAATGAATTCATATGCGATTTTAGCTGATGTTACTGGGTAGACCCCATCGTAGGTGAAGCCGTAGAGCTGCTTCAGCATTGCGAATTATTTTGGGGGTTGGAAGAGATTAAAGCCATATTTGAAGGAGTGTCAGAATTGTCTATTGTTACAGCTTTGGGAGAGTACTTTATGAGCTTAGACAACTTAGATAAGAAAATTATTAACTAACCCATGAGTTGGAGTTGGCTGCAATTGGAATTGCCTTAGGGTTTGACCTCGTTATTGCAAAAGAGGGTACATCCATTATTGGTAATAGCTACATTCAATGAAGGAAATTAAACTAAGTTGGGGAGTTTGGGCGGATTTATTTTTGTAATATTATTAATTACAAGAGCCAAGGGACGATAGAACCAAACTGCTTGAGGGATGCTCATTGATGTGTCCAGGTAATATCCATTTTCTAGTATCCTTGGGCTACTTTGCATGAAGGACGATAAGGATCACAGTGTCTTGCACTAGATGATTGAGGTTATATAGGTCGGGATTGTTATTTTCTCATAGAGTTTCGATCTTGTTACTAAGTTAGAGGGAGAATTCATTCTAGGATTTACCATTTTGAAAGACAAAAGTTGTATTAAAAAATTTGACGAACTATCAAGAAAGAACTGGAACTATGAGTTGGATATTAGGGGAGAAGGCTAACGTAGCAGCTGATGTCATGGGGTACGAAAGTAATAAGATGATTGCTGGAGAGTGAACAAGAGTGTCAGGTGGGCTAATATTATATTTGTGTCACCTTGAGTTTTATCTCATAAAAAATTAGGAGATTCATAGTTTTGCAATTTGAGAAGTTTATGGTGTATAATTTGGCTGTTGTGACAAGCAGTTCATAGCAAAAAGGGTAAATCAGTCACTTGATGATGTAGAAATTTTATATGGTTAGAAGGAATGGGAGAGCTAGTAGGTACATCGAGTGCTTGATTGTAATATCCTGCTTGAATATTATATTATAAATAAATATATATATATATATTATTAAAAAAAAAGGGGAGGCTCAGGGAGGCAGAAAAGCAAAAAGAAAGAAAAGAAAAGAGAAAGAGAAGGAAAGAAAGGGAGAAGAAGAGAGAGTGAGAGGAGCTGCTGCCATTGCCGCCGTCGGAGGAGGAGCCAACGTGGAGATTGAAAGCCGACAAAGCCTTCTCTACGATTTACCTTCCAAATTGTGTACCGATGTGAAATGAATGAAGGAAATCATGAGCCAAAGGAGGAGCCGCCGCCGTTGCAAGAGGAAATGGATGAAATCAAGGTAAGTAAACCCTTTCATTTTCCTTGTGGATGCCGATTTTGGGGTGTACTGATTTTGGGAGAAATTGATTGAATTGTAGAAAATAGGTTTCAGGTACGGTGAAGAGAGAAAAAGCCGTCATCGACTTGCATGTGCCGCCATTGCCACCATTGCCGTCGCTGGATTGCTGCCACCGTGGTCACTACCGTCGCCCGTGCTGGAGCCGTCATCAACACAGGAGAAGCAATGCATAGGGTGAAGGAGAGAGGCAAAGGATTCTCATAGCAGGAGAGAGGAAGAGGAGAGAGAGGGACGCATATTTAAAATCAGATGGCCAAGTAGTTGCATATTTAAAATATAATCAATACAATAAATGTTGGCCAAATGGCTGCAGGTCTAAAATATAACTGATATGATGAATGATAGTCGAGTAATTATAAACTTAAAATTTAGCCGATATGATGAATGATGACCGAGTAATTGTAGGTCTAAAATGTAATTGATGTGATAAATGACGGCCGAGTAGTTGCATGCAAAAAATATAGCCGATATAATAAAAAATGGTTGAGCAACTATAAGCCTAAAATATAGTCAATACGATAATAAAAGAAAATTGAGTAACTACAAACCGAAAATATAGTAGATATTGAAAATTTAGATTTGGTCTTAGTTTCGGATTTGGACTAGCATTTTAAGTTATGGATGTGCGGTAATTTCAGTATATATGGTGGAGTTCAGAGTAGAATTGGTTGTCAACCTTGATATTTAATTTTATGTGCTCTTCCTCTGATTTGTACTCACAGTTTTATTCATAATTATACTTACTGAACTTTCAGCTCACGTTTTCTATTTTTCTCCTCCTCAGAGTAGGAGGCTTGAATCCGCAGCAAGAGTTTGGCAGGATTCGACATAACATCACATTTTCCTAGTAAGTATTTTATCCTTACGACTATTTAGGAGTATGTCATAGCTATTTTGTCCGAACGACGATCCAATGAGGTCCTATACTAGTTGATTTGTTAGGTCCTATATATTTGATTTGTTACACCTAAATTTTTGGATTCCAACATTATTTATTGAAATTATTTAGAGTTTTGAATGTATAAAAAAAATAAATTAGACCTACTAAATTTTAGATTCGTAATATTGATAACTAAGGGCAATTTGTAGGTTATATCTTGAGCCAACTCTTATGAGAGAGTCAACTGTACAATTATGTTCTTTAGACGATATAATGGTCTAGATCAAAGAAACCTTGGGAGAGTAGTACAGAAATGAAGTATCTCACCCAGTACTTAGCACACGAGAGTAGGAGGATGTGCATAGACTTAAGGGAAAGCATGGCCGGTGGATCAGATGTAATCAGGACGGATATATGTAGCATCTAAGTGCATGAATCATTTATGGGTGAATGTAGGCATCCAAGGCTTGAACGGTATTTCCGTTTTGTATCTGGACAAAGTTGGGAGCAAAGATACTTCATGATGGGCATTGTGATTGGGTTGTAAAATGGACTTTGATCATGGTACAAACTAGGTTTTAGGAACCAATGTAGATAGCAGTAGCTGCATATCCATCAAATTACTTAGGGTAAATATTGAATCGATATGAGTATATAATTTCAGACTTCTAGTGCCAGTGTTTGAATTATAAAGATCAAGATTTCATGAATCAAAATTAAGTGAGTTAAACTAATATATATAAAATTAAGATTAATAAATAATGAAAATTTAAAAGTCAGGAACTTATCCCGAGATGTAATAAAAAATTAACTGATGAGACCAACTTAAATTTCGATTAATAAAAGATAAAACAAATTAATGGGTACACCAACAACGGGCTGGCCTAAAGAAAGGTCAACAAAAACCCAGAAAGGCCAGTCAACGTTTCTAACGGTCCAGTAGGAAGACGGGCCCAGAAACAGGAAAGCCCGAAGACGGTCAACGTTTTCGTTGACCGTCCTGACGGCCGACTTACTCGCAAACGGTCAACTCAATGTTGACCAATTCGTTGGGCCTTTAGAGGCTTTGCAACAGTGATGGGCCTATTCTATTCTGGCCCACGGCTCATCAGTTGGTCGCCCGCCGCTCCCCCTTCGTTCTCCACGAGGGCGGCCAACATACTGACGGTTAACTCAGACGTTGACCGTCTGCTTCTTACATGTTGGGCCCAAACAAGGCCCTTCTACAGTAATGGGCCTGACTCCCTCAGGCTCATAGCACATCTGGAGGCCAACGATGGACGCCTTTCATAAGGGCGGCTAATACGCACGCAGACGGTCAACCCAGGCGTTGACCGTCCGTGCTTTGCACATTGGGTCCCGAGAAGCCTTTCAACAGTAACGGGCCTGACCCGTTTAGGCCCATCAGTCATAAAAGGCCAGCCACGATCCTCCAAGGATATTCCACGATCTCAAAAGGAATATCTGCAAGATTGACGCCCTTCAAATAAGGAAGGCGTCAGATCATCCCAACTCCTTGCCAGCCAAGGAACATCAACGGTAACATGCTGGGAAGGAAAAAAGCTAACTTGGAAAGTGGTTGACCGCCTCAGAAGGAAACAATCCTCCACAATTGCGCAACAAGTATCAGCCTCCAGAAGGAAGGCCAACAGCAGATGATAGGGACGATCACTCCTTCCAAAGAAGGAGGATCGCCATCTTTCCCATAAAAGAGGCCCTGGATTCACCATCCAGGACACGCTTTCAAACACGCTTTCAAACAGGCTTTCAAACACGCTTTCTGGCATACTTTCAATTACGCTCTCAGACATTGAAACTCCCAGAACGGCACAAACTCTGCTACTCAGAAACACGTTCATCTTCAACCCTAAGTCCTATGAGAAACAAGCTCTGGTTCCCAGCAGCCAAATTCTCAAACACGATCAAACTCCAAGGCAACGAACGGGTCTTTACACACGTTCTCTGCCTTCCCACCATCCAGATACGAGAAAGGACCTGTGCCTTTCTGACATCTGGAACAAGACACTCATTTCCCCTCTCCCATTGCTCTCTTTATCTTTCAGTTCCTTCCATTGAAGGCTATTTGCTGACTTGAGCGTCGGAGTATTTTCGATTGGATTACCTCCCGCCATTAACGCTGACCTCTTGTTCGTTTTAGTGGTGTGCAGGATTCGTACTCGGTGAACGGAGCCGGTTCAAACCATCCAGAAGAATCCGAATCTATTCGAAGTCGGATCCAGGTACGCATCACAAATGATAGGTAAATAATTTGGTTGACGAATTCTCAATTAATTAGCAATCAAATTAATTTGGTTGACAATAATATGAGCCAGTCACCAAATGTGCACGCGATTAATAATGAAATTTCGCCCAATTGATCAAATATAGTACAAATTAAATTAATTAAGCAAAATTATATATATTCTAGCACACAAAAACACCGACACTTAGCTGAATTCTAGAGAATTCAGCAGCAAAGGATCCGGCTACTTCAGTAAGCTACACGACAGCTCAATTTATACACAAAATTCCTATAAATCAATGAGGAATTCAACTTATACACGGCAAAGGAGTCCCTCACACACATGAAAACATTATACCTTAGTAAAAAATTTAAAGGAATTTAGTGGAAAACTCACATACACACCGGACTACCGAGAAAATTAGCAAAGTGCAGATTTCATGCATACCACACCAATGACTAAGCAAAAGTTAAATATAATCCTAGCTATTTTAATGCTACACGGCATCCTTTCAAAGCCACCGAATAGCATGATGATTCAGCAAAATTAGGGGGATGAATAAGCTCATTTATAAGGGAGTGAACCAAAATAAAAAGGGGAGAAAATGGAATGAAAAATAAGAAAACACATAACAAAATAGAATAGGAAAACAAAACCAAAAAAGAAACTCTGTTGGCAAACTAAGATTCAAAATTGAATCTAAAATTATTCCAGGCAAAAACACCTCCGCTTCTTCGATTTGTTTATTAATTCTTGATATTATCTTCAAGTATTGTTACTCCAATACTCAAAATCGTTACTGTTACCAAGTTCGAATAGGCAAAAGTTCAGAATCATGCTCCATGAAGTCCGATTTCTGCGGCTTGCTTATATGCTTAATTTTTCATACTATAAACGGCCGATTTATACCATGAAAATTTTAATATAGAAACTTTATTATGTTAGATAAATCACTGTATTTTTGTTTTGGAATTATTCTCCATAAATTAGGCGGGTTCAATGAGTCTAAAATCAGCTGACAATTTGAACCCAGGAAATTAGAAAATTGCTATCGGTACTGATTTTCTTCAAGATTTTAATTGGTTCAAACTCTATAAAAATATTATAGAAACTTTGAGAAATCGGATAATCTATCATGAAGTACGTATTAAAACCCCCTTGAAAATCTGATCGGTTCAGCATCTGAAAAATTGAATATCATTAAACTGGCCAGAATGTATCGGGATGCAGATTTTAGCACCAAAATTAGTGTATAACATTGAATCAGGTAAGCATAAAATTAGAAAATTTATATGAACCGGTCCAAAATTATGTGATGATTCTAAAAATATAAAAAGGAAAAATTTTAAATGATAAACTGGCTACTGAATTGGGACTAAGTTTAGCAACATACTCTGCTGAAATCTTGAAGCTAGAGTTAGTAGTGGAATCAGCTACTGCCATTTGACTAAACCGATGACCAAATGATTTCCAAGCCAACTCAAATTCAGTGACCAACAAGATAAATCTCTTATTAATGTCATGACAAAATGGATCATAAAATTGGGTTGAATTGGTTACTGAACTGGGTCTCACATCAGCAACTCAACTGACTTCAACAGTCATGCTGATATTTAAAATTACAGCCTTTAAATAGGGCCCCAAACCAGTTGAAGTGGCAGCTCAATAAGCTTAAGTGTATTAAGATGATGTCAAAAGTGTCAGCTTATAAAATTTAGCATGAATTAACCACTGAACAGGATCCCAAAATGACAATAGAATCGACCCCTATATCCATGTTGATGCTAAAGCTTGCAGTTCATGAAAAATAGACTGAACCGGTTATGAACCGGTTGAACCATAATCGACTCAGCCAAGTCATCTAGTACTAAGGCTGAACGATCATCATATGAAACTGTTTCAAAAAATACCTTGATTTAATCATTGAACCAGCCCCAGAAATGAAGATTGCCACTGAACCAACTGATTTGCACTTAATTGCCTATTTTGCTAATTAAGTGTGAACCGAATAGAAAATTAATGATAAACCGACCATATATGGTATGTCAAGTTAGTAAACTAGCTATACATCATATGAATCAGTTGGCCATCATAAGAACTGGTTGCTAAGAATTAGAAATGAACCGATTTCTAATAAACCAACTGATTTGTAAGTGAACCGGTGGATAAATAAATTAATTCCAGTTGCCTTAGAAATTTATGAAACCGGTTATAAATTTTGTATATGATGATGAATCAATTAGGATGATGAATTAAATACATCCAAAGATAGGATGGATTATGTTCTCTCCACATAATCGTGGCCTTAACTTTCATGTTTATATCCCGAAGATAAGATGAGTTGTATTTTCTCCACAAAATCGTGACTTTAACTTCTATATTTATATCCCAAAGATATGATAGATTGTATTCTCTCTACACAATGATGGCCTTAAATTCCATGTTTACATTTGAAAGATAGGATGAATAGTATTCTCTCCACACAATCGTGGCCATAACTTTTATGTTTACATCTCGAAGGCATGATAGATTGTGTTCTCTCCATACAAACGTGGCATTAACTTTTATATTTATATCCCAAAGGTAGGATGGATTGTGTTCTCTCTACACAATCGTGGCCTTAACTTTCATGCTTACATCCCGAAGATAGGATAGATTGTGTTCTCTTTATACAATCGTGGCCTAAACTTTAATGTTTACATCCCCAAGAAAGGATAATACATACCTATTACATCACGATAGATAGGGCCATAAATCGTATCATGATACTTACTTATAAGACAATAATCTTTCACTATAATGTTCTAAGGTATATCAGGGAATACTATTTATTAAAATAAATCCTTGGTTTGGTTTTTTCACTTCTTAAAATTATCTTAGTAGGGAGCCCTATACATGATCTTGCTTCTTCTTTATAATTTCTCATCTCATAGAAAATATTTTTATTTTCATGGTATCACATTAGCTTTCACTCATGCATAAAAATTGGCATATACATGTACAAAAATATACATCGATACATATCATGAAAAATAAAGTCTTAAAATTTTTACATGTGCTGCCATAGCATATTATTCAATCTTTGGTTCATCAATCGGTTCGCTAATTGAGTCATCAACCAATTTGGATGGTTCTTAAATTCTTGCTAGTTTTTGTATTTAATTCATCATCCTAATCGATTCACGATCATATACAAAATTTATAACCGGTTTCATAAATTTTTAAGGCACCTGGAATTAATTTATTTATCCACCAGTTCACTTACAAATCAGCCAGTTCATTAGAAATCAATTCATTTCTAATTCTTAGTAGCCGATTTTTATGATGGCCAACTAATTCATATGATGTATATTTAATTTACTAATTTAACATACCATATATGACCGGTTTATTATTAATTTTCCAGTCAGTTCAAACTCAATTTGTAAAATAGGTAATTAAATGCAAATTAGTAAGTTCAGTGGCAATCTTCATTTTTGGGGTTGGTTTAGTGATCAAATCAAGGTATTTTTTGAAATTGTTTCATATGATGATAGTTCCGCCTTAGTAATAGATGACTTGGCCGAATCAACTGCTGGTGTAACCGGTTCATAGCCAGCTTAGTCCATTTTTCATGAACTGTCAACTTCAACATCAACATGGATGTAGGGCCCAATTCTGTTGTCATTTTAGGATTCAATACAATGGTTAATTCATGCCAAATTTTACAAGCTGACACTTTAACATCATCTTAACACACTTAAGCTACTTTGGATGCCGCTCAACCTGGTTTGGGGCTTGGTTCATAGGGTGCAATTTTTAATATCAGCATGATTGTTAAAGTCAGTCAAGTTGCTAATGCAAGACCCGATTCAATGACCAATTTAACTCAATTTCATGAGCCATTTTTTCACGACATTAATAAGAGATTTATCTTGTTAGTCATCGAATTTGAGCTGGTTTGAAAATTATTTGGTCATCGGTTTAGTCAGATAACAGTAGCTAATTCCACTACTAACTTTGGCGTTAGGATTTCAGCCAATTATATTGCTAAACTTTAGCCTAATTTAGTGGTTGGTTCATCATATAAAAAGTTTTTTTTTTATATTTTCAGAATCATCATATAATTTTGGAACAGTTCATAAGAATTTTCTAATTTTATGCTTACCCGGTTCAAAGTTATATATTGATTTTGGTGCCAAAATCTACATTCTTATGCATTCTGGTAAATTCAAAGATATTCAATTTTCTAGAGACAAAACCGGTCATATTTTCATGAGCCATTTTAATACCAACTTCATAATATCTTAGCCAGTTTATTAAAGTTTCTATACCAACTTCATAAACTCTAAACTTTATAGAGTTTGAACTGATTAAAATCATGAAGAAAATTAGTACCAACAACAAGTTCCTGATTTCCTGGGTTCAAATTGTCAGCCGATTTTATACTCATTGAACCGGCATAATTTACGGATAATAATTCCAGAACCGAAATACGGTAAATTAACCAACATAATAAAGTTTCTAGATGAAAATTTTTATGGGATAAATCAACCATTAACAGTATGAAAAAATTAAGCATATCAGCAAGCTATAGAAATCGGATTTCATGTGTAAGGTATCAATTTTTAAAATATAGTAATTAGTAGTAATTTAATTAATATAATCAAGATTAGTCTTAAGAGTACGTGGGAGATTACCATCGGAAGCAAAAAGGAGTCGGGAGGCTCAATGCCTGAGTGGTTCCCGAGGCACGCCCAGGGAGCATTTGGTAAAATAGCCATGCCCGAGGCATGCTCGAGGTGCGCCCATAGCACATTTAGCAGAATGTCCCGCTCGAAACTTGCTCGATGAATACTCGAGCGCGGACCTTCGGGTGTTGTAGCGCCCGAGTAGCACTTGATTGGCACTCGAGTGCCAATCTATGTATTTAAGTGAACATGAGGGTTTTTTTGTCATTTTCGCTCAGATTTGAGAGAGAGGAGACAGAGAGAGAATGCGAAGGAGAAGAGAGAGAAGGAAGAGTTCAAGGATTTTGAATCCGATTCCAACTTAGAGCTAGTTAAGAAAATTGTAGATTTGGACGAGACAAGTGCACCCATATACTTTTTTTTTTTGTTTGTTACACTTTTCTTTTGTTCTCTTTGAGATTTTTGTTCAAATGTCCATCTAAATATATATTTAGTAAAATCCATATTTTGAGCATGATTATTTGTTAATTTGATGACCAACTTGGTAATTTTACCTGGTATTTTATATGTGAAAGCCCTAATCCTATGCCCCGTAATATTTATCTATTTATTTTAACATTTTTGTATGATTTAGCTTTATAAAATTAAAACCCTAGCTTATCGACATAAATATTAGTATTTATTCACGTGTATTTCATATATGTTATTTTGTGTGTATTCCAAAAATTATGTTGTGAACCGTTTGTGAAATGATTTATGGTCCGAAAGCTCTAAAGTTATATTTGGCTCATTGTGGTAAGAATTTGTTAATTTTTTTCAAACACTAAGTTAGTTTGTGCATGTATTTAAATGCATTTGAAGATTTAAGCTCACAAGAATTTGAAAATGTATATTAATAAGCTCGAGAATATAATTATCTGTATCTATATTCAAGAATTATACAAGTTATGAAAAGTATATGGAAAAAACTCCACAATTTGTTATATTTGATAATTTATTCTTCAGGAAGTGAGAACTTTGTATAAGAATTATGGTGAAACCTTCCCTTAAGAATACGTAATCATGAATCTAGACCAAGAATTTATATTTTAAATGATAATATTTCTTATCAAATCTTAGGATATTATAGTGGTAGACCGAGAAATGCTTCTAGGCCACGGGAGATGCTATGGTGGTATATTTATTATCTGGCCCTATATATTGGGTGAAAGGTATACCGTCTGTCACAGGACGTTAAAATTTGAAGTATCGTGGATAATACCTTAGAATGTGTGGAAGCATACACATTCCATTCCTTGTTTAAATATTCCATTAGTTAGTAATGCCTATTAGTCTTGGTCCACCAAGATAAAGAATTTTCTACATGTTTTAGAACCTAAAGGAATTAAAAATAAAATGTGAAAGATAAATGTATTTTGAAAATGTATTTGTTTATATTCCATGTTTATACATTTATATTTTACTCATATTCCCTCCCTCTTCTTTATTTTGAGTGTATTGCTTATTGTCTTTGATTATATTGTACCTTATTGAGTATTTGGCTCACTCTTTATTTTTTTTCCTTCAGATGAGTACGAGCTTATGTCTGATGAGGTAAAGTAGAGAGTGGAAGTCAGCTAGGCTTTAAACTTGGACGATTATTTTATAGACCTAGATTTTGTGGCTTTGTACTATATGGAATACCTTCGTACATTCTTGATGGATTTGTATTGATATGTCTGATATATTGATGATGAACGGATAGTTTAGTTTTTGCTATATATCGATGGATATATATACTTCTATAAGTTATTATAGTTTGATATTTAGGTAGTTAGTGACATCTTATGAGTCAACGTTGTAATCGGAGTTATGATGTTGGTGCCACAAATGGATTGTGGCTTTTGGATCCTATGTTTTTATTTGTGAATGTATATATATGTGTTGTACAAGAAAATTGTATAGTTTTGTATTTAGTTTGATGTCCATTTTACAGACAAAATCTTACCAATTTTCGGTTAGAAATGTGGTTTGTCATAATTGGTATCAGAGAAAAGATGCCTTATGATGCCTTACACTTGATTTGGATTTCATGCGGAAGCTTATGATAGGATAGGCTAGACTGTATGAGTAAATATAGGCATAAGATAATTAAATTAGATTGGATAGTTCTAATTATCCTAATTTGCCCTAACTTAGCTGTTAGTTATGTTTGATTGCATAGATTATAATGTCTTTGTTAGTGACCGTCATGTAAGCTAACCCATATCATTCTTGTTTCAAAAAAGATATTAGTAGCTGATATACCGCCTAGACGGAGGATGACACATGGTGGCGGTCAACTGTGTGACCAAGAAGCAAAATACTTGAATCTATTGGGTAGAATGGCGGATATCATTGAGAATATTGGGCAGGGAAATCTTGCTCCAATACCTGTTCTAGCTCTTGCAAATTCTAGACTGTCTATATACGATCGATTTATCCAGAAGAGAGTTCTAGAGTTCTTGGGTGAGCTATACCCAATTAAGGTCGATA
Organism: Nepenthes gracilis; assembly: GCA_033239525.1. Lineage (NCBI taxonomy): Eukaryota > Viridiplantae > Streptophyta > Magnoliopsida > Caryophyllales > Nepenthaceae > Nepenthes > Nepenthes gracilis. The sequence continues at coordinate 8,169,754 of BSYO01000026.1, read as the reverse complement.
TGTGGTTTCAACGGTTAAAGAAGATATTTGCAGTTATCTAATGTCCCGAAAAGGATAGAGTATTGTTTGCTTCTTATTGATTGGAGGGTGAAGCACACCATTGGTGGGAGATAAGGAAGAGAGCTATGGGTGTACCGAAGAATAATATTACTTGGCTTATGCTTGAAGAAGATTTTATGGAAAATTACTTTCTGTCCAGCCTCTGCAAGCAGAAGGAGGAGAAGCTTATTCGCTTAAGGCAAGATAATAGGACGGTGGCGAAGTATGATACAAAGTTCACTGAGTTAGCCCGGTATGCTCCATATATGGTGGAAGATGATGAAAGAAAGGCAATGAAGTTCCTGCAAGGTTTGAGGGATGATATTCACAAGCAGCTAGAGCCTTTGAAGTTGATGACCTATGGGGAGGTTTTAGATCGTGTTTTGATCCATGAGAAGGAGCTTGTAAAGGAAGAATTTTTCAAGAAGAAGATATCCAATAGAAATGGCGTTGGTACAAGCTTTAGTCGAGGTTCGGGGAGACTGCCTAAAAGAGTGAAGCAAGCAAATCAAGGAAAGAAGGCCAGTCCTTCTACACCAGCTAAGCAAGTTCCTGCTAATTTGTGTCAGCGTTGTGGGAAGTTTTATGGTGATAGGCTTTACAATAAGGCATTGGGTGTGTGTTTCAATTGTGGGCAGTTCGGACATAAGATTAAAGATTGTCTTTATCAAAATAAAACTCTTATTTCTAAGCTCGATGTTCAAGGGAAGGCATTCGTAGTGATTGCCAGTGAAGCTAAGGTGTCTAATAGTATAGTAGAAGGTATTCTTCTCATTTGTGGCACCTCTGGTACTGTACTTTTTTTTTAATTTTGGATTCACCCATTCTTTTATTTCGCCTCGTTTTGCTTGTCATCTTTCATCCTCTCCTATGATCCTTAACTATTCGTTGGTTGTTTCAATGCCTACAGGATCTTTCATTGTTATGAATGTTTCGTACCCTGGGTGTGTGGTCAAGGTGAATGGATTATCCTTAGCTGTTGATTTGATTTTGTTGGAGATGCATTATTTTGATGTAATCTTGCATATGGATTGGTTATCGAAGTATCATGCAAATATTGATTATTTTCATAAGAATATAGATTTTGCGATTCGAGAATGTAAGCCCTTTCACATTTAGGGAATTTAGCGGGTGGAGTCATTTAGTTTTATTTCGGCTTTGCAAGCTCGATATTTGTTGAGAAGTGGGTGCGAAGTTTATTTGGCTTATGCCAGTGTGTTAGAGAGTTGTGAATTATCAGCAAAGGAGATTCTTGTAATGTGCGAGTTTGAGGATGTATTTCCGAATAGATTGTCTGCTCTACCACCACACCAGGAGATCAAATTTGAAATTGATATTGTACCTAGATCGGCACCTATTTCAAAGACACCTTACCGTATGTCTCTTGCTAAGTTGAAGGAATTAAAATAGCAATTGCAGGATTTATTGGATTTGGATTTTATTAAACTCAATGTATCGCCTTGGGGTGCTCTAATCCTATTTGTGAAGAAGAAGGATGGGACTTTGCGGCTATGCGTAGACTACCATGAATTGAATAAAATCAAGATTAAGAATAAGTACCCATTGTCGCGGATTGATGATCTCTTTGATCAATTGCAAGGAACCCATGTGTTTTCCAAGATTCATCTTCAGTCGGGGTATCATCAGCTTTGAATCAAGCAAGAGGATGTTGTGAAAACGGCATTTCGAACAAAATATGGTCATTATGAATTTCTTGTTATACCGTTCGGATTGACAAATACTCTTACTGTATTTTTGGATCTGATGAATTGGGCTTTTCAGCTTTATTTGGATAAATTTGTTTTCATTTTTATCAATAACATCTTGATTTATAATAAGAGTTGTGTTGAACACGAAAAGCATTTGAGAGCCGTACTCTAGACCCTTAGGGGGAAGAAACTGTTTGCGAAGGTTAAGAAGTGTGAGTTTTGGTTAGAGGAGGTAATATTTTTGCGCCACGTTATTTTCGATAGAGGTGTTTCAGTAGACCCAAAGAAGATTGAAACTGTAATCAATTAGAGTTGACCGACAATGATGACAGAGGTCCATAGCTTTTTGGGTATGGTATGATATTATCATCGATTTGTGGAGAATTTCTCTCGTATTGCTTTTCCATTTACCCAATTGATGAAGATGGAGGTAAGATTTGAATGGACTGATGAGTGTGATCGAGACTTTCAAGAGTTGAAAGATCGGTTGACTTTTACACTGATTCTGACTATTCCGAATGGTTTTGGAGGCTTTGAAGTGTATTGTGATGCTTCCTTTTTTTTTTGGTAAGTAAGTGTGTATTTTGGATTATAGGGAGAAAAGAAATTTACAAAACCTATGTTATAACTCCAAGTTTTTTGACTTGGAGTTAGAACATAAAAAGTTAGGGCATACCCCGAGCAACTAGTACATCAGAGAATACCTCAAAAAACCTCTAAGAGGAACAATCTAATAGAACCAAAAATGAACACAGTCATTATACATAAGCAGAATCTAAAATAGTTACTCCCGAGACGACTGGATTAATCACCGTCCGATCGCCCCACAGCCAGCCTTACTAAAGAAAAGCAGCTGCCAACATCCTAAATGCACCCCTAGTATTCCAGCAGTTGGAAGCAACACGCAAACACCCACCGCTCCAACGCCAAAGAGGGCGTGCATGGGTCGCACAATCGAGGGCTCCCATCGATCAGCATCCATCAACATGAGCATGGACTCGGAATTTCAGCCATTCCACCTTCAAGCAAAGCAAATAAGCATCGAGTAGACTCAGCCAAACAGCTCCCAAAGTAAGCCAACCAGCGGCAAAGGCCAACGCACACCAAAGATATGGCACCAAAGATCAAAAGAGGCACCCCGCCATTCGCGGCATCCACCATCATCACCTAGCCTCATCAAAGATCCCGCCGATCCCCATAACATCGAAGCATTGTATCCTAGGCACCAGCTGCAACAAAGACTCCATTCCGATACACATCCACGCAAGCAATGGAAGCTACGGCAACATTGGACCAACAGCAGGACCACCAACTTCCATGCATCCAAATCACCACAAAGGATCCAGGATTAATCCAAAGATCGGCCAAAGAAACCGCATACACGAACGCTATGGCGTGTACAGCATGCACAGCCAAATTTAATCTAATTGGAGCCAACAGAGCATTCAATCTTTGGGCAAATCATAGCAAATGGAGAGCATTGTTGTGCCCACAAACCCAACATCCAGAGAAGCAACATTCGGTGCAAACTCGGAGTAGCCACATCATCACGGTTCAAGGAATATTATCGACCAAAGAACATAAGTGATCAAAGAGATCTTTGCTCAATTCGAGGCAACATATTCATACAACAATGAACACAATCGAAGAAGGCCATTGGCCAAATTTCCAAAACGCCATCAAAGACCAAAGCGCAATGACAAACCAAAGATAAATGGTCAACAACAACAGGATTCTGCATCATAGTCAACAGTAAGGAATTCACACCCAGCACAGGCATAAACACCCAGCAAAGGAATTCACACCGAGGCAGTGACCAAAAGGCAGTTAATGCAGCAGAATATCTTTAGCAGCATGGCCAGGAAACAACCACACACCTGGCCACCTACACTAGGGACAAAATCCATCAGGAGCTACTGATCTACGGCACCAGTGCAGCAAATAAGCATCAAACAAACCTCCAACAGCTCAAGGGATACCAAGTTTCAGCCTAAGAGGAAATATTCATCATCAAACAAGGCGTCAGCAGACAGTTTGCAGCCCGGGAGGAGCCAAGCCCGTCTAGTAACAAGTGGAGGTAGCAAAGCCCAAAATCATGGGTTAAAATTAGGGGAGAGATCCAGACCCCCGAGCATTCAAGACAAAAAACAGCTCAATAACCCCAGAATCAGATTGGAGGATCTGACCAACTGCACTACAAAAATACTAGAAACCAAGATATTCAATCTAACACAAAATAACCAGCAAAACAAATGCTAGATTTATTGGATCCATACAAAACCCGCTGAAACCACCAGCACGACCCCTAAGATCTGGGTGATCCCTTGGATTTGTTCTTTTTTCGAGATCGAGAAGGCTTCTAAGAATCGCACTCCATAGCCAATGCCTAATTGACATTTAAAATTTTTCTTTAGAATAGTCCACGGCCCTACTGGTCTGCATTTGATGGCGTGGCGGTTCCACCATTCTTAGAAGACACCAAACCATGCTTTTTTATGATTCGAGAGATTGAGTTGGGTGTTGGATCACTGTCGAAGCCAAATCAATAGCCAACTCATTTATCTGCACACCAGGTATGCCATCCAAGCAATCGGAATCATCCAAAGGGAAAGCAGAGGAATCCGGGAGGCAGGGGCCAAAAACAGGGGAGCAGGCAGTAGGCTCCAAAGGAGCCTGGGATACCAGACCAAGAGAAGGGGGAACTAGTTTCGGGGAATCCGGCATACCAGTGGAGGTTTGAGAGTCCATCACCTCCACAATGGTGGGGCTACTCCCACAGCAGCCACTAAGGTGATGCTTCCAATGTTGGCCTCAGATGTGTTTTGCTGCAAAATGGGAAGGTGGTTGCTTATGGGTCTCGGTAATTGAAGATTCATTAAAAGAATTAACCAACCAATGATTTGGAGTTAGCCACCGTAGTGTTTGCGTTGAAGATTTAAAGGCATTATCTGTACGGCAAAAAATTTCTAGTGTATTCCGATCATAAGAGCCTTAGGTATTTAGTTTCGCCAAAAGAATTGAATATGCGATAGCAGAGATGGATTAAATTCCTTAAAGACTATGATTGTAAAATCCATTATCAGCCAAGAAAAGCTAATGTGGTCATGGATTGTGACGGACCACATTTTCTGACAAGAATCTAGTAGAATTTTGACTATAAAACGGTCATTAAACTAATCCAAACCTGTACAAATATCCCTGTACAGCACCAAACACACTTCCCCAAAATCATAACACGGGATCTAAGAAGCCACAATTCAAAAACATGTGGCACCGACGCCATAACTATGGCTACAACATCGGTTTAGATAAGATGCAACAAGATACTTAAGCAAACCATAAAGACCTACGGAAACACATACATCCAGCACGGACTGCAGAAACTAACATCTGTACAATCATCATTACATATATCATCAATACATATCCATCAAAATTATACAAAATACTCCATAGGGTACAAATTTATAAAACTAAATCCTCAAGGCTCTTTCTCAAAGATCTTCAACCTAGCCAACTCCTAAGCTCTACTCTATCTCATTAGGTATAAGGGCATACTTATTTGGAGAAAAAAAAATAGTAATGAGTAAATCAAATGTTCAACAAGGTACAATAATCAAAGATAATAAGTAATATATGCAAAATAAAGTAGAGGAATGATATTTGACCATTATATAAATGCATAAACAAGAAGAATAATCAACTACACTTTTTGAAACATATTTATCTTTTTCATTTTACTTATTCTTTCTTTAGGTTCTAAAATATGTATTAACTTCTTTACTTTGTGGACTAGGGTCAGTAGACCTTACCAACTAATAGAGCAATCAATGAAGGAGTGAAATGTGTATGCCCCCACAACGATACCTCAAATTTTAACATTTCACGGCGGATGGTGTACCTTTCACCCGATATACAGGGCCAGATAACAGATATGCCACTAGAGCATCTCTTGTGGCCCAGGAGCATTCATCGATTTACTTATATAATATTCTAAGGTATGTTAGGGAATACTACCCTCTGAAGTACAAATCATTGGTCCAAATTCTTAATTACTTATTCTTAAGGAAAGGTTCCATTAAAAACTTATACAGAGTTCTCACTCCCTAGAGAAGGAATCATCAGATATAACAAATTATAGAGTTTCCTTCAAGTACTTTGTATAACTTTCATAATTCTTTGATACGGATACAAACAATCATTTTCTTATGAGTCCTTGTTTTTATATGCTCTTAATTACATGCATAAATTAACATAAAGTTTGGAATATATAAGGAATTCTTACCACCATGCGTCAAACAAAACTTTAGAGTTTCTGGATGACAAATCCCTTCACAATTATATGCACCATAATTTTCGGAGCGTATACAAGATAACATATTTAACATATATGCGAATATATACCATTATTCATGTTTACAATATTTTCGAAATACATAAAATTAACATATACAAAATATATCTGAATAAATACCAAATAGTTAGAGTACCCACGTCTAGAAAACTAGGGTTACAAGTTTTCAAAGCCAAATCATGTATAAATTTCAAATAAATTGGGTAAAACGGAAGGGGGCACAGGTTAGGGTTTCCAAGTGCGAAATATCGTATAAATCTCACAAATCGGATATGAAATTAAAATATATTCATGCTCAAGTCATGAGCTTTGTAAAATATAAATTTAAATCGGTACCGGAATGAAAATATCTGAAGAGAATGGAATAAAAGTGCAAAGAAACGAGAGAAAAGTATATGAGTGTACTTGTCTCGATCCGATCTATCACTTCTCTAACTAGCTCAAGCTTGGAATCAGACTCAGAAATCTCGAACTCTTCCTTCTCTCTCTTCTCCTTGAAGCTCTCTCTGGAAATCAGAAAAATGACGGAAAAACCCCCGCACATGCTTACATATTTTAATTGGCACTCGAGCACCAGTTGAGTGCTCATCGGGCGCCAAAGCACCCGAGAGGACGCACTCGAGCACTCATCGAGCGCTCATCGAGTGAGCGGTTCTGCTAAATGAACCTTGGGCATGGCTATTCTGCCGAACACGCCTTAGGCGCGCCTCGGCTGCCACTCAGGCGCCGGGACTCCCGACTTCTATTTTAGCTTCGCGATTCAATTTTCTGTATACACTTAAGCCTAATTGTGAATGTATTAACTTAATTATCTCCTAATTACTATATTTTAAAACTCAGAACCTTACAATTCTTCCCCACTTAGAAGATTTTGTCCTCAAAATTAACGAATCCTAAAATTTAAACAAATAAACATACCTCTAAACAAATGGGGATACTTGTCCCAGATCTCATCCTCTCTCTCCCATGTTGCTGTCTCACGGGAGTGATTCTTCCACAAGACCCTCACGAGAGAGATCGTCTTCAAGCACAAGCTTTGATCATTTCAATCCAAAATCGAAACTAGCTTCTTCGAATATGATAAATCTTCTTGGATAACTAATGGGTCGTAATTGATAACGTGCGCTGGATCATAAACATACTTCCTCAATATCGAGACATAAAAAACATTATGCATATCAGCCAAACTCGGCTGCAACGCTAGATGATATGCCACTTCTCTAACTTTTTCCAAAATTTTGAAGGGTCCTATAAATCGGGGTTTCAACTTTCCTTTAATGCCAAATCTTGAAATTTCCTTCCACAGTGATACTTTGAGGAAAACAAAATCTCTAACCTTGAATCGAAGCTCAGATCTCCTCTGGTCAGCATAACTATTCTGTCTACTCTAAGCCATTCTGAATTTCTAAAAAATCACCACAATCTTTTCCGTTGTCTCCCTAATTACATTTGGACCTAAAAGACGCTTATCTCCTATCTCCTCCTAATGGATCAGAGATCGGCACTTTCTACCATACAGTGCCTCAAAAGGAGCCATACTGATGATCACCTGGACACTATTATTATATGCAAATTCGGTCAATGCTAGGTGATTATCCCAATTTCCCTTCAACTCTATCACAAAGGCTCTAAGCATGTCCTTTAATATCTAAATAGTCTACTCAAACTAGCCATCTGTCTGAGGGTGGTACGCTGTGTTGAATTTTAAGTCTGTCCCTAATTCTCGATATATACTCTTCAAAAATTTAGAGATAAAACGTGGATCACGATCAGATACAATAGATGCTGGCACACCATGCAGTCTAACTATCTTATTGATATACAGTTGTGCCAGGTGATCATGAGAGTATGTCGTCTGAATAGCTAAGAAATGAGCAGATTTTATAGCCGATCTATAATGACCCAAATTGCATCATAATTCCTTGGGGTCTTGGGCAAACCTGAAACAAACTCCATAGAAATATCTTCTCACTTTCAACTTAGAATAGGCGAAGGCTTCAATAATCCCAAGCGCTTTCTTCTCTCAGTCTTCAGCTGTTGACAAACAAGACGTCTTTCAATAAAAGCAACTATCTCGCTTCACATGTTCCTCTACCAGAATATTTTTTTCAGGTCCTAATACATCTTATTAATCCGGGATGTATAGTGTACCTGGTTCGATGAGCTTCCTCATGATTTCTTCTTTCAAATCCTTATCATCAAGTACTCACAAACGCTCCTGAAATCTCAGAATTCCATCTGCACAGACACTGAAATCTAACTGAGAATCTCGACCAAGATCTCTAATGATATCCATTAGAAATGGATCACTCGCTTTCCCTTCCTTAATCCTCTAAAGGATTTCGGACTGTACCTACAAGAAAGATAACATCATCCTATTGCCTTTGACATAACATTGGATATTACAAAACTTCAAGCAGTCCAGCATCTCTATTTGCTTGATTTACATCCTCACCACAAAACTAGTCCAACAACTCAAAGCATCTGCGACCACATTCGCCTTCCCTGGCTAATAGTGGATCTCACAATCATAGTACTTAAAAAACTCGGTTTATCTCCACTGCCTCATATTCAACTCTTTTTGTAAAATAAATACTTGAAGCTCTTGTGACCAGAATATATAAGAAACTTCTCGCCGTACAAATAATGCCTTCAAATCTTCAACGTGAAAATGACGCCTAATTCCAAATCATGGGTCGAATAGTTCTTCTCATGAATCTTCAATTGTCGATACCTATAAGCAACCACCTACCCATTTTGCATCAAAACACATTTGAGGCCAACCTTAGAAGCATCACAATACACTTTGAAGCTACCAGAACCATCGAGCATAGTTAAAATTGGTGCCGAAGTCAAATGATCATTCAACTCCTGAAAGCCTCCGTCACACTCGTCAATCCATTCAAACTTCACCTCCTTCTTTGTTAGTTGAGTAAGCGGCAAAGCAATCTGGGAGAAATTCTCCACAAATCGACGATAATGCTTGGCCATACCAAAGAAACTATGGACCTCGATCACAGTCGTCGGTCAACTCTGACTAATCACAGCTTCAATCTTCTTCGGGTCTACCGAGATGCCTCCATCAAAAATGATGTGGCCCAAGAATACAATCTCATCGAGTTAAAACTCGCATTTCTTCAGCTTTACATACAACTTATTCTCTCTAAGAGTCTGAAGCACGATCCTCAAATGCTCATCATGCTCAACACAGCTCTTCGAATAGATTAAGATGTCAATGATGAAAACCACCATAAATCTATCCAAGTACGGCTGAAAGACTCGGTTCATCAAATCCATAAACACAGCCAGAGTATTCGTCAACCCGAACAACATAATAAGAAACTCAAAATAGCTATATCTTATTTGGGATGCCGTTTTTGCCACATCCTCCTACTTAATCCGAAGCTAATGATATCCTGACTGAAAATCTTTTTTTTTTGGTAAGTTATCCTGACTGAAAATCAATTTTAGAGAACTCGCAGGTCCCTTGCAATTTATCAAAATGATCATCAATTCTCGGCAATGAATACTTATTCTTGATCATGATCTTATTGAACTCACGATAGTCTATACACGACCTTAAAGTCCTATTCTTCTTCATGAATAGGACCAAAGCTTCTCATGGCGAAACACTGGATCTAATAAAACCCAAATCTAAAAGGTTCTGCAATTGATGCTTCAATTCTTTCAATTCAGCAGAAACCATATGATAGGGTGTCTTTTAGATATGTGTTGATCCCGGCATGAGATCAATCCCAAACCCGATTTTTCAGTGTGGTAGCAAAGTAGATAACTTATTAGGGAACACATCCTCAAACTTGCACACTACCAAAATTTCTTTCGCCGATAGCTTACGACTCTCCACCACACTAGCATAAGCCAAATAGGTTTCACACCCACTCCGCAATAAATAATGGGCTTGTAGAGCCAAAATGAAACAAGATGACTCCATTCGTCGAATTCCTTGAACATGAAAAGGATCACATTCCGAAATTGTAAAATTAACTCTCTTATGGAAATAATTAATATTCACATGATACTTTGAGAACCAATCCATACTCAAAATAACATCAAAATTATGCATCTCTAAAAGAATCAAATCAACAGCAAAGGTCAACCCATTCACCTCTACCGAACACCTAGGGTACGAAACATCAATAACAATAGAAGATCCCGTGGGCGTCGACACAACCAATAAATAATCAAGAATCACAGGAGATGATGCAAGATGACAAGAAAACCGAGGTGAAACAAAAGAATGGGTGGATCTAGAATCAAAAAGCACAGAAATAGAAGCACTACAAATAAAAAGAATACCTTTCACCACAGTATTAGACACCTTAGCTTCATTGAGAGATACCGCAAACACCTTTCCCAGAACGACCGACTTAGGGATGAGAGCTTTCTTCTTATGAAGACAATCTTTGATCTTGTGCCTAGACTGCCCACAATTGAAGCATACACTCAACGCCTTGTGGCAAGGCCTATCACCATGAGGCTTTCCACAATGCTAACATGGACAGGCGGGAGCTTGCTTTGCTGGCATAGGAGGACTAGCCTTCTTTCCTGGATCCGCTTGCCTCAATCTCTTAGGTGGTCTCCCTGAACCCGGACTAGAACTAGAACTAGCACCGTCTCTGCTAGACATTCTCTTCTTGAAATACTCCTCCTTCTTAAGCTCCCCATACGTCGACAACTTGAGGGTCACCAGCTGCTTGCGAATATCATCCCACAAGCATTGTAGAAACTTTCTAGCCTTCCTCTCCTCATCTTCCACCATATACGGAGCATATCAAGCTAAGTTCGTAAACTTTGCATCATACTTAGGCACTGTCCTATTTCCTTGCCCCAAATGAAAAAACTCTTCCTCCTCTTCTTCATAAATGCATCCTCAAATATGGGCCAAGTTATATCACCCTCTAGCACACCTAAGGCCCTCTTCTTCATCTCTCACCAGTGATGGGCTTCATCCTCCAACCAGTACGAGGCAAACAACACCCAGTCCTCCTCGGGGAAACAAATAACAACAAATACTTTCTTCAGCCTCTAAAACCACGTGTCCACTTTAATCAGATCTGGTTCCCCAAAAGCTCAGGAACTCTCTCTTGGACGAATCGATCAAATGCAGAAAATCCAGAATTAGTAGGAACGAGTGCTGGAGTAGGAATAGGCACTAGAGCAAGATTCCTCTGTCCAATATTCTCAATGATGTCTACCACATGATCGAACATATTCAAATACAAAGCCTCTCTATCACGTGGTTGACTATCCCCAAGCATAATCCTTCGTCTCAATGACATTATTGGCTACGAGTGTCTATTCTGAAATAAGAACGACATGGATTAGATTACGGGTCAGACACTAGTTAAGAAATTATAATTCTACGCAATTTAAATACAACTAATAGTCTAAGTAGAGCAACTAGGACAACTAAAAGTACGCAATCCAGCGTAAATATCCTATACCTACATCTACTTATTCCATCTATTCTACACTATCCTAGGCTTCCACATAAGATTTAAATCAAGCCTAAGGCATCTCACCTCTCTGATACTAACTATGACGGACCATATTTTTTGATCAGAATCCGGCAGAGTTCCGACGGTAAAACAGCTGTCAGACTAATACAAACTTATACAAATAGCATTGTACAACACCAAATATACTTCCCCAAATCATAACACAGGATCCAAAAAGCTACAATTTAAAAACACATGGCACCAATGTCAAAACTCTGACTACGACGTCGGATCAGATAATATACCACTAGGTACCTAAACAAACCATAAAGATCTGCGAAAGCACATACGGTGAAAACTAACTAACTGTACAATCATCAACATACATATACATCATCAATATATATCCATCAAAATTATATAAAATGCTCAATAGGGTACAAATTCATATTATGTCCTCAAGGCTCTTTCTTTAAGATCTTCAGCCTAACCAACTCCTAAGCTCTACTCTGCCTCATCAAGCATAAGGGCGTGCTCATCCAGAGGAAAGAAAAACAATAAGGAGTGAGCCAAATGATTAATAAGGTGTAATAATTAAAGATAATAAACAATATATGCAAAATAAAGTAGAAAAATGATATATGAGCATAATATAAATGTATAAACATGAAGTATGATCAAATACATTTTTCGGAACACATTTATCTTTTTTATTTTACTTATTCTTTCTTGAGGTTCTAAAACATGTATAGACTTCTTTACCTTACGGACCAGGTCCAGTAGGCCTTACCAGTTAACGGAGTAGCCAATCAAGGAATGAAATGTATATGCCTCCACACATTCTAAGATGCTAACCACGATACCTCAAATTTTAATATTCAGTGACAGATAATATACCTTTCACTAAATATACAGGGCCAGATAATAGATACGCCACTAGAGCATCTCCGATGGCTCAGGAGCATTCCTCGATCTACCTCTATAATGTCCTAAGGTATGTTATCAAATACTACCCTTTGAAATATAAATTTTTGATTCAGATTCTTAATTACTTATTCTTAAGAGAAAGTTCTACCAAAAACTTATACAGAGTTCTCACTCCCTAAAAAAAAAATCATCGATATAATAAATTATGGAGTTCCTTTCAAATACTTTACATAACTTTCATAATTCTTTAATATGGATACAGATAATCATTTTCTTATGAGTCCATGTCTTCACATGCTCTTAATTACATGTATAAATCAACATAAAACTTGAAACATGCAAGGAATTCTTATCTCTATGAGGCAAACAAAACTTTAGAACTTCTGGATGACAAATCTCTTCATAATTACATGCAACATAATTTTTGAAGCATATACAAGGTAACATATTTAACATACATGCAAATAAATACCATTATTCACATTCACAATAATTTCAGAATATATAAAATTTACATATACAAAATATATGTAAATAAATACCAAATAGTCGGAGTACCCTTGTCCATAAAGCTAAGGTCTCAAGTTTTGAAAGCCAAATCATGTATAAATCTCAAATAAATTGAGTAAAATGGAAGGGGGCGTATGTCAGAATTTTCAAGTGCAACATACTGCACAAATCTCACAAATTGGACATAAAATTGAAATATTTCATACTCAAGTCATGGGCTTTGTAAAATATAAACTTAAACGAGTATCAGAACGAGAATACCCAGAGAGAACGTAATAAAAGTACAAAGAAATGAGAGAAAAGTATATGAGTACACTTACATTTACCCGATCTATCACCTCTCAAATTAGTTCAAGCTCGAAATCGGACTCGGGAACCTCGATCTCTTTTTTCTGTCTTCTCTCCTTTGAGCTCTCTCTCTCCTCTCTCTAGAAACCGAAAAAATGATGAAAAAACCCTCACACATACTTATATATATAAACTGGCGCTCGAGCACCAGTTGAGTACTCATTAGGTGCCAAAGCACCCGAGAGGTCATATTCGAGCACTCATCGAGTGAGCGGTTCTACTAAAGGCACCCCGGGCATGCTCAAGCATGCCTTGGGCACAGCTATTCTATCAAATGCACCCTGGGCGCGCCTCGGGTGCCACTCAGACATTGGGCCTCTTGACTCCTATTTTTGCTTCCGATGAATTTTTTGCATACACTCAAACCTAATATTAATTGTATTAACTTAATTATCGCCTATTACTATATTTTAAAATTCAAAACCTCACATAGATGCTCTTAGTCGCTGGACCAATTTTGTTGTGAGATTACAAATTAAGCAGATGGAGATGCTGGACTACCTGAGGTTCTGTAATGTCTAGTGGTATGTCAAGGGAAATAGGATGATGCTGTCTTTTCTACAGGTGCAACTTGAGATTTTCCAGAGGATTAAGAAAGGGCAAGCGAATGATCCATTCTTGGTGGATATTATTGGAGATCTTGATCGAGATTCTCGGAGGAATTTTAATGTTCGTGTCGATAGAGTTTTACAATTTTGAGATCATTTATATGTGCCGATGATAAGGAATTAAAGGAAGAGATCATGAAAGGGGCTCATCGAACTGGGTACACTATCCATCCTAGAATTAATAAGATGTACTAGCACCCTGAAGAAAATATTCGATGGAGGAATATGCATAGGGAGATTGTTGCTTTTATTGGTGGATGCCTTGTTTGTCAGTATCTGAAGGCTAAAAGGAGGAATCCCTTGGGTTTAATACAGCCTTTGCCCATTCTGAGTTGGAAGTGTGAGGATATTCCTATAGATTTTGTTATGAGCTTGCCTAGGACCCCAAAGACTCATGATGCGATTTGGGTCATTGTGGATTGGTTAACGAAATCAGCTCATTTCTTAGCCATATGGACGACATTCTCTCTTGATTGCTTAGTGCAGTTATATATTAGTGAAAATGTTAGACTACGCAGTGTGCCAATATCTATTGTGTCCGATCGTGATTCACATTTTGTCTCGAAATTTTGGGAGAGTTTGTATCGAGAATTAGAGATAAACTTGATGTTTAGTATAACTTATCATTCTTAGACTGATGGTCAGTCGGAGCAGACCATCTAGATTTTAAAAGATATGCTCAGAGCTTCGTCGATGGAGTTAAAGGCAAATCGGGATGATTACCTGACGTTAGCTGAATTTACGTATAATAATAGCTTTCAGGAGAGTATTGACATGGCTCCTTTTGAACTATTGTTTGGTAGAAAATGTCGATCTCCTATCCATTGGGAGGAGACAAGAGATAGATGACTTTTGGGGCCCGATGTGATTCGAAAGACCTAAGAGAATATTGCAGTGATTTTTGAGAAATTGAAGATGATTCAGAGTCGGTAGAAGAGTTATGCTGACCGAAGGAGATCCGAGCTCAGATTTGAGGTTAGCAATTTTGTTTTTTTAAAGTATTGTCGTGGAAGGGGACCTCCAGTTTGGTGTTAAAGGAAAATTGAAGTCGCGATTTATATGACCCTTCAAAATTTTGGAGAAAGTTGGAAAAGTAGCATATCGATTGGCACTGCCGCTGAGTTTGGCGGATATGCATAATGTCTTTCATGTCTCAATGTTAAGGAAGTATATTCATGATCTGACGCATGTCATTGAATACAGTCCTTTGGTTATCCATAAAGATTTATCTTATTCGGATAAGCCAGTTTAGATTATATATTGGAATAATCAGATTTTGCGCTCAAAGACCATTTCTTTTGTGAAGGTGTTGTGGAGGATTCATTCTCGCAAAGCAATGACATGGAAAAGGGAGGGCGACGTTCGGGAGAAATATCCCCAGCTATTTCAAGGTATGTGTATTCGTTCGATTTCTAGGATTTGTTAAATTTGAGAAAAAAATTTTATAAGTTGGGGAGAGTTGTATGGTACCAATTTTTAAAATATAATATTTAGGAGTAATTAAATTAATATAGTCAAGATTAGGTTTAAAAGTACACGTGAGATAAGCATCAAAAGCAAAAAGGGAGTCGGGAGGCCTGGCACCTTAGTGGTGCCCGAGGCACCCCAAGGGCACATTTGGAAGAATAGCCGCTCCTGAGGCATGCCGAAGGTGCACCAAGGGTGTATTTCGTCGAATGTCACGCTCGAAGCACAATTGATGAATGCTCGAGTGTGAAGCTTCTGGTGCTGTGGCACCCGAGTAGCGCTCGAGCCTCGGTCTATGTATTTAAACGCACACGAGGGTTTTCCCGTCATTTTTGCTCATAACTGAGAGAAAGGAGAGAAAGAGAGAACGCGAAGGAGAAGAGAGAGAAGGAGGAGTTCGAGGCTTTCAAGTCCGATTCCGGTTTAGAGCTAGTTAAGGAAATTGTAGATCAGGTCGAGGCATGTGCACCCATATGATTTTCTTTCATTTGTTACACTTTTTATTTCATTCTTTTTGAGCATTTTTGTTCAAATATCCATTTAAATTTATATTTAGTAAAACCCATATATTGAGCATGACTATTTGTTGATTTGGTATCTAATTTGGTGATTTTATACGGTATTTTGTACGTAGAAACCCTAACCCCACGTCCCATGATATTTATCCGTTTATTTTGAGATTTTTGCATGATTTAGCTTTAGAAATTGAAACCTTAACTTATGGACATGAATATTGGTATTTATTTACATGCATTTTATATATGTTATTTTGTGTGTGTTCCGAAAATTATGTTGTGAACCATTTGTGAAGCGATTTATTGTCCGAAAGCTCTAAAGTTATGTTTGGCTCATTGTGGTAAGAATTTCTTAATTTTTTCTAGCTCTAAGTTAGTTTGTGCTTGTATTTAAAGGTATGTGAACATTTAAACTCACAAGAATATGAAAATGTGTATCAGTATGCTTAAGAATATGATAATCCGTATCTATATTCAAGAATTATGCAAGTTATGAAAAGTGTATGAAAGAAACTTCATAATTTGTTATGTTTGATGATTTGTTCTCCAAGGAGTGAGAACTTTGTATAAGAATTATGGTGAAACATTTCCTTAAGAATAAGTAATCATGAATTTTGACCAATAATTTGTGTTTCAAATGATAGTATTCCTTAATATCCCTTATGATATTACAGTGGTAGACCGAGGAATACTCCTGGGCCACGAGAGATGCTATGGTGGCATATTTGTTATCTGAACCTATATTTTGGGTAAAAGGTATACCGTCCGCTACAGAATATTAAAGATTGAGGCATTATGGGGAGCGCATTAGAATGTGTCGAAGTATACACATTCTATTCCTCGTTCAGCTACTCCATTAGCTAGTAAGGCCTATTGGCCCTCGTCTGCCTAGACAAAGAACTTTATGCATCCTTTCAAATCTAAAGAAATTAGAAATAAAATGTAACAGATAAATTTGTTTTGAAAATATATTTGTTCATATTCCATATTTATGCATTTATATTATATTCCTATTCTATCCCTTTGCTTTATTTTAAGTATATTGTTTATTACCTTTAATTATATTATACCTTATTAAGTATTTGGCTTACTCCATACTATTTCTTTATCTTCAGATAAGTACGAATTTTTGCCTGATGAGGTAGAGTAGAGAGTGAAAGTCAGCTAGGCTTTGGACATGGAGGATTATTTTATAGACCTAGATTTTGTGGTTTTGTACTATATGGAATACCTTTGTACATTCTTGATGAATTTGTATTGATATATCTGATATATTGATGATGAACAGAAAGTTTAATTTTCACTGTATATCGATAGATGTATATGCTTCTACAGGTTATTATCATTTGATGTTTAGGTACCTAATGACATCTTATGAGCCGATGTTGTAATTGGAGTTTTGATGTTGGTGTCACGAATATATTGTGGCTTTTGGATCTTGTGTTTCTGTTTGTGGATGTATATGTATTTGTTGTACAGGAAAATTGTATAGGTTTCTATTTAGTTTGATGGCCATTTTACAGATAGAATATTGCCGGTTTCCGATTAGAAATGTGATTTGTCACATCATGGAGCATGATTTTGAGCTTTTGCCTATTCTAACTTTGTAACGGCAACGATTTTAAGTATTGGAGTAACAAAACTTGAACATAATATCAAGAATTAATCAACAAATTGAACAAGTGGAGGTATTTTTGCCTGGAATAATTGTAGATTCAATTTTGAACCTTAGGTTGCCAACCAACTTTCCTTTCTGGTTCTGCTTTCCTACTCTATTTTGTTCTGTATTTTCTTCTTTTTCTTTCTATTTTCTCCCATTTTTCTTTTGGTTCTCTCCCTTATCTTCTTCCTCTTATCTTCCTCACGTGGTCTTATATACTTTGGAGGCCAAGTAATTGAATTATTTTTCAGAATTTGAGCTGCTGCCAGCATATCCACCTACATTCCAAATTTCAGCTTAGTTGCCCCTCTAAATGAGCTTATTCATCCCCAGAATTTTGCTGAATCACCATGCTATTTAGTGGCTTTGAAAGGCTGCCGCATAATATTAAAATTGGTGAAATTATATTTAATTTTTGCTTAGTCATTGGTAAGGTACGCATAAAATCAGCACTTTGCTGATTTTCTCGACAGTCAGGTGTGTATGTGTGTTTTCCACTAAATTCCTTTGAATTTCTTTACTAAGGTATAATGTTGTCATATGTGTGAGGAACTCCTTTGCCATGTATAAGTTGAATTCCTCATTAATTTATTAGAATTTTGTATGAAAATTGAGTTGTCGTGCAACTTGCTTGAGTAGCTTGGTCCTTCGTTGCTGAATTCTCTAGAATTCAACTAAGTGTGGGTGTGTTTGTGTATTAGAATATATATAATTTTGCTTAATTAATTTAATTTGTACTATATTTGATCAATTGGGCTGAATTCAATTATTAATCGGGTGTAAATTTAGTGATCATGTTATATTATTGTCAATCAAAATTAATTTAATTGTAAATCGATTGAGAATTCGTCAACCGAATTATTTTCCTATCATTTATTTTATCTTTTATTAATCAAAATTTAAGTTGGTCTCATCAGTTAATTTTTTATTACATCTCAGGATGAGTTCCTGACTTTTGAATTTTCATTGTTTATTAATCTTAATTTTATATATATTTGTTTAGCTCACTTAATTTTGATTCATGAAATCTTGATCTTTATAATTTAAACACTAACACTAGAAGTCTGAAATCATATACTCATATCGATTCAATACTTACCCAAAGTAATTTGATGGATATGCAGCTACTGCTATCTACATTGGTTCCTGAAACCTAGTTTGTACCATGATCAAAGTCCATTTTACAAGCCAATCACAATGCCCATCATGAAGTATCTTTGCTCCCAACTTTGTCCAGATACAAAACGGAAATACCGTTCAAGCCTTAGATGCCCACATTCACCCATAAATGGTTCATGCACTTAGATTCCACATATATCCGCCCAGATTGCATCTAATCCACTGGCCATGCTCTCCCTTAAGTCTATGCACATCCTCATACTCTCGCTTGCTGAGTACCGGATGAGATACTTCATTTCTATACTACTCTCCCAAGGTTTCTTTGATCTAGACCATTATGTCGTCTAAAGAACATAATTGTACAGTTGAATCTCTCAAAAGAGTTGGCTCAAGATATAACCTACAAATTGCCCTTAGTTATCAATATTACGAATCTAAAATTTAGTAGGTCTAATTTATTTTTTTTATACATTCAAAACTCTAAATAATTTCAACAAATAATGTTGGAACCCAAAAATCTATGTGTGACAAACCAAATATATAGAACACAATAAATCAACTAGTATAGGACCTCATCGGACCATCGTCCAGACAAAATAACCATGACCTGCTTCTAAATAGTTATAGGGATAAAATACTTAACAGAAAAATACAATGTTGCGCCGAATCCTGCTTAACTCTTGCTGCGGATCCAAGCTTCCTACTATGAGAGGAAGAAAAATAGAAAACATGAGCCGAAAGTTTAATAAGTATCATTATAAATAAAACTCTTAGTGCAAATCAGAGGAAGAGCACATAAAATCAAATATCGATGCTGACAACTAATTCTACTCTGAACTCCACCACATATACCGAAATCACTGCACATCCATAACTTAAAATGTCAATCCGAATCCAAAACTAAGTCCAAATCTAAATTTTCAATATCTACTATATTTTTGGTTTGTAACTACTCAGGTATCTTTTATTATCATATCGGCTATATTTTAATCTTACAATTACTTTTTTTTTTGGTAAGTAAGTTAATTTTATTGAAAAAAGAATAGAAAAAAATACAACCTATGATTTAATTCCAAGTGTTTTTCCGACTTGGAATATAGTCATAGATGCGATGGCATTTGCCGATCAGCCAAAAGAAACACAAAAGAGTCCTACAAAAGGACAAATATCATCAAATGAAAGCCATACAGGCCATACAAGTATAAATAAAAAGATGCCACGAAAGTAGCAAACAAGAACAGGGGGAACACCATCTACACCCCCAAGGATGAGAAAGCAAGAGCCCCGTAACCTACATGGCACTTTTGATCAACATCCGCGGGAATTCCATACTACAAAAGCATGGGTCGTGGTAAAGCAAAATCATAGGCATGCTGGGAGGAAACAGCCACTCGATGAAATAGACCACCCAATGTAGAAGCCGAACAAGCATCGACACCATCACCCAGGGGCAAAAAGCAATGGGACATTCGGATACCAGCATCGCTAGTATACCCATCATGCCATCTAGCTTGCAGCAAGAGAGATCATACAGCATGGGCATCAAACATTGAATAACAAAAAACACCAGGTGCAGCCGGCAACAACTTGGCAGCTAGGCGGGTTTGCAGTAAACAAGCCAGCAGCACCCCATCGACCGGGACAGCAATATCACTACCATCGCGTCAGCATAACAAGTGGTCTCCCAAACCAAATCACTACCAATTTTGCAACATGAGGAAACAAAATATGTCGCATCACGCTAGCATGAGAACACTGAATCAGCCTGTGTTTTCTCAACAGCATCTCAAAACAATCGATTAAAAAGACAGCATTAATTTCAAGGGACAAAAACAGATGACAGCAACATCACATATCCACCACACTAGCAGTTACAGCGCCCAATTCCCACACTGCACTAGCTTCATAGTATCAAGCGATTGACCAATCAGCACCATCACAAAACCGCTGCATCCAATCGGCAATTTACAATCATAGACCAACTGGCGAGAGGCCGGTTAAACTGCTGTATCAAAGTAGAGTATGCAAATCCATAGAGAGCCCCTGTCCACAGTGACAGACAAATAATACTATAATAACAGCAAACAACTATGAACCCGGCTAAAAATCAGTACCATCACCACTGGAAGTAGCTACGTCTCCATAGCACAAGCTCACAACACCCATACTGCTCTCTCGATAAACAAAACTACCACCAACAACAGCCAGCCAAGGGCCAAGCAGTCTGCAGACTCAGGGCCAGAGTACACTATAACAACAGCAGCTCCTAAAACCAGAAAGCAGCATACCAGGGCTTGGAAACAGGCCAGGAAATTCATCAAAGATCAACCACGACATCAGTACACGTATATTTCTGGCTGCATACTTCAGATCATTTATCGCTAAAACCATATAGCCCACTACAACTACTTCAGCGCCAGGAGGACTTCCACATCAGTCACAAAAACGG
This sequence comes from Nepenthes gracilis, assembly GCA_033239525.1. Taxonomy (NCBI): domain Eukaryota; kingdom Viridiplantae; phylum Streptophyta; class Magnoliopsida; order Caryophyllales; family Nepenthaceae; genus Nepenthes; species Nepenthes gracilis. Next base: position 8,148,590 of record BSYO01000026.1, on the reverse strand, counting down.
GGCCAGTATCAGCACATAATCTGAGCCATGCAATGGAGCATAAGCCTAGGCCAGCAGTTTAGAACCATGCAACTCATGCACCAGCTGCATCACAAGCATCAGATAGCATACAATTGCCAGCATTAATTTTCAAGATAACGGCAACTTCGTCAGTTCCAAGACCTTTAGCACGTCGGCACCAAGCTTCAAACATCATCGGAAAGAACCAGCGATTACAGCTACGGTGAAAACCACAGCTAATCATGGGCAGCCACAAAACACACCAGGAGAGGTGAAAAAGAGCTACAAATGATTTATTTTTTTTTATTTTTTTTTTTTTTTTTTTGTGGAAAGCCTGAGGAAACCCCAGATAACAAGGCACCATTTCACGCCCCTCCGATTTCGGATTGCCAAAGGGGCAGAAAGTGAAGCATACAAATACGAGAAAAACCAATACCATAATAGCAAAACAAGAGCAAAAGGAGGGACCCATAACAAAGATTACCAACAACCAGCAATACCCACAGGCAGCGAGTCCTCCCTTTCATCTAGTTCAGCACCAAGAATCATCAGCCGCCCTCCTACAGCAAAGCCAAAGATCCCATGTATATAATCACCAGCTGCGAATCAACTCCATCCTTGCCAGCAGTAGAGACCAGCAGTAGACACCCAATTGGGGGCAATAGGATCAAGCATGCTCAACAACAGCCTCAAATCACAGCTTAAAAAAATAGTAGAAACAGTAGAAAGAAATTTTTGCTACGAGGATAACCATGCATCAAATATAGCTACAGCATAATGGGTCATAGTGCACCAGGCAGCTGAATCAACACCACTCAAATGCATAAACAGCTCCTGGCTTCCACAACAATCAACCCATAAACTGCAGCTTCCAGTACCACCTCCAAATCCAACAGTCACTGTCTTCAGCATCCAGCAGTAATGCAAAGGTTGTCCAGCACAGAAAACCTGTCTACTTATAATCAAGCATGTACCCGAACCATCACTAGAAACCAACAGCTGCATCAAAAATCAGATACTAAATCCTGCAGTGGCATCACCAGAGTATCTATGAAGAGTTTGCTCACAACATCCATTCGGCTTTCTCAAGATAAGAATGGCATCCACCATCAACGGCAGTCCCTGGGCCAAGCAAACTGCATACTCAGGGCCAGAGTTCACTATAGCAGCAGCAGCTCCCAGTCTAGTAAGCATCATACCAGGGCTTGGAGTCAGGCCATGAAAGTTCATCAGAGATCAGCCACATCATCAGTTCACCTAAATTTTGGTAAACCATACCTCAGATCATAAATCGCTAAAGGCCTACAGCCCACAATGCCAGGATGGCATACACATCAGTCAAAGACAAGACCAGTATCAGCAAAAACAAATTGAACCATGAGATGGCACATAATACGAGGCCATAGCTCAGTTTAGATCCATGGAACTCTTGCTCTTGCTGCATCACAAGCACCAGATAGCTACTCAATCATTTATCATATCGGTTACATTTTAGACCTATAGCTACTCCGTCATTATTCATCATATTTGCTACATTTTAAGCTTATACCTACCCGGCTATCATTTATCATATCGGCTATATTTTAGACCTACAGCTATTTGGCTATTCATTATATTGACTACATTTTAAATCTGTAACTACTTGGCAATATGATTTCCGATATCGTCTACTAGGGCCTCAAGACTCCCTATCCCCAAACAAATAATGACCCACTAGGGTCTTGGATTACTATGGTCCTACATGCATATTGACTAACCGGGTCTCAGATTCTACCTAATTTCATGCATACATGCAAATATAAAATACATATAAAAATACTAAATATTGAATCTGACCACAAGAGAGGGTTATAAATACTTGTCTTAACTTTATTCCAAGTAGGTTTGCCAACAGGATGCTCTGAGGTGTCCGAACTGTGTGTTTCTCTCTTTTTTAGTGCTTCCCACTCTCTCCTTTTCCTCTCTCTTATGTGAGGCTCCTTTGCCTCTCTCCTTCACCTTGCCCACTACTTCTCCTTCATCGATAATGGCTCCAGCACGGGCGATGGCAGTGACCACAGTGGTAGCAACTCGGCAACAGCGGCGCATGCAAGCTGGCAACGGCTTTCTCTCTCTTCACTGTGCCTCAAACCCATTTTTCGCGATTTGATCAGTTTCTCCCAAAATTAGTACATATAACCCCAAAATCGGCATCCACAAAAAAAATAGAAGGATTTAGTCACGTTGATTTCACCCATTTCCTTTGGCCACAACGGCAGCTCCTCCTTCGGCTCACGATTTCCTTCAATCCCTTCACATCGGTGCACAATATGGAAGGTAAATCGCAGAGAGGGCTTTTCAGCTTTCGATCTCGGCGTCGGCTCCTCCGGCTATGTTGACAACAGTGGCTGCTCCTCTCACTCTCCTTTCTTCTCCCTTTCTTTCATTGTCTTTCTCCTTTATTTTCTTTTTTTTTCCCTCTTCTGTCTCCTTGAGCCTCCCCCTTTTTAATAATAATAATAATAATAATATAATTTAATATTCAACTAGGATATTACAATCAAGCACTCAATCTACCTACTAGCTCTCCCATTCCTTCTAACCATATAAAAATCCTACATCATCAAGTGACTGATTTACCCTTTTTGCCATGAACTGCTTGTCACAATAGCCAAATTATACACCATAAACTTTTCAAATTGCAAAACTATGAATCTCCTAATTTTTGATGAGATAAAACTCAAGATGACACAAATATGATGTTAGCCCACTTAACACTCTTGTTGACTCTCCAACCAATCGTCTTATTACTTTTGTGCCCCATGACATCGGCTGCTACTTTAGTCTTCTCCCCTAATATCCAACTCATAGTCTCAATTCTTTCTTGATAGTTCATCAAATTCTTTAATACAACTTTTGTCTTTCAAAATAATAAATCCTAGAATGGATTCTTCCTCTAACTTAGTAACAAGATTGAAATTATCTGAGAAAATAACAATCCCCATCTATATAACCTCAATCATCTAGTGCATGACACTGTGATCCTCATCGTCCTTCATGTAAAGTAACCCAATGATATTAGAAAATTGATATTACCTTGATACAATAATTCAAGCATCCCTCAAGCAGTTTGGTTCATCGTCCCTTGGCTCTTGTAATTAATAATATTACAAAAGTAAATCATCCCAAACTCCCTAACTTAGTTTAATTTCCTTCATTGAATGTTGCTATTACCAATAATGGATGTACCCTCCTTTGCAATAACGAGGTCAAACCCTAAGGCAATTCCAATTGCAGCCAACTCCAACTCATGGGTTAGTTAATAATTTTCTTATCTAAATTGTCTAAGCTCATAAAGTACTCTCCCAAAGCAGTAACAATACACAATTCTGACACTCCTTCAAATATGGCTTTAATCTCTTCCAACCCCCAAAATAATTCGCAATGCTGAAGCAGCTCTACGGCTTCACCTACGATGGGGTCTACCCAGTAACATCTGCTAAAATCCCATATGAATTCATTGCTAAGCCTGATCCTAAACAGAATGGTCTAAGAACACCATTTTCTCAACCCAAAATTTGAACCTTGAGTTTAACAAATAGGCACACTCTTGAGAATTGTGCAGAATAATATGCAATTATTCCTCTTACGCTGAGGAGCTCTCGGAGTTAACCCAATTCTCAACGATGTACACCACACACATTGTTTCACATACGGTTTGAATGTTTAATTCTATCGCTCATAAGAATGCCTTCACTACCTAGAGTTTGTTCTTCGCCATAACTGCTACCCTAGGTGGTTTCAGTTCGTGGTCTAAGATTGGTGGTAACTTGTTTACACTTGGGTCTTCAAACATGTTGAAGTTCCTGCCATTTGTCTTTAAGTCTTTTATATTAGATGCTTGATGCTAACTATTGCCTTGTATAATTCTGAGAAATTGTTGTAGAGTCGTACAGTGTTGCACTTCAACTCCCAGAATGGTCCTCGAATTCCTCTATGATAAGTTGCTAGGCTTGATGATGTCCGAATACAATCACTCCTGTGGTTTCAGCTCCCACTTCTTAAGTTCTGCTGGTGCTCTCTGACTAGTGTCCTGGGAGGTTGATGTCCATTGCAAAATCTGCTTGATGGAGAAGTCGATCTCCAATTAGCATTCATCTTGGAAACCCATTTGAAACACAACAGGAACAGCTCGAACAGTTAGCAATCTCTTCATTCATTGGCCTATCCAGCCCTGCCTTAACCGTGGAGCCTATCCGACTCCACAATAGATGAAGGGTGCACAACACCTATATTCACTAATGTGTACCAAAACTTTTTTCTACTTTAGATCAGGGAATACCGATTCCAGTTACTAGAATAGACACCACCATTGTTAAGTCTGATGCCTCAAAACAGCCTTCGACAGTAGGCAGTGAAGTCCATGCTTTAGGCTCGGTGCTTATGAAAACCCCTTTAAGAACTTGCGGCTGCTGGTGGTGAAACTGAATGTGTGTCCCTTCCTTCAGTGCATAGCAATTCTTGGCAGAGTGTGTGACGGAACGGATTTTTTTTTTTTTTTTTTTTGTCTTCAAAACTTCCGTCAACAGAAACATAATTGAAAACCCAAACTAAACCAATTAGGTGTAACACAGGATCGCAAATGCCATCTAGGACCCATACACTTTTAACCATAATAAATATAGCAAAAATTATTCTAACACTTACGGAAGCATTCATATGCATTCCAAAATATTCATTTCCGAGTACATAGCCAAAACGTTTAACCATAGAAGTCCATCAGGTCATTACAATAATATTTCTCCAAAATAAGCTTCCGAGATCTTTAATCCTTTAGGCAAGCTCTAATCACTCCAACTCGTCAGGCACAAGCTCTAACGCTTCATCTGTGGGGGAAAAACATAAAACAGTGAGTCGAGACCCAACAAGTTACATGCACATGGGTAATAAAACGATGATGCAGAACGGTCATATAACTATACGTGAATCGGATCGGTAAATCAGAATGCAGTCCAAAAACATACCTTGACAGTGCTATATTTCAAAATCGGTAATTGCACAGAGCGATGTGATAAAGAATGTAATGTATCGGTATCGGTACGATAAACGGTGAACGGTACATATCATATCGGTAGACAGTCTTTCATATTCGGTAATCGGTACTTTATATTCGGAAGTCGGTACGGTAACATAACATATCAGTAAAACAGTAAACATTACTTCATATCATATCAGTACAGACCCTGCCAGTATACCCTACTAGCTAAGGGGGCGAATAATCGAGGATAGATTGTGTTCACTCCACACAATCTAAGGCCGGTACTGTCATATGGGTATCCCATCTCACGGGATCGGTACGGTATGTCACCCAAAGGTAGGCCGGTAACGGTAATTCCCTCTGTCCATAATACCCCGAGGGCAGGGCGGACCACAATTAACTCCATGGACAGAGTTATCCTCGATTACCATCGAAAAGTCCTAAGGCATGCTGGAGAACCTATCTGGGCTGTAGCCAGTCCCGGGTTTTAAAATAACATGAACACCTCTCTTCTTGAAAGTCATTTTCAGTAAGCCGTTGTTTATTTTCTGCACGAATCCGGAGTTCGATTTTCAATGCAAGCCGGAGTTCATTTTCACATTAAGGACGGAGCTCTTTTTCATGTGCAAAAACCGGAGTTCATTTTTCATTCAAGCCGGAGTTCCTCTTTTGGCTGAAACAGGAGTTCAAAAGCCGGAGTTGATTTCACGTTAAGGAAGGAGCTCTTTTTCATGTTAAAAGCCAAAGTTCATTTCTCATTAAAGACGGAACTCTTTTTCAAAAGCCGGAGTTACTTCTTTATTAAAGACGGAGCTCCTTTCGTGTACGAAACCGGAGTTCATTTTACCTTTAAGAGCCGGAGTTCTTTTCTTAAAAGACGGAGTGCTTTTGGACGGAATGCCTTTTTGGACGGAGTACCTTTCTTAAAGGACGGAGCTCTTTTGGACTGAGTACTTTTCAGACGGGTTACTTTTTTTTTTAAGGGACGGAGCTCTGTTGGACGGAGCTCATTTTCATTAACAGGACGGAGCTCTTTCTTGTTAACAGGACAGAGCTCTTTTTCCTTAACAAGACGGAGCTCTTTTGGACGGAGTACTTTTCAGACGGGTTACTTTTCTTAAGGGACGGAGCTCTGTTGGACGGAGCTCATTTTCATTAACAGGACGGAGCTCTTTCTCGTTAATAGGACGGAGCTCTTTTTCCTTAACAGGACGGAGCTCTTTTGGACGGAGTACTTTTTAGATGGGTTACTTTTCTTAAGGGACGGAGCTCATCTTCATTAACAGGACGGAGCTCTTTCTCGTTAACAGGACGGAGCTCTTTTTCCTTAACAGGACGGAGCTCTTTTGGACGGAGTACTTTTCAGACGGGTTACTTTTCTTAAGGGACGGAGCTCTATTGGACGGTGCTCATTTTCATTAATAGGACGGAGCTCTTTCTCGTTAACAGGACGGAGCTCTTTTTCCTTAACAGGACGGAGCTCTTTTTCAACGGAGTTACTTTTTTTCTTAAGGGACGGAGCTCTGTTGGACGGAGCTCATTTTCATTAGCAGGACGGAGCTCTTTTTCGTTAGCAGGACGGAGCTCTTTTTCGTTAGCAGGACGGAGCTCTTTTTCCTAAAATGGACGGAGCTCTTTCTCGTTAACAGGATGAAACTCTTTTTCCTTAACAGGACGGAGTTCATTAAAAGCCGGACTTCTTTTTCTTCTTAAAAATCGGAGTTCTTTCTTTCATAAAAGTTAGAGTTCTTTTTAACAACAAAGGACGGAGTTTGCTTTCTTATACGGGCCGGAGCTCCTTCTTTTGTTTCGGCCGAAGATCATTTCACATTACGAGCCGGACTTCTTTTTGAACGGAGTGCTTATGGACGGAGTACTTTTCTTAGGTGATGGAGCTCTTTTTATCTTAAGGCGTGAGTTCACTTCACATCAAGGGACGGAGTTCATTTTACAGTAGGGGCCTGAGTTCATTTTACATTACAGGAGCCGGAGCTCATTTTACACAACGGGCTAGAGTTCGTTTTGCCTTATAGGAGGTGGATATTTAATGCAGAAAGCAGGAACTCAGAAACAGAGTATACTTCAATATTCTCAATATGAACTTAAAAGCAGAGCAGAGCACACTTGCAATATTCTTAAATTATCACTTTAAAAGTAGCGTCTGATATAACTTGCAGTAAAACATGGATTTAGAAATGGAGCAAAAGACACTTGTAATATTCTCAAATCATCAATTTAAAAACAGCGTCTGGTGTAACTTGCAATGAAGCATGAGTTTAGAAACAGAGCAGAATATACTTGTAATGAACTTAAAAATGGCGTCCGAGGTAACTTGCCTGACGGGTTGACTCGATTTTCCTTCCCTTCTTGCCTGACAGTTGGTTTCTCCTTGGCGTCCTCCTTCACTCCCTCCTTACTGCTTGCGTTTTGCCTTTTGCCAAACGCAGCCACCGACGCTGGGTTTATATAGAAGAGGGGTTTGGTGGGGTACTTTGGTACTTGTTTGCAGATGGTAGGTGGACTAACTAGATTAGTTTACCCACTCCATTTGGTCGCCGCCTAGTTGGATTCTAACTAAATCTCACAGTTTATTCTTAGTTTATCCTTCAACTCTTTGGTCAATATTTTTGATCATTGCCGGTCTCAATTTTTGTAACCTTTCAAGAAATCCGGTCAACTCTCCAATTCCGGTCAAGATCTTCGAATCCGGTCAACTCTTCAAATCCGGTCAACTTCTTATCATTCGCTCCGTCCATCACTTTCTCATCAACTTCGGATTTATTTTCCTTCATCGACTCCGGATTTCTTCTCCGTAATTTCTACTCCGGTCTTCAAGGACACTTCGGCCTCATTTCAACAATGCACTCCGGCTTCAAAGCCACTTCAGCCTCCTCATGCTTTCCGGTCAACACGCGTTGACCGGATTATGCCTGCCTTCATACTTTTCCGGTCAACATCGTTGACCGCTTTTGCCTTCTCCTCAACATGCCTTGACCGAGTATCTTCGAATCCGGTCAATGTTTACTAAGTCCGGTCAATTTCTTTTCATCCTTTTCCCAATTTTTCGGTCAACATGAGTTGACCGGGCAACCCTCAATTTTCCCGGATCCCTTAATCACATTGGCTAGATAATCGAGATTTTCTATGTTTTAGAATATGAGTTGTCACATAGTGTCCTGACTTGCCACATTTAAAATAGAGTCTAAGGCTTGTCTAGCCCACGGACGATTGTTGTTGAAGGAGTAGTCAACGTTAATGCTTTGCACTCTGTGGTGGTATGGCCAATCTTCTTACATTTTAAACAAAATTGTCAGTCATGGTCTTTTATTGCTTATTTGCTGAGAATGATGACGGTTCGATTCTAAAGTCTGAAGTAATTTGCTTTGGTGGCCCTCTTCTCTATGGTGTCTAAATGGGAGAGGCTAGTGCATTCAGCACCTAAGACTTGGGCTTTAGAGTGTTGACAGTGTGATTTGTGAGTTAAGCTGCCAGTTATAATGTCCTTAAAACCTCGACTATCTTTGCATGGCTGCTGCAAAAAGCTTCGAAGGAATTTTCGTAATTTGCATTTGGTTACTCGGACATCTTGCAAAATAATGAGGCTTAGAATCTTGCCTATTCTGACTAATTTACTCGTTTATTCTTGGCTAAAACTACCCATTCTATCTTAACGTACGCTATAAATTTCGTCAACTTGGGATGATCACCAATATCCTAAGCTCTAAAACCACATAATGAATCTTAATATTCTTCAAACATATCCAACTCCTAAGTTCGTAAGTGTTCTCATAGAATATTATTTCTCTAATACTATGACTGTGACGATTATAACCGAGTACTCGTCACCCAACACAGAGCACTTACGCAAAACATTTCAACCATAATACATTATAAATACAAAATATCATGGCCCCGAACCAAAGCAGATCTAAACAATCATAAAATTTAAATCCCAAATATGAAACCATAACCAAACAATTCCCAAATCCGGGTGTGATGTGACAATAGATCATACAACTTCAATATTTAAGAAAAAATAAATCAAAATATAAATCATTCGTAAGATTTCATTGGATCACTCGTCCAGGCAAATAAAATAAATGCAACTTGCTCTACAATATCACAAGGAAAGGCAACGACCATAGTGTAATACCTAGTTCCCATTTGATATGTTTTGGTAACATGTATTATTTTGGGGCATTTTCAATGTATTGAGTTAAAAATATATTGTAAAATTTTTGAAGGAATTCAAATCAGTAGATTGGCACATGAAGCATTCTCGAGTGGTGCTTGAGGCACATAATGCTGCAGGCTTGCGCCCGATGTGTGCCCAAGGTTACATTTGAGGCACAGATTGTCGAAAGGTGGTGCCCGAGGTGCTCCCGAGGCACACCCGAGGCAACACTTGAGTGCCAAAGAGTATATAAGGTGGCCACGGGGTGTTGTTCGTCATTTTGCGTGGGGTAAAGGAAGGGAGGAGAGAGAGAGAGAAATAAAGAGTGGAGAGGAATAAGAGAAAGGATAAATCGAAACACTATTTTGTCAGATCTACTTGATATAAGGTTAAGGTACGTATCTTTATATCCCATTCTTGGTCTGTTTCAATATTTGATATATTTTGCTTATATTTCTGATGTTTAATATTCATATATGCTCTTTCTACTCTACTTATTTGTATCCTTTATATATACATGATATTTTTATCGATTGTTAAGGGGTTTTGCTTTAGATTTATAAATATTTGATGATTTTGTCATTTTATATAAAAAAAAGATAAATATGTGAAATTATATATTTATATATCAATATATTTATATGAAAAAAGTCATGAAACCAGCATGGGCCATACATTAGTAGTCATATATCACTGCTTGGGGAATGAGGTCGCTAACTTTGTGATACGATTCGATATGTGATTTGTAGCACCTCTCCCGATGGAAAAATATTTGTGACTCCCTTTTCTGCCGATAGAAAAAGATTTTATTTGTAAATAACCCACCCCATTTTAGATGAGTCATAAAACTTTCCATTCGATGACTTAAGGCGTTTGCTATCACACTGGCCTTTCTTGATTCGTACTAAATCTCACAATGATAATCTTTCAAGAAATCCATCTTCTCTACCTCATGTACAATTCCTATTAGGCATATTTTTTGTTGGCATATTTCGTGACCATATCGGGTTGCTTTCTTAGTTTCTTGTCGGGCGTTCGATTATCTGCAACATCACGCTTGCTTGGAAGATGTTCATCTACCTCATGCTAGAGGATCACTGTCATCTATTCTCAGCATTCACGCCGCATTATCCATTGTTTTGGCCCTTCCTAGGAGCGGCGCCCAAGGCGCAAACTAGGTGCGCTCATGGAGCGTGCGCTTAGTTCGCGCTCGAGCGCCCACACCAGAAATCCCCTAAACCTAACCCTCGCTTGCCGCACGCTCGAGCAGAGCGGCGCGGGTCTTTATGTCTAATGGTTCCTTATTTTTGAAATCATTTTTGGCTCCATATATATATATGTCTTATATTTTTGAAACCCTAATTCTTCCCAAGATAATTTAATGAGCTTTTCTCTCTTGCAAAGCGATCTTTCTTATGCTCCATTGTTGAAAAAACTTGACACCAACGCTCGTGCTCCATTGATAAAGTTTTCTCTTCTCATTGTGGTCTCCTATTTACATCTCTTTTTATTGTGTAACCTTCATGACTACATCGGCATCGTGAATACTGGGATCCAATGAGTTTGGCAATTCAACTGGTACGAGAGGGGAGATTGACATGAAGGCCAGAAGGTATCCGGTTCTATTGTTGTGGGCAAATCCAATGAGCTCCTTAGTAGGGATCACAAGACGGGAGTAAGTCAGCTAAGTTAGCGCATCGTTACCCTCGGTCTATAAGTTGATTTCATAGTGCATTTCTTCTCTGGCCGTTGAAACTCAAAGGGTTTTTCTCAATTACCGTGGGTATTGAGTTTTTTCTTCGTCACTAAAATGCTTGCCTTTTTAGTATTGTTATTGCTTTATTTTTATACTCGTAGCGCTCGTATTATCTAGACACAAATATTCTTTACATGTATTGAATATTTAATTATATACTGCTTCTGTTAATTTATTGTGGGAGTTGAAACATTTATTGTGCGATTAAAGAACAAAAATGTTCTTTTCAATTGTTATTAGAGACCTACTCTGATCTGCGACCCCCGATCTAGATGTATACGAGTGAATCGCTCTTCGTACCTCCCTTCTTTGATGGGATCAACTATACATATTGGAAAGTTTAGATAAGAGCCTTCCTCAAATCTATGGATGAGCGCATGTGGGCTAGCACCCAAATTCGGTGAACTCCACCCAAAAGTAGTGATAAACCAAAAGTTCTGTCTTTGTGGTCAAAAGAAGAACTTGATGCGTGCAATTGGAACAGTAAGGGATTACATGCTATTTTTATGACCATATCTCTCAAAGAATTCAAACTCATATCTATGTGTGAGACTACAAAAGACGTGAGGAAAATACTTGAAATAACTCATGAAGGTACTAAATTAGTTAAAAATTTAAAATTACAAATGCTAACCACTAGATTTGAAGAAATTCATATAAAAGATGAGGAAACCTTCGATGAATTCTATACTAAATTGAACGATATTGTGAATTCAACGTTTATTTTGAGAGAACGAATTTATGAAAATAGAATTATTAGAAAAGTTCTTAGATCACTCCCTCAATGATTTAAACCTAAGGTCACCACTATCGAAGAAAGTAAAGATCTTGTTAAAATAAAGATCGAAGAACTTGTAGGATATCTCCAAACTTATGAGCTCACACTTCCACAGTTAAGAAATCAAAAATCAATTGCCCTAAAATCCGTTAAGAAAGAGGGAGATCGTGACTCCGATGAGGAGTTGAATAGCGTTGATAATTTTACCACATTTGTTAAAAATTTTAAAAAATTTTTGAATAAAAATAAATCTTCATCTGACTTACCAAGTGTGGATTTAAAACGAACTCTAAAATATGATATGAAAGGCCAACGTGAATATAAAAATCTAAATCTAAAAGTACCCAAAGTGTTCATTGCTACGAGTGTAAAGATTTTGATTATTATTGTACCGAATGTCCAAACCTTAAATGCCAATAAGGTCAAGCCTATAAAACCAATATGACCTTAAGTGATGACAAAGAAGAAGAGGCTGAAAAATGCTCTGAAGATGACCCTATCAAGTATATGGCCTTTATAACCTCAATATATGAAAATCATGATATCTTAGAGGTAAGTTTTAAGCTATCAGATGTGTGACAGAACTGATCCTAATTCCCGTAGGATTCTCCGCCAGACATAATCGGAGCAGAAATCATAAGTTTACATCATTAAATTCTATAAAAATTTTAGCAGAGTTCTGTCTGCAACTAGACCAAAACCAAATATGCAACATGTCTATTACAACCTATACAAGCACACAACTAATCCAAAGTACCACAATCCATCCTACAACGCACATACACAGGACCACTAATTTGTCATTTTTATTCATGGCTCAAATATAATCCTATCCACTAAATCAGAAACATATAAGAAATGCCATATATGACCTATATAAAATCTAAAAAATATATAGCGGAAGTAATTATTTAAACCTGTGGAAGTATAAATACAGTTCTAACAGTTTATAGGACATACTACAATCATTTATACATAATTTCATCCCCAATTCAGATGTTTACAAGTAAAATTATCAGAATCTCCCAAGCATTACTCCAAGGTAATCTTCAAGGTTTCACCAAGGCTCCAGAACCTTATTTGTAAATCTCTAGTTACACGTGATCCTCCAGTGTCTTCTTTATATCTTTATCTGGTGGAGGGAAAAACAAAATAGTGAGCTGAAACCCAACAATGTACTAAAATGTGTAGAACATAATAATCTCACATAGAATATAATACAATAAGGCAGTTATAGTTGCATATAAGGCATGAATGTGATAAGACAATGATTACGGAAGTATTATCAGGTCATAAAATGTAGAAGAGTAGAAAAATGTACGATAATCATGAGGAAAGCCTGTTTTCCACATAAATAGGTCTCGAAAAATATAAATCATGTTAGGACAGAAAACATATTAATATCAAGTCTAAAGAACATGAGCAGTTCATGGAAATATGAGTAAAACATAATTATATTTGAACTGGAAACGGTTTCATAAAATAGTTCCAAATCTCACTTGTTTTCATCAGAAAACCCTAGTTAAATATCCTAGGGGCCCAACTAGCGTACCTTACTAGCCGAGGGAGTGAATAATCAGGGATAGATTGTGTTTACTCCACACAATCCAGAGCCAATATCAGTGATGTATAGGAACCGATTGTATTTTACGACACACAACTCAAAACCGACGGAGGATTATTAGCCTCCCGGAATGAAGGATTATTATCCTCTAAGATCAGTATACTGCCCTCCTTTTTATACCCCCCGAGGAAGGGCGGATCACGTATAACTCCATAGACAGAGTTATCCCCGATTACCACCGTAATGTTCTAAGGCATGCCGGAGAACCTCACATGACCGCATATCAGTCATGGCTCCTAATTAACAGTATCAAAAACAGTTTCTTCTCGTTCTCTTAGTTTATAACTCATCAGTTTCAAAAATTAATAAGAATTTCACCATTAATCCTTCAGAATACTCTAGAAATCTACAAAAACCAAACAGTGCAGTTTCGTGTAAATTTCTCAGTTATAAATCATAATAGGAATAGTACTCTTTTACAAATTAGCTATCACATATCAGAAATTAAGGATTTAAAACATTAAATCCCTTCATTTTTGTATCTAGAATTTTAGTAAACATTCCAGACATAAAACGGATACTTAACACGTGCATTGTCATGAAATCATTGCCAGATATTGCGGTATATATATATAAACATGAAATCTGTTTGATTAATTTACAGAAACAGGCTTTATTTATAGTAAACATGTAGAGCCACGAATTTAGAGCAAAAATACAATATTTGAGATATTAAAATACTGTAAAAATGATAAATAATGTCTGAAATATACTTGCCTGAGCCTGATCTACCGTTATTTTTACCCAGATCGGAGTGGAACGCGTGGATTTCTTTCTCTCTTTATCTTTTCCCTCTTTTCTCCTTCTCTCCTGTGGAACACCAAAAATGGCTGAAGAATCGCGCACCCCCTTTTTATATCCGTCGGGGCGCTCGAGCGCGCCTTGAGAGCTCCCCTTTCGCAAAATGGTGCCTTGGTTGACTCTTAAGCGCTGCTTGAGCACCAGCCTCGTAGGTCACCGCGCTCCCGACATCGCCTAGGGCGACCCCTGGGTGCCACATGTGCAAAATTGTGCCGTGCCATGGCCTCGAATAGTGAAAAAATCACTACTCTTGAATCTGATTTAGAGGCTGCTCAAAATGACTTGAAACAATTTTTAAATGGGTCAAAAAAATTGGACCATACGCTCAGTTTGGAAAAAATAAGAGGAAATAAAATCAAGCTGGATTATTCTGAAAATAATTTGAATTCCACTGGTACTACGAAAACTATATTTGTCTAACCCACGTCCCTCCCTAGACAAAATAGTCCATCATTTGTTCGAGGTGACCAATTATCAAATGGTTCTCCAAACAAAACCATCAAAACTTAACAAGTATGAAAAAGTTTCGTCCTAATTCCACCAGGAAGCAAACATACCTTTTTTTTTTTTTGGTAAGCAAGTATTTTGGATTGATGGGAGAAAAAATTATAAAATTGATGTTTTAACTCCAAGTATTTTGACTTGGGAGTAAAACATAACCCGCTGGGGCATACCCCGAGCGATAAGTACATCTTGAGATACATAACAGGACCTTTAGGGAGGCCATCTTTCTACATAATCTATAGAAAATGGAAAAAAATTTCATCCCAAAACAAATGAGTCCAACCCATCGATCCCAAGCCGGGCGGCGCAAAGAATGAACCTTGAAGAACAAAGAACAAGAAGCCACGCCCGGGTTCAAGAAGCCACTCAGCTATGGACGTTACAAAGAACTTTACCATAACCGCCATCCATCGAACGGCCCAAGTCACCAAAGGATCCAAGATAACCAGACATCCACATCCAGGTCATCCAATTCAGCATCGACCGATTCATCGGCCAAGAGTATTTTCAACAACGAAGCCCGACCTCGGCCATGGCTGACATCAAGCGCCTTCAAAGACACCACCTCGGATTTGCATCATTCCGATATCGAGATCAGGCCGGCATCATAGTTCCACCGGCTCCGGCTAATCCTCCTCCAAGCATGCTAAAAAAACCATGTCTTTGCAAAGAAGAAGAAAGGACCACCAGCAGCAGGACAGCATCCCGATTGCGGCAACAACTGCTTGGTAAGGTCAGTATCCGACAAGGAAACCAAGCAACGGCACTGTCTTCCACATCCCATTAGGAGCTTCAACCACTGCTAAGCAAATTTAAATGCTCCTCAAAATTCCAGTGTAGGTCATCATGCATCACCACGCATCATTGGCACCCCCAGCGATGCGGTCAACTTCAACCCATAACCACATCATGGCCGTTGTACTACATCATCAGCCCTCCACAAGGCGGGACCCATGAGAAATAGCAGCAAACATCATGATCGCCGAGGCCTTTCCAACACTATCAACAACGAAAAACAGGTGCATCAAACAGCCGGCACCAAGTCAAGCAAGTTATCAATACGGCTGACAAATCTTGGTGGCACCAAAGAGTGCATAATGTTGCTAGGCGGCAGGCATTATAATCGGCACAATGCAACTCTTTGCTTCCTCATCATGCAAACATCTTTGGATACAGCGGCCAAAGTTGCAATCTGAGGAC
Source organism: Nepenthes gracilis (assembly GCA_033239525.1). Lineage (NCBI taxonomy): Eukaryota > Viridiplantae > Streptophyta > Magnoliopsida > Caryophyllales > Nepenthaceae > Nepenthes > Nepenthes gracilis. Next base: position 8,132,736 of record BSYO01000026.1, on the reverse strand, counting down.
CCAAAGCCCGATTGAAACCCATTGTATCCCAAGCAAATTGTTGCAAAGCAACAACAAGACATATCTTGCCGAATAGCCAGACAAACACAATCAAAGGACTCTGTCTGGTTTCACCACCAAGAAGCAAGCGACAAGCTCCGAAGCGAGAGACCAGCTCAAGCAAACAAGTGGAGTAGCAAAGCTGCGCCAGTGAGACCCAACATCAACCATTATCGATCACAAAGAAAGTCCAACAATGGGAACCAGCCTACAAGGCATCACCCAACATCACGGCGAGACTATCCCATCACCTCAAAGCGGCTCAAAAGCCAGCCAAAAAAACAAGCGAGCAAGGCCAAAGCCAACACTAAAGAACTACCGTCGAGGACCAGCTGGGTCAACAAAATGCACCACCACTCAATACGGGCAATTAAGATCGGCAAGCAATCTGCAGAATCGCATAGAATTCAGGCGGAAAACAGCCGATCTGCCTTTGCATTGATAGCCCAGTGCGATTAACGGCGCCAAAAGCACCTCCCAGCGAGGCCTTAAACCCACTTATTAAGCGGCAACAATACCATCAACAACTTTATTATCGGTAGTGTGGAGAAAATTCCAACCTATCCCCTCAAAGAAAGGCCATTCCGGCATCAATCAAGAATCTTGGACAAAATCCTCTCAAAGGCCGGCGGCGCGAGCACTAGCGGGAGCCTGCTTTGCTCATCCACATAAGAAGAGCTTTGCCACTCATTGCAAATCAAAAACAGAAACCGGGCAAGCAACACCGTAAATTCAGCCACAAGCTCCAGTGTAGTAGCAAGCCACCGGCTCCGGCTCAGGTTGGGCGGAACACCCAACAACCATTTTAGGTAAACAGCAAGACTGCTCGGCCTAAACAATCACACCAAGAATAGCACCAAAAGAGTCCATCTTCGAGGGCAATCTAAACTCGGCAGAGGCTTCACTGAGACTCCATGATGTTTCATCAAGGCTCACCGGATCAACATAGAAGGGATCCACAATGCAAAAGGCAAACACGATACCCTCCCGGCGCCACCGGCCTCTCCATCATCGGAGAAGTGAATCATTAGAGGCATCCCGATATACTGCATGCGCATCGGAAGAGAGTGAAACTCCCATAGATTTGGTGTAGAAGCCAGACAAAGAAGTTGCAGAGCAACAATGACAAACAAATTGGCATTAATAGCCAAACATCGGCCAATCAGAAGGATCGCTGACAAAGCAACTATGAAAGCTGCAAACAACTCACCACTATAGAAGGATTTTCAGCGTCGAGATTGGCCACACCCACTACTTCCGCACTCCAGCCAATACCTCCAAACCCAGTTAGCAACGGGCTCCCGACCCATTAGCCCGGATGGAACGTGCGCAGAGAGGCATCGAGACTCGGGCTCGGGCGTTCATCAACGTCAAACCAACAAGTAGCGAGAAGCAATTTCAACAAATATAACCCAACATCCCACGGCCGGGGCTGCGAGCATTCACCGAACGAAATCCGTAGAGAACGAGAGAGAGAGCTGCCGTAAAGCCCGAGGAGACAGCTTCGAACAAAGGCGAACCCAGATTCGTTGCTTGAGCATCACGAAGCCCTCGGTTGTTTGGATATCGGACCCCAACTCAAATCCATGAGGGCAAACCGACATCAAAAGCGGACAACCAAAACGACTTCGCAAGCAGCAGATTGTGGAGACGGAAGGGTGGAGACGGATTGCCGGGAGACGGGGGGGCCGGGCAGGCAACCGGGAGGCTGGCCAGGGCAGGCATCGGAGCCGCCCGGCACCCAAGTCGGAATCGTCGAGGACGGCGCCAACTTTTCGGAAGCAAACATACCCTTCTAATGGCTATGCCAAATTTGTTCCAACGTATCATGGATGTGAAATTATTGGCCATATTCGTCCCCATTGCCTCGTCTCATTACGTCAAAATAAGTTCCAGTAAAACTTTAAGATAGATCATCTCATTCACCACATCTAACATCTAAATAATCAAGTGATGAATTTAAGCAACGCCATAAAATGTGGAAAGAAATTGAGGATCAAGAAAAGTAAGCTCCATTCCCCTTTAGTTGTCTGTGACAAAAAGGGAGAGTAGATTTATACCACAGAAACGTGTCTCACTATGTGGTATGAGGGGGAGATAGGGGAGACGGTACTATTTCTGCTAGGGGGAGTTTTCGCGTTTATGGTATATTGTTTCGTTTTATGTTTATGTATATTTACCTCCTGCTATTGTATTTTTACTATTTCTGCACTAACCATGTCTGTCCAGGAATAGTTGTTCTTCCCTGGTGCACAGCAGGCAGCCGCTTCCAAAGTTTGGAGTTTTGTAATTCATTGTACCGTGTCAATTGTCTCAAGGCATCTTGTATTTTATTATGTTTACGTGTTTCTTTTACTAAGAGTAGATTTTCATGTACACGGGTTCTATCTCGGTGGTGTCTGATCCCGTAATTTACTTGTATTTTCTTTATGTCTTTTTTTGTATGGGTTTTATCATGGAATTTCCAAACGAAGAGATTGTTAGGCATATTTTTAGTTGACACATTCTATGACCGTGTCGGGTTACTTCCTTAGTATCTTGTCGGGCGTTTGATTATCTGCAACATCACACTTGCTTGGAAGACGTTCATCTGCCTCATGCTAGAGGATTGTTGTCATCTCTTCTCAGCGTTCACGCCGCATTATCCTCTGTTTTGGCCCTTCCCGGGAGCAGCGCTCGCTGGGCGCCCAAGGTGCAAACTAGGCGCACTCTCATGGAGTGTGCACTCGATGCGCGCCCGAGGCACACAGCGAGCGTTTTTAACAGAATCCAGTGCTCGCTGTGCGCCCAATTCGCGTTCAAGCACCCACACCTGAAATCCCCTAAACCTATCCCTCGATCGCCACGCGCTCGAGCAGTGCTTGAGCGGCGCGTCTTTGTGTCTAATGACTCATTTTTTAAATCATTTTTGGCTCCATATATTTATATATATGTCTTATATTTTTTGAAGCCCTAACTCTTCAAGCAGAATTTGAGGAACTTTTCTCTCTTGCAAAGCCATTTTTCTTATACTCCATTGTTGAGAAAACTTGATACCAATGCTCGTGCACCATTGACAAAGTTTTCTCTTTTTTATCGTAGTGTCATATTTACATCTCTTTTTGTTGTGTAACCTTCGTGACTATATCGATGGCATGAACACTAGGATCCAGTGAGTTCAGCAATTCAAGTGGCAAGAGAGGAGAGATTGACGTGAAGGCCGGAAGGTGTCCAGTTCTGTTATCGTGGGCAAATCCAAGGAGTTCCTTGGTAGGGATCATAAGATGGAAGTAAGTCAACTAGGTTAGCGCATCGTTGCCACCCGATCTGTAAGTAGATTTTCATAGTGCATTTCTTCCCTGGCCGTTGAAACCCGGAGGATTTTTCTCGATTACTGTCGGTATCGAGTTTTCCCTTCGTCACAAAAAAGCTTGTCTTTTTAGTATTGTTGTTACTTTATTTTTATACTCGTATCGCTCATATTATCTAGACACAAATATTCTTTACGTGTATTGAATATTTGATTTTATACTGTTTCTGCTAATTTCTTGTGAGGGTCAAAACATTTATTGTGCGATTAAAGAACGAATACGTTCTTTTCAATTTCTTTTGAGAAAATAAAAATACTTCAAACTTAAAATATTTCTACATAGAGGTAGTGTCTCTAAATTTTCAACGTAAAGTCATTGCTTCCAATTCTAGATCATTCGTCGAATAATTTCATTCATGTGTCTTCAATTGTTTTGATCCATACACAATTACTTTTTCATACTGTATCAGGACACACTATAGTCCAATCTTAAATGCATCACAATAGACCAGAAATCCTCTGGATCCTTTGAAAATCGTCAAAATTGGGGCTGTCATTAAGCGGTCTTTTAATTCCTAGAAACTCTTTTTGTAGTCCTTCATCTAATTGAGTTTGATTTTCTTCCGTGTCAATCGGGTTAGGGGTGTAGCATTCCTAAAAAATTATCCATGAACCTCCGACAATAACTTGCCATTCCTAAAATGTTTTTAACTTCTATTATTGTTGTCGGCTGATTCTAATTAATTACTGCTTCGATTTTCTTAGGATTAACTGAAATACATCCTTTGGAGATGACATGATCCAAAAATATGACTTCTTCAAGACAAAATTCACATTTCTTTAGTTTGGCATACAAACTCCTCTCACAAAGCATCTAGAGTGCAATTCTTAGATGTGAATCATGTTCTTCATATGACTAAAATATGTTTCAATTTATATAATTTCGTTCTGACTTCTGATTATTCATATTTGATTTCGAGTCAAACTTTATTTCGTTCAGTATGTCTTCTGTATGGATATATTCAATTTGAATTATGTGATTTGATTTCGGATAATGATTTGTTATGAGTATGTCCCGATTGAATAATATTTTGATTTGGATTACGGTTTGAGTACGAAACTATCCTTACAACTTTTGATATCGGATTATGATTCGGATTTGTGATTTGACTTTTGATATATCTTTGGATTTGTGATTTAACTTTTGATATCTAATTTTTAGATTTTTATCTTTTACCTATTTTGAATGTATTTATAGACCATCCCTCTGATTTTAAATTTTATTATTTATTATATAAAATATTAATACATATTGAGTTTTAGGCTCACTATTTTACTTATTATCTATTCAGATTAGTGGTCCTGGATGCTGTATAGGAGCTTGGTTGAGATATAATGACCTTTCATCTACTTTGGTGCGTTTACTTTTGCTTTTTTTGGATCAGATATGTATTAGATATATTCTAAGTATTTGAGTTCTTCAAGATGTAGGCCTTTGGTTATGTATAGAAATAGTTGGGACAATATTATTATGAATATGTATGCATTTGGTTTGTCCCTCCCCTATGACTATTTGGAGTAGGATGAATGTATAATATTGTCTGGATGATTATTTGATAAAATCCTGTGTGGATTAATGTCATTTATGACTATTTATTTTGGGTCTTACGGATGTTTATTTTGTAACACCTGGGATTGCAATTTGTCAATCTTTATGATATATATATTTTTGGATTTTTTTTATAAAGTATAATTAATTAAACTTTCTTTGGTTCCAGTTCGTAATATAAATACTATTAGAGAGAAGTTATAAGGAGCTGTATTTTTGGTCATTTTCAGTAAATAATTGATTGAATATATCACACGATAAGTATTATTTATGGCGGATAAAAGAAATTTGGGTTGTAGCGGTTGAGGTTTGTATCAGAAGGATGATTTCCTTGCTATGTTGGGTCATATGAGCGATATAATGGATTGAATTATCCAGCGGTAGGATGAGGATTTAGCTGCTATGGGGAGGATGGCCAATTAGGGGTATGGTAGAATGTCCTTTGTCTGATTCTTGAGTGAGCCTATCTCAGTGATTTTGGGAGAATTTGATCTGATAAAGGTTGATATTGTGTATCCTTGGTACCCAGTTTGGGTCTATAGATATGAATTATTGGTGGATTTGATTTTGCTTAATATATTAGACTTTGACGTCATTTTGGGAATGGATTGGTTGGCGTACTATCATACCAGTGTGGATTGCTTTAGTAAGACAATTTTGTTTTGCATCTGAGGTTACGAGTCTTTTGAGTTTCGAGGAAGAACTAGAAGGGCGACAATACGATTAATTTTTTTTGTTTGCATGTGATCTATTTAATGAAAGATAGGTGCTGACATATATGTCATATTTGAGAGTCATTCTATGGCCATTGAGGATATTCCTTATGTGAATTCAAGGATGTCTTTCTAGAGAATTTGCCTAGATTACCTCTAGATTGAGAGATTGAGTTTGCTATTGAGATTGTATTAGAATTGGCACTGATGTCGAGGACTTTGTATAGAATGACCCCATTTGAATTAAAAGAATTAAAGCAGCAATTGCAGGATTTATTAGAAAAAGGTTTCATTCAGTCAAGTGTTTCATTGTGGGATACTGTAGTGTTATTTATGAAGAAGAAAGATGGATTGATGAGGTTAGGTGTAGATTATTAGAAATTGAATAAGACCACAATCAAGAATAAATATCCTCTCTCGAGGATAGATGATTTATTTAATCAGTTGCAAGGAGTTTAGATATTCTCTCAGATTGACTTGTGCTTGGGATATCATCAGTTGAGGATCAAGCAAAAAAATATGTCTAAGGCGGCCTTTAGGACGAGGTACGGCTATTATGAAATTTTGGTGCTACAATATGGCTTGACGAATGCATTGGTATCTTTTATTGATCTTATAAACTAAGTTTTTCAGTTGTACTTCGATTAGTTAGTGGTAGTCTATATCGATGATATTTTGATTTATTCAAGGTGTTTTAAGAAGCATGAAGCTCATTTGACGTTTGTGTCGTAGATTTTGAGAAAAAAGCAATTTTATGTTAGGTTGAGGAAATGTGAGTTTTAGTTGAAGAAAGTATTATTTTGGGTCATATTGTTTCTAAAGGTGACATATCTATGGATTCGAAGAAGGTGGAAGCAGTAGTCAATTGGGATAGATCGACAAATGTTATGGAGGTACAGAGTTTCTTGGGTTTGATCAAATTTTATAGGAGATTTGTGAAAAACTTCTCAAAGATTGCGGTGCCGCTAATGCGACTGATGCATAAACGAATAACGTTTATTTGAGATCATTATTGTGAATAGGGTTTCCAGGAGTTAAAAAATAGATTAATGATGACATCAATTTTTTCAATCCCAAATGAATTAGGAGGACTTGGGGTGTATTGTGATGCTTCTAAAAAGGGTTTGGGTTTTGTATTGATGTAGTGTGGCTAGGTAGTTGCCTATGAGTCAAAGCATTTGAAAATTCATGAGTCAAATTATTCTACTCATGATTTGGAGTTGGTAGCTGTAAACTTTGTATTAAAAATTTGGAGGCACTATTTGTATGGAGAGAAGTTTATAGTTTATTTGGATCATAATAGGTTGATGTATCTATTTTCATAAAAGGAGTTGAATATGCGATAATATAGGTGGATAGATTTGCTTATGGATTATGATTATGAGATCTAGTATTAGTCGGGGAAGGTAAATGTAGTTGCTAATGCTTAAGTTGAAAGTCCTTTGATTTTTGATGGCTCATTTGATGATTAAAGAATGGGAGATGTTGGATGAAATGAAGAGTTGTATAATTCGGTTACACTCCCAATGGTTGAGGATGATGTTATCATATCTTCAGGTATAGCCTTTGATTTTAGAGAAGATAGATTTGGGTAATGAGTCGTATTTGATGAGCGACCTGTATTTGTGAGATTCTGATTCTCATAACATAGTAATTAAGTGGTAATATAATCAAAATTAGGCTTAATTCATGTAAAAAAAATTAGGTTCTTAGAGCGTATGATGAATCGGCAAGGAGTGCCTGGTAGGCACCTCGGGCAGCACCGCGGGCTCTTGAAATAGTTCGATAGCTCCTGTCGGGTGCTCAAGCGCCGAGGCAGGCACTAGAAACCATGCAGGGCACGCCTGCTACGTGCTGGCTGATGCCCTATGATATAAAAGGGCCGCGAGGGTTTTGAACGGTCATTTTTTGGCGTACCACGTTAGAAGAGAGAGAAAGAGCTCGAAAGAGTAGAGATAGAAGGAAGAATCTAAGGTTCTCGAGTCCGATTCTGAGCTTGAACTAATTAGAGAAGTGATAGATCGAGTCAAAGTAGGTGCACTCATATCCTTTTCTCTCGTTTCTTTGCACTTTCGTTTCATTTTTTTGGGTATCCTTATTTCGATATCCAATTAAATTTATATTTTGTATCACCCATGACTTAAGCATGTGAATATTTCAATTTCTTGTCCGATTTGTGAGATTTATGTGATTTTCGTACCCAAAAATCTTAACCTGCAACCCCTTCAATTTCACCTATTTCCTTTGAGATTTATGCATGATTTGACCTTAGAATCATGAAACCCAGCTTTATAGATGCGGATACTCCGAAAATTTGGTATTTATATACATATATTTTGTATATGTTAATTTTATGTATTTCGAAAATATTATGGACGTGAATTGTGATATTTAACCACATGTACATTATATATGTTACTTCGTATATGCTCCGAAAATTATGTTGCATGTAATTGTGAAGGGATTTATTGTCTAGAAACTCTAAAGTTACGTTTGCCTCATGATGGTAAGAATCTCTTACATGTTCCAAGCTTTATGTTGATTTATGCACATAATCGAAAGTATGTGAAGATATAAATTTATAAGAAATGATTATCTGTATCCGTATTAAAGAATTATGAGAATTATACAAAGTATTTTAAGGGAACTCCACAATTTGTTATGTCTGATGATTCGTTCTCCAGGGTGTCAGAACTCTAAATGAGTTTCTGGCGGAACCTTCCCTTAAGAATAAGTAATTAAGAATCTGGACCAAGGATTTGTATTTCAGAGGATAATATTCTTTAACATACCTTAGGATATTACAGTGATAGATCAAGGAATACTCCTAGCCATGGGAGATGTTCTGATGGTGTATTTGTTTTTTGACCCTATATATTAGATGAAAGGTATACCGTCCGCTATGAGACGTTAAAATTTGAGGTGTCATGGGTAGCACTTTAAAATGTATAGGTACAAACATATTCTATTCTTCGATCGGCTACTCTGTTAGTTGGTAAGGCCTACTGGCCCTAGTTTGCAAAGTAAAGAAGTTCACACATCTTTTGGAACCTAAAAAAAGAATAAGTAAAAATGGGAAAGATAATTATATTCCAGAAAGTGTATTTGATCACACTTCATGTTGACACATTTATATTATGATCTTATAATGTGTAGATACAAACATATTACATTCCTCGATCGTCTATTCTGTTAACCGGTAAGGTTTACTAGCCCTGGTCTGTAAAGTAAAGAAATTTATGCATGTTTTGGAATCTAATGATCCCCAAGTCGGAATAACACTTGGTGATAATTCCTATTTGTAATTCTTTTATCCCATTAATCCAAATCACTTACCTACCAAAAAAAAAAAAAAAGTTTTGGAATCTAATGAAAGAATAAGTAAAAATGGGAAAGATAATTGTATTCTGGAAGGCGCATTTGATCACACTTCATGTTGACGCGTTTATATTATGCTTTTATATCCTTTCTTTGCTTTATATTGCGTATATCGTTTACCACCATGATTATATTCACTTGTTGAATATTTGGCTCACCCTTATTATTGTCCTTCCTCTAGATGAGCACACCCTTATACTTGATGAGGCAGAGTGAGAGCTTAGGAGCTGATTAGGTTGCAAATCTTGATAGAAGAACCTATTGGACATAGTTTTGCGATTTTGTATCTTGTGGAGCATATTGCATTATTTTGAGATAGTTATGTATATCGTTGTATGTGCATGATGATGATTATGTATACTTAGTATAGTTTTCGCTAGTTCTGATGAATATATATTCTTTCGTAGGTATTTATGGTTTGTCTGGGGACCTAATGGTATCTTATCTAAGCCAACGTCATACCTGGAGTTATGACGTTGGTGTCACGTGTTTGTGTGGCTATTTTTGGATCCTGTGTTATAATGTGTGGTTATATATTATGCTGTATAGAGATTTTTGTACAAGTTATATTTGTTTGGCGGTCATTTTACTGCCAAAACTCTACCAGATTCCGGTTAGAAAAGTTGGTTCATAACAGTATTTGTTGGAGATTACCAGAGATTTAGGTAATGAGTCACAGGTAAATTTTAATGTGCGAGTAGATGGAATTCTTTGCTTTCAAGAAAGAATTTGTGTTTCAAATATTGAGGAGTTAAAAGAAGAAATATTGAATGAGGCCCACAAATTGTGGTTTGTGTCGAAATTTTAAGGAACGATTATACAATGAATTGGGTACCACGTTAAAATCTAATATGGTGTTTCATTTGCGGACAAATGGTCAATCATGGTTGCATAGCGGAAATGTGTGGGCCCATGGCTCATAGGTCACAGGATCCGATTTGAGATTTGATGTGGGTGATCATGTGCTTTTAAAAGTGTATCTAAGGAAAAGAATTTCGCCTTTGAGGTGAAAGGGTAAATTGAAGTTGATGTTTATTGGGCCATTTGAGATTTTGGAGTGAGTTTGTGAGGTGACCTATAGATTGGTTTTTCCTTCAAATCTAGTGGATTATCATGATGTATTCTATGTTTTGATGTTGAGAAAATATGTATATGATCCTTCGTATGTGATCGAGTTTCAATTGTTGCAAATTGACGAGAAATTATATTTTAATCATATAATATACATATTTAATAAATATTTGATATAATATATATAATTGAATATATAGTTATATATATATGATTTGATATAATATACATAATTTATCATATATATTTCACACACACACACACACACACACACATATATATATTTATATATTTATATATTTATTAATGTATATATATTTATGTATATATAATTGAAGAAGCTTGGTAAGCATATACAGGATAATGTCATCAGAGTACAAGACAAAACAATGTAAAAAAGGTAATGAGAAGAGAAAAAAGATAGCATGACTCGACTGGTAATGTGAATTCTGTCAACATAAAATCAAATATATATGTATTAATAAAATCAAAGGTAAACACAACATTCAAATATTCCATTCAAATATATATAAATTCTGTCAACATAAAATCAAAATTTCAACAACATATTCCATTCAAAATTTTAAGATAACCCAGTGGCACTGGAAGATAGCAACAATTAAGATCCCCACATATTTTACAATAGAAATTGTTTGATGAAATCCAATCTTTGTCCTAGTAGAAGATTAAACAAGTCCACTATAAGTCTCAGTTCAAATATGCATTTCATATATATTGTATTCCTTTTACCCATAGATAATTCATGAATTTCAAACAGTACAATATATAATTGCTCCGTCCTTTGCTCATGTTTGTTAGCTTCTAAGCTTTGTTCATTGGCAGAAACTGCAAACACCTTCGTAGGAATAGCCATCTTTGGGGCAAGAGCTTTCTTCTTGTAAAAACAATATTTGATCTTGTGTCCAGACTGTCAATAATTGAAACATACTTCTTGCAATACTGACACGAATTGGCAGGAGCTAACCTTCTTTCCTTGATCTGCTTGCCTCAACCTCTTTGGTTGTCTCCCTGAACCCGAAGTAGAACTTAAACCTACACCACCTCTACTAGACGTCCTCCTCTTGAAATACTCCTTCTTCTCAAGCTCTTTCTCATAGATTAGGGCACGATCTAACACCTCTCCATAGGTTGACAGCTTGAGGGTCACCAACTACTTGCGGATATCATCCCGCAAGCCTTGCGAAAACTTCCTAGCTTTCCTCTCCTCATCCTCGACCAAGTATGGAGCATACCGAGCCAACTCTGTAAATGTCACGTCGTACTCAGCCACCGTCCTACCAACTTGCCTTTAGGGGATAAACTCTTCCTCCTACTGCACTCGAAGGGCAGATGAGAAATACTTCTCCATGAACGCATTCTCGACCATGGGCCAAGTGATCTCATTCTCCGGCCTACCCGTGGCCCTTTTTTGCATCTCCCACCAGTGATGAGCTTCTCCTTCCAATTGATATGAGGAAAACAACACCCAGCCCTCCTCTAGGCAATGGAAAACAACGAATACTTTCTTTAGCCTTTGAAACCATGTGTCCGCTTTAGTCAGATCTGGCTCCTCCAAAAACTCATGAACTCTCTCCAGGACGAATCGATCATATGCAGATAGTTCAGGATTAGTACGAACAGGAGGTGGAGTAGGAACAGTCACTAGAGAAAGATTATTCTACCCCATGCTCTCGATGAAATCTGCCATACAACCCAACAAATTCAAGTACTAGGCCTCTCGATTGTGAGGCTGACCACCTCGACGTGTAGACCTCCATCTTGGTAGCATACTCAGCTATGGATGTCTATTCTGAAATAAGAACGAGATGAGTTAGATTATGGGTCAGACACTAACTACAATATAATGATTCTATGCAATTAAACGCAACTAATGGCCTAAGTAGTGCAAACTAAGATACTAAAACTACCCAATCTAGTTTAACCATCATATTCCTCTAGCTACTTATTCTATCCAACCTATGCTATCCTACACTCTCGGATAAGATTCAGATCAAATCTAAGGCATCTCATCTCTAATACCAACTGTGACGGACCGACTTCCTTGACCAGAATCCGACAAAGTTTCAGCAGTAAAACAGCCGCCAAACAAATACAACCTGTATAAATAGTCCTTGTACAACACAATATATGACCACACATCACAAAATAGGATCCAAAAATTGCCACAACAAACTTATGGCACTAACGTCATGTCTCTGGATATGACGTTGGCTCAGATAAGATGTCACTAGGTCCCAGACAAACCATAAAAATAGCAAAAACTATACTATGTATGCATCATCATCATCATCACATGCATCGATATATATAACCATCTCAAAATAATACAAAAGACTCCATCAGAAATACAAAATCATAAAACTAAGTCCAAAAGGTCTCTTCCATCAAGATTTGCAGACTAGCTAGCTCCTAAGTTCTACTCAATCTTATTAGGTATAAAGGCGTGCTCATCTAGAGAAAAGTAAGTAGTAAGAGTGAGCCAAATACTCAACAAGTACAATATAATCAAAGATAATAAATATTATATGCAAAATAAAGTAGATGAAGGATATAAAAATAAAATTAAGATGTATAAATATAAAACATGATTAAATACATTTTTTGAGATCATTTATCTTTCCCATTTTACTTATTCTTCCGTTAGGTTCCAAAACTTGCATAACTTCTTTATTTTATAGACTAGGGCCAATAGACTTTACCAACTAACAGTGTAAACAAATCGAGAAAAGAAATATGTACATCCCCACACATTCTAAGGCGTTAACCATGAACCTTGAATTTAACATCCCGTGGTGAACGGTATACCTTTCGCCAGATATATTGTGCCAGATAACAGATACAGATATACCACTAAAGCATCTCCTGTGGTCCAGAAGTAATTTCTCGATTTGCTACAGTAATATCCTAAGGCATGCCAAGGAATACATCCCTCTAAAATACAAATCCTTAATCCAGATTCTTAATTACTTATTCTTAAGGGAAGGTTCCACCAGAAACATATACAAAGTTCTCACTCCCTGGAGAACAGATTATCAGACATAATAAATTGTGGAGTTTCCTTCAAATATTTTACATAATTCTCATACTTCTTGATACGGACACAAATAATCATTTTCTTATAAATTCATGATTTCACATGCTTTCAATTATATTCATAAATCAACATAAAGCTTGAAACATGTAAGAAATTCTTACCACCGTGAGCCAAACGTAACTTTAAAGCTTCGGACAACCAATCCATTTACAATTATATGTAGCATAATTTTCGGAGCATATACGAGGTAGCATATATAATGTACATGGGTTAATTATCACAATTCACGTTCACAATATTTTTGAAATACATAAAATTAATATATACAAAATATATATGAATAAATACTAAATTTTCGGAGTACCTACGTCCATAAAGCTAGAGTTTCAAGATTCTAAAGCCAAAACAAGCATAAATCTCAAGGGAAATGGGCAAAATCAAAGGGGGCGCAGGTTAGGATTTTTGAGTGTGGGTTACCGCACGGAATTTATAAATCGGATATGAAAACGAAGTATATATATGCTCAAACCATGAGTATTATAAAATATAAACTTAATCGGGTATCGAAACAAGGGCACCCGAAGAAAATGGAATGAAAGTGCAAGAAAACGAGAGACAAGGATATGAGTGCACTTGTCACAGCTCGATCTATCACTTCTTTAACTAGCTTAAATTTAGAATCGGACTCAAAAACCTTGGATTCTTCCTTCTCTTTATTCCTCTTCATGCTCTCTCTCTTCCTTGGTGGAAATCCGGAAAATGACGATTCGAACCCTCGCTGGGTTTTCATATTGCAGGTCAACACTCGAGCGCCAGCTAGCGGGGAGCTGCCTTGTTCAATTTTTAGTGCCTGCTCTGATGCTCAGGCACCGAGCAGGCACTGCCAATTCTACTTTGGGCGCCGCCCGAGGCACTAGACAAGCGCCCCTCGCCGATTTTTTCTATGTTCCTGGAACCTAATTTTTTCACATAAATTTAGCCTAATCTTAACTATATTATCTTAATTACCCCATAATTATTATGTTATCTCAATCAGAACCTCACAATTGCCCTCTTCCTAAGCCGGAGATGAAGAAGGCTATTATTCAAGACAAAACTTTTGTGGTAACAATCCAGGAGATAAAACCAGCTCCCAATGTTATGGAAAGTACTATCTCTATTTGTGATCTTCCAGCACATATATTGTTTGACTCAAGGTCAACATATTCCTTTGTCTCTTCCAAATTTGTATGTTATATAAAATTATCCTCAAGGATTCTTGATTTCTCTTTATTCATATCGACACCTATGGGTTTATCTATGAAGATGGACATTATATACCCGAGATGTATAATTTGGGTGAATGGGTTATAGTTAACCGTAGATCTGATTTTGCTTAATATGGGAGACTTCGACGTCATATTAGCCATGGATTGGTTAACGAATAACCACGCCAGCATTGACTATTTCCATAAGCAAGTTCACTCGTTTATTCTGGGATGTGAAACATTTCATATACAAGGGAAAGAGCACAAGAAAATGCCCTATCTAATTTCGACTCTACATGCTCGACATCTGATTCAAAATGGATGTCAAGCCTATTTAGCCTATACCAGCACCATTGGGAGCCATAAAGTGTTGGCATACTGGTGGTGTGTGAATTTGGGGATATTTTTTGAAAGAATTGCCTGACTTACCACCACACTAAGAAATTGAATTTGAAATTAAGCTCATACCAGGATCAGGTCCTATTTCAAAGGTACCGTATAGAATGGCACCTGTAGAATTAAAAAAGCTAAAACAACAATTGCATGAGCTATTGGAAAAAGGTTTTATTATGTAAGGTACCGATTTTTAAATTATCGTAATTAGGAGTAATTAAAATAATATAATCAAGATTAGGCTCAATGCATGTGAAAAAATTAAGTTTCGAGAACGGTAGAAGGAAGCAGCGGGGGATGCCCGCTAAGTGCCCAAGGCGGCGCCACAGGCACCCATTCTAGCAAGCCTACGCTTGTCAGGAGCTCAAGTGTGAGCCTGGGATATAAATGTGCATTAGGATTTTTTCGCATCATTTTTTGAGTGACCAGAGAGAGAGGAGAGAAAGAGAACGTGAAGGAAAAGAGAGAGAAGGAGGAGATCGAGACTCTCGGGTTGGATTCTCTCGGGTTGGATTCTGGCTAAGAGCTAGTTGAAGAAATTGTAGATCAGGCTGAGGTAAGTACTCCCATATACTTTTCTTCCTCAAGTTTCACTTTTTCTTTCGTTTCCTTCAGGTATTTTCATCCTGATACCCGTCCAAGCTTATATTGCATGATACACATGTCTTGAACATGTATATATATTGATTTCACGTATGATTTTTAAATTTTATATGGTATTTCGTCGTGAAACCCCTAACCCTGTGCTTGAATTCTTTTACCCGATTATTTTGAGATTTTTACATGATTTGGTTTTAGAAAATTGATACCCATATTTTGAGCATGATTATTTATCGATTATGTATCCGATTTGGTAATTTTATGTGGTTTCGTGCACATAAAAAACCCTAACTTGCGCCTTGATATATTTACCTGTGTAATTTATGGTTTATACATGATTTGGATTTAGAGAATTAAAACCCTAGCTTTATGAACATTTTTATCTTGATTATTTGATATTTATTTACATGTAAATTGTATACGATATTTTGTGTGATTCAAAAATTATATTGTGAACCATTTATTAAAGGATTTGTTGTCCAAAAATTCTAAAGTTATGTTTAGCTCACTATGGTAAACATTTCTAGTTCTCTCAAGCTTCATGTTGATTGTGCATTTATTTAAGTCATATGAAGACTTAAGCTCACAAGAATTATACAAGTTATAAAAAATATAAGAAGGGAAACCCATGATATATTAAGTTCAAAGAACCATTCTCCGGGGAGTGAGAATAAAGTGTTAAGATTGAATATGAAATTTTTTTAAGAATAAGTAATCATGAAACTGGACCAACGATTTACATTTCAGAAGGTAGTATTCCTTAGCATGCCTTAGGATATTATTGTGGTAGCATAAGAATTGCCTCTAGGCCACGGGAGTTATGGTGGCATAAACTTTATGGCCCCGTATACCGGGTGAAAACTATACTACCTGCCACGGGGTGTTGAATTACTTGGGTAGTGCCTTACAATGTGTGAAAGTATATAGATTTATTTTCTCGTTCGGCCACACCAAAAAGAATAAGAAATACACATTCCATTTCTTACTAGTAGGCTGGTAAGGCCTACTAGTCCTGGTCCGCAAAGATAAATATATTTCCATATGATTTGAAACCCAAAGGAATAAGAAATAAAACATAGAAGAAAATGAGTTCCAAAAATTATATTTGATCGTGTTTTAAGTTTATACATCTATATTATGCTCCTATTCACTTCCTTGATTTATTTTAAGTATATTGTTTATTATCCTTAAATATATTGTGCGTTACTGAGTATTTGGCTCATTCTTTATTATTTTTCTTGCCTCCAGATAAGTACGAGTTTATACCCGATGAGGCAGAATAGGGATAAGTTGTTGGTTAGATTGTTAACACAAAGGAATTATTTTGTGGACTTAGCTTTTGTGATGTTGTATCTTATGGAGTACTTTTATATATTTTTCATAAACATGTACTTATATATTGATGATGGACAGATAGTTTAGTTTCCGTTATGTATAATGGATGTATATGCTTCCACAAGATTTTATGCTTTGATTCAAGTACCTAGTTGCATCTTTTTGTTCTGATGTTGTGTCTAAAGATGCAACGTTGGAGCCACAAATATATTATAGTAATGTGGATCCTGTGATTTGTGATATTTGTGGTGATATGTGTATTGTACGAGGTTTCGTACAGATCTATGTATAGTTTGATGGCCATTTTATAGGCAGAACCTTATCGATTTTCAGTTAGGATTTTTGGGGCCGTCACACTTTAGGAGAATAAATTATTCACAAAATTGAAGAAATGCAAATTCTAACACAAGGAAGTAGTATTTTTGGGGCATGAATATTAAATGGAGGCATTTTAGTTAATCCAAAGAAGGTTGAAGCCATTACTAGTTGGAATCGACCTACGACAATGACTGAAATCCGAAGTTTTCCAAGCATGGCCGGTTATTATTGAAGGTTTGTAGAAAATTTTTCTAGAATTGCTATACTTTTGACCCAGCTAACAACAAAGGAGGCCAAATTTGATTGGACCGAGGAATGTGAATAGACTTTTCAAGAATTAAAGGATCAATTAATAACCACTCCGGTTTTGACCATTCCTGAAGGGTCTGGTGGATTCGGGGTTTATTGTGACACATCCAAGACTGGATTAGGCTGTGTCTTAATGTAACATGAGAAGGTTGTTGCCAATGGGTCCAGACAATTGAAAGTTAATGAAAAGAACTATTTGACCCTTGATTTGAAATTGGCTATCATGGTTTTTGCACTGAAAATCTAGCGACACTATTTATAAGGGGAGAAATTCGTAGTATACTTGGACCACAAAAGTATCAAATATTTATTTTCATAAAAAGAGCTAAATATAAGGCAAATGAGATGGATCGATTTCTGAAGGATTATGACTACGAGATTCAATATCAACCCGAAAAAACTAATGTAGTAGCCGATGCCTTGAGTCACCAGACGTGTTTTGTGGTGAGACTACAGATTAAGAAAAGAGAAATGCTAGAATATATGAAACAATATGATATCCAACGATAGATTCAAGGCAACCGGATGATGTTAGCATATCTTCAAATTCACCCACTAGCGGTGTTAAAAAAAAAAAAGTGGAGAGAGGAGGAGTATCTCTTGGTACACTATCGCTAGCCATTTTGGGTGTTGATTTACCCGTTTTTAGTCTCCCCGATTGATCCTTTGGGGTTACTTTTTTGTCAGGATGGAATCTTGGGATCCATCCAAAAACAAAATTTGCCGTAAATGCCGGGATGGCATTTTCTAGGTTTGCGACAAAGTCCTGTATTTGTCGGAATGGCTTGTTGGTCCATCTGCAGTAAACTGCTGGTTTGCTCCTTGCCCTCTTTGAACCATACCGAGATAGCATTTCACCCGGTATGGTAGGCTGGTGGAAAAAAATTGAAGGTTTTTTGGCCCGTCAACTAGTTGACCGACAAATTTGGATTTTGGCCAGTCAACTAGTTGCCGGCAAACTTGGTTTCCAATGGTAGGCTGGTGAAAAAAAAGATAAAAAAATCAAAGGTTTTTTGGCCAATCAACTAGGTTTCCAATGGTAGGCTGGTAAAAAAAAAAAAAGCAGCCTGGGTTGGCATTTCGCCCGTTGTACAACCTTATGTCTTAAAAATGTCGGGATGACATTTGCCCGGTAGGCAACAATTGTTGCAAAAAGCCGGAATGGCAAGTGGGTCAAAATGCAGCAAAATGCTAGAATGCTCTTTGCCCGGTATGATCCAAGGTGGCTGTGTGCTTTTTCCCCGGTATGTAGCCAACCGCTGGGATGGCATTTTGCTCAGTTTGCAACACTATGTAGCAAAATGCCAGTTTGGATATGTGGTCTGATATGTAGAAAATGTCAGAATGCTCTTTGCCCTCTATGCAGCAAAATGCTGAATTGGGTGCAACAACTGGCCTAGTGGCGATGTGCATTTCTCCCAGCATTGAGGTTTTGATGGTTTGCGCACCGGAATGGGCAGACTGGTTTTCAATTGGCGGATACGGACGGAATGGATGATTGGCAGGCAAATAATGTTGGACTAGTTCTCCGGAATGGCTTTGGACGGTTGGCAGATTTGGGACAGAATGGATGTCTCGGTATAAATGGTCAATTTGGCAGAACTAGATGGTATGAGTTCCTGGAATGGATGCCTAGTCTTCATGGAATTTCTAGTTTGCATCTCTTTGAAGATTTGGCTGATTTTATAGGTTTGCTCTCATTTCTGGAGTGGTGCTTTGTTAGCAGGTCTGGTAGGAATGGTGGGCTATTAGTATGGACACTGTTATCCTCTGTTTGACCGACTTAGTTGATGGCCTTAGGCAGATGTAACTCTATTTTATTCCTTTATTTTTTTTTACTTTTCTTTAGATTCATGCCAGCGTCTTTGTTCTAAATCCAAGTGGGCAAAATACTTGAAAATAGAACATTAGTTCTATATTTTTTTCTTTTTCATTAATAACTTTTAATTACTTATCAAAAAAATATCTTCAAATTCAATAAGAAATACTAAAGAACATCAAGAAGAAACAAGTAAACAATCCATTTCTAATGAAGATTGCTGAAGATCTAAATCAAGACTCCCGAACCACATTAGGCACCGCATCCCTGACAATTTATTTCAAACCTCGGTTTGAATTTTCTGGCCGCGCCTCCTGCGGCGTTCCTCATCTGGCCGGGCGGCTCCGGCACCGGCGCCTGCCAAGGCCGGTCACCTCATTGCCTCGTCGGCCGTCCCTTTACCTAATCCTCATCATTTTCTCTCCCCGGGCTTCAAGAGGCGATTCTCTCTTCGTATTTCCATTTCCGAATCCAAAACCCGTCTTCGATTTTGGGCACATCCAAGATTATACGCCTAGCGGGACGGATTCGCGGGGTACTCTATGATTTCATCTTCGGTGAAGCCCTCGATTTCCGTTGTTTCAGCCAAGTCCGTTGAGGTTCTCTGCGGTCCTCTCAGTTTCCCTGACGTTGTTCCCCGACCCATTTGGGGGTTCAAATGCCAAGACCTCGTCTGTCGTCTTGCTCTCACGGGTTTGTCGCTCGTTGATGTCTTTCGGTGGGATTGATGATTGTGAATGCCCCGTGCACAGTTGGAGCCACTCTGCTTGGTTGTTCCTTCCGGTAAGTTGGGTTGGGGGTGCCTGGGTTTGCTTTTGGTTGGAACTAAAGGCCGGAGTGTTTTTTTGAGTAGGTGTGGCTTGTTTGGATATTTGAAATGCCTTGTTGGCAGATTTTGAGAATGCGGTTATTTTGCATTTCTCATTCGTGGTCCAGTAATCA
Source organism: Nepenthes gracilis (assembly GCA_033239525.1). NCBI lineage: Eukaryota > Viridiplantae > Streptophyta > Magnoliopsida > Caryophyllales > Nepenthaceae > Nepenthes > Nepenthes gracilis. The sequence continues at coordinate 8,112,619 of BSYO01000026.1, read as the reverse complement.
CCGTCTTTGTAGTTGTTGTAATTTGCAATAGCTTTCTTAAGGCTGTAGTTGGTCCTTTTGTTCTTTGTGTGGACGAGTGGAACTCTGCTGTCCTTGTGTTATTTAGCAAATTGCGGTGAGATGTGGTGCTGTTGTCGGCTTTTAATGTCGGTTTTTCTGCGGTTATTGGGTGCTCTCGCTCCTGCTGCGGTGTTGGTGGCTTATTTGGTGTGCTTATGTGCATATACGTGGGATGTTGTTCCATCTGAAGGACTTGGTGCCTTGATTTTCTTTGGGTCTTTATTCATTTCTCGGTTGTGTATCCCATTATGTTGTAGTCCCTTGGACTGCTTTTGGTGGCCTCTTCGCCAGGTTATTTGCTGCTGTTTGCTTTGCAACAAATGCAATTGCACGATGTGTCATTGTTCGCAATGCTATAAATGGAAGGAGGTTAGGTGTTGTATCAAATAAGCGGGTCTTGACTTGCTCGGTTGTTATCGAGATGGCACAGGGCACATTACATTTGAAGCGGTTTCATTAGGATTGCAAAGGATGCTAATCCTTTAATGGCTGATCCTTTTGGCCGGGGCGGTGATTGGTGATGCTTTGAGGATGATGACCAGTATTGTTTAGTTGGTGCATTTCCCGCTGCCGAGGCTTTTTTCAAGTATGGAGTAAGGCGGTGGTGCTTGAGTTCTTTGTTGGGTATAGGAGATGGGCTGGTTCCCTCTGGCCGATTGTGGATCTTTGGCTTAGTCACGGATCCGGTTGGATGATCGTGGATGCGGCTCCTATCTTTGAATGATGATCCCACTCTTGTTTGAATGTTGAAGTCTGTCCTCTGTGCTTTGTTGGAGTATTACAGCGTCCCTGCTCTCGGGTTGCAAGGATTCGATCTTTGTTTTCTGCTGTTAGTGGGCTGTGTCTTGATGCCTTTGGTTTGTTGTGTGCTTGAAAGCCTTTCTTTGTTCAATCCACGTTAGCGATTTTGTTTTTTAGTGTGGTGATGCCCACTTGGTATGAAATGGCTGATGCCAAATTTGATGTGGGTAACTACCGGTGCGGGAGTTCACGTTGCTTGATGTGCGCTGCTTTGTCTTGTGTTGGTGCGAATCTTTGTGGGACAGTGAGCTGAAGCATGTCTTGTATTATTGACACCTAGGCTCTGTTCTTCTGCTGGTTTGCTTGCTTTGCCGTCTTTGATAATGGGCGATGTAGATGTTGCATGATCTTTGTTTGCTGGTTGCTGGTAGTGCAAGAATCGAAGAAGGTCATTCATGGCTATTTCTGTGGCTGGCCTTTGGATTTTGCCTGGGAATGGAAGTTTAATTTGTCTAGGAATTGCTTTTGAGTAATTCTCTTGTGTTGTATGATTACCAGCAATTTTGTCCTTTAGTTGGTTTCATAGGTTGTATCTAAATGCTCGGGGCATGCCCTAGCTTTTTTGGTTTATCCCCAAGTCGGAAAAACACTTGGTGATAAATCATTACTTGTAAATTTTTTCTCCCATAAATCCAAATCACTTACTTACCAAAAAAAAAAAAGACTCCAGAGCTGTAATGACCCAGGTTCTAAAACATAGTAAATTCTAATCATTAAGCTAAAATAATTAAGATAAGGTAAATGTATTAGGAAAAAATATGGATAAAATTAATTCAGAAGCAAAAAGGGCCATCAGGGCTTCGGCGCCTAAATTACTCCCGAGGCACAACTCCGACCCATTTAATAGAATGGGACGCCTGAGCCGTGCCCGAGGTGCCATCTGAGCACGAAAAATAAAATATTAAGCCCAAAGGGCACTCGAGCGCAGCTCGTCCTTGTGCCTTGGCAGTCGATGCATGCTCGAGCACGTTCTAGAAGGTTCCACTAACTTCGGGCTTCATTTATAAAAAGAGGAAATGGGAAAGAGAGAGAGAAAAAAGAGAGAACGACGCGGGCAGCAAGGGAGGAAAGGAGAGAAAATGGAAGGGAAAAGAGAATGTGAAAAAGGAATCTCCGCTACTTCTGATCTGATCAGAGTAAGAATAATGGTAGATCGAGCTATGAAAAGTGTACCACAGACCTTGTTTTTCATTTTTATCACTTTGGAATATCTCTATTTTTCTATTTATGCTTTGAATAGTTTGCTCTCTAAGATTTGTTAAGAGAAATGCATGAATCTCATGACTTTTGGTTTAAACATCATATTTATGTATATATATTGTGACTCATGACTCAGATTTCATGATTTAGCTCACGTTTTGTGTTCAATTTATATCCAGATGATTCACATCAAACCCTGGAATGAAAATTTGGGAATTTATATTTGGAAACTTGGAACCTTGAGATTTAAATGTCAATTGGAGCTTTGTTATAGTTTATTGGATGATTTATATTTGAAAACTTTACATGGAACTGTATTATCGAATTATGGAGGCCCTCTGAAATTGTCTAAAAGATTGATTGTATGAATTTGGACTTAGCCTTGAGATACGATGAATTTTGACTATGAAATTATGAACAAATACATTGAGTTAAGTTAAATTGTTTAGAAAATCGGACCTAAAATTATCGTACAGTTAGATGAGGTTCTCCGGCATGCCTTAGAAGTTTACAGCAGGAATTGAAGATAACTCTATTTATGAAGTGATACGTGGTCTGCCCCTCCTCGGGACGTAATTAGAGGATAGAGACTATTGAACCTTTGAACCTTTGAATCATGAATAAAATGAAATGGAAATAAATGTTATCGAACCTTTGGCCATTGATTGTGTGGATTGAATACAATCTATCCTCAATTATTCGCCCCCTCGGCTAGTAGGATATACTAGTTGGGTCCTTAGAATAATGAACTAGAATTTTGAAGAACAAGTGAGATTTGAGACTGATTTATGAATTCCAATATATGTTTATATTGATTTATGCTTTCTTCCTGTTTCTATGGATGTCTCTGTTCTTCACATATTCCCATAGTTTTCTACGTTATTGTACTTATGTTCTACATGAAAATATTTTACTTGCATGCTTTAATGGTACCTTGTTGGGTTTCGATTCACTCTTGTAATTTTGCCCCTCTCCAGATGAACTAGTAGAGCTGATACCGGACGAACAGAAATAGTTAGATCTTAGCGAGGAGCTGGATGGAATTCTAAAGCCCTAAAGATTTTGGGAGTTTGTTTGTTGCGAATGTAAATTCTTTATTTTGTAAAAGAAAATTGTATATAAATAGTCTTGGCATGTTACGTGTTTTGTTGGAGCAATGTATTGTTTTTACTTCCACGGATTGATTTATGGAAATAGTTGCTTCTGTATTTTTTTTATATTTAGATTTATTTTGGTACTAGATGACATCTCTCTTAAATCTAATACGGTAGCTAGAAGTACTGTGTTAGAGTTATGAATGATATGATGTTTATTAATCCTGTGAATGTATTGTGGATGTGTTAAGGATTTAATTTTGAGGATTGTCTATGTATTTGTCTTGCGCAGGTTGTGTTTATTTAGGTAATTTGTATGGTTTTGGCCCATTTTTAGAGAAAACTCTATCCGATTTTTTGTAAAAATTTCATGTTAGATTATCATGGGCATTAGTTTGATATGATCATTAATTGAGGTTATTAGGGGAAAATAACTCGTTCCGTCACAAAAGCTGATTTCAATATTTGGGCTAATGGAGTCCTAAGATTTCGGGACAAATTATATGTACTTGATGATAAAGAGCTAAAAGAAGAAATTATAAAAGAAGCTCATCATACTAGGTATATTATTCATCTAGGAATCAACAAAATGCACCAGTACTTGAAAAAGATATTCTGGTAGAGAAACATGAGAAAAGAAATTATGACATTTGTGGGAAGGTGTCTCATTTGCTAGCAATTAAAGGCCGAGCGGAAGAAGCCATCTGGCTTATTACAACCACTATCTATTCCAAATTGTAAATTGCAGGATATCACGATGGATTTCGTAATGGGTTTGCCAAGGACCCTAAGGAATCATGATGCTATCTGGTCATTATTGATTCTGTTGACAAAATCAACATTCTTGGCTATTTAAACGACGTACTCCTGAGATCGGTTGGCGCAATTATATATAAAGGAAATTATCAGACTCCATGGGGTGCCCACATCAATTATGTCTAATCGAGATTTAATATTCGTCTCCAAATTTTAGGAAAGTTTACGTTAAGAATTAGGGACGAATATAAAATTTAGTACTACATATCACCCATAAATAGATGGGCAATCAGAATGCAACATCCAATTCTTGGAAGATATGCTAAAGGTTTTGGTGCTAGAAATAAAAGGTAATTATGATGATCACTTGGTTTTGACAGAGTTTGCCTGCAACAACAGTTACCAAGTATCGAAATGGCACCATTTGAAACCTTGTACGGAAAAAAATGTTGATCTCCGATTCACTGGAAAGAAATCGGCGACAAATGACTACTATGTCTAGAGGTTATTTGGGAGATATAAAAAAAAGGATGATCTATGAAAAGTTAAAAATAGCTCAAAGCCGATAGAAGAGTTATGTTTTTTTGAAGGTATCACTAGCCATGGGGATGACCAAATTTGGAATGAAAGAAAAATTAAAACTGAGGTTTCTCGGTCTTTTTGAAATCTTAGAGAAGGTCGAAGAAGTGGCCTATGGATTGGCATTGCCACCAAATTTAGCAGAAGTGCATAACGTATTTCATATGTTAATACTACATAAATATGTGCACAACGCGACTCACGTCATTGACTATGAGCCCCTGGAGATCAAAGAGGATTTGTTATACATGGAAGAACCAGTTTAAATTCTGGGACAAAGGGATCAGGTGCTTTGCACTATGACCATTCCCTTAGTCAAAGTTATAGGACGTAATCACTCATATAAGAAACCCACGTGGGAATGAGAAGATGAGATCCAAAACAAGTATTCCCGCCTATTCTCCTAGGATGTAATTTTTTAAATTTCGGAGGACGAAATTTTTGCAAAGGGGTGGAACTGTAAGGGTTAAAATTCCATAAATATACTAATTACGATAATTATGTTATGAACTCAAAAATTGGAGATTCACCCTGGGAGGCAATGACGACATAAAAATAACCGGTAAAATAGGAATCTAATCCAATTATATTTTCACAGGGCAAAATCAGATTGCGGCACTTAAAATTATATTATTGGTTAGGACAACAGAATCCGGGCAACGTACATATATATATATATATATATAAGCATGTGATACACGGCACTTAGGGGAACAAATCAAGGAAAATTCAGCAACACTTAAACACTTAAGCATTAAGAGCCCACTAACAATAATTTAAGGAAAATAAAGAGAGAATGATACACGGCACTTACGAGCTTAAGCAGGTAGCAACATCAGCTGGTTTTAGGAGATAATAACACTTTAACATAAGGCAAATTTACAAGACAATAAGTCAGCTAATGAAATAGCTGAACGAAGAGCTGATTTTTAAACAGATCAAGTAAATTTTGGGGGCAAAATTTACAGTTGGCAGTAGCACAATAAATTGATTAATGAGTCAGCTAAATCTTTCCTACAATATATTAAGATTAGTGTAAGGAAGAAGGAAGAAATGAAACAATAAAAGAGGGAGTAACCGAAGAATAGAGGAGAAGAAAAGAAAGCCATAGGACCCGATTTTGTTGCAGATTGAATTTAATTTATTCCGAGCAAGAGTACTGCAATTTTCTTTATTTGTTGATTAATTCTTACTATTATCCTCAAGTATTGATTGAATCCAATACTTAATTCCCTATTGCAACTTTTGAAGTATCATGTAGAATAGGAAAAAATACAAATGGAGTACAAATGTAGAATAGCAAAATCAGAAGTTTATTATGATTTTTAGGCTATTGTTGGCTGAGTCATCCCATGAAAAACTTAATTTAGAAGCTTTATTGAGTTGGCTAATTCACCATGTCATTGTACTAGAATTGTCCTTTACAAATTTGGTCAATTCAATGTGTATAAATATCAGTTTGGAGCCTTGAACCGGCTGAATACCCACTACTGATGTGACGGATCGGGTTATTTTACTTAAATAACATCCGTCAATAATAACATAATTGAATGCCCATAATTAATATTATAAAATTCTACAGAAAATTGGGTAGAATTCCGTTTGTAAATTGAATGTTTTCCAAAATACAAATACCTGTTTAAAACCCTGCACAACAACCCATATACACAACTACACAAAACCACAGGATCGCATAGCCACACAACTCCACAGGTAGCACTGTGACGACCCGACTTTTATTACCATCAAAAGCCGTCGTCAAATCTAAATCATATAATTTAATATAAGAATAAACAGATGAACATAAAAATTTTTCTTTTCTTCATTCAAACCTGAGATGCATTCTAAAGGTTTATAATTTCATAATTTCCAAAGTATCACGGAAACATTCTAACATTCATAAGCAGTGGAATCAATATTACAAGTTTCCTCAAAAATAAACAAAACTCCAAAAATTTGCTCCATCCAGCTTAAACATTCAGCTACACCATAGGACTCTACTCAACTTCGTCCTCCAGAAGCTTGTCATCTGAAAAGTTGCAAGAATGAGCTTACAAGGCCCAGCAGGATACTCACATGCAGAAAACACAAGCATACATATAATCAAAATATAGATCATAATATAGCATAAGAAAAATCATCATATCGTTTCTTCTTATTTCATATTCTTTTCATCTTGTCTTCAAAAAATTCATCAAAATCATTCGGAATTCATATCATCTTTAGGGACCGGACGGGAGCGGACAACATCGAGGACGGGTTGTGTGCTACCCCACAACCTAAAGTCGTATCCCCTCCCGTAGTTCTTATGCCACCAAAAGAACCCCTCCCGTGGCCCAGGAGGCATCCTCGAGTGTCACTCCAATATCCTTCATCCATCTTTAACAGCAAGCTTAACGGAAACTCGGTTCTTGGTTCGTGTTCTTTATTGGCCAATCATCATAGTTCAAAAGTCAAAAGTCATGAGTTTCACTTGCTGTCCGTATGTCATTTTTCATGTTCATAGGCCGGAGTTCATATCATGCAGAAGCCGGAGTTCATTTCATTTTTTTTTTTGGTAAGTAATTTGGATTAAAAGGGACAAAAATTACAAAATCAATGTTTTATCTCCAAGTGATTTGACTTGAAGATAAAACATAGGCGCTGGGCATACCCCGAGCAGGAGTTACATCAGAAAAAATCAAAGATCTCTAAGAGGACACCTAATTACAGACTCCACAGAATAAAAAAAGGGCAAAGAGTAACGATCACGCCCAACATATCAAATTTCATCTCAAACCAAAACAGCTAGCATCTCAAGCCAAAAACATCCACCGACCAAAAGAAAAGGCGCCGGCATCCACCGCTTTTGCAATGGAAGTGGCAATAAAAGAGTCAAAGTTCAGACCCGCCAACCATGAACAAGACCAGGCCCACCATCGGACAGCACCGATCACCTTAACTTTCCTCATAGCCGGCTCTGAAAAGACCAGTGATTCGCAGCCATTCGGCGTGCAAATTCATCACCTCAAAGACTACATGCGACCAAAGCGGAAGGCATATAATCGATATCTTTGTTCGAGGGGTAAGAGGTCCAAAGAAAGACACGAAAACACAGCAGTAAGCGGCAAGTAGGCACCCCAGCCCAGACAAGCGGGGCGGATTACAAACCACCTCAATATAGTAGCAATGAGGAAACGTCGAACATCAGGACACCCCACTGCTTGGGCCAAAGAAGCGCTGCCTCGGCCGGACCAAGATCTCGCCTCGCAAACATCCCATTTTAATAAGCGAGACTCATCATTCTTGACAACCAAAGCAAGCATTCTTTATTTTGAGACCAGCTACCATCGGCAGCCACATGAAAACGGGTTGAGGACCTACTACACGGCCCAATCCAGCGAGACCGAGATCCGCCCAAAAATTACAAACTGCCCCAACAAGAAATGGCAACAAAGAGCAACCGATTGCCTTTGTGTTTAATCCAGACTTGAGAAGGCCAGACAGCATATCCAAAAAAATCCAGGCTCACCCATTAACATCGAACATGATATTGCATCCAAATCGCCTACTTTATCAAGGCCTCCAAATCAGCAAATCAGGGCCCCAAAGAATAAACAACAAACGCATCTGCACCATCAAGAAGATGACGGGAAGGAAGGGCTAAAACCATAACCTCGCCGGACTCGGGCTCGAGAATGCCATACGAGAGAGTGCAAATATGGCAGCAACTCGTGGCATCACCATCTAACCCCTACAAGCCCGTTGCCAAACCCGAACAGCATCAGAAGGACCAGACTTGCAACTGAACGCAAGTCTAGCCCTGCGAGCCAACCCAGCAACCAAGGACAAGCAAGTGACATCCGCATTAAAATTCTTCGAGTGCACCATCTGAGCACTATTAGCAGCTTATGTACACATGGAAAATATAAGGACATCATAATCCAGACATTGAATTCCTCACACCATCCATCACAGCAAAACCCGGAACAACTTCCTGCACTACACCCACGCCTCACTATAGCAACATCCAACCTACAATTCTCAACAAGGCATTTTCAAGCCGGCAGAATTTTTTTTTTTTTATCATTTTTTTTTTCTATCATTTTTTTTTCTCTTATTATAAACCCCAACGCATCCGGAATGACCTAGAGCCATCCCTGTCAGACACCGAGATGGTCATAAGTTTAAGCCTCACACCATTGACCACCAAAGCGGAGAGCTGGGAGGAGTCTTGGGGAGGAGATTTTTGGAAAATTCGATGATTGCGTTCCATCCATAAGAAGTAGACAGTGGCGGCTAAAGATAAGCGCTTAGAGACAGCCTGAAGACTTTTCCCCTTCCACAAAGAAGAGGCCCAAAGAATATTTTGATACCACTCGGGATGGGGCCAATGAATACCTGAGTGCTTTTGAACTTTAGTCCATACAGCTTTCGAATAAGGGCAGGAGAAAAACAGATGCTCGAGGTCTTCATCTCCTATGTTGCAAAGGATGCATTTGGGTGAGAGATTAGGTAAATAATGAAGGCGATCGATGGTATTTAGTCTCCCCTTAATAGCGAGCCAAAGGGTAAATGCATGAGAAGGAATATGGGAAGGCCCCCATACCAATTGAGCCCAGATAATCCGCGGTTTAGGAGGATGGATGAGAAAATAGGCCGACTTAGACGAGAAACTGCCATTGACATTCCCAGACCATCTCAGAGAGTCTTTTCGATTATTACAGGGAGGTTTAGTAGGCATATTCATGGCGAGGTGAGAGACCTCAGTGTCAAAATGGTTAGGCCAATCCCATCTGTTATCCCTGATAATAGCATCAACCTTAACATCCCAGTGCAAGTGGACCGGAGACAAGGCGAGTGCGGTGAGACTCACTTCACTCGGGGCCAAGGGGGTGCCAGTTATCGTGCCAAAGGAAAGTATCAGACCCATTCCCAATGTCCACAATTGAGTATGTTCTCATGAAGGGCCGTAATTTCATTAATTTGCGCCAGCTCCAGGGGGCTGCAGCCGGGACTTTAATGGTCCAAATACACCGGACTTTAATAGATCCAAGAACACCATTCTGAATTCGGGTCTTTAGTTAGGAGACGCCAGAGAAGCTTGCAGATAAGAGCCTTGTTCTGATCCATCAAGTTCTTGATTCCCAGCCCCCCTTCAAACTTGGGGTAGCAAATATCGTCCCATGCCACTTTAGCATTGACTTTGCCATCAGGCGCACCATTCCACAAGAAACGGCGTAAAATACAATCGATTGCTTTGAGAATGGAAGTGGGGAGAATAAAGAGAGAAGCCCAATAAAGGTGGATAGAAGAGAGGATAGAGGCAATGAGTTGAAGACGCCCACCAAATGAGAGCCATCTATTTCTCCTTGAAGAAATCCTCTTGGTCATTCTCTCGGTGAGCGACTTGCAGTCAGAGACCGAAAGCCTAGAGGTAATCAAGGGGACCCCCAGGTATCTGATGGGGAGTTTGCCTACTTTAAAACCCATAATAGCAGCAATCTCCTAGTGAAGAGAAGAATCCTTTGAACAAATGAATAACTCACTTTTATTCGGGTTGGCAGAGAGGCCAGATATAGTGTGGAATTCATCAAGGCAGTCCCGGAGAATCCGACAGGACTGGGTATCAGCATGTGAGAATAGAAGGAGGTCGTCGGCAAAGGCAAGCATAACAATTTGTGATTCAGCGCATTTCCAGTGAAATTTGAAATTGTTATCCCGTCTTGCCTTGACCTCAATAATGCCATTAAGGATTTCCATTACCAATACAAATAGGTAGGGGGACAACGGATCCCCTTGGCGAAGCCCCTTGCCTCCAGGGAAAAAACCCACAACATCCCCATTGATATTGAGAGAATACATCGGAGTGGTGACACATTGGCCAATCCAATTGACCATTTGGGGAGGGAACTTCATGAGGGTCAACAGATTGAGGATAAAATCCCAATAAACAGAATCATATGCTTTCATGAGGTCGACCTTCATAGTACATCTAGGCGGGTCTAGGCTAAGGTGATACCTACGAAGGAGCTCCTGAGCTAAGAGGATGTTATCACTAATCTGACGACCCGCCACAAAAGCCGTTTGGCATCGATCAATCAAGAAAGGCAAGACCACCTTGATTCTGTTAGCAAGAATTTTGGATATCACCTTGTAAATGACATTGCAACATGAAATCGGGCGGTAATCAGAGACCGTGCGAGGGGACTGAACCTTAGGGATAAGGCTGATCAGCGTGGTATTCAACTGTTTGAGTAGCTTTCCATGATTAAAGAAATCATGGATAGCTTCAGAAACAGTGTGACCGGTAATCTCCCACGAATCCTTAAAGAATTTAGAGGTAAAGCCATCAGGACCGAGGGCTCTGTCATCACCGATAGAGAAAATCGCCGAGCGAATTTCCTCATCACTGACCAGCCTGATGAGGGGACCAATTAATGAATCAGGGATGGTATGACGAATGTAGGGACGAAGGCGAGATGTCGCCGCCGTCCCATGGGATCGCCCAGACCCAAGGATCTTTTTGAAGTGACTCTCAATGAGGTTATAAAGATCCTTCATCCCTGTGGTTGGGTTGCCCGATTCATCAAGGAGGGAAGTGATCCGGTTCCGATTATAGTTCCCACGCACAGTCTTAAAAAAGAAATTTGTGCATTGGTCGCCCTCTTTGAGCCATTTAATCTTGGCTTTTTGTTGAAGGAACTCCGCCTCCTTAGCCATCGCAGCGTAATACTCAGCTTTACAACGACGTTCGAGGTCATAATGCCCAGAGCGATACGGGGCCCCAGATTGTACTCCTCAAGGCATTTCCGGGTACGCAGAACCTCATCATGAACATTGCCGCATTGAGCATTAAGGCCTTTAAGCGCTCTCTTCACTTTTTTTAGAGCGGACACCAACTTAAACATCGGGGTACCAGGAATCGCGGTCACCCAAGCCTCCTTGACCACCGGAAGGAAATTAGGAGAGTTGGCAAGGAAGTTATTAAACCTAAAAATCCCGTAATTACGGGTGGTCCAACCTGCAGGAAGAAGAACACCTAGAGAGTGGTCAGATAAACTGGCAGGAGGAAAAACTGCAAGAGATCTTCTAAAGAGATCAAACCATTGACCATTAGCAACCACTCTGTCCAATTTTCTAAAGATACGGGTGGTGGGTTCACGGCCATCGTTCCAGGTGAAAAACTGGCCTTCATGGCAAACATCCTCCAGATCACAATCCCTCAGGCAGTCATTAATATCAACTGAACACTTATGGTGCCAGGAGCCACCAAGGGCCTCGGTCGCCGAACGAATAGCATTAAAGTCGCCCAGGACAGCCCAAGGGATACTCCCCGTGAGACCCGAATGCCTCCTTAGGCTCTCCCAAAGGAGTTTTCGGGAGCTATCAAGGTTTGCACCATATACAAAGGAGAGGAGGCAATGAGAATTATCATCAAGGAAGGTCACGTCGGTATGGATCACCTGATCCTCCTTAGAGATAATATTTACTGCCACCTTCACAGGATCCCATCCTACCCAAATCCTCCCAACAGAGGACATGGAGTAGTTCATGGCCCAGAGCCAATGGGGATTAATTCTAGCCGAAATGGAGGCCGCATTTTTCTCAGCAACCTTAGTCTCAACAAGGCCGATAATGGAGCAAGAGTGGGACCGAATGAGATTGCGAACTTCTAGGGACTTCACAACCCCTCACATTCCAACAAGCAATATTAGACATTAGAGACCGGTAAAGGGGGGTTACGCTCCACAGACCCCCGAGCTTTTATTATCTTCTTAACGCCCTTGCGGCTCCTACTCTTAGACACAGGTTTACATCCATTGGTGTCGGACCTGTCAGAAGTAGGTCCTGGACTCATAGAGTCTTTTGTGCAAGAAAGGGAGGGCATACGAGGACATTTTTCCGATCCCAATGTCACCCGCGAAGGAGACATAGGATGTTCAATGACCGGGGCCTCGACTACGGAACAGCTAGTTCCAATACTAGTACTCTCCAACTCGGGGGCCGGGAGAGATTTGGGCTGGAGCTCAAGGCCAACAAAGGACCGCCCCTCATCCGGCTCCACTGAGAGAGGGGTAGGAGGGAGGGATGATATAGGGTCACAGGGAAGAGGAGCTAAAGAATGCTCATTCAGAAAATTCGACGAGACGTAAGTCTCGGACTCAGTAGGGTATGCAGAGAGAGACTCCTGAAGAATGCTGAAAGAATTTTCTGAAGACAAGTCCTTCTGAGCGGACTTTCCTAAAGGTAAGACATCTATCGTGCGAGGAGGCCCCTTAGGAGAGGTAATAGCACTAGTATTTCTGGGGACACCACTCTTCTTTGGGACCCAGGAGGATTTGGTAACCGGGCCCATACTCCCTTTCTTTTTGGGAGCAACATTTCGTGCCGTCTTAAGATTGTACTCAATCTTAATTTCTCTTAGTTGGTCGGCGCAGCCATTTGTGTGAATCTTCACTATACTCGGCCGGGGAGCTTCGGCCCCCATTTCGACACAAATTCTAGCGAAGCCTAACCTCTCGAATTTTTCCGTAATTGGATCAAAACAAAGGGGTTTCCCTACCGCACTCGCCATCCAGCATAGGCCCAGGGGGGTCCAGTATTCAACTGGGACCCCAGAGATGGTGATCCAAACAGGAAAAGATTTGTGCTCCTCACGGGATAACACCATGCCCGGTTCCCATTTCTTAAGGAAGATAGAGTGTCCTGCGATTGACCACGGGCCACTTTTTAAGCATTTGTCCAACATTTCGAAAGAGGAAAACCGAAAGAAGAAGAACCCCGACTCATTCCCCGCTACATGTTGCAATTCAAACCTCCTCCAAATTTTCCTAGTAATGCTATTTACAGCATTAAAATGAACAGGGTTGCCCACAAAATATCCCACAAGAGTAGTTCCCCACAAATCCTGACACTGTTGGATAACATCCGGAGGGGGGGATAAAATTAGATTCTCAAGATCAGGGGAACATGGGGGAAAAAATTTAAGTGAAAAATTACCTCCAAATGCCCTCTTTTCAACTATTGACGCCCAAGATCCATTCGGCTGGGAAGGGCCAAGGGTATCAGGCCGGCTTGAGCCCACAGCTCTGAAGGATTCGGGAGCCCCAATACTCGGGCCAGACAGGTCATGCGGAAGGTTGGCATTAGACACAACCAATGGGGACTCCACAGGACCGCCTGAAGAAGAAACAGAGCCGAAGGCCTGTTTGCGAAACAGCAACCCAGATGAAGGACCATCAGAAGAACTCGGATGAGACCCATCAGAGCAGACAGGAGACCCACCACATATTGGCACCAACATAGAGCCATCAACATGAGACCTAGGCTCAGGGATGGAGGCCACCAACGATGAATGAGCACAGCCCTTCTGAGACTGCACCGAGGCGAGAAAAGCCCTATCAGGGGCAATTGAGGCGAGCGAAGAGGACGGAATGGGACGGGAGAACAGGCCATCCATCGCATTGACAGAAACGTGAGGAAAGGACTGAGAAATGAGGGGGGAGTCGGACTCGAGAGGAGGTGGGGCGGAGGGAAGAGAAGATGGGGACAGGGGCGGCGCTATCGGAGGCCAAGGGGTTGCGGCTCGTGGAAGGCGTGGAGAAGAGGGGGTCAAACAAAGGATCAGAGAACGGTTGGGGGAGCGAGGACTGGAAGGGCTAACAGAGGACCTAGAGGGGTGGTTGGCTACCGGCGCCATGGGCGCCGGCGAAGGAGAACGGAGACGAAGCAAGACGGGGGTTCAAATTCGCCGAGAGAGGGAACAGAACAGATTGTCCGGAGTTCATTTCATGCAGAAGCCGGAGTTCATTTCATGCAGAAGCCGGAGTTCATTTCTTTAATCAAAGCCGGAGTTCGTTTCTTTAATTCAAAGATTATTAAAACCGGAGTTCTTTATTCATAAAGGACTGAGTACATTTTTAACAAAGTCCGAAGTTCTTTTTCTAAAAGGGACGGAGTGCCTTACTTTTCAAAAGGGACGGAGTGCTTATTTTTGAAATGGATGGAGCTCTTTTCTTTCTAAACCGACGGAGTGTTTTTCATGGCGGAGCTCTTTTCAAAGGACGGTGCTCTTTTATTACGTCAGGTTTCAAGGGCCGGCATTTTCAAAAACAGCCGAAGACGTAGAGAGAGAAGCTCTCGCTTCTCTCTTCAATTTCAAAATTCGTTTTTGAATTTTGAACTGCCCACTGCTGGCGCTCGGCCCTCTCGGCCGGCCCCTCCGGTGACCCTCCTCTGGCCGGGCGGCGCCGGAGCCACCCTCTCGGCCGGCCTCCTGGTTGCTCAGCCCGGTCGATTAATGGTTCCCGATTCTTGATTCCTTCGTGTTCTGGACCTCAGTTCTGAAGTGTCGGCGTTCGTTGAACTTTCGGCCGCTGCTGTAAGTTTGTTTTCTGCTGATTCAGGCTTGGTTGCAGGCCTTTGAGGTCTTATTTCTCTCACAAGACCGATTCCTCGTTCCCTCGGTGCAAGCCTAGGGTCGAGTCCTCGAATCGGTTTCCCCTTTCTAATGGGGTTGTAGGCTCCGGTCTCGATCTTGGCTCCATTCGGTTCACTCGTCTTTGTGGATGATTGGGCTATGCTTCGGTTTGTCTGTGGGCTGGGATTTGTCCTTTTGAATTCGGATTCGGCAGCTGATATATGGAGCTTCCGTCGGCTCTCTCGTTGCGCGTTGGATCTGCCGCTTCCTTAGGCTTGTTGTCCTGGCTCTGTTGCGCCTCTGCCTGAGTGTTGCCCGTCTGGTGGACGGATTGGGGTTCTCTGTTGTGCTAGTTCGGTGATATTGGGTGTTGGTCTGAAGAGCTGGCCTTGGTTCCTCGGGTTGTCTGCGATCCTTCTGCTGCGGTGGGGCTCTGGTTGCTGCATTGAAGCTTTGCTTATTGGTAACCTTTTGGGTTACAGAGTGGGTAGCAGTCCTTTGGACTGCTGTGGTCTGATGACCATAGCCAGTTGTGGGATGCTGTCTCAGCCTGAAGGAATTGGTGCTGCCGAAATTCATATGGTGCTGGTCTGCTTGCTGCTTTACTTTGGTGAGCTTCTGTTGCAGTCCTTCGGGTCTGCTTTTGTCTGGCTTCTTCAGCCAATATTTGCAGTTGTTGCTTTGCAACAATTTGCTTGGGCTGCAATTTATTCCGGCTCTGTCTGCAGCTGTGATAATTGCTTTCTGTTGGTTTTCTCTCCTGTGTTGCTGTTCTGCTCACTGCAGATGGCTTGGGTTGTGGCATATGTTGAGCCACTAATTTGTCTGCTAGATTGGTATACCTCTCTGCATCTAATTTGGTGGATTCCTGGCTGATGATCCGTTGCAATGGTGTTCATAGTGCTAGTTGCTTGGACGTGCAAACCGGTTTACACAAATGCTTTTGCCGGAATGGTTTTTGCTGGCGAGAAATGAGCATACCGGTTTTGCTCTCTTGGATCCCGGTTTGGTTTGAAATGGCCTGCCCGGTTTGGAACCCATCTAAATCGGCCTTGGTCGTTCCATTTCCCGGTATGTTGATGCCATGGGGTTTCTCCCTTGCTGACGTGGACTGTATGCGCCTGCCGTTTGCCGGTTCTGATGGATGGGACTCCAATGTGGATGCTGATCATGCTGGCTCCAAAGTTGAAATTACTGGATGCTGTTCCATCTTCTGATGCTGTTGAAGACGGCCGCAAGGTGTTTGATGAAATGGATCTTGGTTGGATTGAAGATCCTTTTGGCATGTTTTTGCGATGGCAGTTGCTGCTGGCCCATGTTTTTGGTTCATCAAATGGAGCAGGGAAGGCCTTTGGCTGGTTTGGAGCTTTATTGATGCTGAACATGTGGGTGTATAGGCTTTTCTTTTGCCTGTTTTTTGGAAATGTTTATGTTTAGATTGTCTTGTTTTAGGTTCTGCTCTACTGATGGTAGTGTAGTCTGCCTGGTTTGCGTGAAGTCCAGCATTTTTCTGTTGGTTTCATTCATTGTATGAAGGTGCTCGGGGAATGCCCTAGCAATTACGATTTATCCCCAAGTCGGAAAAACACTTGGTGATAAATCATTACTTGTAAAATTTTTACTCCCATTAATCCAAATCACTTACTTACCAAAAAAAAAAAAAAAGTTTCAAGGGCCGGAGCTCTTTCTTCAACGAAAGCCGTATTTTAAAATTCGAAGTTCTTTTAAAAGCCGGAGTTATTTTTCCTCAAGGACGGACTTCTTTGCAACATAAAAGGATGGAGTGTTGTAAAGGACGGAGTGCGGTAAAGGACGGAGTTCTTTTTCTAAAGAGGACGGAGTGTTTTTCATCAATTTTTCGGAGTTCTTTCTTTTAAAAAGGGACGGAGTGATTTTCTTTTTAAAGGACGGAGTGCTTTTTGTTTAAAAAATCCAGAGTGCCTTTCTTTTCAAAATCCGGAGTGTTTTCTTTGTAAAATCCGGAGTGTTTTTCTTTTCAAAATCCGGAGTTCATTTTCTTTAAACTCTAAAATCCGGAGGGACATTTCTTTCATAAATCCGGAGCTCAATTGCCGGAGTGGCTTTTCTTTTAAAATCCGGAGCTCAAATGGCCGGAATTCATTTCAGAAATCGAAGTTCTTTTTGTTAAATACCGAAGTTCTTGTATCAGGAGTTATTATCAAAGGCCGGAGCAAAAGTCGAAATAAAAAGCCGGAGTTCTCTTTTTCTATAGTAGGCCGGAGCTCTTTTTCAAACAGAAGGCCGGAGTACTTTTCAAAGGGGGACGGAATTCCTTATTCAAATTGGACGGAGTACAAATGCAGGAGTTTTAAATCAATTTTTGTAAACATGCCAGAAGTCTTTTATCTTAAATTCATAGCCATTTTGACAGATCAGAGTTCAATAGCAGGACTTTCTGTTTCATCTTAAGGTCTAAAATTTCTTTCCGTAAATATGCATTTAACAAAATTCATAATCAATGACAATAAATCATAACCGAATAAAACTAACATCATGCATAACAGATTTTCCTTTAAACATGCATTTCAGAGCGAACAGTAAAAGAATACTTCCATAGCCTGAATATACTTTCATAGCAACATAATAAACATGGGTTTTAGAAATAGGGGTGAGTATCTTGCCTGAATTCTTCTCTACTTTGCCTAAGCTTTCGGTCTCCTTCTTTACTAAGAGTGTCTAGTGATACCTTTTTCTAATGCTCTTAAGCCTTTATTTATAGCCCTAGGTTTTGGTGGCTGTCATTTATAGCTCTCCATTTTCCAAAGAGTGATATAAATATTCCTACATTTTCCAAAGAGGGTTATTTATGAATTTTGTTTTCCAACATTTCTCGGGAATAGCCGATATTCATGGTCGCTCCTTCCCAATATTCTTCCTTAACTGTGACCGGACTCCTTCAACAAATCCGAACTCGCTTTTACTTCAGAAATCCGGAGTACTTTCTTCAAGCAAATCCGGACTCGTTTTTACTTCGGAAATCCGGAGTTCTTCTCTTCAAGGAAATCCGAACTTCCAAGAAAATCCGGACTTCTTCACATTTCAGTTCTCCGGTCAACTTGCGTTGACCGGACTTGATGGTTAACATTTTCTTATTAAAATTTTGGGTCATTACAAGCACTGACATCATAACTCAGGTATAACACCAACTCAGAAAGGATGCCAACTAAAAGAAAACCCAATCATGACCACAATAAATATCCTGCAGAAGCTTGACAACCATAATACAAAGCAAAATCAACCATCCTTCCATTCACATACACATACATGACATAATATATATTCAAGGATTTCAAAATAAATACAACTTCCTATTCCATGCATAATCAAACCAAGTTCTCAAGGTCTGCTCTTGAAGTCAGCTGCCTATCACACTCCTACAACTTACCTAATCTTGTCGGGCAACATAGCATTCTCATATGAAAAGAGAGATAGCAAATGTGAGCTAAAAAGCCCAGCAAGTGAAATCATACGTCACTATCAAACAGTAAAGAAACAACAATAATGATAATGGAAAGGGGCAACATGTATTTATAAATACAATGGAGCATGAAGGGAAGAAGACAATTAGAGATTCCAATTAGTCATTTATCATGATTTGGAACATTTAACTTCCATTTGAACATGCTTTAGTTCATTTATCAATTTGCTTTAGTCTTGTAGACCAGGACTAGTAGGTCATACTGACTAACGATACGAGAGGATGAGAAAAGGATCATGATACTCCACATGATCTAAGACCGTGAGTGCTTATTCTTAGACCCAGCTGGGGGGTCATCTACATACCAATGCTTGTAGACGGGTCGATAACGATAACAATAACACCCCATTTTCCTAGGGTACTAGAGCAGTCCTCGTCCTTCCATAATAGTATCCTAAGGTATGCCACAGACATCACCCGCTTCCACAAGCAACCAGAATACGCGGCCAAAGTATTCTTTTGGTTTCCACCGAGATGGATGTGGCAAGCCAGAGAATACTACCCAATAAACATAAGTCCATGGTCCTTATTTTATGATTACTCATTCTTTTGAGGGAGGATCCACCATTTGCCATTTACATTCTCCAATTGGAAAATCACATTCCCATCACATATCTCCATCCGAGAGATCAAATCCATCATATTGTACTATGTGGATTTCCCTCCAATTACTTATACGATTCATATCTATCCTTGGACTTAGACATTTTGATAATTTGATTCACATGCATAGATATCATAATTCGTAGAGAAGAGTGAAATTTCTTACCACATTAGACGGAATTTACTTTGGGGTTCTCCGAACACATTGCAGCTGCAAACGGAGCTTATACACACATTCTGAAGCTTGCATTTACACTTAAACAATTAAACATGAATTCCATAACAATTAAATGGAGGGGAAGCACATGCAATTTTCCCATTTAATCTCGGATGAACAGTAATAGGAGCTTTTAGAGCTTCCGAATGCTACGAACGGGTTGTAATTTGTGAAATCGGACGTCCGGTCGATATATATACATAATTGAGACATGATAATTCATATTTTGAGATCAAATTAACATAATTTGAAGGTGGAAGCATGCAAATTTTCCATTTATTTTCAGATGAACGGTTACAGTACACATTTAATGCTTCCGGAGCTGCAAACGAGTCGATTCTTGTGAAATCGGACATCTGGTCAAAGTATATGCATAATTAGGACTAGATAATTCATATTTTGGGATCATTTTGACATTTAATCGAAGAGGAAATGGGAGGACCCGAGCAAGTTACGGGTTAGGGTTTGGTGATACCAAACTGAATGAACCGGAGTGTGATTCAAACAATAAACTATACATTTATTGAACATTTAATGTGGGTAACATATTTTTCATATTTTAGGTGAATATCAAGATGAAAATACCTGATGAAAAATGAATAAAAATTGAGAGAGAATAAATAGTGAGTATGAGAACACTTGCCTCGACGCGTACCATCACTTTTATAAGTAGCTCTCGGACGGATTCGGACTCCGCAGCCACGATCTCCTCTTTTCTCTCTCTCTTTCTCATTGCTCTATCTCTCTCTCCCTCTCTCCACAAATGTTTGGAAGAATGGTCGAAATGAACCCGAGACTGTATTTATACCCGTAGTGGTGCTCGAGCTCACATTGGGGCGTGCCTTGAGCGCGCCATTGTGTTTCCTCTTGCCCCTATGGCACCTCGAGGGCTCCTTGGGCACAAGGTTCTATTTTTTGTGTTCGATTGGCGCCTCGGGCCCTGGTCGAGTGCGGGTCAGGCCCGCATGGTGCCCGCAGCAAGCCTACTATGTTTTTCGCTGTTCGGGACCCATTTTGACCCTTCTAATCCAATTTTTTACATCTTTAAACCCTAATTTTGATTCTATAACCTTAATAAGCCACAATTATTACAATTTAAAGTCTGAAATCTTATTTACAGGTTAACATTTCTTGGTTTACAATTTCAGTCCCAATTTACCAATTCTAGATCTTTCGACTTTTCGATCCGATTCCACCCGTACCCCTTGGCCTTATTCACCTATCCTAACTTAATTATCTCCTAATTATGGTATTTTGGAATTGGAACCTCACAATGGATGTACCGAGTTTTTCTTTTGGATTTTAGCCGCTTCAACCCCTATAAAAATTAGTTTAGAAACTTTAATGAACTAGATAACATGTCATGAAGTTGGTGCTAAAATCCTTTTCCAAAAACTGACCGGTTTAGTCTTTATAAGTTACCTTATTACTGAACCAACCAGATATAGATTTTGGCATCAAAAAATAGCATATAAGTTACCTGGCTGCTGAACAGGTGTAAAAATCAGATAAAGGTCTACTGCTAATGTACTGAATTTTTCTTTAGGATTTTAACCTATTCAACTCCTGTAAAAATTAGTTTAGAAACTTTAATGAAACGGCTAACATGTCATAACATGGATGCTAAAATCCCTTTCCAAAAACTAACCTGTTCAGCCTATGTAAATGGCCATAATGCTGAACCGGCCAGGCTTGAAATGTGGTATTAGAAAAATTCATCATATAATGTTAAACTGGGTAAGTAAAAGACTTGAAACTTTACCTGAACTGGTTCAATATCATGTGCTGATTCTGAAAGGACAGTAGGTAAAAATTTACATGGTGACCTGACTACTGAACCGGTGTGAAAGCAGTATATTATTATAAGTGAGGCGACAGTTACACATATGAACCGGTTGGAAAATTTGAGATGAACCGGTTTGTAAACTGGTTGATGAACCCTATATCAAAGGGTTCTATTATCTATTTAATTTCACCAGCACATATAAAAATTATAAAACCTTATTTTCACACAATGTATTATTATAATTTTAGTACATATGTATATGCCGATTATAAGCACAAATATAAGCTTCTATGATATAAAGAAGTACGATCATTTTCTCAAAAAAGAGAAAACAATTAAGAAAGAGAATCAAGGGTAAGTATAGAAGCTTCCACAAAGAATTTAATGGAACTAAGAAATCGAACCAAGAATTATTCAGAGGGTAATATTTTCTGGCTGTCTTAAATATTACAGTGGTAATCAAAAATTGCCCCTAGCAACCCAAGAGAATAAAGGCAGTTTTTTAGCCTCGTCTACCAAGTATAATAGGTATGTATCACCCACCTCGGGGTGTGATAAGGAGGTAAAGGCCTTAGATTGTTTGGAGTGAACATAATCCTTTCCTTGATTATTTACTCCATTAGTTTGTAAGGCCTATTAACTCTAGTTTCTTAAATTATGTAAGTTTAAAGTGCTGATAATTAATCAAAAAAAAGTACAAGATAAAGAAAGTTGAATACATCATAAAAATATTTTCTAAAAATATGTATGTTTTGACATGCATCATGGCTCCTATTCCTTTCTTTAATCTATTTTTAGTATAATATGCATATCCTTGTATGTATTGTATCTTGTTGAGTATTTAGCTCATTCTCTTACTGTTTTCATACCCTTCAGATGTTTCGCAGGAGTTTATGTTTTATGAACAAGAATAGAGATCGAAATATTAGTTATGCTATACTTTAGATTAAGTGTTGATGTAATTAGTTTCATTTAAATTATGATGTGTAAATTTATAAACTTTACGATCATCACAAGAATGCATTATATTATTGTGATATTAGTTTAGAAATACTTCCATTAATTTTTATAGTTATCATCTATACTTCCGCAAACTATTATCAGATGAGTTTAGGTCTTTACCAAGTATCTTTTCTTACCAAGACCCGACATTGTATCCTATAGAACGATATTGGCGCCACCAATGTTGTGGTAATCCTAAGGATCCTGTGTATATTTATGAAATCTATCACATAAAATTGTTCTAATAATGATTAATCGTGGTAACAAGAATGTGGGATGTGACAGCCTCTCTCCTCTCTTCCTTCCTCGCCAACCAGAGCCGTAGTTCTAATTTTGCCCCATTTACTCCTCACCTAAAATTTCGGCCAATTTTTCTCAAAATCGGTATATGCAAGCAATGAATCAACATCAATAAAGAGAAAGGATGGATTTGCTTGCCTCAATATCATATATTTCTTTTGGCGATGATGATGACAGCAGCAGTTGCTATGCTCAGCTCACGTGCGCCTCTCCTTCCTTTACACCACATTATTCCTCAACAATGGAGGAAAATCATAGAGAGGCTACTTGGTTTCGATCTCCAGCGTCGATTCTCAGGCTAACCTTCGGCCGACAACCGCCCAACTTTCCTCTTCCTCTCTTTTTCTTCCCTCTATATTTCTTTCTCTCTCTCTCCTCACTTGCTCGGCCGCCTAACTCCCCCTCTCCTATTATTATTATTTTTTTTCTTTTGTCTTTTACTTTTATAATCCAATTGATGCTTAGGCGCTAGTACCAGCATGCCTCGGGTACATTTACAATATATATTATTAATTCGATACATTTAATTAACCCAAAATAATAATTTTATCCAGAATAAATTAAATGAAGATTCAAGCATTATAAGATAACCGTCAAAATAATATAAATATGACCTACTCTATAATTATCACAGGGGAGGTGACAAATCAACCATAATCATTCTCAATACATAATATAATATCCTAACAACTCCTAAAATATGAGCATGGGCCTATATTCGGCCAATCCTAATATTCAAAGATCTAATTCACATAGACCCAAATAACAACCCAAAATAGAATCCATCCAAAGGTGGCAAAATACATATGACATCATTTATCTAAACAGATGTGATACTCACCAGAATCTATGGTACCACATCAAATCTCGTCCAGCTCCTGTAATAAATCCAAGACCTTTACTTTGAAAGGATAAAATAGAAAACGTGAGCATAGGGCTTAATATATGTGCATAGACATAAACAAATGTGTCAAATAAATTAAAGAAAGTGATCTAAGAACAAATGTCAAATCAAATAATAAAAATAAATCAAAATCTTTGATATCAGAAATCCAATCATCAAATCCAAAATAAAATTTAATATTTAAAACCAATGGTAGTCTCGTACTCAAATCGTATATCAAATTAAAACATACATCCAATCAAAAACAGTTCTCTCAAGAGGTATATATATAATAAAAATGATTGGATGTCAAATCAAATAATAGATATCCAATCCAATGTCTAATTCAATGTTCAATCAAATCGTAATTTGGGACAGAATCCAATAACTACATGACCCAATCGCGAGCACATATAATAGAAGTCAGATCAGCACTATAAATAGATAATCTAAAATCTAGATCAAAATATATAATCAAAGTTAAATATATAAGACATACCAAAACCTATCTATGAATAAAATCAATAAATCCAAAATTAGAGTCCAAATCAAAGTTCGAATACAAATCCATACAGAAATATAAAGCATGTACTAAATTTGAGTTCCAATTATTTAAAGACTAACTTGAGGAAAAGTTATTCCTAACCTAATAATTTTAGACCAAATCAAATGCAGTTTAGGCCGGCATATTAGGCCACAAATATACTCTGTCTCCCATAAGTAATGTTATTCACTATATTTTGCCACCCGTGACTTTGGGTGTAATCCTCAAATTTGTTAAATATATTAAGATATTCAAATATATTATGAATGGGTCCATACAAACAAGAGGGATGGGTCCATACAAACAAAGCTTTTTCAGCCAGCGGAAAAGAATTTTCAGTAACACATATATCCCCATCAGGAGTTGACAATAATATTCAATAACAAATCCAAAAGTAACAACCACATCCCCAACACATGCATGTGAAAATGTATGGCCCATGCAAGATTTCATGTTCATTTCTATATAGATATACTAATACAAAAATATACATCAAATATTTGCCCATTTTTTAAAAAATGACAAAATCCTCAAATATTAGCAGAAACAGAACAAAAACCCTCAATCAACTGATAAAACTCACGTACACACGAAACAAAATGAACGAGTTAAGTAACATCTTGCATGCATGACTTTAGACCTTCAAGTCAGAACCAAAATACATCAAATACTGAAATAGACAAAGGATAGGGTTAGAAAATACTTGTTTTGACCTATGCGAAGCAAATCTAACAAAATGATTCTCCAAGATACCCGAACTCTTCTTCTCTCACCTCCTCTCTTCTGCCATGCCTCTTCTCTCCCTGATGCTCTCTCTCTCTCTCCTCTCTTTTCTTCCACTATCTCTACCACACTGCTCCCCCTTCCCCCCTTATATTATTATTATTATTATTTGCTTTTTCTTTTATTATGCAATCAGAGCTCCGACAGCAACACAGACATGCCTCGAGCACAAGCCTACTGGAATTAGTGCTTAGGTGCCTCTTGGGCATGCTTCTAACGCCAGTCCTACTGATCCAAATATCTTTCAAATTTTCACAATATTTAATTAATTATTTCAAATATATCTAATTAACTCGAAACCATAATTAATATCAAAATAATCCAAATGGAGATTTAGGGTGTTAAAATTTTTGTTGAGGAGTCCACTAATAATGTTCGGGCAGAAGAAGAGTTTATTGACAATAATGCAGCAGCTACGGATGTAGAGGAGGCTCCTCGCACTAACACTTTAGCTTGTGAGCTCCTAGAGAATTTCGACGATTCTCATCTACCTCCTGGGTTTGAGGTCCCTATCCCTCATCGCACATTGCCTCTATTGTATTAGAGGTCTCCATCCGTTCCTTGGACCGAAGCTTCTCCTGGCTCATCCTTTCATGGGGACCTTCCAATCGAGGTATCGCTTGTGGAAATCCTCATCTTTTAATTTCTCTTTTTGTTGTCATCGCTTCTAACTGACCATTTCATTTTACTTTGCAATCACAAGAGTCGGTCCATTTGGTCACAGATGAGTTGTATCAATCTCATGATGAGATCTCCCATCTATCTCAAACGTTTGCCAATCCTACCATTCTCAAAAAGATAAAGATCTGGGTTGATGCTGCCATTGTCAAGGCTCAACAGAGTTGAGATTGGACCGTTTTCCTTGACTGAGTGTTATCCGAGTCACTGATGAGATCCCAAGAACTCTCAAATTAAAGATCTTTGGCCCTGGAGCGAGTTGCCTCCCTCGAGGACAAGTTTCAGGAGGTTGAGCAGCAATTTATCAATCTTCAAATCAAGTGCACTCGAATCGAAGGAGAGCTAAGGACACGTCTTCAGCTAGAAGAGGTTGGACTCACTCTGGATGACAAATTCTGAGATGATTTCAATTGCTATAGGCAGATTGGGTCCTTGATCGCTCTTAACTTTCCACTGGGAAACCTTAACACAAGAAATTTCGAAGCTCCTCACCATTTAGATTTCAATGATTTCTTAAAGGCAGGTGGGGAGCTGACATCACAATCTCCAAGGGGCTCCCAAGCTTAGGATAGTTATTTTGTTTGAGTGTAGGCAATAGACGATATCATTGTATTCTTTTATTGGATACTTCTAATCTCCATGTTGTAAGTGTTGACTTATTAATAAATCAATTGGGTCATTTTGATCATTGTCACAAATGTTCTTTTTATGTATGCCAACTAAGCATGGTTGTCATTGTCACCGGGCTTGGTCAAACTCTAGTCAATCGACCATATTTGTTTGATAGTGCTCAATTTTGTGAGAGAATGTCATAGCACCCTTTTTTTTATGGTGCTATTTCCTGTGAGAGGAAATCGTTGTACGCATGCTTGGAAAGCCTCTTTTTGTCCAACTAAGTGTGATTGCCATAGTCACTAGGATTTGATGGAGCCTAGTTCATCGTCCGTTTTTAACTAATGGTGCTCATTCCTAGGAGGACGTTGTTGTACTCATGCATCGGGCTTTAATCCATCAACTGTCTTCAACTGATGGTGCTCTTTCTTGTGAGAGGATGTCGTCACATGCATATTGAAAAAGCACCCTAAGTTTTCTTTTGTTTTGACCACTTTAGGGGGTTCGACCTTAGTCCATAAGCCCCTTGGTCCTTTACATTTGATCTCATTTAGGCCAATCAGTTGTCTTGACTAAGGTTTTATGTTCGACCTCATTTGGGCCACTTAGTTGGCTTGACCGTGACTTTAGTAGGTCAATTCACAGGTAAAATTTTCACTCGACTTAGGGTTTGTCTCAATCATGAATATCTACATAATGCCACACATGCATTCACATGAAGAAACAATATGATAAATGTATGGAAGTTTAATTAATTTTAATATAAATACATCCTACACGTAGCCCATATGACACGTACAGACTTGCCACTGTCCGGTGAAAGTTCTTTTTTTTTTTTTTAGTAAG
Organism: Nepenthes gracilis; assembly: GCA_033239525.1. NCBI lineage: Eukaryota > Viridiplantae > Streptophyta > Magnoliopsida > Caryophyllales > Nepenthaceae > Nepenthes > Nepenthes gracilis. The sequence continues at coordinate 8,085,974 of BSYO01000026.1, read as the reverse complement.
TAAGTGATTTGGATTAAAGGGAGAAAAAATTTTACAAATAATGATTTATCACCAAGTGTTTTACCGACTTGGGGGTAAATCATAATTGCTAGGGCATTCCCCGAGCACCCTGATACAATGAATAAAACCAATAGAAAAATGCTGGACTTCACGCAAAATAGGCAAACCACTCTACCATCAGTAGAGCAGATCCTAAACAAGATAATCTAAACATAAACATTTCCAAAAAATGCCAAAAGAAAAGCCTATACACCCACATTTTCAAGAAACAATAAAGCTCCAAACCAGCCAATAGCCTTCCCTGCTCCATATGATGGACCAAATACATGGGCCGGCAGCATCATCCATCGCAAAAAACTGGCAGTAGTGCACCTGCTTCAGGATTCCGGCCAAGGGGATCAACAAGCCAACCAAGAGCCTTTCCAGCAACCAGCATGATCAGCATCCACTTTGGAGTCCCATCCATTGTCAAGCTCCACGCTCCAGGATCAACAGTCCAACAATTCCGTTGGAAGCACCACGCAACATTGCTCCAAAGCCGGCAGAGAAACAGTACTCCACCATCAATTGCACCAGCATGGCACCAGCAGCTCAGCTCGGGAGCCAACATCCATCAATTAGCATCTTTCCAGCAGACCAACATAGGAGGTTCCATAAGCCAGCCCATCGCAACACAGCTGCCAGTCTGCATCTGGGCAATACATCCATCTTGGAAAATCCAGCCATACATGGAAGGAACCATGACCCAACCGGCCTCCAGCCAACATCCACCATCTCACAACGGCGTGAGAAAGACCGCCATCTTTCATGGGTAAACATGCAAATGGCCAACGTGAAAGTTCATTAAAGTGTTTTTTAAGGTAGGATTGCCATGTCCTTGAAAACAACAGGTTCCATAATTGTCCCAATTAAGGAACAATTTATTCCTATCGGTGGTTTTTCTTGTTACCTCTATTCTCCACAGAATTAGGTCCCCCACCTCAAATTGGCAAGCTTTCACCTTTCTATTATTGTATCGAGCAATTTGTTCTTGATAAGCAGCTATCTGCATCTGGCAATAGATCTTTTTTTTTTTTTTTTTTTGGTAAGTAAGTGATTTACTGGGAGAAAATTTTACAAGCTGTGATTTATCCCCAAGTCAGACTTAGGGATAAACTAATTTCACAGCTACATTTAAGACCGATGAAACCAACTAATAGCAACAGCAAACACATGACTAAACAAAGCAAAAGAAGACATAACATGCCATTCTAAGGCCAAAACTCGAAATCAGCACCTTCATCCGGGAGCAAATACCGGACAGCATCTTCAAAACCATGGGGCATCCACCATCTCACAACACTGGCAGCAGAAAGATGCCAGCACCCAGCAGAACTGCATTTTCACGGGATTGGAGTAAACACTGCAATTCGTGAGAGTCAGTCATACCAAGAAAAAACCATGGCCATAGATAAACCAAATCAGACAATTGGTGAAAGTTCATTAATAGTGATTTTTTCAACCAAGGCATTAGGAGAGGAATTCCATAGATCTCCAAAAACAGCATAGGTTGAAAATGACAATTTTTTGTAAGGAAAATGAGTAAGACACACAGCGGAGTAACCAATCCACCGAGCACCACTGACCATCAAGCTCAATACTATACCAAATTAGAGAAGCTTCTTATTGGCTACAACTAAACATAAATCCATAATGATAATTGTCCCTCCCAATTAAGGAACCGCCATCGTTTATTCGCTATTCGGAAAATTTGGCACCATCTCAACAAAAAGGAAAATAAGTCACCAAAAGGCATCTCATATTCTCCACAACAGAATTAGGTCAACCCATTCAATAAACCTCAGAGAGCATAGAGGACAATGGCAACCTCGGGCCTTTGAGAAGAGATAGCACCTTGGACAAAGCTCCTTTCTATTATTGTATCAAGAGCAATTCCCCCAACCCAATCCGAAAATGTGAAAAAGCACGGAGCAGCAAGTGAGCAACATCAATGGACAGCCGATCTATCCAACATAAGATGAAATGCCAAAGCAATCATCGGCTGGGGTGAATTTGAACAAGTCGAGATGTTCTCTGAGTAGTCGAGAATTGTCTTGTGGGTTGAAACTTTCAACTCAAACGTTGGATAGACCAATCTCTACCGAAATGACTACCTTAATCCCATAACACAGGTTGAATGACATTTCTTATGTTAGTTTCCTAGGGGTCATTCGGTAGGACCACAGTGCAGAGGGTAGCTCATCCGCCCAAGCAACCATATCCCCAAACTCCTGTAGTACTTGATAAATTTTTTACTAGTAATTTGGGTTCCGTTATCAGTCACTATGACTTTAGGAATCCCATACTTGCCTTGATGCTCTGCTAAACAAACTTGGTTGCATTCTGCTCGGTTATTCTCACCAATGGGGTAGCCTATACTCATTTTGTGAAATAGTTAATACCAACTATGATAAATTTTCTTTTCCTGACAAAATGGGCAAATGACCCAAAATGTTAAGCCCCCATTGTGTAAACGGCCAGGGCAATTGCAAGGTTCGAAGTTTTGTATGTGGCTAATGAGGGATGTTGCCATGGATTTGATCATTTTTGCATTTCTTTACGAATTTTATGGTGTCTCACTTCATCATAGGCCAATAGTAGCCCTATCGCATAACCTTAAATGTCAAGTTCTTGCCCCTACATGTGATCTACAAATCCCAAAATACACTTCACTTAGCACATAGTCAGCTTCTTCTGACAATAAACAATGCATGTAAGGGATAAAATACCGTTGTTGGTACAATCTCCCATCCATGAGGGTGTACCAACATACTGTCATTTTTATACACTTGGCATCATCCAGGTTTTTCGGTAGTAGGCCTTCTTCTAGGTGCCTTCAATACAAAATCATCCATGTAATACCATCTGTGATCTGAAGTATCTCTTCTTCTGGGACTTCTATACTCAGGGTTGTGAGAATCTCCCTCATTTCTCTAGCTTATTGCTCAGAGTTCTCAATCGCTATCACTTTTGCTAACTATTCTACCTTCCAGTCGTTTTCCATTAGAATGTGAAGAATTTTTACCTTATCAAATGACTTGGTCAGGTCCTTCACTCTAACAAGAAATCTTGAGAGCAATGAGCTGGACACTTTAAATTTTCTTGTGACGAGATTGACGATCAACTTTGAGTCGCTATGGACGACTAGGTTCCTGGATGAGTACTCTTTTGCTATCCTAAGTCTCGGTAGAAGGGCCTCATACTTAGCGACGTTATTGGTGATTGAGAATTTGAGTGTCATTGAGTATTTCATATTTAACCCTTTCGGAGTTCTCAGAACCATTTCTACTCCAATCCCTAACTAAGATGATAACCCATTGACGTGCAAGATCCAACTCAGAGCCTTTTCTTGGTAATGGGTGTCTTCATGCTTCTCATTGTCATCTGGAATCAGGGTCGTCATTTAGACTATGAAGTTTGCGAGAGCTTGACTTATATGGATGGTTGTGGTTGAAATTTTATATCAAACTCACCCAATTCAATAGTCTATTTGATTAGTCATCTAGACACTACGGGTTTCTAGAGAATCCCCTTTAGTGGTTGGTAGGTGAGGATGATGATGTTATGGGCTGGGAAGTATGGTCATAACTTATTGGTTGAGTGGACCACTGCTGAGTGATCCTCTCGGCCCACGAGTAGTGAGTCTCAGTGTCTATCATAATTTTATTGATGTAGTAGGCCGATCATTATACCTCAGACTCTTACCTGATCATCACCGACCTTATTGCTATGTTGGATATCGCTAGATAGATGTATAATTCCTCACATTCTTTTGGAGAGGATAAGAGAGGAGGATGGGTAAGGAATTTCTTCAGTTCCTAAAAGGTTGCCTGGCAGTCTTTCATCCACTGGAAACTGTTTTCCTTTATTCCTCTCAAGTCCTTGAAGAAGGGAAGATATTTCCATACTAACTTTGCAAGGAATAGGGAGAGAGTTGCGAGTCTCCCTGTTAGCCTCTAGACTTCCTTCATTGTTCGAGGCAAATTGATATCCATTATAGGTTTTATCTCCTCGATATTTGCTTTAATTCTCCGATGAGACACAACAAACCCAAAGAACATCCCAACAGTTACTTTCAACACACACTTTGTCAGATTTAATTTCATCTGGTGCACTTGAAGCAGCACGAAAGCTTCACCTAAGTTGCGGATATGTTCATCAGTTGCTGTACTCTAGACGAGTATGTTGTCAATATATGCCTCCATATACTGTCTAATTTGTACCTCAAATATTTTATTTACTAACCTCTGGTATGTGGCTCTCGTGTTCTTCAAATCAAAAGGCATAACTTTGTAGCAAGTATATTCCTGGTTGGTCATGAAGGAGATAAACTCTTCATTATCAGGACTATGACAAACCACATTTTTCCACATTGAAATCTCGTAAAGTTCCAGCTAAAAAACGGCCATCAAACTAATACAAACCTATATAAAATCCCTATGCAATATAAATAAACATCCACAACATCCCAACACAGGATCCAAAAAGATACTTTTTTTTTGGTAAGTAGATCCAAAAAGATACAACAACACGTGGCACTGACGTCATAAATTTGGTTACAACATCGGCTCAGATAAGATGTCACTAGGTGCCCAAACAAACCATACAAACCTGAGAAAGTATATACATCCATTAAAATACAATAAAACTAAGCTACATGTACATCACTATTATACACATACATCAATATACAAAACCATTAAATAATATACAAAAGCATTCCATGACTAACAATATCATAAAATCTAAGTTCATAATATTATCCTCCAAGTCTTCATGCTTAGCTGACTTCTAATCCTCTATCCCACCTCACCGGGTATAAGCTCATACTCATCTGAAGGAAAGAAAACGGTAAGGGTGAGAGCCAAATACTCATTAAGAGTGTGTCAAATACTCAATAATACATAATAATTAAAGATAATAAGCAATATACGTAAAATAAAGCAAAGGTGGGGAATAAGAGCATAATAAAGATGCATAAACATGAAATATAATTAAATGTGCTTTTCAGAATTCATTTATCTTTTCCATTTTACTCATTATTTCTTTAGGTTCCAAAACAACCATAAACTTCTTTATTTTGTGAACCAGGGCTAGTAAGCCTTACCAGTTGACAGTGTAAACAAATCGAGCATCTCCTTCAAGAGTCAGTGGAAAGCAAAGACACAAGGTCGAGTCATGTAGGCCCTGAAATCCCAACAAGATATAGAAACAATCTAGATGATCCATAGGTTCGAAACTTCCGTCGTAGGGCTCTAGGGTTAGCATTTTGAATTTGCAAAGGAGTTGTAGTATACGGATCTCCCTTATGAATGGTGACTAGCCTAGGTTAACCAAGTGTCTGTCCATGCTTCCTTGGAAAAATTGCAGCTCAAACTTTCTAATTCTCTCCTCCACCTGAGAGGTGGATGCAATCCTCTTAACGTTAAAGAAGGTCCTCAATTTCGAGTGATTCAGGGAGATGTGCCATATCGGCTGGCTACCAACTCTTCTCGGCTAGGTGCTGCATGAGGCTTCTTTCCAAGCCAAAGGCCTCCCTACATCTCAGGAATTGCATGGATCCCGCACTCTGGACTCTCATCCCATGCTCTGAGATTTAATCAACCTGCCATTCAATTCTGGACCCTGTCACTCATGGCCCCTTAGGCCTCGAGGTCGTTAGGCCACAGATCACCTCTTTGGCTAGCTACTTTTTCCTCCAGTTCCTCCTTTTAGATACTAAAGTCTAGGAGTTAGAGGAAGGAGCCCTCAATAGGTGTCCCTCTAGTATGGTGCAAATAGTCTGGAGGATCTTAGATATGTTGTCCACCTGGGTCACCAATGCCTCCACATTTACGTTTGTAACAGGACAAACATTTTCATCACTACCTTCTGTCAAGTTATCACCATATGCGAAGACATCCGTGGTTAGTACGCTTGTCTAGGTTTTGGTGTTGGTCATGTCCTCTATTCTTGGTTGAGTGGGTAGACTACTGTCGTTCCCATAAATGGCACCAATGGTGCGATTCGAGGATCTAGATTATCGTATAAATTAGAGAGCCACTTGGTCATGTCTAGGTGTTCGAGTTAAACGAGTCCGATTTTTATCACTCTAAATCTGAATCTTGTACACTATAATAGAAACAAATAAGATATTAAAGGTATACAGGACTCACTTTTCGATATATCCTCAAACGTTCAAATCAGTAATTTTTATACACAGATGAGAATGATACAAAGATGTGTATGTGTGAATTTAGAGAGGATGAGGATGAGAGTTTCTTTGGAGGGCAATACTCCTTTGCATCACTCAACTGGTGGAGCAGCTTTGGGTAATACACTCAACTTGTAGAGTGTCTAACCTTATGAATTATGCAGTCGATTGGTGGAATGGCTCACTTCTTTCCTCTTTTCCTTTCAGTCCTTCTTTCCTCTTTTCCTTTTCCTATGGGGAGAGGCTATTGGCTAGCGAACTTTTCATTTAATGTATGAGTATGGTACCTCTTTAATGATGAGAGGAATTACTTGTGTGTATAATGTATGGTACCGATTTTTAAAATAATGTAATTAGGAATAATTAAGTTAATATAAATTAATCGAAGTCAAAGGACATGGGAGAAATTGGATTGAAAAGCCCACAAGCTCGGAATTGGCAAAATCAAGAACCAGCATCGTAAATCTTAAAAAGTTAAGCCGTAAATAAGATTCGAGTTTCAAATTATAATAATTACGATTTATTAAGTTAATATAATCAAAAATTAGGATCCAAGGATATGAAATATTGGGTTAGAAAGATCAAAATGGGTCTCGGACAGTGCGTGCACGAAGCTGGCTTGCTGCAAGCCTACTCCAGGCTTGACCCATGCCCGATGCACACTTGAACCCTCTATCAAGCACCGATTCCAGCAGAGGGGTGCCTGAAGCACGCCCGACACACGCTCAAGTGCCAGATCCAATGGGAGGGGCGCCTGAAGCATTCCCGGCACACGCTCAAGCACCAGTTCAACTATTTAAGCGCGCTGGATGTTTCTTTCCATCATTTTCGTGTGGAAAATTGAGATAAGAGAGAGAGAGCATGGAGAAGAGAGAGAGAAAGAGGAGATCGAGGCTCTTGGGTTCATTTTTTATTTGGAACTAGTTGAAAAAGTTATAGATCGAGTCAAGACAAGTGTACTCATATATTTTTCTTTCTCCCTTTGCACTTTTTGTTCCATTCTCTTCTGGTATTTTTATTCTGATACTTGTCCAAAGTTTAGATTTTGTAAAACCCATGTCTTGAGCATGCACATATGTTAATTTCATATCAAATTTCTAAGTTTATGCAGTATTTTGTATGTGAAACCCTAACCCCGAGCCCGGATGCTTTTACCCCATTATTTTTAGATTTTTGCATGATTTGACTTTAGAAAATTGATACCCATATCTTGAGCATAATTATTTATCGATTGAGTGTCCGATTTGGTAGTTTTATACGATTTTGTGCATGTGGAAAGCCCTAACCCGCACCTCGACATTTTTACCTGTATAATTTAGGGTTTATGAATGATTTGGTTTTAGATAATTGAAATCCTAACTTTATGAATGCTTTTATCTTGATTATTCGATATTTATTTACATATAAATTGTACATGATATTTTATGTGTTTCAAAAATTATGTTGTAAACCGTTTATGAAGGAATTTGTTATCTAGAAGCTTTAAAGTTATATTTAGCTCATTGTGGTAAGAATTTATTAAAGCTCCAAGCTTTAAGTTAATTTGTGCATGTATTTAAAGGTATATGAAGATTTAAGCTCACAAGAATATGAAAATGTGCATCAATATACTCAAGAATATGATTATCAGGATTTGTATCCAAGAATTATGCAAGTTATACAAAATTTATGAAGGAAACTCCATAATTTGTCATGTTTGATGAATTGTTCTCCAGGGAGTGAGAACTTTATATAAGAATTATGATGGAATCTTTCCATAAGAATAAGTAATCATGAAACTAGACTAAAGATTTGTATTTTAGATAATAGTATTCCCTAGCATACCTTAGGATATTACTGTGATAAACCGATGAATTACCTCTAGGCTACAGGGGACATGGTGGCATAGGAATAAGGACTATTGGCCCAATAAATCTGGGATTATAAGTATATTATCCACCATAGGATATTAAAGTCGAGGTCCGTAGGTAGTGCCTTAAATCATGTGAAATAACATGATCCTTTCCTCAATTTGACTGCTTCATTAGCTGGTAGGCCTACTGGCCCTAGTCCACAAAAATGAAAAAATTTCTACATGTTTTAGAATCTAAAGGAATCAGAAATAAAATGTGAAAGATAAATGTGTTTCGAAAAGTGGATTTGATCATACTTCATGTTTATGCATTTATATTATACTCTTATTCCCTTCCTTTACTTTATTTTGAAGTATACCGCTTATTGTCCTTACTTATATTGTACTTTATTGAGTATTTGACTCACTCCTTACTGTTTTTCTTACCTTCAAATAGGCACGAGCTTATACCCGATGAGGTGGAGTAGAGATTAGCAGTTGGCTTGGCTCTCGATAATGAAGAAGATTTTGTGGACTTAGATTTTGTGGTTTTGTACTTATATCTAGAGGGCTTTTATATATTTTGATGATTTGTATCTGTTGTATTGAGGATGTACAGATAATTTAGTTCCGCTGTGTATTTATAGTTATATATATTCTTCTACAGATAATTATGGTTTGCATTTTAGTACCTAGAGGTATCTCTGTATCCAACATTGTGTCCGGAGACGTGACGTTGGAACCACAAATATATTGTGGCATTTGGATCATATGATGGTTGTTGTTGTGTTATATATATGTTATACAGGGATATTGTACGGGTTTGTATTTAGTATGACGGCTGTTTTACAGCCGAAACCTTACCGATTTTCGGTTAGGATTTTAGGGTCGTCACATATAACTACCACTTTCATTCAATAGTTGGGCCACTTGGCTTTGAACTTTTAAGATCATCGCAACTACCGCCTGAAGTGGTCCATTTAGTGCCCCATTATAATCCTTCAATGCTTGGCAGTTCTAGTCCATCAATTGGATCAGCCGTTGTGCCATTTTCCTCATGGGCTCAATGGCGTCTTCCATTGGGCCATTTTCATCTAGGCCTCCCATATATGTCTATGAACTGGGTTTGGGTTGGCCCGATTCCTACCTTTCCCATTAGTTTCATTTTTCCAAAGGAGTAATTGATTGATCAAAGAGTAATAGTGATCATGCCCCCTTGAAACCTCCTACTAGAAGCCCTATTTGCTTTCCTCGAGTGACTGATTTGGGATGCATGAATTTTAAGGGGAAATTATAATTTATACTAATGCTAGTTTTATTGTCGTTAATACATTATTGATGATTTTTAGTGTTCGAATAAAAATGAACATTTCGCAGATAATGCTTGATAGTGACAAATTAATATGAATTTTATAGCCCTAAAAATAAAATTAATATATCGATGAGTCCGATTATAATTAGATAGAATCTTATAAGTTGGATTGCAGATATGATTGGTGTTTTATGAGCCTGTCTAATGGGTAAATTTGTCGCAAGAATATTAGGATAATCAATACCAGCCATAGGAGGAGATTCTATAAAATGCCCTTCCTCATTTTCAATGGACAAGGAGGCATATCAACAATGACTTTTCCTTCAAAAAATAATGTACCAATTAACAGCATCCACAAATCAAATTAGGTCAAAAAATTATCAATTTTATGCAATTTGGCTGCATGTTGTTTTACTAGATTAAAATAAAATCTAGCCATAGAAAGTTTACTCTTAAGAACCAAACTAAAAAATGTTGGGTTACATCACTCTGATTATTCGACAAAGTCCAATTAGTGGAAATCATAATATAAAAGAACTTATCCTTCCAGTCTTTAACGAGTTTGGGTTTCCTACACTTATTTTTAACTCCTTTCTAGGAGTTACAAAAACCCATTTGCTTTCTTAATCAAAACAAAAAATAACCTCACCAATCCAGGTATCTAATCTAAGATCCCGTCGTGGAAAAAAAAGATACACAATATATCTAATAGTATTAGAAAAAAGACTAGTAATTGGGATCCCAAGAACCTATATTATTTCAACAAATTCTCTTGCTAAAGAAATTTGAAAGTCATCCTTTAAATGAGTTTTATATGCAACAATGAAGCCATTACTTAGAAAGTAAGCTCTTTCTTTTTAGGTGGAGCTATAAAAGGAAAAATATAAGGGAAGTTATGCTTATTATAAATATTAAGTACATTATTTGAAAACAAGTAAGAAGTGATATCAATAACATTCTTCAAAGTGTTTTGAGGAACCATGAGAGATTGAAAGCAAGAAGATGAGAGAAATTATGAGGTTCATTCTTTGATGAATTGTATAAAAGAAAGTGCAATTAGTATTTGAAAAATAAGAGTGAAAGACGTTGAAATTTAAAAAGATAATCAAAATTGAAAATTATGCATTTTAAATAACAATGATCCAAACAATGCATTTTTTTCCCAATGTCTATCAAATGACGGCACATCTTCTTCTCAATTTAAAACTAAAATGCTACATATTAAAGTGATTGAATATCGCAATTTAAAAACTGCTTGATACTTCATTGAGTGTGTCACACACAAGTAATTTTAGTTATAAAAAATACTATAATTATGACATTTTTAATCTAATTATCAATATATAGCGCTCCACAAGCCCAACACATCTCAAGAAATGAATATTCTTGACTCTTAGAATTTGGAATTCTAATTATTTAATTAAAGGTCCCAATTAGTCAAAAGTCCAAGCCATGAGAAATCTGATTTGTTAAAGTATCATATTATCAAATCTATACCAAGTTAATGTTTGGAAAATCCTAAAGTATCAAGATCAATAATGAAGAAATTTATCCACTCAAATAGTTTGATTAATCTATATTTTCAACAAATTATAATTTCATACAAATGAATATAAATCCAAAATAAGAAATAAATAAATTAACAATTACAATCTGAATAAGAAAATAAAAATTCTGCTTTCATCCATAGATATATTCGTATACAAGGTATACTTTTACATAGAAAACCTTAAATTGTTCAACTTAAAAAAAATTAAATGGTTGAATCTCAGCAAAACAAGTAGAGCTTCCAAAAGGTTCATCACTCCTATCAAATGCAACATTCAGTCAAATGACTCAAGTTGGTTGATGTTAAGCAAATGAAAAAGTTACAGCATATGACCAAAAAGGCATTACACTTGGATAATTATCCAAAGGTATGGTAGAAACCTAAATGCCCCACAATGGATAGTATAAGGCATCACGAGTAATAACCCAAATAAAAAATCAATCCAGTTTATAATATTGTATAAAATAGAAAAACTAAAATAATTTTACATATAAAAGAGGATAATTAAGATAAATTTTATGAATAATTTCCAAAGGAATGCAAAGGCATTTAAGTAAACCCTCTCCCACCAAATATAAGCAATTCCATCGGATAGAGGAACCTATAAGTCTGGAAGAAGATTGAATAAGAGTGATACCTTTTATAGTAAGAATTGAGTTATAAAAAGGCACGTTTTGAAGCAAAATAAAAGCAAAGAAATAGTCAAAAAATCTCTATCAAAATACAAGAAGGCAAGCTTTAACCGATAAGACTAGACAGCAATAAGTGTGCATAGATTAATATATCATTGGAAAAAAGCATTTGGGTAGTATTCAAAGCAGATTACTCGAATTTTTATTCTAACATATTTGAAGTTTAAATTTGGCTTACCAAAAAAAAAGAAGTTTAAATTTAACTTCTAAGCATATTGAGCTAGTGTTGGGTATCATTTAAAATAATACTGACCCAATTGATTGATTTATGGAGCCCACTAATAATCAACCCATAAAAAAGTATAAATCAGCCAAAGAGTTGTGCTATAGTAAGAAGCTAGTCTAAACCAAATGACTAAATTACCGAGTAATTGAGTAACAAAACTGCTAAGTTCACTAAATAACGAGGTTCCATATGGTCAAATGGATAATTAAATTAAGAAATTAATATCGTCGAATGGTCATATAATGTACCGATTTTCAAATATCATAATTATGAAAAATTAAGGTAATATATCAAAATTAGGCTTAACGCATACAGGAATATCAGACTTATCAAAAAAAGCATGTAGGAATAATAGGATTTAGGAACGTAGGTTGAGGAGGCGGAGGAAGACCGCCGGGAGCCCAAGGCTGCGCCACGGCGCTAGATTTCACGGATCCCGCGCCTGCTCGGCACCAGACCGATGCTCGAGCGCTACTTTTCTGGTTTCCACGCGAAGGAGAGAGAGGGGGAGAAGAGAGAGATGAGAGATTGAAGCTCTCGAGTTTGAATTCAGCTTGGAGCTAATTAGAGAAATTATAGATCGAGTGGAGATAAGTACACTCGTACCCTTTTCTCTTATTTTTTTGAACTTTTGTTCCATTTTCTTCATGTGTCATCGTTTCGATATCCAATTAAGTCTATATTTTGTGTTATCCATGATTTGAACATGCACATATGTGGATTTCATGTTCGATTTCTTAATTTTGATCGATTTTTTATATGTAAAACTTGAACCCATGCCTGGATGTTTTTATCTATTTATTTTTTGGGTTTTTACATAAATTGGTTTAGAAAATCATTACCCATACCTTGAACATGTAACTTTGTCAATTAAGTGTCCGATTTGATGGTTTTATGCGGGATACGCTCGACGAAAATCCTAACCTGTGCCCCCTTTGATTTTACCCCAATTAATTATAATTTATACGTAATTTATCTTTAAAAATTCGTAACCCTAACTTTATTGATGCGGACACTCCGTATATTTAGTATTTATGCACATAGATTTTATATATGTTAATTTTATGTATTCTGAAAATATTATCAGACGTAAATAGTAATATTTAACAACATGTATGTTAATTATACTATCTTGTATATACTCATAAAATTATATTATATGCATTTGTGAGGAGATTTATCGCCCGAAAACTCTAAAGTTATATTTGGCTCATTATAATAAGAATTTTTTAATTGTTCCAAATTTTAAGATAATTTGTGCATGTACTTAAAGACATGTGAAGACTAAAGCATACAAGAATACAAAAAATATGCCGAAGCGGAGTTCGGCCTGGTGGTGAATAACGCTTATACCTTCCCTCTCCACCCGGGTTCGATTCTCCGTGGAAGCATCCGTGGTACTGAGCCTCCCAAAAAATCCTTCGGGATTTCTGGGTTATGGGGCCGCGAAGCGGTGGGGCCAGTCACGTTAAAAAGCTTACCCTTAACACAGTTTGCTTACCAAAAAAAAAGAATACAAAAATATGTATCTGTATCTATCATAATATAAAATTTGTATTCGTATTTGTAAGGATATAAAATTATGAATTTGTAATAAGGAAATGGAAACTCTGTAATTTGTTATCTGTTATTTGATATTTAAAACTTTCTTCCGGTGTGAGAAGTTCAAACAAAAAAAAAGTATGAATATTGCGCAGAGTCTCCAATATGAAATATGAAAAGAAATCATATAATGAGACCAATAACTTTTATATCAGATGGTAGTATTCCCTGACATGCCTTAAGATATTATTGTAGTAAATCGAGAAATTTTTGCTAGGCCACGGGGGACATGGTGGTATAAAAGCTGATGAAAAAAAAACACGGGGCCTAGAGAGAGAAGCTCTCGCTTCTCTCTACATTTTCAAAACCCGTTTTTGAATTTTGAAATCTGCCTGCGTCCTCTGCGACGCTCCTCTTCTGGCCGGGCGGCGCCGGCGCCGGCCACGGCCGGCCTCCCGGTTGCCTCGCCCGAGTTGCCTCCTGCTCTCCTGCTCATCTATTGCTCTCTTCTTTTCGGACCTCTGCCCCCTCTCGCTCATTTTGAGCGGCGATTTAGGGTCTTCCGTCACGCCCCCTTTTGAATCGCGTTTCTCTTTGCATTTACAAATTTCAGTATTGAAATTTGTATGTTTGGTTTTCTCGTCGTTTCTAGCTGGGCTCCCATGCTCTGGTTGCTGGCTCGTGGTGCTGGCTCTGTGCTATGAGTTGGCTGAGGCAGAGCTTCATCCGCTGGTGTTCCTCCGTTTGCGGTGGATTTCTCTTTGCTGCTCGCTGGATTTGACGCTGACGAACGCCTGTGACCGATTTCTGAAGCTTTTTTTTTTTTTTTTTTGATAATTAAGAATTTTGGATTGATGGGAGAAAAAATTACAAATTCGATATTTTAACTCCAAGTATTTTGACTTGGGAGTAAAACATAACCCGCTGGGGCATACCCCGAGCGATAAGAACAAACGAAGGAATATAACAGACCTCTAGGAGGCCAACGTTCTACATAACCAATAGAAAATGAAATATATAACATCACAAAACAACGGGACCGACCTACGGATCCCAAGCCATCCGGCGTTGCAACGAACCAACGGCAACAAATAAATTCGCCCAAGTCACGGCTGTGAACGCAGCAGCAGGACACAATAGCTACCAAAACCGCCAGCCTTCGGACAGCCAAGTCACCAAAATGATCCAGAATAACAGGCTTCCAAAACCAGGTCAGCCTGATACAACATCCAAGAGTATTTCAGCAAGCGCTGTACTACTCCAACAGCAGAAACCCATGCTCCCTCCAGGAAAACGATATCAGCTGCCAACTAGCACAATACCAGGAAACTGCATCATACCAGGAACAGATCCAGTGACCACAAATGGCACATACGCTGAGGCATTCAACATCAGCATCAAACCAGTATCAGAACATGGAAACCACCAGGCACACTCCGTCAACAGGCAAGAGCACCTTGCTGTTCACTTCACATTCGGTGTACCCGGGCCTTTTCAGCACATTTGCACCAAGATAGCAGCCACTTACATGCCTCCCACTTCAGCAGCCCAGTACACAAGAGCATAAATCTGCTCCGAGGACAGCAGTCCAAAACGGACCACCTCAGCACAGACTCCCACCAAGCCTCTAAATATACCAGCAGCACCTTCAGCTCCTAACAGCATGAAAGAGAATCAAAATTTAGTGCATAAAAGCAAACCAACCAGCCCAGATATGCCTCCAGCATTTGCAGCCCATCGTCCGAGTAGACCAGCAGCACCTTCAGTACCCAGCATCAGGAGCATGAGAGATATTGAATGCACATCAGCACACCAACACAGCCAGAGAGACCGCAGGATTCAATGGGTCTACCCATCTAACATAAGCACAATCAGCACCAGGAACAGTTTCAGTAGCAACAACAGCACCCAACTTCAAGGATAGGAACGAATATGAATGTATATCAGCTCAACAGCCGAATGTACTTCCCAATTGCATACCGCCTACATCGACCAGCCAAACCGGAGGCGCCAAGACTGCAGCCCCATTCCTAGAACAGAAAACCACAGTTTCAGGACCATTGAAAAGCAACTGCATCCGAATGCCAACCTCAGTCCAACTACAGACCCATCATCAGCGAAGACTCAATCCAGCCAAATACCAAATTGCCACCCACCATACTAAATGCCCCAGCACTGTCGATTGACTCCATCAGCATATAACAAAGGCACATAGCATGATCAGCACCCCGGACAGCATCGCATGAACGATTGGAGAAACCAAACATGTCAAATCCCCAAACAAACAGCCAGCACATACAGCAGAGAATCGTCATCCAGCAACCCTCCACAGGCAACTAGGTAAGGGACCAGAGACAAGAAGAGCCCAATGCCAAACACAGCAGCACACACAGCACTACCACTCCACAAAGCCAGGAAATCGAAAGGCTTCAGCAGCCCATTTCACCATAATGGGCCATCTGCAGTTTCATTCACAATCACATAAAAAAACCAAACCAGCAAGTCAATCCGCACCATCAAAGCCAGCCCGGTTTCTGAAGCCTCTCTGTCGGTACGTTCCTTCCGGTTAGATGGGTTGAGGGGAGCCTGTTTTTAATCTGGTCTGGATGTATGTTTTGGCTGGAGTGCCGAAGAAGTGGTTGTGGCCTTGTTCGGACGCTGAAAATCCTTCTGATGCGGTAAGTTGTTTGCAGCTGTCTTAGTTGCTCTTGTGAGGTGAGTACCTCTGTTTCAGCTGTTTGCTGATTTGCTGGGCTGAAGTTGTTGTCTGGGACCCTTCTGCTGGTTTTGATGCAATCAGTCGTCCGGTGTTTTTATTGGACCGGTTATGGCTGTAATTGATCCTCGGATCCTCTGCTCTAGCTCCTTTGGCGTTCATGTGTGGTGATTTGCCTGGTATTCTTCGCCATGGCTGTTGAGGCTGAGAGCCTGGTCTCTATTTTCCTTCCTGAAGAAATGGTTATGAAGCTTTTGCTCTGTTTTCCTTGCTGGATTCGTCTCTGACATTGTTCTGTGCCCGGGTCTGTGGGCTCTCTGCCGGTGATTTCATTCCTGTTGGAAGGGTTGGGGAGTGCCCTTTCTGATTTGGTCTGGGATTGATCGGCTGGGATGCTGAAGAACTGGGTGTGGCTTTGTTTGGTCGATGGTGATCCTTCGGATGCGGTAGACTGCTTCCTCTGGTTCCAGAAGTGGAACCTTGCGTCTTGTGGCCGAGTTGCTGGCCGATTTGGGTCGGAGTCCGATTTGGCTCTGCGCCCGGTTTGGATTTGTTGAGCAATTCGATTGTGAAATGAGGCCGATTAGAAATGTTGTCTTGGCATTTCAGTTGCCATTTTGATTTTGGTCGATTTCAGTACCGTATTCAATGACGATTTTTTCTGCTGAATTGTGGATGTTCAGACTTGCGGCCGAGTTCAATTGTTGACCTATTTGCAGGTTTTGCTTGACTGATTTGATAATGAAATTGATGTGGCTGTGTGGCCGGTTGCCTCTGCTATTATGGCAGGCAAAATGCAGATTTGGGCTTCAGGCCGGTTGGCCTTGCTGAGCAGGAACAGTGGGCTTCAGGGAGCCGGGCTGTTTGGGTTCTGTTGCTCTTGGATGATTTTGGCTGTATTTTTTGGGCTGGCTATGTGGCTCTAGCGATCCAATAGCAAGTTCTAATGAATTTGTGGACTCTGCATCCATCTTTGATCTTCCATCCAGAATCCTCATCTCTGCTGATGCATGGGGGCCGTTGGGCATGTATATTAAGTGCTCTTGATGGATTTGGTCCCTGGTCTTGTTGGCCAGTGATTCGGCCTAGGGCCTTTATTTAATTGTGATGTAACAATTTCTCTGATCATTTGTGTCCTTGGGATGCTCTGATCCATGGCAATGGATGATGTGGTTGCTCTGTGTGGGTACCGAACGAAGCTGATCTGCTGTTTGAGCGTGTTGGGTTCCTGCTAATGAGGGATTCAGCAACTGCCTTCTGTGGTTGGTGTATCAGCCTTTTTTCCTGCTGTTTTTGCGCTGGGCTGGTTGTTGAGCCCAGAATGGGCACTCTGTTTAGGGAATGCTCATGGTGATCCCCAAGATGGATGGCTGCTGGTGCCTTCGGTGGAATACTGGGGCTGCCTCGTTGATGTAAACAGCATTGTTTGCTGCTGTATGTTGCTGCCGGCCGATCGGATGTGTTGATCAAATCGTCTCGTAAGCAACTGATTTCGTATCAGCTGATGTATAATGACTTTGTTCATTTTCTACTCTGTTAGATCGCTAATATTAGGGTTTTTTGGAGGTATACTATGATGTAGAAGTTGCTTGGGGTATGCCCTAGCATTTTATGTTCTAACTCCAAGTCAAAAAACTTGAAGTTACTACATAATTCTTTTGTAATTTTTTCCCGTTAAATCCAAAATACACACTTACTTACCAAAAAAAAAAAAAGATATGGTGGTATAAAAATAGGGACTATAAGCCTAGTATATCCAGGATTATAGGTATATTGTCCACCAAGGGACATTAAAGTTTGAGGTCCATACTTAGTGCCTTAGATCATGTGGAGTAACATGATTTTTTTCTTAATTTGACTACACCGTTAACTGGTGGTTTAGAGCAAGGAGTACCAGGTGGTTTAGAGAGAGAAGCTCCCACTTCTCTCAAGAAATTCAAATTCGTGCGGCCTTTGGGTCTGCGTTCTCTGGCTGGCGCCGGTCATGGCCGGTTCCCGGCCGGCCCGGTTGGCCCCTGTGGGGTCTCACCCTTCTCTCCTTCCCCAGCCCCTCCTCCTTCGACGCTCTCCGTCACAAAATCTGGCGGTGGCGAGTTCCGTCTCTTCCCGAAGCTGAAGAAAAATGGCGCTGCTCATCGTCCTGCGCCCGATGCTTCATTCCTGGCTTGTTCGAAACCTAAGGAACTCCGTTCCAGTAGCGTGCGTGCCGGTGATTCTCCTCTTCCTTGGAACGAGGTTATCCAGTCGGATTTTGCTGGGCTGGTATGTGACTTACCTTACTACCCCCCTCAAAACCCCAATAGTGACCCGATACCCATCTCACCACCTCCTGATGTGGTTAATCAGGGCCACGATTTCTGGGGCCTAACTCTGGTGGGGCATTTCCTGGACTCCCACCCTCATTTCCTGGCCATAAAAGCTATTGCCAGAAAACTTTGGACCCGATTCGGCATCAAGCATATAGCTGGAAACGACGCCGGGTTCCTTTTCTTCCGTTTCTCATCTGTGGCGATGATGGACAAATGCCTTCACGCTGGACCTTGGCTGTTTTCCGGGAAACCTATCTTTCTCAGACGGTGGACGCCGGGAATGGTGTTGTCTAAGGCAGAGCATATGCGATTTCCTATCTAGATTAAGCTGAGCAACATTCCGATTCAGTTCTGGACTCTAGCTGGGCTTAGTTGGATTGCTAGCTCCATTGGCGTCCCTTTGCGCCTCGATCCCAGAACTGCCAAATTGGAAAATCTCTCATTTGCAAAAATTTGCGTGGAGGTTGGAGTTGATGGCCCTTTCCCAGATTGCATTGCCATCAATCCTGATCCTGATTCTGATTCTATATTGAAGGTGAATGTGGAATATATGTGGAAACCGACTCGGTGTGACAATTGCCATCTTTTTGGCCATGATGCTGCTAAATGTCGGGCTAAGAAGGCCAGGTTACAGCCAAACTCACCCAAGTCTTGCCCTTCAGATCTGGAGTCCATCTCTCGGATTGTTCGGCAACATTGTTCGTTTCAGTCTGACCCAGCCGGACAAATTTCTCCTATCTATTGTGCGCCGTTGGAGGTTAACCATCCAGTTTGCTCGGCTGTGGACTCTGATGAATCATTGCCTCCCAACGAATCCGGGCATGATTCTGTTCAGGAGTCATCCACTATGTACTCTGATTATGGTGCTTCAGACTCCTCTGCAGTGTCCCGTGCCTTCGCGATTGCATTCCAGTTGGAGTCTCGTGACCAAAGGAAGGAGGATGAACTATTTGCTAGGCAAGCTATCAATGGGTGGCATCGAATGCCCAGGCGGCATAATTCTGCACCCAAGAAAACCCGGTCTCGTCAACATTGATCCCCTGCAGATGGTGGATCGGATGTGGTATTGGTTTTTTCCAGTGCCATCAGCTTATTTCTGCATCCAGGCTCTTTGGAATGTATTTGTTTTTCTGCGGAAGTTGAGGTGTTCTCTCTGGTGGTCCGTGATGATGCGGTGGTCCATGCAGTTGCTTGATAGCTTTTGACCATGGGGTTGGTGGTTTTGCTGCCTGTAAGGTTGCCGATTTTCTATGGAGTTGAAAACACTTCCATGCTGCAGTTTGCTGTCTGCTATGGCTATGCTGTCTGCTGGTCTGTCTTTGATTAAATGCATGAGCTGCTGTAGGGTTGGGCAGTTTTGCTAAAATGGTTGGCCATTGGGTCGACTTGGTTGGCCCTCTGTCTGATGATATACCAGGTTGTCTGCAGTCTGGCAGGCTACAGGCCTGTTTGCTCTCCGACTTGTTTATGATGCAGTGGGAGTGTGATGGTGCTTGTCTGCTCTTGATGTGAGCTGTTGTCTAGAGCTGGTAGCTTCTGATGGTTGTACACGGAATCCTACCTGCTGGTGTTGATGGTCGCTGTGATCTATGCTGTGGCGACTCTCCATAATGCCCGGCTGCTGATTTAAGCTCGCTGGTCCAAATGTTGCAATGCTTGGTAGTGTTATCTGCTGCTGGATTTTTGTTCCATCTTCTAAGTATGGACCCAAAAAACTAGTGCTGTTTGGCTGAGAATGGCAAATGTATGCTGGTGCATTGGGTGCTGCTTGGTGATTCCAGCTGTTGAAATTCTTGGGGTGTTTTCTCCTCTCTTGCCCAGCTGATGTGTTGCTTGAGGGAGGTGGCTCCTAAGTTTTTGTTCAGGCTTGCAGATGGAAAGTATCTGGGTCTTGTTTGTGATTTTGCTGGACGATTTATCTGGCTTGCATTGGCTCTTAAGCCATAATGGGACTTGTTCTCTCATTTGTGCATAGCCGGTATGCACTGGATTATTTGGCGGTATGGAATTGACTGCCAACGTGGACTGAGCATTCCAGATTCTGGTCTCTTTTGTCCCGGTATGGAATTCAACTCTTTATGCTGATGTGGCTTGAACGGATTTGGTTTCCTTCATGGCCGGGTTTTTGGCGCGTTTGGGATGGTATCTTGCTGATGCTGACTGCCTTCTAAATTTGCGGGTTGGCTGGTTGCTGAATGGGCATGAGGCCGGTTTGGTTTCGTGGCCAGTCTGCCGGTGCTGACATGGCAAAATTTTGGGTTTCTGGCCGGTTTGGCCTTGCTGAGCTGGAACAGTAGGCTTAATTTGATGTTGCTTGGCTGTTGGTGGTCGATGATGTTGCTCATGGCTGCCTTTGGATGCTCTGGACAACCAATTGGCTGATGCGTTGGCCGTTCTTCGGCCGGTGAGGTCTGCGGTTTCTTGCGGTTTTGGTGGAGCATCGTTACTTCCTCGGTGAAGACTTATTATTCTAAAATGGACAGACTTAATGTTTGGCTATTTTTTTTGTTGATTGTTTTCCCTTTAGGGGGCTTTATTCCTGTTTTCATCATTTTGATGTCTTTGGGTGTACTCTGTGGCTCGGGGTATGCCCTAGCTATTATGTTTTAACTCCTTGTTAAACTATTTGGAGATAAAGCATGAAATTTGTAAATTTTTTCTCCCATTAATCCAAAATTCTTACTTACCAAAAAAAAAAAAACCCTTAACTGGTAAGGCCTACTAACCCTGATATACAAAGATAAAAGAATTTCTATATATTTTAGAATCTAAATGAATCAAATATAAAATCAGAATAGATAAACGTGTTCCGAAAGTGCATTTGATAATGCTTCATATTTATACATTTATATCATACTCCTACTCCCTTCCTTTGTTTTATTTTGAGTAAATTAATTACCTTCCTTAATTATATTATGCCTTATTGAATATCATGCTCACTCCTTACTATTTTCTTACCTTCAAATTAGCACAAACTTATACCTAATTAGGCGGAGTAGAGGATTAGAAGGCAGTTAGACAGAAGACCTAGAGGATTATTTTGTGAAATTGGATTTTGAGGATCTGTACTTATGATTTGGAAGACTTTTGTATATTTTGATGAATTCGTATCTGTTGTATTGAGGATATATAGATGGTTTAGTTTCGCTAATGTATTGATGGTTACATATATACTTCTGCATGTTATTGTGGTTTGTATTTTAGTACCTAATGGCATCTGTCTATCCAACGTTGTGCTCGAAGGCACAATGCTGGAGCCACAAATATATTGTGGCATTTAGATCCTGTGTTATTTGTTGTAAATATATATACGTGATGTACAAGGATATTGTACATATTTGCATTAATCTGATGGCCGTTTTACAATCGAAACTTTGCCGATTTCCTATTAGAATTTTTGGGATCGTTACAGGTCAAATGAACAAAGGGTCATCTTAACTTCTCAACTAAATTAGGCAAACAATTAATATATTTAACGAATATGAATAAAATTCAGAGTATATTAAACCATTAGAATATTCAATTTTAAGAAGAAAAATTACTCAGACGATAAACAAGCATTCATTTTCAAGGAATCTCTATTGATTAATAATAAGATTATAAATACGATTACTTTCCTTGAAAACATGGAGAAAATCTGTAGAACAAGTGTAGAATACTAATCCTCTCATTACTTAAAACTTCACAAATTACAAAGTCCAATCCTTCACATTTTTACTCTTTCTCATCCTCATTTTTCTTACTGCTTTTTTAATTTTATAGAAAAATTATTGATTTAAATGTTAGAAAAAATATTTAAAAAATAAATCATATATCTTTTGATCTCTTATTTACTGTTATGGTCCGCAATTCGGATAAAAGGTTTGATAGTCATATCTAACACTATTAAAATTACTATTATGATTCGAGGTATGTATCAATAATAATGAATATAAATTCATGGATATTACCATCACTATTAGAACACCATGAACAGAAAAGCATATTAACCAATCGTTAGATTTTCATTATGATAATCAATTAAGTAATATAATAAGAAAAAAATAATAATTAAAACCATTACCCGACATAATATATAAGAATTCTTTAATGATTTGATTTTAATTTTTAGGATATCAATTATCATGTTCATTACTAAATCGTTACAATAAATAATCAATAAACCTCAATTGCTACATAGGATTATAATATTTATCAATTTAATAAATAGATAAAATATGTACCCTGTCATTAAGATATTTCTCATAATTTGAACACAATACAAGTGTATACTCTCCAAGCAAATATTGAATGAAATACCGTCATCATGCTACATTAATAGAAAGTTGTATATGAAAAATCTTTTTCACTTGGCATATATTTTCCATCAACAAACTAAACGTCATAGTTTGGCCACATAGTGTAAAATATTATATTGTGATGGGGATATCAGTAGTGGGCCGACTCAAAAGGGGTAAGTGGCCCAGAATCCATAGAGGCCCATTTATCCCTGGGACGGTTAATGTTGCCGTTGACCGAAAGAGCACCCCAAGTAGGCCGGACGCAACCCAAAATAAACACAGCTCAGATCAAAATTAGCCCATGCGTACCTTTCCAATCCTTAACGGTCGTCTGTCCTAATTCTCCACACCTCCAAGATTGGCAATATCTTCTATAACGGAAATCTCTCAGAATCAAAACACATCTCGAAAGGAACGCTCACAAATCAATGCACAATCCTCAGAGGAAGCCTCAATGGTTACTGCACACGGTACCTCCACAGAAGGATGGGAATCCTCATTCCTGACCGTTGTTGCCAAGAGTGGTGCCCGCGCCCATATTGAAAAAGGCAACGATCCCCACAATTGGCAGCCATCCCACCTCGCCACCTTAGGAAGGCGACGAAGGCCCACGGCTATAAAAGGCCATGGAGTCTCACACTATAGACACACTTTCTTGCATACTCATACTAAGAGAAGCTCTCTAAGCTCTCAAGCATCCCAACACTTTGCTCTCTCTCTATCTTTATTACTAGTTCCCTACAAACTCAGTACTTAGAAATACTGCTCTCCATGAGTATACACGACCAAAGCCACTCTCCACGAGTGCACCTCCGACCATCATTCTCAAATCCCACACCCAATATTCATCTTTTCATTCTTTGCATTTACCTTCTTATTCTCCAAAAGTCGTTTATTGACTTGAGTGTCAGAGTATTTACAGTGAGAAAACCTAAAGCTATCACCTGACCTCTCGTTTGTAGTTGTGGTGTGCAAGGAGGCGCGAAGGATGGTGATCGAAATTCAAAGAGCCAATTCAACCCAAATCTGTTCAAAATTTGGATTCATTATGCATTATTGGCACAGTCTGTGAGAACACTAACAAAAAGCCGACTAACTACTTCTCCTAGATTTGCATCCTCTGTCAATATGGTGAACATAAGGGCATAAGTTAGTGTTCCCACCAAAAACGTTACCCCTCGGACCACGACCACTCAGCTAGTAGTTTGGCCGGAGAATAGCTTGCTCCAGTCTTCCTGGCTACATTGAGCAGATGAACAAAATGTCACAGATATTCCAAACGTTCTACATGTACCAGGGCCAGAAGAAGCAGGGGGCTCATTCCTCATAAGCCCACATGGTAGCCTCCAAGCAGGGAGGCCAGAGGAAGAAGAAGTTGACCAAGAAGACCCAAAGGCCGGGCCACTCTCACAGTCCTGTGGTCTCCCAAACCCAGAGCCATTCGAGGCTTGAGGGGCGTTTGAGCTGCGGGACTCCTTATGAGAGTCCCAAAAGAAGAAATCCCATATATTCCCGGGATGAATAGAGGCTTCCCGTGCAGGAGGGAGCCTCTCGCGTCATCCAATCCACGAGTGGCAATAGCCAACTGGCTTTGCACCACACGGCGGAGAAAACAAAAAGATCTACAACCTCCTATCGAGTGGAGGAGAAAGTCCAAAAGATTTGGAATTGTGTGTTCAAGGACGAAGACGAACACACAACCAATTTGAAGACATCTCCATTCAACATGGAGATCTAAACCCAACCGTTGCCGCCAAAGATCAAGATGTCGGCCCTGGAAACTTATGATTGGAGCACTGATACAATGGATCACTTATGCACCCTACTGAGCTTCCAGCGGCTAGAAGAGGCATCTATGTGCCAGTGTTTTCCTCTCACTCTAAAGGAGAACACCAAGATTTGATTCTACCAGCTCCCAGCAAATTCAATCTAAAGCTTCCAGGACCTCGTGGGCAGTTTCCTGGCTCAATACACTTCAAATCGCCACGAAGAGAAGCAACCGTGGCATCTTGCCCACATGAAGCAGAAGCCGGGCGAGGACCCGAGAAAATTCCTAGAGCGGTTCGTGGCTGAAACTTAAAAAATACCCAAGCTCACCGAAGAAGTGAAGCTCAGCAGCTTCATTTCCATGCTAGGACCAGGTGACTTTTTAAGACACCTAACCCACAAAAACCCACAAACCTTTAGGGAGGCAGAGTCAATTACCCATGCCTATGTGGCTATTAAGAAAGCCAATGAAGCAAAGTGCCTAGAGCAGACTGACCAGCCTCGCTCTTTCCTTGTGGAGGGAAAGGAAAAATGGGGGCAGTGACAACCCCCGAAGGAAACTACCCAAAAGCCAAACTGCTAGCACGAAAGGAGCACAGGCACCTGACTCCACTGAACAACACCCGACCCAATATCCTAATGCAGATCCAGGAAAACAAATTCATGAAGTGGCCAAAACCAGTGAAGAACCCAAAGAGAGGGGATCCATCGAAATATTACGATTTCCATCGATCTCTAGGACACAACATAGTAGACTTTCGGACGCTGCAGTGAGAGATTGAAGAGCTGATCAATCGAGATCACCTCACAAAGTTCCTGAGGAACCCTAGGCAGGGCTCCCGAACCTCAGGTGGTGACAGGCCGAATCCACCTCAACCACAAAATCGGGTAGCCGTCGAGGTGGTCAACATGATAACCACCAAACCTACCAAGGCGCACCCAACTGATCACCAGAAGAAGCCAAATATGCACAAGAAATAATATCCAACTGAAATACTGGATGCGGACTACATGGATTGGCTGCTGGTATCATCTCCGTGCTGCTG
Organism: Nepenthes gracilis; assembly: GCA_033239525.1. Lineage (NCBI taxonomy): Eukaryota > Viridiplantae > Streptophyta > Magnoliopsida > Caryophyllales > Nepenthaceae > Nepenthes > Nepenthes gracilis. The sequence goes on along the minus strand of BSYO01000026.1, from coordinate 8,060,472 downwards.
GCATGTGGTTTTGTGCTGGATGCTGATTTCCATGTGGCACATGCTGCTCTTTGAGCCGTGGGCCTTGTTGCTCCTCTGCTGTGATGGAAGCTGATCTGGTGGAACCCCGGGAAGGAGAGGCCACTGCTGTAGTATTGCTGGCGCTGTAGTGGTGTTGAGTGCTGCTGCGTGGTGCTGATCATTCCTGTGGAGTTTGCTGCTGATGCTTTGTTGATATACACGATGGCTTGTGCCCTGCTGCGTGGTGATTCTGGAGCATGGGCGGCGGAAAGGCTCTGTTCCTTCTTCTGATTATGAAATGGCTGCTGGGCTATTTTTGGTTCATTGGCAATCTACAGGCTGCCTCCAGATGATGTTTTGCCTTGGTGTGGCATATTATTGTTTTTTTTTCTGTTTTGTTAAGGAAACGCCTTTGGGTGGTTTGCTTGTGTAGTATGAATTTCAGCATTTTTTTCTATTAGTTGGTTTCATCGGTTGTATCAAAGTGCTCGGGGCATGCCCTAGCTATTTTGGTTTATCCCCAAGTCGGAATAACACTTGGTGATAAAGCCATACTTGTAAATTTTTCTCCCATTAATCCAAATCACTTACTTACCAAAAAAAAAAAAAAGAAATAGAGGGTGGGGGAAGATGTCATTAGTTTTAGCGAAAATGATATGACAAATATAATCTCCCCCCATTCTGATCCCCTGGTTGTATCTACGCTCGTTTCAGATGGTACTCTTGACTACCAGCTAAAACGAGTTTTTATTGATAATAGAACCTCAAGAGATTTACTTTATCTCGATACATTCTTTAAGTTAGAATTTAAAAAGAATTAACTCAAACCAACCGAAGGACCGCTATATGGGCTAGATAATGAGCCAATAGCCATCCAAGGGACAATACAACTAGAGGTCACCCTTGGCGACATACAGAGCCATCACTTCAATACCACACATAAAAATAAAGTTCTCAACAACATGTGGTATATGAGAAGTATTGGGTGACCAAGTAATCGGACGAATATGTTACATGTCACAAATAGCACCAAGCGGCGTTGAGAGGCAAGCAGAGGAGTTGGACTATCGAAATGAGACAACCCTACAGTAGGCGCAGTCCGGTGAAGACAATGACCTCATACCTCTAAATTCGGATGATTCAAAAAAGTGCGTACAAATAGGGGGCTCACTCGTTGGACCCTTGCATGATGAACTGATTAACTTCTTGAGGCAAAATGCGGATGTCTTCGTATGAACACTCGCTGACATGCCTAGAATTCCGACCGAAATAATGGTCAACAAGTTGGTCTCATTCCTGGCCGCAAGTCCGTCAAGCAGAAGTGAAGGAACTACTCCGTTGAAAAGCTTATAACCATCTGGGAGGAGGTGAAAAGGCTATTGGATGCTGGGTTTATCGAGGAAGTCCAAAGCCCAGATTGGCTCTCCAATGTTGTCCTGGTCAAAAAAAAACAACGAAAATGACGAATGTATGTCGACTTCATCGACATCAGCAAAGCCTGCCTAAAGGATAACTTCCCATTGCCCAAGATCAACTTGTTGGTGGATTTCACTTCTGGTCATGAGTTGCTAAGTTTTATAGACATGTACTCAGGCTACAACCAGATCCAGAAGAGCCCAGAGGATGAATAGCATACCTTGTTCATAACCGATCAAGGCACCTACTGCTACAAAGTCATACCTTTTAGTCTAAAAATGCAGGCACAACTTAACTGAGGCTCGTGAACAAAATGTTAAAAAAACAGATCAGCCGCAATATGGAGGTATACGTAGACGAGATGCTTATGAAGAGCAAGACCACTAATGTCCATATTCGCAATCTAGCTAAAGCTTTCGAGGTACTCCGTGAACACCAAATGAAGTTGAATCCATCGAAGTGTGTCTTTAGGGTATCTTCTGAAAAATTCTTTTGTTTCATCATCTCTCAGCGAGAGATTGAGGCAAACTCAAAAAAGATCAAGACCCTCACTGACATGCCTCTACCACAGAGTGTCAAGGATGTTCAGAGGCTGACTGGGAGACTGGCAGCGCTCTCCCACTTCTTAGCTAAGTTCGGCGACAAATACCCTCCCTTCTTCAAGGCTTTGAGAGAGACAAAGGCGAATGGGTTCCAGTAGATGGCTGGCCAATCCACCACTAATGTCACCAAGAGAAGGAGAGGAGCTGTATCTTAACCTAGCAGTATCAAAGGCAGCTCTTAGCTTAATCCTGATATGCCAAGTGTGACGGAACGGACATATTATTATTATTTTTTTGCTCCTCTAATACATTCCGTCAATGATCATACAGAACTAAAATCCAAAATAACATCTTAGAATTATAAGAAAAAACGGACAGAGTTTTTCCTAAAATTGGGCTAAACGGATGCAATCAACCTGAATAAAACATGCAAATATACAAATTAATATTCATCAACACACATTTTTATCACTGACACAGGATCCTTTAACGCCATATACACAACCATGCTCTAAATCAACATTCCAATCCACTACAGCTGATTTCAAACAAGAGATGACGTCTAGGACCTACATAAATCCAAAAGCAAATAGCAGAAGCGGAACTATGTCCAAAATATAAACTTGTGGAAGCAGAAAATACGATTCCAACAAAAATACAGAACGTGTCATAACTATAAATACATAATTTTCATCCATAATTTAGGCATTTATATTCAATCTAATTAGACTCCCAAAATAGGCTTTGAAGCTTCTAAAAATCTTCTTGACTAGGCTTTATCTACTCTTCCTTGTCCAGAATTAAATCTACTGTGTTATCTAGAGGAAAAAAAATAACAGAGTGAGCCGAAACCCAACAAGGTACCGTAAAAATATGCAAGTGTAATTCTTTCGTGCAGGATATAAGTACAATTAAGTAAAACCATAAAAATATCCGAAGAATAGAGACGTACAAGGAAATAGGAGAGCATAAATCAGTATAATAGGTATCTTTTTCTTTTTTTTTTTGGTAAGTAAGTGTGTATTTTGGATTAATGGAAAAAAATTTACAAAAATTATGTTATAACTTCAAATTTTTTGACTTGGAGTTAGAACATAAAATGTTTGCGCATACCCCGAGTAGCTGGTACATCAGAGAGGTCCTCCAAAAAACCATAAGGGGAACTATCTAACAGAAAAAAGAAAAAAAAATAACACTGTCATTATACAAAATCAAAAGCAATAAGGTTACTCCCGAGGAGACCGGAACAACCATCCGTTCACCTCGCAGTAACTTACTACATCAAACCGGATCTGCCGGCAACCCAAAGCACCCAAATTTTCCAACAGCAAGGAGCGCATAGAACAGCAAATATCAGTTGCACAATCAAGAAGTTTCCATCAAATCAGCATCGATCAGCAAAGGAAGTGCCACTAATTTCAAAGCTGTCACTGTCCGCAAACAACCAGCGAAACCATCAGTAGCAAGGCCGGCCCGCCCTTCACATGCCCACTCAAGAGCACAGCAGTCGGAATCCAAAACCATGAACAGCCATTCCAGCTTCAGCTACGTAGAGGGCTTCGCAACAAAATCTACACAATCATCGGGGTGTAGCAAGAACCCAACCAGCTCCTACCACAGCAGTAACCGAACCAAGGACAGAGTCCACATAGTAGCATCATCAGAGCACTCAGCATCGTCCACAAAGCAGCCCGGCTACACAGCACCATCCACATCAGGAGCAATAGATCAGCATCAAAAGAAATGCAGGATATGACCATCCACCAGAAGGAAAATCAAACTCATCCCAAGTCCACCCGCTGTTATTCAACCAGCGTCAGAAATACCTGCGATCTGGCTCCATTCACCATCCCAGAAATACCTGCTTCAGCAAACCAAATGACAGCAAACTTCGGACAGCATGTGATCTCATGAGAGAGCAGGCAGGGCGCATCTTCATTAACTTCGGCTCAAACAGAATCAGCCACATCCTCCCAGAAGCACAATCGGCCTATCAGCCCGTGTTCAAGGCCATAGGAATCCAATGCAGTTCAGCATAATCCTGCTTCACATCCCACACCGCTTCAATGATAGCAAGCAAACCCTGCACAGAAAAACCCCACCAACAGCAAAATATATCCGATCCCAGGCAACTGCTGCAACAAGCCTCATTCTTCCATTCATGATCAGCCCAACATCAAGCAGAGAACGGCAGCAAAGGAGAGATTGGCATCATCGGCACCCATGATCAACCATCATTGGCAGCATCAGGAGCTGCTTTTTCACATCACCAGTGCATCTTCTACTTCAGATGCTGCTCTTCAACAGCAAGAAGTGGCCAACAAACCATTCCACCCTCAACAAGATCAGATCTCATTACCATCATAGCAAGAGATCCAAGCTTACTCAACAGCTGCTCCAACCAGCATTTCAGATACAGTCTATATTCAGCAAAGGAAGGCTTTACAGCATCATGTGCATCAGTAGCTGCTCAAAATCAATTAGCAGCCAACGATACACTCCACCAACAACAAGATCAACCCAGCTATCGACATATACTACATCCTAACTCACCACTGCAAAAGCCCATCAGATAACCAGCAACAGCTACATCAATACAGCAGAGGCACAGCCAGTTCCAAAAAGAGGAGTAAACATGCATTGGCTTCAGCAAAGGAGATAGCAGACTGCAGCACCAGGGAACCAGGAAACCGATGACATCTCAATCCTTTTATATCAGTATATAGCAGACAAGTCCGCACTACATGAAATAGACATCGTCCCACACCGAACCACCAAAGGTAGGCCGACCCAGCTAAACCGGCATCATCCCAACCCCAACATCAGCATACAAACCCAACAACGCCTACACAGCAATTCACCACAACAGAATTTTGCCAGCGAGCCATCACAATAGACAGACCAATGAAGTAACAGCAGATTTCAGATCCCACACAGATCCGATTCCAGAATGCTACACAATATAAACCTAGCCAAGTCAAAGTCCTAACAGATCAAGACCAACATAACATACCCCACAGAGCAGGTCATATGTACAATTAGCTACAGGAGGACATCTGCTTGAAATCCAGAGCAACCCCAAATCCATAATTACAGGAAGCACCCGACCAATCCAATCCAACAGCACCACCCAACACAATGGGAAATCGAGTCAGCCAACAGGAACCACCACGAGCACAGCAGAAAGAAGGATCCGAGCAAAAGTGCCAGACAGAGAAGAGGCACGATCCAGAATCAATCAAGCATTTTTGTTTTTTTTTTTGGGGGTGGGGGAGACAGGGCTGATGGGGGGGAACAAAAATAAAAAAACCAGATCTTATAATCAACCCGTAGAGGATGACACCGGCAAGCAGGGATCAACCAAACAGAACAAACCCTCGAGAATTAAGATTTACAGATTCTAAGGGGAGAAGCATCACCAATAACAGATAACCCATCCAGGGGAAGGCATCTAGGAGGCAAGGCAGGAAAGAGCCTCATTTTTTTTTTATCCCCCACCGAATCCGAGTCGCCCGATAATCAGCCCTATTTGGAGCCGCGCTGGTCATTAGTTTCAGCATCACAACATCGACTACCATGGAAGAGAGGCGAGAGGAATCAAGGGGAGGAGATTTTTAGAAAATCCGATTATTTCGCTCCTTCCAAATGACGTAAACCGTGGCGGCTAGAGACAAGCATTTAGAGACAGCCAAGAGATTTTTTCCTTTCCAACGGGAGGCAGCCCATGAAATATTTTGATGCCAGGCATGGAATGGCCAGTGGATACCAGCATGTCTTTGGATATTATTCCATAAGGTTCTAGAGAAAGGGCAGGAGAAGAAAAGGTGGTCGTGGTCTTCATCGCCCGTGGTGCAAAGAGTGCATGTAGGTGAGATGTTAGGGATGTAATGAAGACGGTCAATGGTATTCAATCTGCCCTGAACGGCAAGCCAAAGGGTAAATGCGTGTGAGGGAATATGGGATGGGCCCCACACTAGATGAGCCCAACACACATTAGGTTTGGGGGGATGGAGGAGAGAGTATGCAAACTTAGTCGAGAAAATGCCGTTACGAGCCCCGACCCATCTCAATGAGTCTTTTTGAATGCTGCATGGAGGGTTGTTCGGCATATTCAAAGCAAGGTGGGACACCTCCGTGTCAAATGGGTTAGGCCAGTTCCATTTGTTGTCCCTGATAATGGCGTCGACCTTCACATCCCAATGGAGACCGGAGACAAGGCGGGTTCGGTTAGAGCTCACTTCGCTCAGGGGGCCAAGAGGGTGCCAGTTATCGTGCCAACGGAAGGTATCAGAGCCATCCCCAATGTCCTTGACAGAGTAGGCACGCATAAAAAGCCGAAGCTTCATAATTTTGCGCCAACTCCAAGGGGCCGATGCCGGCACTTTAATGGTCCAAATGCACCGGTCTTTGATTCTGTTTTTGTAAATCCATGAAGTTCAAGCAGAATTCGGATCTTTAGATAAGAGGCGCCAAAGAAATTTGCAGTTAAGAGCCTTATTCTGATCAATCAGGTTCTTGACGCCCAACCCTCCTTCAGCTTTGGGGCAACATAAGTCATGCCAAGCCACTTTAGCATTGACTCTGCCATCTGAAAATCCGTTCCAAAGGAAATGTCGCAAGATGCGATCAATTGCCTTAAAAACGGATTTGGGAAGAATAACAGGTATCAAAAATAAAAAACTGGTATCAGACTCTGTAAGTTCTAAAAATCTAACTTTACTATTCGAAAGACCACACTAGTAGACCCTACCAGTTAAGGGGACGAATAATCGAAGATAGATTGTGTTACACATACAATCAAATGCAAGAAACAGAACGGAGATATCCCTTCTAGTGGGATTAGTTACAAAATTACCTCCCGAATTCAGGTCAAACACAAATTCTACCCTCTATGCTAACGCCCTGAGGAAGGTCAGACCACGTATAACTATATGGACGGAGTTATCATCGATTACTACAGTAACATTCTAAAGCATGCCCGAGAATCTTACCTGACCGTATATCAATATTAGGTCCTAATTAATAGAATCGAAAACATCTTTCTTCTTATTATCCACAGTAACGTATAGTACAGTATTATGTAAATTTTTCAGATAAAAATCATAGCATGAGTAATAACCTTTTACAAACCAATATTTAGATGTCAAGATTTAAAGATTTTAAATACCAAATCCCTAATTTTCATTCTAGGGCTTCACACAAAGCTTCCAGACTTAAATCGGACACCAAACACATGTTTATTTATAAAATCGAAACCATATATCACAATACATATGGGTAAATATGAAATCTATCTGAATAATTAAGAGAAACATGCTTGATTTGCATAAATCATGGAGGAACAAGATTTTAGAGCATAAATATCAATATAGAGATATTAAAAAGTGGTAAAAATGAAAAATAATGTCTGAGATACACTTGCCTTCGCCTGATCTACTATTTTCCTTACTCTGATTGGATCAAAATTGGCGAAGAACCCCTTTCCCATTTCTTTCTCCTCCTTCCTCCTTGCTGCTCTTCGTGGTCGTGCCTAGTTCTCTGTCCCCCTTCCCTTTTTATTACAAAAAACAAAGTCAGGTCGGTGGAAAAAATCAAATTTGCACTCGAGTGCCCAACAAGCACGCGACGAGCACACCTATACTGGAAATGGTGCACTCCATCTCGCTTGAGCGAGCTGCATGCGAGCCCCTTTTCAAATCACTCTATTTTTTCGCTCGCTGTTAGGCTCGAGCCAGTAATGAGCCTAGATCTGCTGTTTGTTGTACTAAGGCAATTTTTCACTTTTCTTAATTTTTACTTATCCAGAACCTTATTTTACCAATTAATTACTAGGATAAACTATGTTTCAGATACCGCTACCTTATACCAGGATTCTAGTGCACAACGGCCGGTCTACTATGTGAGCAAGACGTTGACCGATGCTAAGACTCGCTATCCACACGCTGAAAAGCTTGCTTTGACGCTCGTCTTCTCAGCTAAGAAGTTGAAGCCATATTTCCAGGCTCATCATATAATCATCCTGACCAATCAACCGCTGAAAAGCATCCTTCAAAAGCCTAATGTCTCGGGATGACTAGTTAAGTGCACTATCAAGTTGGGAGAGTTTGACATTTAGTTCTAGGCTAGGCCAACCATCAAAGGGCAGACATTGGCTGACTTCATCGTCAAAACGACCCGAATCATCGATGCACACTGCGTTGACGGCATGATGATCATTCTGAAGTGCCAAATTGTGTCCTTAATGTAGACGGCTCGTCAACTTAGGCAGTAGGGCTGGAGTGGTCCTAAGGACCCCAGACCGATTTGAGGTGAAGTACTCACTAAAGCTTAATTTTTTGGCCACCAATAATGTCATGGAGTATGAAGCCCTACTAGCTGGATTCCCACTAGCCAAAGAGTCCACGACTGAGCGTTTGACTATCTACAATGACTCAAAGCTAGTCGTCAACCAGATCAACGGAAGCTTCGAAGCAACCAACCCTCTCTTGGCCAAATACTTTGCTAAAGCGAAAGGCGCGATCTAGAGGTTCGACATGCTCAACCTGGTCCATGTCCCCAAGACTGAAAATTGGAAGGCCGCCCGTCTCGTAAGAACAGGACGGCCAAAAATTCAAAACAATATTCGAAAGACATGCGGAAGGTCTTCAGCACTCCTAGTATGGAGGAACATGAAGCAATGCAGGTCTCTGACTGCAAGAACTGGATGTCGCTCTACTAGAGATATCTCGCTGATGGTTCCCTGTCGAAGAACCCAAATGTAGCTAAGCAGATCAAGAAGACGGCTGGCTAGTACACTATAGTCGATAAGAAATTATATCACCAAAGATACTCAACTCCATACCTCTGGTGACTAACTCCGGAAGAGGCCGAATATGCTTTGAGGGAAATCCACCTCGACATCTGTGGGTCGTACATTGGTGGCAAGAACCTGGCATTCAAGGTGATCCGTCAAGGGTATTTCTTGCCGACAATGAAGAGGATGCCCTGGAATTTATCAAGAGGTATGAAAATCATTAGCTTCATGGCAATCTTCACCACCAGCTGTCGACAGAGCTAAGAGTCCTTCAGGCACCTTGGTCGTTCGCGCAATGAGGGCTCGACATTCTCAGCCCATTTCCCATTGTGACCAATCAACGGAAGTTCATCATTGCGGATATAGACTACTTCACTAAGTGGGTTAAAGTCATCCCACTAGCCAAGATCACAAAGCATAATGCTATGGAATTTGTCTGCAAGAGTATAGTAAGCAGATTTAGTGTTCCTGAGGCCATTGTGACTGACAATAAAACCCAATTTTTTGGAAAGTGTTTCACCAAGTATTACACCAAGCCAACGAACAAGTAGAAGTCACCAATTAGACGCTATTGTATGGTCTAAAGACAAACTGGAGAACATAGGGGACTCCTGGGTCGACAAATTGCCCTCTGTGTTGTGGTCGTACTAGACAACTCCCAAGAACCCACCCATAAGATACCTTTCAGTCTCTACTACGGGACTGAGGCTGTGATATTGGTTGAGTTCAGGCTCCCTAGTCTCAGGGTCAAAGCCTTCGACACACTAGGCAACTTCCAGAAGATCATGGAACACCTAGACTTGTTAGAGGAAGCCCGTGATGGTGCCAGAATGCGCACAACCACCTATCAACAGCGAGTCACCTGCTATTACAATAAGAAAATAAAAGTGTAGCAATTTGAAGTTGGAGACCTTGTCTTGTAAAGCATCAAGGCCACGGGCAAAATAGCCAACAAGAATAAGCTCTCCCCGAATTTGGAAGGTCCGTTCCTCATCTTATCTGTTCTGTGGAACTAAATATATAAACTCCAAACCCAAAATGGTAAGTTGGTTCCACGAACGTGAAAAGCAATCCACTTAAAGCGCTACTTCTAGTGAAAGGTCACACGTGGCCCAGGTAGGTCACATGTATGATCACAAGTCTATTTGTAATGACATCCACGTATTAATAAAATATGCTTTCCTTTTTTACACGTTATGACTATGTTTTTTCTCTTTTTTCCATATGTATGCTTTAGTGTAGGTTGCATGAGTATAGACGACCTAGACTGCTCCTAAATCAAGCAAATCTTCACTCGCTTGTGCCTAAACCTTAGTCTCATACCAAGCGGCCCACTTAACATTGGTCCCTACTAAGCGGCCTGTAAGTGGTCAAATTAAATATTGGCCCCATACTAAGCGCGCTGTAAGTAGTCAAATTAAACCTTAGTCTGATACCAAGCGACCCGTAAGTGGTCAAATTAAACCTTGATCCCATATCAAGCGGCTCATAAGTGGTCGAATTAAACCTTAACCCCATATCAGGTGGCCCATAAGTGGTCAGATGAAACCTTGGTTCCATCGCAAGTGGCCCATTGGCGGTCGAACACAAACCTTAGGAGGCTTACACGGCACACGCGCAATGACCTCCTTCTGCAGGAGACAACGCAGTCAGTCTACAACGATCGATAAATTGGGACAAAATGTGAGAGAATAAATACTCCAACACAAGGCAAGGCACCCAGAATGATAACCTGGACACCACAACTTGATACAAAAACACAATCCAACTAATAAAGAATATGCTCATACACAAGAAGTTTATACAATGCCACACATTCAATGAGTTATTATGACTTGTCCTGATAGCTTCTCGAGGACAAAGGGTCCCTTGGAGGATGCGGCATAGGCCTCTGGCCACGACCGATCAGATATCCTAGCTCTGATTGAGGGAGGCGCTAACATTCCTCAAATCTAGAAAACTGACTGGAAAATGGTGATCTGCTGGAGAAACTATCCTCCGGTTGAAGTCGATCCCGGCCGAAAACCGCTCCTTTAGGGCATGAGCCACCTCTTCAGGATGAAACCTCGACCTCAACTTTCCCTTGAGAGCCACTATCCTCTCCATGTCCTGAGCATGAGAGCCGAAAAGCACCTGCAGCCTGGCTTCAGATTCTGTCTGGGCCTGGTCAAGATAGTTGGCTCGCGCCTGACTCTGTAGCGCCTCCCTAACCGTAGCATTGGCGCGATGCTCCATGTCTTCGGCCACGAGATCAACCTAAGCTTGCATCATGCAGGCGATCTTGTCTCCCTGTAATCATAGGAACTCGTCCAACTCACAAGACCTCCTTGCTGACTAAGAAAGTGAAAAAAAAAGGAGTTAGCAAAGGAAAAGGACAAACGGTCAACTATGCCTCTACACAACTAAGTAGGCATACCTAACGAGAATGGCCAACAGACCCTTGGAGTGTGGTAGTCCTCGGGGCACCTTGGGGATAGAGACGTGGATGGCTTGGATGGTTCCACTCCTCGTCTGCATCCACATGAGCAGAGTCCCCATCGCTAGTCTTAGACCGAGTTCTCCTATCACTACTCTCTCCTTTGGAGGAGGATTCTGGCATAGGAGGAAAGGACACCTCTTTCCCAAAGCCAAACAAGATGAGAATATCAATCATATTCTCGTCGGCCATGATGAAGGTAGAGAGACAACGGAGTCAAGCAATGAAATGAATTGTAGGGGATGCCTCGTTTATATAGGCAGAATTCTCCTGCCAAAAATGGCGTCACAGAGGGGTCCAAAATGTCGCGTCACTTTTGTTAGAAGCGACGCGTGTCTTTACCGAATTAAACCCGCCTGCAGCATGCGAGGACAGACATCATGCCATGGAATAACCAGTTTGTAACGGTTAAAAAACTGGTACGACTAGCCAAACCATGCAAGTACAACAAGTCGGCCGACTGGCTGGCATAGAATAAAAAAATAATGGAGAGAAAGAGGAAAGCCAGGCAAAGTCATAGTACTCGATACATTAATGAAACAAACTTTGTATTAATCAAGTTCAATTTACAATTACAATGCAAAAAAACAAAACAAGAAAGCCCAAAACTAAGTCATGGGAGCACTAGGAGGGTGATGCTCCCCTCCGGCTTGGGAGTAATACACTAAGACCTCACGCTCCATTGTCACACTGTTTAGTGGGTCGAGGACACCTACAGGGAAGTCGAGTAACATCAAGGAGACAATCTGCCTGCAGAGGTTGACGCCCTCACAAACTCTAGTCTTAAGCAGTGAGCTCACCTCCTCTAGACGCAGGTGGACTAACATCTCAGCTTCAAGCGTGGCGACTTTTCCTCAAAATTTTCCGACCTATTGCTTAGCCCTGGTGGCCCGAGCCTCCAAGCCCCCTAACCCCTCTCTCAACTCTACCAACTTAGACTTGAGGGCAACATTGTCCTCCTGGACTCTTAGGGCCTTGACAATGCTCTCATCCCTATCTCTTTGGGCCTTAGCGACAAGGGCATCCTAATCAGGATGGCCAGGAGATGCATGGGCACTTCTCTCTAGAGAGAAGTGCTCTGACTTCTCTCTAGGTTTTCGAATTTCAAATTTGAAATTTGTTTCTGCCGTCTCTGACGGACGCTCCTCCCTTCTCTGTCAGCGGTGCTCTTCGTCGTCCATGGCCGAACCCCTTGCTCCCCCTCCGGTGTCCGTCTCCCCCATCCTTACCCACACCTCCTCTCCTCAAATCTCCATTTCGCCCCCGTTAAACTCGACCTCAAAGCTTCCCTCACCTTGTTCTCAGGCCCCTGTTTCGACCGAGTCCCTGAAACGTGCTCCCGTCCAATCTGGTGGTTACGATGTGTCCTCCCATTCATGGGCTGAGGTTGTGAAGAAGGTTGGGTCTGGGCTTAGTTCTGAAATCCGTTTCTTCCCTCTCCAGGATTCCCTGTGTCCCGATGGTTCTCTTTCTCCTCCGGCAGAGGTCATCGAACAAGGAAACTCGTTTTGGAGTTATACTCTGGTGGGCTATTTCCTTAACTCTCCACCACACTTCACGGCTGTTAAAGCAATTGCCATGAAGCTATGGTCTTGATTTGGGCTCAAGCAATCTGCTGGAAATGAAGGCGGGTTTTTTTTCTTCCGATTCCCGTCTGAAGAAATGTTGGAGAAAGTCATTCGTGCCGGTCCATGGATTTTCTCCGGTAAAGCAATCTTCCTAAAACGTTGGAAGCCTGGAATGGAGCTATCAAAAGACGAACACAAGCGCTTTCCAATTTGTATTAAACTGTCGAACATACCACTGGAATTGTGGTCGAGTGCTGGTCTGTGCTGGTTAGCCAGTAGGATTGGGATTCCTCTTCAAATTGATCCCAAGACAGCGCGTATGGAAAATCTGTCATTTGCAAGGATATGCATCGAAGTCGGTGTGGATGGTCCGTTCCCCAGCTCCATTGCTGTTCATCCTTGCTCTGCCTCAACCGAAGTTGTTTCGGTGAATGTGGCGTACAGCTGGATGCCTACACGATGCACCCGATGCCAACAGATTGGGCATCTGGAAACTAATTGCCGGTCCAAGTTAGTTCCTGGTAATTCTCATCCTAAGGTTCTGGGCTCAGGGCTATCTAACCCTGTCCCTTAAGAAAGCCCTCATTCTGAGGATCATGTGGAGTCTGATTGCCGTGCATCTTTGCCTCCAAGTGATTCGAATGGTATTGCTGGCCATCTTCATGATTCTGTGATTGCAGATGCCTTACCCCAACCGGAGCCAATCACGACTCCAATTACTGTGCTAACTGCTGAATCGGATTCTGTGGCTGTAATTGAAAATCCAGCCCTTCTAATTGCTGATTCGCTGGCTCTTACTAGCCCAAATTACCCTTATCCAGTTTCTGTCCCAAATGGGGCCGTCCTAGATGAACCAGGCCCCTCAAACATTGGGTTGGTTTATCCCACGAAGTTTTTTACCCGTTCCTCTGTTCTGGACCCTCCCTCCTGTGAGTTGGAGTCTACATACCATCATTCATCCGATGATGTTGGAGGTGGTGATTGTAAATCACCTAATGGGGCCATTTTGGATTCCCAATCTACTCCTGGTCAGCCGGTCCCCCTGTTACCAGATTCCACTATCTCTGAATTGCCGGCGCTGGCTCCTTCATTTGTTGAATTTGGATCCCAAACGTGCCCGGCGGATGACCCTGGATGTTTGGATGAATCTCTTGAGTCCCAGAATTATGTTTCGGTTCCTAACTCTCCAGATTCTGGGTCAATCCACCACCATTTGGATTTGGATGAGTTTATGCTTACCCCTAGCTCAATCAAGAGGATCTCCTTGAAATACTCTTCGAATCCCACTATGTGTGCTGAATTAAGAGGCAATGAATCTGAGTGGAAGATCTCTAAGTCAAGGAAATAGAAGAAATCTGCCTCTCGGAAATCCAGGGGCGCATCTCGCTCTTAGAATTTGCTGATGGGATTTTTTTGGTCTGAATTTTGGTCCTGGATTCTGGTTTTGTTGCTGGTTTGGAGTATCCAGTGCTGGTGCTGATTCAGGGCTGTATTGATGGTGGTTGGCAAATTCTGCCAAATTGTGGACGCTGTTGCTTTGCAACTATTCTGCTGCTATGGTTGATGTGTCTTCGTTGGCTGATTTCGTTGGCTGAGGTGTTGCTTTGGGAGGGACAGTTCCATCTGCTGTACATTTTAGCCGGAGTGGAAGTGTGTCACCTAAGGCCGGAGTGGCCTTAAGCCCTTTTGGACGGAGTTGATTTTGGCCGGAGTGGCTTTATGCCACTTTTGGCCGGAGTGGCAAATTAATTGTTAAAAGCCGGAGTGGCTTTGAAATCCGGTGTGGCTTTTGTGGCTTTCTACTTAATGTCCGGAGTGAATGGCAGCTTGCATCTCAATAGCCGGAGTGGATAAAACCGGAATGGTCTATGTGGCTTTTCTAATGTGTATTGATGGACGGAGTGAAATGACTTTATTGGGCCCACTTCCTCTGTTGGACGGAATGGCTGAGTGATTGAACGCTTCCTTTTGGCCAAGTTTTCTTGGCGGAGTGCCTTCATTTCATCAATTGCCGGCGTGTCCATTTTGAGCACGGAGTGGCTTAAATCCGGAGTGCTTGTCTTGCCTGGAATGCGCAAGTATCCGAGTGCTATGAAGCCAGAGTGATTTGGACGGATTGCCTGAACGGAATCGGAGTGCATTTCCGTGGTGATGTGGACTAGTGCTTGGGAAGTTCAATTTACAATTACAATGCAAAAAAACAAACAAGAAAGCCCAAAACTAAGTTTTGGGAGCACTAGGAGGGTGATGCCAGTGTGCTCCTTTTTGGGAGTATTACACTAAGTGACTTTGGACTCCATTGCAATGCGGCGGAGTGTGGGTCGAGGAGTGCGTATTGGTTTGGTGTGCTTTTTTGGAGGGATTAACATCAAGGTGCAATGTGCAACAGAGGTTGACTTGATTTCTTGTCACAAACGGTTTGGTCTCAGGGGTTAGAAAGCGATCACTTCCCCCTCTGGGTTGTGATGTAACCTTTCTTTATTTGCTATTGATTATGTAGAACGTTGGCCTCTTCAAGGTTTTTCCGACCTATTGTTGAATGTACATGTTGCCCGGCCTCCAAGCCCCCTAGTTAATGTTTTATCCCCAAGTCTACCAACTTAGATAAAACATCAAATTGTAATTTTTTCTCCCATTAGGGCCCAAAATGCTCTCATCAAAATCTCTTTGGGCCTTAGCGACAAGGGCATCCAAGAGACTTAGGAGCTCTACCAATCGGAGAATTTTCTCCTCGCCTTCTTCAATCATCTTATTCTGCTAGGCAAGCCTTTCAACATCATACCAAGGATCCTCTAGTCCTGCAATCCCAACAAAACAAAAATAGAGATAAGTCAAACAAGGCCAACAGAGTTAAGAGCCGAAGCGGAGTTCGGCCTGGTGGTTAGTAACGCTTACGCCTTCCCTCTCCACCCGGGTTCGAATCTCCGCGGAAGCACCCGTGGTACTGAGCCTCCCTAAAAAATCCTTGGGATTTCTGGGGTATGGGGCCGCAAAGCGGTGGGGCCAGTCACGTTAAAAAGCTTACCCTTACCACAGTTTTATACTTACAAAAAAAAAAAAGCCAACAGAGTTAAGAGAAAGAAGAAGCTCCTCTCAAAATCTTATCGTCAAAACTTGTGCGCCTTCTTCTTCCTCGCCAGTCCCTGCGACCTGGAGCTCTACTGTGGGAGGTCCCAAGATGGACTGGCCGGAGACTGAGTGTGGCAACCGTAAGAGCCAACTTCGTAGTAATCATCTCTCCCTCTACAATTCCAGCTCCACCAAAAGGGACCTCCGCTGAACTGACTTCGACGACACCCGTGGCCTCGAGAAGTAACGCAACGGTGAGACTTACCTCACCAGTCTCCACCGACTTCGCAAGCAGCGCAAAGGCTGGCTCCTCCAGCCCTCCTACTTCAGGAGCCAACTCCGCCAGCACCACAGAATCGCCTGGCAGCGATGACACAACGATGAGCTCCCCAGTGGAAACTCCCTCAATGACTCCCAAATCTGAAAAGATAGTGGGACTCTCCACCACAGAACATTCTCCAACTCCAACCAGTTGGCCAGCCATGTGGTAATCTAGCTCAGTGGAGGATGAGGAGGAAGGCACAGCTAGCGCCACCCATTTCTTTCCAGGGCTGCTGGGAGGTCTGCCAATGGTGAGAGGCCCAACTTTCCTCCTAAGCTGTGATGTCACCGGCGGTGGAGTTTTGAGCTTTTGGACTAGTGAGGGAGGACCCCGGTGAGCTTTCTTGACCGCCTTCCGAGATACCAGGTGATCCCTCCTAAACCCACAAAGGTGCCCCCACACCAACTGCAGTAAAGGCTCCACAACATCCACCTCCTTCATAGAGGGCTTCCAGGTGAGAGCTGCAGAAACGTTGCCCCCACCCTTCGGACAAAGGCCAATCATCAAAGACCCGCAAAAAAATGATTCGGTCCTTCCAATTCTTGACTAACGTGTAGATTGCACCACTAATGCACAAATCCCGGGGAGAAAGCAAAATCTAGTCTCCACTTTGGGTAAACTGAAACATAACCTTCACAGCCTCCATCGTTAGCAGCCTTGATTGGTGGTGGAGAAAAATATAGAGTGAGCAAAGATAGCTCACGGCATTCGCATGAAGCCATGCAATGGGGACACGAAACTCCATGAAAATGCAGGGAAGCTCCTCAAGGACTGGGAGATGAAGCTCACTTTGCAAGTGAGCCTTGTAGACAGTAATGTGACCCACTGGAGGAGAGCAAGCCCTATCTAGCTTCTGAGGAATCAAGAACACAATGGAGGATGAGATGTTGTATTACACATAAAGCTCCCTAACTTCGCCAGGAGAAATAATGGAGAGAATTTTGTTAACACAAGGCACCATGGAAGCAGAACAGGAGGGAGATGAAGGCTTGGGAAGTTGTGGAGAAGAAAGGAGCAGGAAAGCTTGAACTATCGCATAGACTTTATAAAGATCACCGTCGCCAAAGAGAAGCAGTGCATCAAAAAGGCACGGCAATCATAACGGACACATGTTGATTCCAGAGAAAGCGCAGTCAAGTCACATCTTCTGGCAAATTAATTGCTGAGATTACAACCCCCCCTACACAGTGACACATGGCAAGAGGCAACGGGTCGCTCAGAGTGGCGGGAGTCCCGAAACGGCTTTGTAGCCTTTCGATTGCCCAGCCAGCGGGATAATGAAGCGATACATCGAAGATAACCCCTTACAATCTCTGGATTCAAGCGTTGCATCACTGAATCTGGTCAACGTTTGCACCACTCCATTCTCCGGATTCTAACGTTACGGTCAACGAATCCGATCAACATTCGCTTCCACTCCATTCTCCGAACTCTAACATTACGGTCAACGAATCCTGTCAACATTCACTTTCGCTTTGTTCTCTGGTTTCCAATGTTCCGGTCAACAAATCCTGTCAACATTTGCTTCTACTCCATTCTCCAAATTCTGACGTTATGGTCAATGAATCCAGTCAACATTTGCTTCTGCTCCATTCTTTGGACTCTAACATTATGGTCAACGAATCCAGTCAATATTTGCTTCCACTCCGTTCTCCGATTTCAAGCATTATGGTCAATGACTCCGGTTAACGTTCGGTTTTACTCTTCTCACTGGATTCAAACGATGTGGTCAATGAATCCAAACAACCTCTACTCCAGAGTAAAAATAAATAAAAGATAGAGAAATGTGTATGGCAATGAAAGATGAAGACAAAAGTAACTACAAGTTTTCTTATTAACTTCCTCTTTACAAGTTACACAGCCAACAGGGGCCAATACAAGACAATACTCTTGGGAAGAGGAGGAGAGTTGCATTAGGGGTCCGCAACCCTCAAAAATAGCTATTGAGATTTGAAAGTGGATAGGCTCGAACCTGGGTTCAAATCTTGATAACAACCACCCCCATGAAAAGGGGCGACCAAAGCAGCATCCTGCACGAAAAGGGGTGACCGAGGCTGTCTTGGCTTTATAACTCAAAACAGTAGCGCCAGAGAACACGAACAACCTAAGCTCCAAATCAACAACTGGGGCGGTAAGCTTCCCGGCAAGGTCAAACTCCCATTCCATCCCACAAGGCATCATGGAAAGGCAATACTGAGGAATGTCGAAAGCTCCCCAATTTATAGCACAGACGAAAGCACTAAACGCCAAGAGGCGAACAGTGCTGGCAAATCTAAAAAGAATCAAAAAGTAGGAGAATCATGCTAAGAACAATGAAAAGGATAATCCATGACAGACCTAAGGAGACAGCATAGTCAGTCACATCCCATCGTGAATGCCGGAGGCCAAAAATCTAGGCCACCAGCATGGGGGCTAGTGATGGGGATTTCAGTAGTGGGCCAGCCCAAAAGGGGTAAGTCACCCAGAATCCATAACGTCTGATTTATTTCTAGGACGGTCAACGCTGCCGTTGACTAAAAGAGCGCTCCAAGTAGGCCAAACGTGGCCCAAACTAAACACGACAAAGATCAAAATTGGCCCACATGCACCTTCCTAAGCCTCAACGGTCATTTTCCCTAATTCTCCCCACCTCTAAGAATGGAAATCTCTTCTGTAACAGAAATCTCCCAGAATCAAAACACATCCCGAAAGGAAGGCTCACAAATTAACTTGCGACCCTCAAAGGAAGCCTCAACCGTTACTATGCATGGCCTCTTCACAGAAGGAAGGGAATCCTCCTTTCTGACTACTACAACCTAGAATGGCTCCCGCGCCAATATTAGGGAAATTAACAATCCCCATAGAGGGCGGGCATCCCGTCTCGCCACCTTAGAAAGGCAACAAAGGCCTACGGCTATAAAAGGCCATGGAGTCTCACACCATAGACACACTCTCTTACATACTGAAACTAATAGAAGCTCTCTAAACACTCAAGCATCCCAACACTCTGCTCTCTTTCTCTCTGTTATTAGTTCCCTACGAATTCAGTACTTAGAGATATTGCTCTCCGCAAGCATACACGACCAAAGCCACTCTCCACGAGTGCACCTTCGACCATCGTTCTCAAATCCCACACCCGATATTGATCTTTGCATTCTCTGCATTTACCTTCTTATTCTTCGAAGGTCGTTTACTAAGTTAAGTGTCGGAGTGTTTACGATAGAAAAATCTCCCGCCGTCACCTGACCTATCGTTTGTAATTGTGGTGTGTAGGGTCCCAGGCACGAAGGACAGTGATCGAAATCCAAAAAGTCAGTTCAACTCGAATCCGTTCAAAACTTGGATTCAGAATGCATCATGTTGTAAAGAATATCAAAAGTAGGGAAGGGAGAATACAAGCTCGGCCAAGATTATACGTAGAGAGCCTCTTCATAGTAAGGTCTTCTTTTGGACATTTGGCAATGATAATCACTGAAATCTCATCGGGATCACCCATACACTCATGGTACTCCATGCCCATATTTGTCCCCAATCAGGCGAGTTGGTCAGTCACCTTGTTTCCTTCCTCATAGGTGTGCTTAACTCAGCAAACAGGAATGAGGTTAATCAAATTAGTGCATTGCAGGGCAATTCCCCTATTTGGGCATTGGTCCAAATTTTGGGGGGGGGGGGGGGGTAATCTTTTGCGTTGCAATGAGGGAATCAATTTTAATAATAACTCTTTCAATGCCCTTGGCCCACTCTGTCCACAATCCCCAGAAATATAGCCTTGGGTTCAATGCTCTATTGTCTGCATTGCACCTTGTTAGGTTCCGAACGTCAAAACTTTACTCTCAAAGTCGAGAACTAAGCCCTTCGAGGATTATTTCTGAACTCTTTTTTTGAACCAATGAGGAAATGATACAATAATGCACAACGAATAAAAACAATCACAAAAAATAATGTACAAAATTTTACGTGAAAAACTCTTTTAAAAATGAGAGGAAAAATCACAGGACTATGAATCCGAAAAAATCAACTATGTAGTGAGTTTTAATTACAAAAACTCCAACAAATATAAAGATACAATACCTTATAGAAATAAATCCAAATAATAGAGAATATAAGACAAACAGAAAGAAAAGTAGCCAATAAAATATCTTTTATAATAATAAAAACAATGTACTCAAGATTAATAAAAAAAAACATGGAATTCAAATGAATGAATAAATCTTCCTTTTATCTTTTTTCCATCTTTTCCTCTTCTTTTTTTTCACAGTGTTAGCGCTCATGAACTCAAAAGGCCAAAATTAATACCCTAAAATCACTTCAGGTGTAATATATATCAATAATGGCACACTAGTGCCCCTTAGGGGTGGATTTGCAAAGCAAACAATACACGAGCAACTCTCAAGTGTGTCTTAAGCAAGACCTTTCTAGACAAAATATGAATATGCACCTCTCAGGTGCACATTATGCACCACTATTCTGGTCAAACGGTGTGCATGCTTAGTTCAACCACCTATCATACACAACTTGATAATTTCCATCGATCAGGCCATGTCTCGTTCAACATCCAGCATACCTTTTTTTTTTTTTTTGGTAAGCATACCACTTGATAATATATCAAATAGGTTTGGGGCTCACAATAAAATGATTTAAAACCCAATAAACTTCCTCTCAATAACTTGTGGGGATCATCACCATCTCAACTATCATTTGGCAAGTTTCAAGTTTTTTCCATTGCACCACTTTTGTTATCATATCAAATATATTTTTTCAATCTTGACCTTATCGATTCCTAACAACTCCAAATCAATAACATTCCTCATTCAATGATATCAAATATTAATATGTTTCTCTCTGAAATGAAATGATGAGTTCTTGTAAAAATAAATAATACTTTGATTATCACAAAGTATCATACAACGCTCTTACTAGAAGCTGAATTCCCAGATGAACTTCCTCATCCGTAACATCTCCTTACTTCGTCACCGCAATATATTCTACTTCGATGATAGATAAAGTAATATATTGCAACCTTGACAATCAAGATATAGCACTTCAAACAAACATAACTAGATAACTTACGGTGGACTTCTATTCATAAATGTCACTTGCCATGTTTGCATCAGTGAACCCGACTAGAATCGACTTGCCTTTTTCAAAACACAGTATATCAAGGAAGTCCTTCAAAAAATAAATTAGTATTCATTTCATTGTAAACCAATGATCTTCTTTAAGATTGGAAAGGAATCGACGGACTGTTCTAACCGCATGAGTTATACCCGGTATTATACATGCTATCACATGTAGTACACTCCTAACAGCTGAAAAGTAAGGAACATGTCTCATGCTGGCCTTCTTATCATCCATAGAAGGATACTATTGAGTACTTAATTTGAAATGATTGGTAAGTAAAGTACTCACTAGTTTAAACTTCTCCAAGATGAAATATTGAAGCACCTTTTCAATATAACTCTCTTGGGACATTCAAAGTTTTCTTGGTTTTCGATTGTGAAAGATTTTTATACCGAGAATTTGTTTTGTCTGCTCAAATCTTTCATGGCAAAAGAATTTCCAAGCTACTTCTTCAGACTTTCAGCATCAAAATGAGCATGTCATCTACATAGAATAGGAAAATAACGAAATTCTCTTTCAAGAATCGTTGAATAAAGACATAGTGGTCTAAAATAGTCTTTTGATAACTTTGGCTTTCCATCGTGGATTTAAACTTTTTATATCATTGTTTAGGAGCCTATTTTAACCCGTAAGGGCTTTTCTTTAAATGGTATACCAAATACTTCTTCTCTTCAACTTGGAATTCCTTCGATTACTAAATATAGATTTCCTCTTCTAGATTGCCTTGGAGGAATATTGTCCGCACATTTAGTTGTTTTATTACTAGATTGAGTCATGACCAGTCCAAAAACAACCCTAATAGAAGACATTTTCACAACGGTAGCAAAAATCTCCTCAAAATGGATGACATTTTGTTAATTAAACCCTTTACAACAAATCTCACCATGTACCTTAGTTGAGGATGGTTCATGTCAAATTTCAAACAAAAAACTCATTTGTTCTTCAAAACTCGCTTGCCCTTAAGCAACTTGATCAGTTCAAAAGTGAGATTTTCTTATAATGACTTCATCTCATCTTATATAACTTCCATTCACTCTATTATGTGTTCATCCTCTCTTTCTTTATCAAAACATTTGTGTTTCCTACCATTGGTAAGTACACATGTTTAACAGCCAATAGGTGGGAAAAGGGTCATTAATCTCTCATAGATCATTGGAGTAGAATGGATGGTGCAAGTTTGGGAGCATCATGATGAGCATCATCATGAGTATCAACATCCATATCAATATCATCCACCTCATCAAGGATGTGAAGCTCACAGTCTTCATTGCCTTCAAGATCAATTTGAGCACCATTTTTAGTTTGAAGCAGCATCAGTGTCAAAGACTTAGTATTCATATTACAAAGCTTATTGTTATCGTTGTTGGAGATCACCTTCTCCACTTTGCTGATCCTCGATAGTCTCATTTTCTACAAATGCCACATTGCTTAACCTCGCAAACTTCTTCTCTATTAGATCATAAAACTGATAGCCAAGCTTATCATCTTCATAATTGAGAAAGATGCATTGTCTTATCTTCACCTCAACCTTGAACCTCTCATCCTTTAGAACATGGACAAAGGACTTGCAACCAATCACATCCAAGTGGTCGTAGAAAACCTTCTTTTCAAACCACACCTTATCCGGTATGTAATCATTTAGTGGGCCACTAGGTGAGTGGTTGATCATGTGAGCATTACATTCAAGGCTTCCCTCCATGATGAACTAAGAAGCTTTGCATTTAAAAGTACACAACAAACTCCGTTGATTAGCATTCTATTCATTCTCTTAGCCACACCATTGAGATGTAGTGTCTTTAATGAAGCATTTAGTATCATATTCCGTATGACCGACAATATGTATCAAATACTTTAATGTACTCTCATCAATTGTCACTCTGAAAGTACTTTAACTCCTTTCTCATTGGTCTTTCAACGAAGGCATGAAATTGTTTAAAGACATCAAGGGCTTAATCTTTCAACTTAAAGGGATATATCCATAGTTTTCTCAAACAATCATCAATGAATATTATAAAGTACTCTGCCATATGTCTTCCTTTTAATAAGGATACATATATTAGTATGCACAAGCTCAAGAAGATATATCTTCTTAGTGGACAAGTTTCTATGAAATAAAACTTTTCATTATTTTTTAGCCAAACAATGAATGCATATCTTCTACTTTGTATCCTTCACACTCATAAGGAGGTTCTTCATTGTTAGGCAATTTATCCCCACGGGCTCATATGGCTTAAATGCCCATGCCATAGATCTAAAGACTCATTAATCCTAACCATTATATATCTTCGGTTGAAATTGATGCTTACAGCGTATACAAGTTGGAAAACTTCTTTTAATGATCCATCACTAGAGGTCCTCGAGCAAGTTTCCACGCACCTTTATAGAAGGTGTCGTAAAATTTCTTATCATCAAATTTACCCGCTGAAATAAGATTTAGTTAGATACTCAAGACATGCTGTACAAGCTCAAAAATAACTTGGTGCCATTGCCAGCGATCAAACACACATCACCATAGTCGACGATTCGAGACACTCCATTTTTCATCTTCAACACTCCGAAATCACTGAAAGTATAGGATGAGAAGAATTCTCTTCTTAGCATAACATAAAATGATACATTGCTATTGATCACCCAACTTATCTTGTGATTGACCAAATTAATTATATTTTCTTCTTTACACACAAGAAGAACATCAGACATGGTAAAAAATTAGGCTTTCTCCTCATCTGTAGACTTCTTGGCTTTCTTATCGCCACTATTTGTATTCTCTTGTTTCCATTAATAGCAGTATTTATTAATATATCGCTTTTTTCGTAATAATGGTATTCGAGATTTTGATACATTAATCTTAATTTATTTTGGCTCTTCTCACCAGACTTTGGACTTCTCCCCTTACCATTTCCCCGTGACTCTATTACCAACACTTTGAAGTGTGAGGAAGTGGAGCATTACGATCTTCTTCTCATTTCCTAATTTAAAACTATACCCGTGGCTATCTTTAAGTCATTATACTATTAAGAGCAGTGTTAGCAATGATAATCCAGATAATCTCCCATGAATCTAGTAATATGGTCAACAATCACAAGCCCAACAACTCATCATCAAATTTGATACCCATGCTACTCAACTAATCCACAGTTGGAACTTGTTCAAATTGTTTGTTATAGAACTATTATTCCGGTATCTTACTTATATCAATTTTATCAAGTGATACAAATTTATTATTATCAGTCTTCTTCGATGTATAAAATGTTTCAAGTTTCTCTCACAAATATTTTCACATATATTTTATTATAAATATGATTGTAAACATTATTATTAACAAATTATCGAATGTATCAACAAACTTGTTCATGTAAAAAAGCCCAATCTTCAGGAGATTCTGATTTAAACTTTTGAATAGTAGACACTGAAAAATACGTTGTTTTAAAAAATAATAAATACTTTATCTTACGCTCCAAATATTATAGTTTGAGCCATGTAAACAAATCATTTATTTCTACCCTCCATCTATTGAAATAAATTTTAACACAAAAATAATCTGGCTTTAATATCACTTATTTTGCTCTGAATATTGAAGCTTTATTCACAAAGCTGAAATCTAATCTATTCGAGGATTATTTTTTAATCCTTGTTTAAACCCGCAAGAAAATGATACATTAATATATGACAAATAATAACAATCACAAATATTGTTGTGCAAAATTTTACATAAAAAACTACTTTAGAAATGAATAAAAAATAATAAGATTATATGTTCGAAAAATATCTATTATACAATAAGTTTCTTTTACAAAAACCTCTAATAAATATAAAGATGCAACACCTTATAGTCATAAACCTGAGGAATAGAAAATATAATATAAATAAAAATAAAAATAACTGACAAAATATTCTTCTTAATAATAAGAACAATGTACACAATGTTATTAGAGAAGTGAATACTGTTTGATACTCAAATGGATGAGTAAATCTTTATCTTCTCTCTCATTTTCTCTTCTTTTTCCCATAATGTCGGTGCTCAAGAACTCAAAGAACCGCAATAAATATCCTAAAATAACTTCAAACACAATTTATATTAGAATCGGTGCACAAATGCCGCTTAGGCGCTCATCAGGTGCAAACTTATTGGACAAATGGTATACAAACACCTCTTAGCCACACCTCGGGCATGACATTTTTGAACAAAACATGCATGTGCACCTCTTAAGCACACATTGACGCTGCTACTCTAGTCAAATGGCGTATATATTCGATTCAGACGCCTATCATATGACACTCAATAATTTTTTCAAATCAAGTCTCGTGCAATATTGACCGTGGCATAGGACAACATACCAAATTGATATATGACTCATAAATGAGTGACCCAAAATTCAACATATCCTTCCAATACAAGCATGACCCCATAGTCTTGGTTTGCATCAGTATTCACTTTGCACCATGGCATTGGAGGTGCTTCCCACATCCCCTTCTGATTTTGCACGTTATTGGCAATGATGAATGCCTGGTGCAAGGTTTTGGCATTAAGCCTCGGAGACAACGAAGCCACACTAAAAGCTGGGCAGGGATCCTCTGTGAAGTCAATCTATAGGGCTGTCTCGTTCCTCAATTCCATAGGAGTCAAAGGGTTGCAACAAAAATAAACACAACGGGTGATGGAAAAGTCCAGCCTCAAGCCACCCTTGTACTAAGCTCTGAGAAATTTTTTTCCAAACAGATTTTGCCTTGGGCCAATTTTCAAGGATGTGAGCTACAAATTCCACTTCATCACAATGCCGGCATTTGTCAGTGTTGCTCATATTCCTTTGTTTCCTCTGCTGATTTGTTAGGATCTTATTTTTCCAAGCAAGGCAGATAAACACTCGAAATTTGGGGGATGCTAAGTTTCCGTATTATCTTCCACTAGTTCCTGTTGACGTCAGCGTACCCCTGCAGAAGTTCATAAGCACTCTTGACGGTGTAATTCCCTGAGTCATCACTATGCCCTATAACCCTGCCATGATGGCATGAAGGAATAGATAAGTGAATAGCTCAAATCCCAAGGCAGTCCTCCTGGGCAAGCTTATTTTTAAATAAAAGCCAATTCCAATCCCCACTGGGGAGAGCAAAATCTGCAAACATCAGGCACAGCTGCTCTACCAGAATGCTGGTTATGGCCCTTTGGATGAGAGGGGTGTCACCCAACCATTAATCCTGCTAGAAGGAAATACTCCTCCCATTTCCAATAGCCCACTTGCTGGTCCGAACCAATAAATCTTTTAGTTTGAGGATGCTATGCCAAGTGCTTCAAGAGGTAGGCTTGTTCTTAGTGGATAGAGACACATTATTCTTGAGGTACTTACTTCTGAAGATTTGGACCCAAGTCCTTCTCTCTCTCGTTTTTGAATCCCGTCTGGCACTGTTCATCTTCTTCTGCGTTTTGAATCCTGTCTGGCCCGCCTTCACCATCCCCTGCCGGCGCCCATGGCGCCGGTTTCCTCGACTCCTCCTCAACCCCCTGCCTGCTTTTCCTCCCTTTCTTCCCTCGATTTCTCACCCCACGACTTCGAAACCTCACC
The DNA here is from genome assembly GCA_033239525.1 of Nepenthes gracilis. NCBI lineage: Eukaryota > Viridiplantae > Streptophyta > Magnoliopsida > Caryophyllales > Nepenthaceae > Nepenthes > Nepenthes gracilis. Next base: position 8,033,625 of record BSYO01000026.1, on the reverse strand, counting down.
CACTTTCCTTCCGCCCCGGCCGGCTACCCCGTGGCCTCCACTTCCCCTGTCCCCCGTATCTCCAACCCGGATTTCCTCCCGCCATCATCTGCATCGTGCCCTCGGCTTCCCGTGCGTCTTTCCTTTTCCTTCTTGGAAGCTACGCCTTCCAGGGATGTGTTGTTGAATCCACGCCCTCCCTCGCCCTCTTCGCCTACCCCTTCTGCCCTTGTTGAATCCTCACCACTAACGAAATCATTTGCTGGTTTTCCTGCCCAATCCAAATTGGTCGAGCCCATCCTCAACTTGGAGTCCCCCTCTCCCATTTCCAATTCTGCGAAGGAGGCTTGTGGGAATGCGGCACTCTCTGTTACCCCTGTCTGCCATTTGGGTATCCTTTCCCCCCCCTTTGACCCTATTTCGGTGCGAATTAAATCTCCTCGTGGCGTGGATTCGGTCCCGGGCTCAGCTGCTCTTATCAATTCATCATTGGCAGACTCTGGAATTTTGCCATCAGGCTCTAACACTGTGGTACCTCCCCTGAAGCCCGAAATTCCTGCATCTGAATTTTTGAGTCAACCTGCAGCTCCAGCAGCCAGCCCATCAGGATGTTCTTGGGCCTCTGTTGTTGAAAATAGGACCGTTGGAGGTATGTCTCCTCTCAAATTTTTCCCGCCAATTACTTCTAATTCGGAGAATACTATTTTATCCCCCCCACCCGAGGTTATCCAACAAAGTTTAAAACTATGGGATTTCATCCTTGTTGGATATTTCATTGGCAACCCCGTGTATTTTAATGCTGTGAATAATATTACTAGAAAAATCTGGAAGCGTTTCGAGCTTCAACATGTGGCGGGAAACGAATTGGGATTCTTTTTTTTTCCGATTTTCTTCCAAAATAATGCTCAACAAATGTCTTGCCAGTGGTCCCTGGTCGATTGCTGGCCATCCTTTTTTCCTGAAGGAATGGATGCCGGGTATGATGCTATCTCATGAGGAACACAAATCCATCCCTACATGGATCACTATGTCAGGAATCCCGTTTGAATACTGGACCCCCCTGGGTTTAAGTTGGATTGCGAGTGCGGTTGGAAAGCCCATCTGCTTAGACCCTGTCACTCAAAAATTCGAGCGCATGGGCTTCGCTAGAGTGTGTGTCGAAATGGGAGTCGGGGACCCCCGACCGGCATCTTTAAGGGTTCGCACAAACGGCCACGCTCACCTCTTTGATGATCAAATTAGAGAAATAAAAATTGATTATCATCATAAGCCCTTACGCAGCGTCGTTTCCAATAAGAATGTGTCTAAGGGCCCCGCATCCAAAGCTACCTGGCTCCCCAAGCAGGTGGACCCCACTCGAATTAACACATCCTCCTTCCCCCCGAGTGTTTCACCTCGCAAGTATGCCCCTAGCTTAGATAAACCCTCCAAAAAAGAAATTGATCCTATGATCATCTCGACTTCCAATTCATTTATGGTTTTACAGGAGGATGAGCCAAATGTCACCTCGGAATACCAGCACCTAGTCCAATCAGACCTAGTTAGTGGGGGTGGCCCTGAAAACCCTTCCTGCTATACTGTTTCTTCCCATGAATTGGAAAATGTCGTGGATCCGTCCACCAAATCCTTGTTTGAAAACAGTGTCGTTGGAGGCTGTTCCAGAGGTGACTCTGTCCCCCCCTCCATCTCCGACTCAAAAATTTCGGCTCCCTCACTAGCCGAACCAGTTCCCCTGATACTCCGTCCTGTGGGTCTTTCTCCTTCTCCTGCTACTGATACTACTGATACCCCACTTCAATGTCAAACCCCCACTCCTGACCCCTTGGATGTTGGATCTCATCGTGCCTTATTGAAAAAACCACCCTCTCCTGGCACCTCCAATACTAGGGCTGGTGCCTACTCCAAAAAAGAGGAGCAAGTATCCCCTGGGAAAATTAAAAAATCTCGGGGGGAAAAAAATATTCCCCCTCCACCTCACGCCTCTCATGACTAGTATCACATGCTGGAACGTGAAGGGACTAAATGGGAGTGTAAAAACCCACGAAGTCTGCAACCTTATTAACTCTTATAGGTGCTGTATTGCTGGACTGGTTGAAACCAAGGTCGCGGAGAAGAACTCTCCAAGTGTCTCTGCTAGAATAAAACCGAACTGGTCTTGGATCATGAATTACTCGTTAGAGAGAAGTTCTCTGACTTCTCTCTAGATTTCGAATTTCAAATTTGAAATTCGTTTTGCCGTCTCTGATGGACGCTCCTCCCTTCTCTGTCAGCGGTGCCTTTCGTCGTCCATGGCCGACCCCCTTGCTCCTCCTCCGGTGTCCGGCTCCCCCATCCTTACCCACTCCTCCTCTCCCCAGAACTCCATCTCGCCCCCGTTAATTTCTCCCTCAAAGCTTCCATCACCTTGGACCCAGGCCCCTGTTCCGTCCGAGTCCCTGAATCGCGCTCCCGTCCAATCCGGTGGTAACGATGTGTCCCCCCATTCATGGGCTGATGTTGTGAAGAAGGACGGGTCTGGGCTTAGGTCTGTACTCCGTTTCTTCCCTCTCCAGGCTACTCTGTGTTCCGATGGTTCTCTTTCTCCTCTAAATAAGCAACGAAGACATAACATCAGCAGAGGTCATCGAACAAGGAAACTTGTTTTGGAGTAATACATTGGTGGGCTATTTCCTTAACTCTCCACCACACTTCACGGCTGTTATAGCAATTGCCATGAAACTTTGGTCCCGATTCGGTCTCAAGCAAACTGCTGGAGACGAAGGTGGGTTTTTTTTCTGCCGATTCCCTTCTGAAGAAATGATGGAGAAAGTCATTTGTGCCGGTCCATGGATATTCTCTGGCAAAGCAATCTTCCTAAAGCGTTGGAAGCCTGGAGTGGAGCTATCAAAAGACGAACACAAGCGCTTTCCAATTTGGATTAAAATGTCGAACATTCCACTCGAATTGTGGTCGCACGCTGGTCTGTGCTGGTTAGCCAGTAGGATTGGGACTCCTCTTCAGATTGATCCCAAGACATCTCGTATGGAAAACCTGTCCTTTGCAAGGATTTGCGTTGAAGTCGGTGTGGATGGTCCGTTCCCCAGCTCCATTGTCGTTCATCCTTGCTCTGCTTCTACTGAAGTTGCTTCGGTGAATGTGGCGTATAGCTGGAAGCCAACACGATGCGCTCGATGCCAACAGATTGGGCATCTGGAGTCTAATTGCCGGTCCAAGCTTGTTCCAGGTAATTCTCATTCTAAGCCTCTGGGCCCAGGGCTATCTAACCCTGTCCTTAACGATAGCCCTCTTTCTGAGGATAATGTGGAGTCTGATTGCCATGCATCTTTGCCTCCAATTGATTTGTATGGTAAATCTGGTCAACTTCCCGAATCTGTGGCTGAAGAAGCCTTGCCCCAACCGGTGCCAATCACGACCCCAATTGCTGTTCTAAATGCTGAACCGGTTTCTGGTGCTGAAATTGAAACTTCAGCCCCTCAAATTGCTGATTCGCTGGCTCTTACTAGCCCAAATTATCCTATTCCTGTTTCAGCTCCTCCCACTGAACCAGGCCCCTCAAATATTCTGATTCCCTCGAAGTTTTTTACCCGTTCCCCTGTTCTTGGCTCTCCTGATTTGGAGTCAAAGGGAGACCCTGTATGCTTAGTTGGCCCTCCCCTTGTCCCGATTGATATACTGCCCCCTTTGGGTCCCGGTGGTAATTTGTCTACCCACCATCATTCATCAGATAAGGTTGGAGGTGGTGATTGTAACTCACCTAATGGGGCCGATTTGGATTCCCAATCCACTCCTGGTCTGCCGGTTCCCCCGAAACCAGATCCCACTATCCCTGAATTGGCGTCTCTGGCTACTACAATTTCAACTGTTGAACCTGAATTTCAAGTGTTCCCGATGGATGTCCCTGGATGTTTGGATGAATCTATTGATTCGCAGAGTGTTGAATTGGTTCCTAACTCTCCAGATTCTGGGACATTCCACCAACATTAGGATTTGGACGAGTTTTTGCTTACCCCTAACTCAATTAAGAGGATCTCTATGAAATACTCTTCGAACTCCACTATGTGTGATGAATTTCGGGGCAATAAATCTGAGTGAAAGATTTCTAAGTCAAGGAAAAAGAAGAAATCTGCCTCTCGGAATTCCAGAGGTGCATCAGGCTCATAGAAAATGCTGCTGGGGTTTCCTATTGGTCTGAGTTTTGCTCCTAAGATCCTGTTTTGACTAGTGCTGGCAGGATCTATTCTGGCATGACTTTGGTTAGAATAATGAGGGAGATTTGCCTGTCTGCCTTTTGTGTGGGTTTTTGTGGTGGTGGGCTGCTTACTATGTTGCTGTGTGGGCTCTTTCACTTGTCTGGTGTGCTGCCTATGATCCTTCTTTGCTGCCTGTAAGGTTGCCGATTTTCCATGGAGTTGAAAACACTTCCATGCTGCAGTTTGCTGTCTGCTATGGCTATGCTGTCCGCTGGTCTGTCTTTGATTAAATGCATTAGCTGCTGTAGGGGTGGGCAGCTTTGCTGAAATGGTTGGCCATTGGGTCGACTTGGTTGGCCTCTGTCTGATGATATACTAGGTTGTCTGCAGTCTGGCTGGCTACAGGCCTATTTGCTCTCCGACTTGTGTATGCTGCAGTGGGAGTGTGATGGTGCCTGTCTGCTCTTGATGTGAGCTGTTGTCTTGAGCTGGTAGTTTCTGTTGGTTGTACACGGAATCCTACCTGCTGGTGTTGATGGTCGCTGTGATCTATGATGTGGCGACTCTCCATAATGCCCGGCTGCTGATCTAAGCTCGCTGGTCCAAATGTTGCAATGCTTGGTAGTGTTATCTGCTGCTGGATTTGTGTTCCATCTTCTAAGTGATGGACCCAAAAAACTAATGCTGTTTGGCTGAGAATGGCAATGTATGCTGGTGCATTGGGTGCTGCTGGTGATTCCAGCTGTTGAAATCCTTGGGGTGTTTTCTCCTCTCTTGCCCAGCTGATGTTGTTGCTTGAGGGAGGTGGCTCCTAAGTTTTTGTTCAGGCTTGCTGATGGAAAGTCTACGGGTCTTGTTTGTGATTTTGCTGGACGATTTATCTGGCTTGCATTGGCTCTTAAGCCGGAATGGGACTTGTTCTCTCATTTGTGCATTGCCGGTATGCACTGGATTATTTGGCGGAATGGAATTGACTGCCAACGTGGACTGAGCATTCCAGATTCTGGTCTCTTTTGTCCCGGTATGGAATTCAACTCTTTATGCTGATGTGGCTTGAACGGATTTGGGTTCCTTCATGGCCGGGTTTTGGCGCGTTTGGGATGGTATCTTGCTGAAGCTGACTGCCTTCTAAATTTGCGGGTTGGCCGGTTGCTGAATGGGCATGAGGCCGGTTTGGTTCCATGGCCAGTCTGCCGGTGCTGGCATGGCAAAATTTTGGGTTTCTGGCCGGTTTGGCCTTGCTGAGCTGGAACAGTAGGCTAAATTTGATGTTGCTTGGCTGTTGGTGGTCGATGCTGTTGCTCATGGCTGCCTTTGGATGCTCTGGACAACCAATTGGCTGATGCGTTGGCCGTTCTTCGGCCGGTGAAGACCTTTTATTCTTAAATGGACAGACTTATTGTTTGGCCATTTTTTTTGTTGATTGGTTTCCCTTTAGGGGGCTTTATTCCTGTTTTCATCATTTTGATGTCTTTGGGTGTACTCTGTGGCTCGGGGTATGCCCTAGCTATTATGTTTTAACTCCTTGTTAAACTACTTGGAGATAAAGTATGAAATTTGTAAATTTTTTCTCCCATTAATCCAAAATTCTTACTTACCAAAAAAAAAAAAAAAAAAGGATCATGAATTACTCCGCGGAATCGAATGGTCGCATTTGGGTGGGTTGGGACCCCCTCATGGTCTCGTTTAACATAATCGCAATGGAGGACCAGGTCATCCACGCTGAAGTCCTTTTCAGAGACGTTAATATTCGGTGCATCTTATCCTTCGTCTATGGTGCAAACTTAGAAAGCCAACGAAAAGTTCTCTGGGAAAGTCTTCGGTCAATCTCTAATTACCCGGGTGATCTCCCCTGGGCCGTTCTGGGCGACTTCAATGCTGTTAGATCCCCGTCCGAGGCCCTTGGCGGTATCTGGCATAACAAAAGCTCGTCCGATTTCGATAAGTGCCTTAGAGATTGCGACCTGGATGACGTCTGCCACGAAGGCGTGCACTATACCTGGAACGACGGTCGCGATTCATCCCTTCGCATATATAGAAAGCTCGACAGAGTTGTTGCCAACGGGAGTTGGTTTGACCTGTTCCGCCGGGCCAAAGCCATTTTCCTCCCTGCCAGGCTTTCCGACCGCTCTCCTAGTATCCTCCTCCCCTATGGTGACCCAACCAAAAATCACGGTTTATTCCGTTTCAATAATTTTCTTTCTAAATCCCCTCATTTTCAAAACCTGGTTGCTGACGCTTGGTTGCACGACACCGCTGGCACCCCTATGTTCCGGCTGGTGTCTCGCCTCAAGCTGGTGAAAATGCAACTGAAAAAATTAAATGTTCACGAGGGCGATGTTCATGAGGAAGTCATTCGGTTAAGGAAAAATCTCGAGGTTATCCAAACCCAACTTCCATCAAACCCCGAATGTTACCAAAAGGAGCGCAGTTGTAGGGAAGCTTATCGTGCTGCGCTGGCCAAAGAAGTTGATCTTATCAAGCAAAAAGCAAAGATAAGGTGGCTAAAAGAGGGAGACCAATGCAATAAGTTTTTCTTCAGAACTGTAAATGGTAACCACAACAAAAATCGCATTATCTCCCTCATCGATGATGATGGGAACCCTACCTCGGGAGCCGAAAGTGTTCAAAATCTGATTGTGAATCATTTTAGTAAGGCCCTGGGGGAGGGGCGTATGCACGGCTCGATTAACGCTGATCGGCTCAGTCCCTTCATTCTCCACACTGTGCCTGACTCGCTCATAGGCCCTCTAACTGAGCCGGTCAGTGATGAAGAGATCCGAAAGACGATCTTCTCAATTGTTGACTACCGTGCCCCGGGTCCTAACGGATTCAGCTCTCACTTCTTCAAAGAATCTTGGGACATTGTTGGTCCCTCTGTCTGTGAAGCTATCCGCGATTTTTTCACCCACGGAAAGCTTCTTAAACAAACGAACGCTATGATCATCAGCCTGATCCCAAAGATCAAATCCCCTCGTTTGGTATCTGATTACCTTTTTTTTTTTTATTTTTTTTTGGTAAGCAAGTATTTTGGATTGATGGGAGAAAAATTACAAAATTGATGTTTTAACTCCAAGTATTTTGACTTGGGAGTAAAACATAACCCGCTGGGGCATACCCCGAGCGATAAGTACATACCGAGGTACATAACAGACCTTTAGGGGCCATCTTTCTACATAATCTATAGAAAATGGAAAAAATTTCTTCCCAAAACAGTGAGTCCAATCCACTGATCCCAAGCCAGGCGGCGCTGCCGTGAACCTTCAGCAACAAGATCACCACTTTAGGTTCAGGAAACCACACAGCTATGGACGTTACAGCAACTTTACCATAACCGCCATCCATCGAACAGCCAAGTCACCAAAAGGATCCAGCTAATCCACCGGCTCCAGCTAATCCTCCTCCAAGCATGCCAAAATGCAGCAGCAGCAAAGGACCGCCAGCAGCAGGACATCATGCCCATTGCAACAACAACCTGCTGGTAATGCTGCACCAGCAAGGAAACCAGACAACAGCACCTGTCTTCCACAAACAGGCTGCAACGACAGGCAGCAGCTACTCCGAGACCAGTTACAGCTTCAAAAGGGTAAATTGAAGCATGAAAGCAGACCAGCAACTGCATACTCCTTCTTCAGCAGGGCTGCAACTACCTCCCATTCGACCTCTGCCTACCAACTTCTGCCATTCACCCTGCTTCTTATTTCAGGGGCAGTAGCTGCCTTCAGGGGCAGCAAAAATGGCAGAGCCTCCAACTTCAGACAGCTGCACACCAGTCTCACCAGAAGCACTGTCACCAGTGCTAGGCTGCAAAAACATCCATGCCACCAGCTTCAGGATCACCAGCAAACCAACAGCACATCAGCAATCAGTTAGCTTCGCAGCCAACCGACTACAGAAAGGAAAAATCAACAGCATCTGGAACAGGGCCAGCTGAGTTCCATAGAGACAAATCGACAACAGCCAGCTGCGGCATAGCTAGCCCGAAGGAAAACCAATAGCACCGGGCAGTAGCAGCATTTCATCACCAAGCACAGCCCAGCAAAGAAAAAATCACAACAACGCCACATGCTCCCACTACCCCAATTGTATACACAATTTCAACAGGCAGCGGTTGCAGCAGCAAACTAGCCATTTCTGGCAGCAGGCATTGCATAGTAGAAGAGCCTCACAACCGGCCCAAAAGGAACAGCCATCGGAGGATCATCTACCCATGCAGTCCTAACAAAGCTGATGCAGAACAGCAACAGCACAAAACTGGCAGCATTTACCAGACAAAAGCAATACAGGGGATTACTACAGAACAGGCAGCAAGTAGACAGGCCTCCACCAACACAAAAGGTCAAATTTACAGCCACCCAGGAGCAGCCTTCAACGGCCGTTTGCCGTCAGCAGAGACGACTTCAAACTTTAGCACAGCTAAATCTAAAACCATCACCCGCAAACAGAGGATTCAAAGTCCTCAAAAACATCATTAGTATCCCCACAGGAGCGAAAAACCTGATCGAAGCCAGCTGAATCTCTGCATCCTGCATTACTTCACAGAGAGCAAAGAAGCTAGATTCGTAGGCACTAGCAGAACAGATTCTGTTCCTCAGCATCAAAGAGCAGGAGACCAGAGGAAACAGCTCCCGACGGAGCCCTGGTACCGGGTCGGCCAGTGCCAGAGAATAGGCCAGGGACGATACCGAACCCTAAAATTTCATAGCGCCAGCGCAAGGGTAAGAGAAGAGGTGGAGGAGAGGGAAACGGCCGGGCAAGGCATCAGGGAGACCGGCCGAGGCCGACCCCGGCGCCGCCCGGCCAGCTGAGGGACGACGCTCAAGGCGCGACCCAATTCGAATTCGAAATCGAATTTTGAAAATCGCCCTGTCAGAGCGAAAATGTCATAGCGAAAATCGCAGCTGGTTACGTTCCAGGATTGGGAGATTTGGTATCTGATTACCGTCCTATTTCATGTTGTAATGTCATCTACAAAGTTATCTCGAAGATTATTGCAAAGCGGCTAAAGATGACATTACCTTTCCTTGTTGATAAGAGCCAAACGGCCTTTGCGGCCGGGCGCCACATCAGTGACAACATTCTTCTGGCCCAAGAGATCCTTCATAAGTACCACCTGGGTCATGATCCCCCAAGATGCACTATGAAAATTGACCTTATGAAAGCATATGATTCAGTGCATTGGGATTTCATTATTTCTATCCTGACCCTCATGAAATTCCCGCCCAAAATGATTGACTGGATAAAACAATGCATAACCACCCCCTCGTACACTATCAACATTAATGGGGAAGCTATCGGTTTTTTCAAAGGGGGAAAGGGCCTTCGTCATGGCGATCCCATCTCCCCTTATCTTTTTGTCCTGGTTATGGAGGTTTTACATGGGATTATTGATTTCAAGGCTTGCAGAAATGAAAAATTCAAATTTCACCGGAACTGTGAGGCATCCCAAATTGTCATGCTGGCTTTCGCTGACGACCTACTCCTATTCTCTCATGCCGATGTCGATTCGACTCGTATTCTCAAGCTCTGCCTTGAGGAATTTCAATGGCTCTCTGGGCTTTCGGCAAATGTGAATAAGAGCGAAATTTTCATATGCTCAAAAGACCAATCTCTTCCTCAGAAAATAGGCTCTCTCCCCATTAGATACCTGGGTGTTCCCCTAATTACCACCAGGATGTCAATCCGTGACTGCAATGTTCTCACCGAAAAAATTACTCGCCGAATAAAATCATAGAAAAATAGGTGGCTATCTTTTGGGGGTCGGCTGCAACTCATCGCTTCTATTCTCTCGTCCATCCACCTATACTGGGCCTCTATCTTCATTCTTCCCAAATCCATTCTTAATCAGATCGACGGCCTGATGAGGCGTTTCCTTTGGAACGGCTCTACTGAAGGAAAGACAATTGCAAAAGTTGCCTGGTCTGATATATGCTACCCGAAGGGTGAAGGAGGGCTTGGGATCAAGAACCTGCAGGCCCAGAACAAAGCCCTTGTTTGTAAACTTTTGTGGCGCATCTTAATAAAGGACCCTGATTCGGCCTGGTCCTTGTGGATCCACAGAACAAGAATAAAGGACCGATGTATTTGGACGCTCAAAGTCCCCGACTCAGCTCCATGGAGCTGGAAAAAGATCATGAAACTTCGCCCCTTCATGTGCTCTCACGCTATCAAGACCATTGGCGATGGTACTAACACTTTTCTTTGGCATGACCACTGGCACCCTATGGGTACGCTTAGTAAGGCCTGCTCGGACCGCATTCGCTTGGTCACGGGCCTTTCTTGGGATGCAAAGGTTGCTCATATTATTAGAGATGACCATTGGGTATGGCCAAATCCCTACGACCAGGAGGTATCTTGTCTTGCAGAAAACATGCCCCCTTATGCCCCCAATTCTGAGCATCGAGATTTATTGAAGTGGAATGGGAGCCCTGATGGTTTTTTCTCCTCAAAGTCTGCCTATCTTCTTTTCCACCCCCAAACCCAAACTGATTTGGACAAATTTAGTCTTGGGTTCCTCCCATATTCCTGCACACGCTTTCACTCTTTGGCTGGCATTACGTGGTAAGCTAAACACTTCTGATCGCCTTCACGGGGTCCCTATCCCTTCCTATAAATGTATTCTTTGCAGTTTAGACGACGAAAACTATGAACATCTCTTTTTCTCCTGCCCTTTCACCCATTCCTTATGGAACTCTATTCAAAGGAAAGCTGGCTTTCAATGGCCATATCCTGATTGGACCCAAAACATAAATTGGGCTTCTCGACAATGGACAGGAAAGAATCTTCTTGCCCTGTCTAAACGTCTGACCCTAGCGGCTACAATCTTTTTTTTTTTTTTTGGTAAGTAAGTGTGTATTTTGAATTTAAGGGAGAAAAATATACAAAAACTAATGTTATAACTCCAAGTTTTTTGACTTGAAGTTAGAACATAAAAGCTGGGGCATACCCCGAGCGATTGGTACATCATAGAATACCTTAAAAAGCTCCTAAGAGTAACAATCTAACAGAAAATATAAACTGAGTACAAAAAAGAGATTACAGTCAATTTACATAATCAGAAACAAAAACAGTTACACCCAGGTTGACGGAATCAACAGCACCCGTACACGCGCAGCATCTTCTACTGCAACACAATGCAACCCATTGCAAGAAAACTAAGCCCCCTGCCCACTTGAGCACGCCGTAGCACCCCGAAGTTACCGACAGCAAAGGTAGAAGTAGCTGCATCATACCCACTGCCCAACACCATCAAAAATTGCATCAGCACAAACGAGACAGCCATAACCTACAGCAACATGTAAAACAATTCTCACAGCACTGCCTAGAAACGATGGAGGCAGACACAGCTACTCCATTCCTTTTTTTTGGTAAGTAAAAAACTGTGTTAAGCGTAAGCTTTTTATAGTGACCGGCCCCACCGCACTCGCGGCCCCATAACCCAGAAACCCCTTGCGGGATTTTTTGGGAGGCACAGTACCACTTGGTGCTTCTGCGGGGGATCGAACCTGGGTGGGGGAGGCACACTTCCGTGTGTTTAACCACCAGGCCAATTCCGCTTCGGCACAGCTACTCCATTCCAATGAGAGCAGCAGCAGCATGGGAGGAAACATCCGAATGCACAATGTCAACATGGACCATAGGCAGATCAGACAGCCGGTTTAGGTGAAACTCCACAAAGCCAGGACCACCTGAGCAGCAGAAAATCCCCAAGCCTCATAGATGAAAGCAGTATTGTCGATCAGGAGGCATAAAAACAGCATCAGGAATCACACAATCTGAGATTCAGCACCAGTTCGTTGTTAAAAAACAGCATCTCAGATGAAGCAAATACAAACGAAACAGGACATAACACCATGAAGCCTGCGGCAACTAATAGTATGCCAGCAGGAAGCATGGTCCATCAGATTATAATCAGCATGCGTCATCATCCTCATCCAACAATATGGCACACGATTCTTTGCCTATGTCAACAGAATCCACACTAGCAGCCTCGATATTGAGATTTCAAACCCAGCATTCATCACATTCTAACCCTTCTAACACCAGCAGCCCCCATACAGCAGGCCCAGAATTAGCCCAATTCAGGAATTCAAGGCCCCCCACCACATGTGGCTCCAGCATCAACAAATGCCAGGGTGGAATGCGCCTGGCTTCAGCAAGCAGCAAACAGCATCCAAGGGAAGAGACCGCCAGTTCAGCACCAGAAACCCAACACATGCAGGACAGGACAAATCCAACCAGATCAGGAACACGCTGGCAGTATCCAACCAGAAAATCCAACCATGAACAGGTATGAGATCATCAGCAACACACTCACATCCACATTCAGACCCGTTGACACTGGGAAGCAGCATTTCACCCCCTAAATCCGTAGCAGATCCACCTCAGAGAGCCAAACAGAAGGTCACCGAGAATAGAAACAACCTCCACACTTTCAGCAGCTGATTAGAAGAGCATCAGCCACGGTAGATCTATTCAGCACCCAATGAGAGAGCTACTGATCCAACTGCAGCAATATCAAGGCCACAACATAATGCGTGATCAAGCAACAGCCGGCCAGCAACCAAAGACATCAATCCCCAACGATAATACCAAAACAGTAGCTTCCACAGGAAACCAGCATAGCATCCAAAGCACTAGCATAGTACCAACCCACCATCAACCTCCTACGGACTAAATGCAGCAGCCCATCACACAAAACAAGAGTAGCAAGGTCCAGTGGACGCGAGAACAGGCAGCAGCAGTATGGTACCAGCAAAACAACTCCTCAGAATAAAAGATCCAGAAAACCTATGACATCTCAATCCAGTAAATCAGTGTACATACATCAACCAACACCACACCACCAAGGTAGGCTGACCCAACAAAAGCTGCACCAGCCCAACCCCAGCATCAGTAACAAACCAGAAAACGTCGAACCTAGAGACATAGCAATTCATCACCCCAAGCATAAAGCTGCCAACCACCAGAAAGGGGTAAAGTTCATCCACAGCAAACCCGAACAAATCATATTCCAGAAAGCTGCAGCAATAAAAACCCCTCCAAAACAACTACCAACATGTCCAAAGTACCCTACATAACAACCCCAAGCCCCAACCGTGGTGACACCACCCCACAAGATGGAGGACAAACCACCCAAAGGAACCACCAAAAAATTCAACAATATATATAAAATATATATATATATATATATATATATATATATATATGTATCTAAATTTTTTTTTTTTTTAAAGGGAGGGGGGACAGAGTTTAGGGAGGAGGAAAGACCAGGGCTGAATAGCAGCCCAAGAGATAAAAAACCGGCAATCAGGGAACAGCCAAAGCAAAACCACCCCCGCGGATCAAGAACAACAGAGGGGGGAAGCACTCCTATGAACATAAATCCCTCCAGAAGAGGGCATCCAGAGTGCAAGGCCAGGAAAAGTCAAGAAGCGGCCAATTTTTTTTTTTTTTATAACCCCCACCGAATCCGAGTCGGCCTGTGATCAATCCTATTTGGAGCCGTGATGATCAGTAATTTTAGCCTCACAATATCGACCACCATAGAGAAGAGGCGAGAAGAGTCAAGGGGCAGAGATTTTTGGAAAATCCGATTATTGCGCTCCTTCCAAATGACGTAAACCGTGGCAGCCAGAGACAAGCGTTTGGAAACAGCCAAGAGACTTTTTCCTCTCCAACGGGTGGCAGCCCAGGATATATTTTGATGCCAGTCAGGGTATGGCCAGTGAATACCAGCATGACGTTGGATATTATTCCATAGGGTTCTAGAGAATGGGCAGGAGAAGAACAGATGGGCGTGGTCTTCATCACCCGTGTTGCAGAGAGTGCAAATGAGTGAAAGGTTAGGGTTGTAATGGAGACGGTCAATGGTATTCAATTTGCCCTTAACGGCGAGCCAAAAGGTGAATGCATGAGAGGGGATATGGAATGCGCCCCACACTAGATGAGCCCAACACACCTTGGGTTTTGGGGGATGAAGGAGAGAGTATGCGGACTTAGTCGAGAAAATGCCGTTGCGAGTCCCAGTCCATCTCAAAGAGTCTTTCTGAATGCAGCAGGGAGGGTTGTTCGGCATATTCAAGGCAAGGTGGGCCACCTCCGTGTCAAAAGGGTTAGGCCAGTTCCATCTATTGTTCCTGATAATGGCGTCAACCTTCACATCCCAATGCAGACCCGAGACAAGGCGAGTTCGGTTAGAGCTCACATCACTCAGGGGGCCAAGGGGGTGCCAGTTATCGTGCCAGAGGAAAGTGTCAGCGCCGTCCCCTATGTCCTTAACAGAGTAGGCGCGCATAAAAGGCCGAAGCTTCATAATTTTGTGCCAACTCCAAGGGGCCGAGGCCGGCACTTTGATGGTCCAGATGCACCGGTCTTTGATTCTGTTTTTGTATATCCATGAAGTCCAAGCAGAATTCGGATCTTTAGAAAGGAGACGCCATAGAAATTTGCAGTTAAGAGCTTTATTCTGATCAATCAGGTTCTTGATACCCAACCCGCCTCCATCCTTTGGGCAACAAATGTCATGCCAAGCTACTTTAGCATTAGCTCTGCCATCAGAAGACCCGTTCCAGAGGTAATGTCGCAAGATGCGATCAATTTCCTTAAAAACAGATTTGGGAAGGATAAAAAGAGAAGCCCAATAAAGGTGGATAGAAGAAAGGATGGAGGCAACGAGTTGCAAACGCCCTCCAAAGGAGAGCCATCTGTTCCTCCAGGATGTGATTCTCTTTGTGATCCTTTCAGTGAGGGATTTGCAGTCAGACACCGAGAGCCGGGTGGTGATCAAGGGGACCCCCAGGTATCTGATAGGGAGATTGCCCAACTTGAAGCCCCAGCTAGCAACAATATCCTGGCGAAGGGTGGACTCCTTAGAACATAAGAATATTTCACTTTTGTTCGGATTTGCAGAAAGGCCAGAAATGGTATGGAATTCATTGAGCCATTCTTTAAGAATCATAGTAGATTTGGTATCAGCATGGGAGAATAGAAGGAGGTCGTCAGCAAAGGCAAGCATAACAGTTTGAGTTTCAGCGCATTTCCAGTAAAATTTGAAATTATTGTCCCGTCTTGCCTTGACCTCAATAATGCCATTGAGGACTTCCATAACAAGGACAAATAAGTATGGGGAGAGCGGATCACCTTGACGCAGGCCTTTGCCACCTTTAAAGAAACCGACCGCTTCCCCATTGATATTTAGGGAGTAAGTCGGAGTCGATATGCACTGGCCAATCCAATTTACCATTTGTGGAGGGAATTCCATTAGGGTGAGGATATTGATAACGAAATCCCAATAGACAGAGTCGTAGGCTTTCTTCAGGTCGATCTTCATAGTACATCTGGGCGGGCCATGTCCCAGATGGTACTTATGCAGGAGCTCCTGAGCTAATAGGATGCTATCACTGATGTGACGCCCCTCCACAAAAGCCGTTTGGCAACGGACAACCAAGTGAGGAAGAGTAGACTTGATTCTGTTAGCGAGAATTTTTGATATCACTTTGTAAATTACGTTGCAGCAGGAAATCGGGCGATAGTCAATGACAGAGCGGGGATTGGACCTTAGGAATAAGGCTGATCATAGTGGTGTTCAATCATTTAAGGAGCTTTCCATGTTTGAAGAAATCATGGACAGCTTCATAAACAAGATGACCAATGATCTCCCACGAATCCTTAAAGAATTTTGCGGTAAATCCATCGGGACCGGAGCTCTGTCATCACCAATAGAGAAAAGAGCATCGAATTTCGTCTTCACTGACCGGCCTAACAAGAGGGCCAGTAAGTGAATTAGGAACTGAATGGAGAATGTACGGGCGGATCCGGTTAGCCTCCGCCGACCCATGGGACCGCCCCGAACCAAGGGCGTTAACGAAGTGACCCTCAATGAGCTTGTGAAGGTCTCTGTCCCGTTTGTAGGAATGCCCGACTCATCAAGGAGGGAGGTAATCCTATTCCGATTATAGTTGCCACTAACAGTCTTAAAGAAGAAGTTATTGCACTGGTCGCCCTCTTTAAGCCATGTGATCTTGGCTTTTTGGTGGAGGAAATCCGCCTCCTTAGCCATGGCAGAGTAGTACTCCGCCTTACACCGACGTTCAAGCTCACAGGACCCAGAGAGTGGGGGGGGCTTAGATTGGATATCCTCAAGGCATTCCCGAGTGCGAAGAACCTCTTCATGAACATCTCCACATTGAGTATTGAGGTTTTTGAGCACACTTTTGACCTTTTTGAGAAGGGACACCAACTTAAACATTGGGGTCCCAGGAATCTCGGTCCCCCAAGTTTCTTTAACCAACGGGAGGAAATTTAGGGATTTCGTGAGAAAATTGTTAAACCTAAAGATCCCATGGCCACGAGAAACCCACCCCTCAGACAAGAGGATGCATGGAGAGTGGTCGGATAATCTGGCCGGTGAAAAGACAAATTTAGATCGTCTATAACTATCAAACCACTGACCATTAGCGACCACTCTATCCAATTTTCTGAAAATACGGGTGGTGGGATCCCGACCATCATTCCATGTGAAAAACTGACCTTCGTGGCAGACATCCTCAAGATCACAGTCACGAAGACAGTCATTAAGGTCAATGGCGCTTTTAGGGTGCCAGGACCCACCAAGGGCCTCATTCGCCGATCGAATAGCGTTAAAGTCACCCATGACAGCCTAAGGAATGTCCCCGAGAGACCCGAAAAACTCCGAAGGCAATGCCACAGGTGCTTTCGAAGGCCCTCGAGGTTAACACCATAAACAAAGGACAGGAGGCACTGAGAATTATCGGTATGGATAACCTGATCCTCCTTAGAGATAATATTGACAGCCACCTTCTTGGGGTCCCAGCCAACCCAAATCCTACCCTTGGATGAAGTAGAGTAGTTCATGGCCCAAACCCATTGAGAATTAATCCTTGCCGAAATGTAGGCTGCATTTTTCTCAGCAACTTTGGTTTCAACCAGGCCAATGATGGAACAGTCGTGGGACTTAATGAGGTTGCGGACTTCATGGGCCTTCACAGCCCCATTGAGACCCCTCACATTCCAGCAGGCGGTGTTGATCATTAGAGACAGACTGACGGGGGGGCCGCTCCTTAGGTCCCCGGGCATTTCTGTTCATCTTCGCAGCTTTACGTCTCCTGCTCTTAGTCACAAGGGCATTACTGTTGGAGACAGAGATATTAGGAGCAGGGACAAGGCAGGGTGAATCAATTGGACAAGCACTGGATGGCTGTCCAGGACAAACCACTAGGCCTATAGCCTCCCCCGGACTGGAAACAGGAAGATCAGGGTCCAAGGTCTCATCACTGAATCTCTCAGATCCAGTACAGGGCCCGTCTGGAACAGGAGCAGGGGGGGCAAGATCTGGACCTCAGCCCCATCAGAGGAACGCCCCTCATCAAATCCATCTGAGAGAGGGATATGAATTGGGGCAGGTTCATTGTGAGGGGGATCCAGTGGGGCCTCAGGCTGGTTAACCGGAGGGATGAGAACATCGGACTCCATTTGGTCATCATGACAGGGCTCCTGAAGAATGCAGAAGGTATTGTTCGTAGACAAGGCCTTCTGGGCGGAGGAAGCACAGGGAGGGGCAGCACATCTGGCTGGAGATCTCATGGGCCTAGGAGAGACCCTTTTCTAAGTCCCAAGAGGCCTTAGAATGTGGGCCCGAACCTCCACTCTTCTTGGGAGCAACACTCCGCGCCGCCGAATGTTGGTAACCAATATATATTTCTCTCAGCTGATCATCCCCAGGAACAGCATATCCGTTCGTGCGGATCTTTACCACATCCGGCCTGGGGGCTTCGGCGCCCAATTCAACACATACTCTAGCGAAGCCCAGACGTTCAAGTTTTTCAGTGACCGGGTCTAACCTGAGGGGTTTTCCAACTGCACTAGCAATCCAACATAAACCCAGAGGGGTCCAAAATTCAACCGGGATCCCAGACATGGAGATCCAAACAGAAATGATTTATGCTCCTCACGGGACAAGACCATTCCTGGCTTCCAGATCTTAAGGAAGAGAGAATGGCCCGCAATTGACCACGGGCCACTATTAAGACATTTTTCAAGCATTGTGTTAGATGAAAAACGGAAGAAAAAGAAGCCCGATTCGTTCCCCGCTACATGCTGTAACTCAAATAGCCTCCAAATTTTCCTAGTAATTGCATTAACTGCATTAAAGTGAATAGGATTGCCGACGAAGTATCCCACAAGAGTGGCACCCCAGAGGTCCTCACCTTGTTGGATTACTTCCCGGAGGAGGGATAGGATGACATTTTCACCATGAGGAGAACAAGGAGGAAAAAATTTGAGAGGAGACTTACCTCCAAAAGTCCTCCTTTCAACTACCGAAGCCCATGATGCATTAGACGGACTGGGGCCACTGGCAGTTGCACAGCAGGGCATACTGCCTAAGGCAGAATCATGATCACCATGTTTCAGAGGCAGCACGGCAGGCAGCCCTCCAGGACAGCGTGGCGATGACACTGTAGAGGAGGTCTCCATGTGAACTCCATAGCCCTGCACAGGGCAGAGATCAGCAGAATGAGTAGGAAGACCAATGGAAGGAGCAACTCGGATGGTAGCAGACCCATCAGGGCAGCAGGGTACAGGAGCGGACCCAGCAACTCCACCACCGACAGACGCCTTCAACGAGCCAACAACAGGTAACCCATCCTCAGGGAGAGGATCAATTGGACGAGCAAGGTCAGAACACTCAGGAACCGGGTGCGGTTCGTGCGAAACCCTATCAAGGTCACAATAGTACAGAGGAGGGGGCGAGGAAGGGCCCCGGACGACAAAGCCAGCCGACGGAGGAGAGACTGAAGAAGCAGATAGGACCTCAGGATTAGAAAAACGGTATCGTCTCGGTCGGCCACGACCTAAGGCGGCCGAGAGAGGAGGGAAATCAAGCTCGGTCGAAGCTGAAGGGTGGAAATGGGAGGAGGAGGGCGAGGTCGGGGCAGACGACGGCCAAGGGGTGGCAGGGCGTGGGAATGGAGGAGACGATGGGGCTGAGGGAGCAGGGAGAGAAAGTTCGGGGGGGGGAGTGGAGACAGGCTCAGAGAGGCAAGAGAGCGGGGCGGCGACCGGCTTATCTGGAGAGAACGGAATAATCGGACTTTCGAAAAATCATGCCCACAGGATTTGACCCAAATATACTCTTCGATTATAAATGTTGTACGAGACAAGTTGAAGGCCTCTCTGCCTAGCGCTTGCCGCCCTCCCATTCCCTTTGTGAGGCGCTGGATGTTATAAAAAAAAAAAAAAAGTGTGTGTGGGGGTGGTGGTTCCCTGTTTTGCTCCCGCCGTTACCGTTTGCTCGTTTTTTTACATTTTGCAACGGGTCCCTCCTGTTTGCGCTTGTTTTACTATTACGTGTTTTGGTTTTTTTCCTCGACATCGTATGTTTCTTTTTATGCCCATGTGGCGGTCTAAATTTGGAGGGACGTAAATTGGTGCTTTTCTTCTGGGTCTTTCTCAGGCTCTCTCCCAAAAAAAAAAAAAATCCGCTTTTGGCGCTCCTCTC